>CM057455.1:652515000-653715000 GCA_016271365.2 Neoceratodus forsteri | reverse complement strand
CATAGGGATCTAGTAAAGGGTTTCAGTGTGAGTAAGTTGGAGAGACTGGGTGGGGAAGGTAGGTGGATGCACTTAAAAGTGATGAAGAGCAAAGGGAATTCAAGATGGGTTTCAAATGATGGCCAGCCTACGGAATGAAGCACATCGCAGCAGTGGGCACGTACAGGGACTGATGCAGTGAAATAAGCTATTCTATTCTATGGCAAAGACACAGAGTGGAGGCTGTTCAGAGGAGGGCAACCAAAATGGTGCAGGGTCTGCACCAGAAGATGTATAAAGAGAGAGACTAAAGCAGCTTAATATGTATACCATCAAGTAAAGGAGGAAGAGGGGGACATGATAGAAACTTTCAAGTACCTCAAGGGAATTAAGAAAGTCAAAGAGAGTAGCATCTTTCAGAAAAAGAGATGTGCAAAAACAAAGGGGCACAATTTGAAGATGGGGGGCAGCTTAGAGGTAATGTTAGAAAGTATTTTTTTCATGGAGAGGGTTGTGGATGCACAGAACAGCCCTCCTGAGGAAGTTGTGGAGTCAGGAGCAGTGGGAGAATTCAAGAATGCATGGAACAGACATAAAGCAATTTTAGTGGGGGGTAGGAGGAAGTAAACTGTTGGTTAACTAGAATCTGCAGCTTATCCATCAGGTAGGGAAATGGGCAGACTAGGTGGGCCAAGCAGTCCTTATCTGCCATCAAATTCTATGTTTCTATGATAAGTTTATCTTAGTCTGTTTAGGTTAGTAGTCTTAGCTGAGTGCAATAGTGAAGTGCCATAGAGAAGTTAAGGCCATAGGCAGAGTTAAGCTGCCTAAACTGTGAGGAAGAGACATGGTGCATCGGGATGCCATGTAGTGTTTGTATTTATATACATATATGATGTATTTTCACACAGAACCCATCAAAGGACTGAAATTTGTGAGTTCAGACAGTACATGTGCTTGAAATAGTAGATTTTAACAGGCATCTGTTTGTCAATCTGAATTGAAAACAAATGTTCTTACATGAATGTATTTATGAAGGCTAAATCAAGGACAAACTATTTCAATGAATGAACAAAATTTAGATTTATTTCATATTCATTAAACAACCCTGTGTTATATAGTTAGAAAAAACAGTTTTGATGAGAAAGGACTGAGAGCTGTGATACACACAAGCTTATCTCTCACAGAGAAAGATTTCCACTACTTAAATTCAGCATTGAAAGTCAAATGATCCACTTTTATAATATGAGAATGATAGATTTTAAGCTAATCTAGCTAAACACAAACCACAGACTGAGTTTGTAAGAATCCTGATGAGCAAATCATTAACACTACAGCCGGCTGTGACTGGGAATCTGAAGCAGCAAGCTACAGTACTCCACAATGATGTCATCACTCTCCAAGATTGACAGAGAGACAGAAATAACCCCACTTTTTTCAGTCACTGCAGCGCAAGTTAACAAATGCTATTTAAAGAAAACCACAAAACCAAAGAGCATGAATTTTTCAGGAAACTCTAATCATGACACATGGACTTGAATTCAAGCTTTATTAACAATATGAAAAAACCTTTGCACATGATCTTTAACATTTGGCAGCAGAGCTGGGGGTTGCTTGTATGTTTATTCTTGCTTCAGAAAAACATACACCAATGAAGTTAAACTGGCAGAGCTGTTATCTTCAGCCTTTGAAGCTGTCACACCAAATTAACATGTGTATGGGTTAACTTCATGTGACAAGCTTCAAAGGCTGAAGATAACAACTCTATTAGTCTAACTTCCTGGTGTGTGTTTTACTTTTTCTGAGTGGCCACTGTGTTAACTTTGTTGAGGTTGGAATGTGCTGGCAAGCTGAGGAGGTGGAATTGCGTTCTGTTGCATTCCCCCTCAATTTAACCCCAGTTTAGGAAGCAATTTGAGGCCTCTGTGTCTGATTCCAAGGACTTTTGGAATATGATTCATTCTTTACTTTCCCATAAAGAAAAGGTTTTGATAAATAGATTACATACAGCTGATGAGATCACTGAGATTTCAGAGACTGCGGATTTGTTAAATCTGAAGTTCTCTGATATGTCCACCTATAAACTTGATGGTCAAGGTTTAGTTCTGGGTTTGGCTGATGCTGGTCATGCATCGCCTTGTCTGAAAGGAAATAAGCCACCTTTCTATTTTCGTGAAGTGTCTAGAGCTCTAGTGCTGAAGTTATTACGCTTGTTGCCTAGTATGTATAGTGATTGTGCTGTAGGATTAGATGGTAGATTCATTAAGTTGGCAGCCTCATTTATTGCTGGTCCCCTTTGTACTATTTATAATTTGTGTTTGACTTCCCAGCTATTTCTCTCGGTTTGGAAGCGCACAAGGATTGTGCCAGTTCCAAAACTAATCCTGTTAAATTTGTTAAAGATTACCAATCAATTTCTATATTTAACCATCTAAGTAAAATCTTAGAAAAACTGGTAATCAACTTATTGGCGTTCTTGAAATCAATAATATTTTGTGTGATTAACAACATGGTTTCAGGCGTGGTCATGGGACTGGTGCAGCCTTGGTGAGGTTCACAAATGCCGTCCTACAGGGGTTTGACAGGGGAGTTTTGACTGGGGTGGTGTTTGTGGACCTGGCCAGCGTGCTTGATCTGATAGATCATTCCTTGCTATGCCTTAAGCTGATGGATTTGGGTATCTTAGAGAATGTTGTGACTTGGATGAGTGATTATCTGACAAATAGATTGCAATATGTTTCTATTGGTTCTATCCACTCTAATATGAGTTCTATGGAATGTGAAGTGCCACGGACCCCTGTTGTTTTCTTTATCACCAGCCTTTCATTTTTAGTAATTGTCAGAGTCTTTTATATGCTGACGATCTTATTTTATTTTATCAGGCTTCTCCTGTTACACAGTTTAATCTTGTTTTGCAACCTGAGTTCCAGCCTTTATGTTTTTGGTTGTCTAATAATTTAATGATTATGAATGTTAAGAAAACTAAGTCTATGATTTTCAGTACAAAGTTCATGCTTAGGGATAGTCCTTGTCTATCAGAATTTGATGGATCAGATAACCCTATTGAACAGGTAAATGAATTTAAATACCTTGGGTTTTTATTAGATCCGTGTATGACCCTTCATTCCCAAGTTAAGGATGTTAGTAGAGCTATAAACCAAAAAATTGGGATGTTGTATAAATTTAAACATTGTCTGTCTTATGGTACAGAGTGTTCTATTGCCCTTGGAATATTGTTACCACATAAGGCTATGTTTCTTCATTGTATCATAATCTGGGCTCAAGGGAAAGTCACAGTCTTACTGTTGCATTTGATAACCTATCGCTTTGTTCTTTTAGCGCCTTTGAAGACACATCATTGCACACTATATTCTACTGCTGGGTGGTTGTCTCCAAGGCTTAAATTTATTTATTCCCTGGGTTGCATGGTTCATCAGTCTATTTACTCCTCTCATTCTTACCCCTTAACTGATTTAATAACTCTTAGAAGTACTACTAACAACCTCCATTCAGCAAGGGGTATTACTCTTGATGTAAGCTCTCACAAGAATAAATTTGGTTTGCGTTCCTTTTTTATTGCAGCTCCTAAACTGTGGAATGATCTGACAGTTTCATTGTAGACAATTGCATTATTATCAAGTTTTAAAGCACATTTTAAGAATTATTTGATATTCTTGAATGTGTGTAATTGTAATATTTAATTTGTGTTATTGTATGTAATGATTCTTTGTTTGTTAAACGTTTTGTCTTCATGTTCTGGGTTGGTCCTGAAAAAAGGCTAAATTTTGTCCAGTGTCCTTACCTGGTTAACAAATTTAAAATAAAAAAAATAAATTAATTAATCTTGAAAACCATACAAGTTACACGTACACAACCAGTGTCACAGTTATTCACAACAAAAAGACCTTCACAATGAGAGTAGTCACGAAGCTGAACTCTGTATAGTTTTTAAAATATAGCCATCTCTACTGTTGTGAACTGATTGTAAAGCAGTGCTTGCTGTGAATCTGTGGTCCAAGCTACTTCACTGTCACATGAGACAGGATGTATTGTAGGAACAAGGAATGCAATAAACTTAGCTGAGCTGGAGATCCCTAGGGGTCATAAATTACCATAAAGCTAGCAGGCTAATTTAGGAAAAACTCCTAATAGCAGACAGAGGGAAGGACACACTAGGACTTCACACACAGATCAAAACACTCTGCACAACACATGTTTTTGCAAATTTTGGGTGTACTACTCCTTTAAGGTCTGCCTGGTTTCAGCAAATCTAAGATATAGATACTGGGTATTTTAATGATTGCAATTGAAAAAATTCCTCTGACACTCACTGGTTCATATTCAGAACTGTCACTTTTTTGGCATAATAGCTAAAATTAGCCAGTATTTGATCTAATTATTTGGGTGGGATTTCTTCTACAGAGTGAGATTTATTTATCTGTGACAGGAATGCTTGCAGTAGTTTTACGTGCTGTGTTTGGATTCTCTTGCTGATTTATGAAATCTTGTCTCTTGGTACTTGTAGATAAACAGTAGCAGTTTACCATTCTGAGCATTTTTTTCTTTAACATTTTGCAGTTTAGCAAAGACACAGACACAGCGAGATGAGAAGCAGCCAGTAAGTGAAGGGTCTAGTCAGAGTGTGCTGAGAGACACTGATGGTGAGTCACATGTATTGACTGGCTCTAGACAAACCTTCCCACTCGCTGAGGCAACAGAAGCAAAAGTAATCAGAAAATGCAATAATAACTGGGTAATCCAGTTATTATAGCATTTGAAATACCCTGTCAACCTTTGTATTAAAGGGAGTCACCAGTAATAATATTGACATAATATGTGGTTGTGTTTCTGCTACTGAGCAAGACTAGATGTACTCTACAACACAGCATTGATCTATATTACCAACTTTCCTGCCAGAACTCACCACTGCTCCTCATATTCTGCTGTAGGATGGACCTCTCTTGCTACAAGGAGACTAAGGAACCTCCATACTTGGACTTTTAAAGGAGAACTACCAGCAGAAGTGAAGCCCCAACCATTGTGCATATCAGGCCTTCACCTCTCCGATTCCTCTGCAGGCACCATATGAAATTAATAGTTTTATTACCTGACAACTTGTAAAAATAGCCCAAACCTCCAGTGGACTCGGCATTTTAATTATGGCACTTGTCAACCCCCCTGGGATCTCGCTGGTAACATCGTCAGACAATGACGCTACACTGCCATCCCTTAATAGTGCCCTTATGTATGGACATTTTACAATGTGTGTATCTTCGATCCCCAGTGCTATTTTTACAGGATTTGCCAAATCCCATGGGTATGGCAGCATACCCATAGGATTTAGGCAAATCCTGTAAAAGTAGCGCTGGGCATTGGAGATACAAACATTGTAAAATTTCTGTACATAAAGGCACTATTAAGGGACGGGCAGTGCAGCATCATTGTCTCACGATGTTACCAGCGAGATCCTGGGGGGTTGAGGAGTCCCATAATTAAAATACTAGCTCCACCGGAGGTTTTGACTAATTTTACAAGTAATCAGGTAATAAAACTATTACTTTATATGGTTCCTGCAGGGTGGATTGGAGAGGTGAAGCCCCGATCTGTGCAGCGGTCAAGGCTTCACTTCATCCCCTAAAACTCCTTTAACTCCCTCAGGATAACACTTTCACAATATGTAGTGTCCCTAATTGACAAGACCTGCTGGGTTATACAGCCTGAGAAAAAAATTAAATTATCCTCCTCAATATACCTAGATTTTTCACCAATTTCTGTAAAAAGACCTTCAGTTGTACTACTGCTTCCCAAAGGAAGAATCTACACAAATCACTTAAACTGAACTCATTTATCAGCCTAAATTCTTTTAAAGCACTGATTGTAAACCATTATACTGACAAATGTAAGTGATATTGATCTCCCTGCTTCTACATACTGACTATGATATTTGCCATGCTTTCAAATTATCTGCCCTCTTTATTTCTTCCTGCAGCACTGTGCTTCATTCTTTATTTTTATTTCTTTGATTTGTACTTGTATTAGATACTGTGTTTTGTGGCAAATTTCCTTGTTTGTATTTCTGCTGATTCTGAACTATGGTATTGTATTGTACTGCATTGTATTGTATTGTATTGTATTGTACTGTACTGTATTGTATTGTTTTGTATTGTACTGCATTGTTGTCCGTCTTACCCAGGACCTGAAGTTTGAAGTTAATTTAAATTTTAAAAGGATTCACAGTAGAGGGGGAAGGGTGGGACAACAAAAAGGTACTAGGAGCTTTGATGGAAGGGAAATAGACACTAGTCCATTTTCAGAGGAGAGTCCAGAAAGCACTCGCTAACCTGGAGGTAGACAAAGCTATGGGGCCAGACAGTGTACATCCAAGGGTGCTGAGGAAGCTCAGGGAGGTACTAGCTGCACCTCTGACAAACCTATTTAACAGATCACTGGAGACTGGCATGGTCCCAGAGGACTGGAGAAGGGCAAATGTAGTTACACTTCGCAAAAGTGGTAGCAAGGAAAAGGCGGGCAATTAGAGGCCTGTCAGCCTGACATCGGCGGTGGGTAAGTTAATGGAAACACTACTAAAGGAAAGGACTGTGGAATATCTTGTATCCAACAGATTATAGGATCCAAGGCAGCATGGCTTCCAGGGGAAAGGTCATGCCAAGTAAATCTGATAGATTTCTTTGACTGAGTGACCAAGGAGTTGGATCAGGGAGGTGGTGGACATGGCCTACCTGGATTTCAAACAACAAACAGAAGAAAAGCCAGCCACACTCCAAAAGGTTGAAGCCTCAGTAGTATTTATTCAAAATTAATTTCACACGATAATCCCCCTTACCTCGCCCAACGTTTCACCCTATGTGGGCTTCTTCAGGGACAAGGATCTATGTAAAAATTCATGAAATAATAATACTAATACACATGTACATTCACAAGACATCCAAATATATACACAACTCTTCAGTATTCCTCATCAATATACAAGTCTTTTACACATTTCCCCCGCTCACAAGTTCCTTATAATATGTTCATTCAGAAATTCTTTTGAAATAATTTATAACTCATGATATAAAACAACCATGGTAGGGCCGGACCAGTGGCATGGAGGGCTGAGGCAGCAATGCCTTACCTCCTGCCATGCTGGCGACCCGTGTTCATGGTGTAAGTGGGTCGTGGGGGGCTGGCCAGGGTGGGAGAGGATCGAGCGTCCGGAGGACAGCTCTCCTCTCCCAGGGAGGGCAGCTTGGAAGTCCTGCTGAATGAACACCCCAGGTGGAGGCTAAGGGGCAGTGTGGCGAGGACTACAATGTAAGGGAGGGTGCCGAGTGACCACGTACATGTGAGCACCTCCACACTTGTGTGGCAATGTACGTGCCCCAGCAGAGGGGGAGAAAACCAAAAATGTCTGGCGTCGGCAGGATGAATGGTCGGCCCCTCATAGGCTCTGCACCGGTGGCCAGGAGCTGTTCCCACAAGCCAGGGTCAGCCAGGTAAGACCACCTGGGGGAATCGGGTGATGGGGCTGGGGGAGTGACCGGGAAGGTAGCTGCTGCAGTGAGGAGAAGAAATACAATAGGAAGAAAAAAGGAAAAAAAAAAAGCAACCATGGTGATCATCTTCACAAAATATATATACAGAGTGTGGCCGCATCACAAAAAGTCCCATGATTACAAAACCCACACATGGATTTCCAAGTCAACTTAGGGGAAATTTTAGGGTTAGCCACCAAATTGATTAGTATAACTGTTCCTGTCCAAACATAGAATATTTTAGAAATATTTTACAATTATTAGGCGAGTCACGTAATGCTGCAGACCGAGTAGGAGCTCCAAGCTACAGCTTCCGCCTGAACCTGCTAATATAACTTAATTTCTTTATTTTCCCCTCACCTTATGTGATTCTGTCTTGTGGCTTCTGTCATCAGAAGGGTTCCTGATTGCTTCTGAAGAAACCTCAGAGCAGTTCTTTTGCTCATTCACTAGTTATGGATACAGATATGTGGCAGGCCCCTCCAACCTACGGCATATGCCTCCTCCTCCTACGCCCGAGAAGGCATCAAAAAAAATTCAAGGCCCATTCCATCTCTGCAGGGAAGCCTTCTAGCACTAACCTGGGGCTGTTCCCCTTAACAGAGGAACGTTTTACAGCAGAAATCACCCCTCTTAAAGACACTCTGGAAACCATCACGGAAGAGCTCTGCTCCTTGAAAAAAGACATCTGTGATCTAAATACTTGGATGGGTGACACGGACAATTGTACCATCTCTCTGGATAGTTGACAAGTTTGACTGGACCCTGAAGTGACTATCCTCCACCTGAAGATTGGCAAATTGGAGGATAAACTGGAAGATTTCAAAGGGAGAAATCGCACGAACAACCTCCTTATTTTTGGCTTCCCCGAAGCTGAAGAGGTTGTTAATGCTGTAAATTTTGTACAGAAATTACTGTTGAAAATAGCAGGACCTTCTCCACACAACCCTGCATATGTTATAGAGAGGGCCCACTGCTCCTTGTGGCACCATCCACCTGAAGGTTCCCCCCCATGGCAATTGATTTTTAAGTTTTTAAACAACTTGGATAAACATTTTGTCCTGTCTGAGGTCCGAGATCTGAAAGAAATTGCCTGGGAGGTGGACCTGCCTGCACATAACACAAGATTTGTCTGTTGCCACCAGACAGAAAACAGCGGTATACCATCCCCTGGCTACTAAATTTATTGCTGCTGCCATCAAGTTCAGAGTCCTGTATCCAGCAAGACTGCAGGTTCAAATCAGTGGTAGATGGCACTCATCTGAGTCAGCGGACCAAGCCATGAAGGACATGCGAGCACTTCTTCCTGATCTTTTCAAAGACCGTTAAGAACTCAGCTGAAAGGATCCCTGGCTCCTAGATTGTTTTTGGAAGACGGTTAATACTATAAGTTGTTGTTTTCTTTTATATTAGATGATCTGGCTTAAGTTCTACTTTTGAAATCTATGCCCTGTTTTGGCTGACCCTCCCTGGATTTCTGTCTGGCCTCATACGTTTCTCAGCAATGACATTTATGTGTGGACACTTTTCTAGAGCATTTAGCTAGTGGCGATATTTAGTTTTGGCATCCTTGGTTTCCTCCATCTTTAATTGCTACAGAGAGAGACTTTTAGATTAAAGTGGCCTCCGGCTATACACCGCTTACTCCTTTAGGGATTCCACAGTCTCACTGGCGGGATGAATGCTGCATGCAATCCCCAGATTATGCTGCCTGGCTTTTTTGTTTCCTGGACTACATCTTTTGGAAACTGTGAACCTCAAGAATTTAATGGACTTTCTCCCCCTCCCTGGCAGGCCAGTTTTCATTTTGTATTGCCTGGGAGTAGGCTAAACTTTGTGTAATTTCAGTTTTGATGGACTCAGTTGGGAGCTGTATTTGTTATTACAACATCCTGCTGGGTGGAGGGAATTTTTATTTATTTATGCATCATTATTTACCATTTACCCTAGCAAGAGGTCCAGGATCTGTTAGTTGATGAGTTTTGAATGGCACATTGTCTATTTATTTTATTTGGCTCCCTTGTGGCTCCTATATTAAAATGTCTTCACTGGAGACAAGGACTTTGTTCAGTATATCTGGAGCCAAATCTGGAACTGTTTTTGTTCCCCTCCCTATTTCCTAGGTGGGGCCCGGTAATGTCCTTCTGTATCCCCTTAATGGGAACTAAGAGTCTATTATATTCACCCTTGATATTACTGTTTTATTATTGTGGTTCTTTGATGTTTGTATTGAATTTTTACCACTGTATTCCTATATTCGTTCTTGTTATTTCTGTACATGGTTCTCAAAGGGGGGGGTAGTTAAACTGTGTTTCATAACATCTGTTGAAAGATTGTGATCCTGTTTACTGTTTGTAATGAGTGAGGGTTATTACATTGGACTATTTAGGCTCTATAGTTTGTTTAGGTATTATGGGTGGGGGTAGGTGGTTCAGGTTGGTGTCTGCCAGGTGCTGTAGTCGTCATGCACCGGATTGGGGTTGGGATGTCCATCTCACCTGATGGCAGTTTGTGGGGGCTAACATGTTTAGGTTTTCTTGTGGGTTTTGGAGGGAGGGTTATGGGGGTTTAATCTAGATACTGTTTGGTGGTGGTGGGGGTTGGGGAGGCTGTGGGAGGTAGGGATGGGGGTGGTGGTGTTCTGATTGGTACTTGTTAGCTTGGTCCTTCCTATGTCACTTATTGGTCTGGGGATTGTTGTGGTTTGTTTGGATGGCAGGGTGGGGGTTTGGGGCCTTTCTCCGGAGGCTGGTGGATGTTATGTACAGGTCTTTGATTTCTTTGTATGGAGCACGTTTACCTCCCTGGCACCCCTTATATTATCTGATCTGGTATGGCTCATAATTACCGGTATTGTTCTTGGAATGTAAAAGTGGCCCAGTCTCTGATGAAACGTACCAAAATCTTGTTGCACCTACAGGTGGATGTGGCCTTCCTTCAAGAAACCCACCTTCCCCCAGCCCAGATCCTGCTGTCACGATGTTCCTGGGTTGGATGAGTGTTTGGTGCAGGATCAGACTCTTGTAGGCGAGGTGTAGCTATTCTAATATCCAGGTCTGTCCCATTCCATCTCCTCCAAGAGGTTAATGATCCCCAGGGTAGATATATTTTTGTGAAGATGCTATTTGGACATCTGGAGGTGATTTTGGGATCCGTTTATGGGCCCAACACTGAGGATCCCTCCTCCTTCTTCTCCCTACTCATCCCCATACTGTCCCAAAGGGCTCCTCTTCCTATGATCCTCACTGGGGACTGGAATGTGGTACTAGACAATAGATTAGGCAGGACCTCGAGATGTGGTCTGGCCCTTACTCCAAGTCAATTTGCTCTGCAGGATCTTACAGATACTTTAGGGCTTGTGGACCCCTGGAGGATCTTACACCTGGCCACAAAGGAATTTTCTTTCCACTCTATACCACATAACTCTTTTTCCCGTATTGATTTTTTTCTTCTAAGTACTGAGGCACTGCCAGGTGCTGTTTAAAGTCAGTATGGTGCCAAGGTAGTGTCTGACCATCACCCAGCCATATAGCAGGTCAACCATCCTCCCTCACTGGTGCGGGATAAAACCTGTTGCTTTAATAATCAGTTATTAAAACTCCCGCAGATGGTTGAAAGATTACAACATTTTATTTCCAAATTTTTAACCCTCGACTCACCCATAATGCCAAAACTCGACATTCTCTGGGGCTCTTTTAAGTGCGTCTTTTGGGATGAAATTATCCAGATGACTACCAGACAGAAAAGAGAGCTATCCCAGGCCACCTCTTCTCTCTTAATGAAGATTAGGGCAGCTGAACGGGAACTCTCTGACTCCTCCCCACAGTCAGAATGGGAACACCTCAAAGTTTTTCGGGTTAAGTATAATGCCTTGCTGGGGGAAGGGGCCAAGCATCTTCTTTTGTGGACCAGAGTTAAATATTTCGATCAGGGAGAAAAGGCAGAAAAACTCCTTGCCCTGCACCTGCATACGCAACAAGAGGATAGGATTGTTCCACCTCTCCGATCAGACTCAGGACACCTTGTTGCCTCCCCTAAAGACATTGTCTTGCAATTCTAGGCATTTGACAGCTCTCTATATGTAGCACCCCCAAATGTTTTTGATCTTTCCAAATTCGATGCTTTCCTCCAGGATCTAGACCTACTCACACTGAGAGATGCGCAGTTCGAGCTGTTAAAAGCTCCCTTGACCCTGGCAGAGGTACATGGGGCTATTGATTCCTTGGCCCCTGATAAACACCCCTGGCCCGGATGGCTATTCTTCAAACCTTTATAAAAATTTAAAGAGCTGTTAGTCCCACATCTTCCTGCAATGTTTCAATATATCTTTTCATAAGGCCTCTCAGATCCTTCCTTCACAGCTGCTATTATAGTGGTCCTGCCTAAACCTGATCGGGATCACTCACTAGTCTGTAACAATAGACCCATAGTCCTAATCAATGCCGACTTAAAAAGTTTGGCTAATGTCCTGGCTACTAGGTTAAATTCTGTCTAGGATTGTCTTCTTAGTAGGGAGCAGGTGGGTTTTGTGTTGGGTAGGTTATCGGCTGATCATCTTCGGAAACTACTGCATCTTAACTCCGCTTCCAGGGATTCCTTTGATTCCATTGGTTCTGGCTTCCCTAGACATGGAGAAGGCCTTTGATAGAGTATCCTGCTACCT
Source organism: Neoceratodus forsteri (assembly GCA_016271365.2). Lineage (NCBI taxonomy): Eukaryota > Metazoa > Chordata > Ceratodontiformes > Ceratodontidae > Neoceratodus > Neoceratodus forsteri. The sequence continues at coordinate 653,702,823 of CM057455.1, read as the reverse complement.
GTTCCACCTGCTCCCTAGATATGGCTTTCCCTCTGAATTTATTAGATGGCTTAAAGTGCTCTACACTGGCTCCTCCGCACGTGTTTTTTGTAATGGGATTCTGTTTGATTCATTCTCTCTGCAGCAGGGAACCCATCAAGGATGTCCCCATCCCCATTCTTATTCAACTTATATCTCAAACCATTGATAAGAAAGATTAACCTCTCCCCCCCAGTACATGGCATTCCTTTAGGCCCCTCACAATATAAACTGTCTGTTTATGCAGATGACATCCTTTTACATGTTACGTCCTCCTCCACTTCCTTACCAGCTGTTTTAGATATTATACCCCGATTTGCTGTCATTTCTAACTACAAGCTAAATTGTTTTAAAACAGAAGTTATGCCCCTAAATGTTGCTGCTACTCGGGCCAGTGTGGAGCACCTAGGTCTTCTCTGGGTCAAGGATAAATGGAAGTATTTGGGAATGCACCTCAGTACCGACCCGTTGAAACAGAAAGTGTATAACCTAGATCATGTTCTTATTCAAATCCAGACTGATCTAAACTGTTGGTCCTTATTACCTTTGTCCCTATGGGGTCTTCTGAATATCCTTAAAATGAATGTTCTTCCACGGCTTTTGTATCCACCTTTGATGCTTGGCCCAGCCCTACCCAAGGTGTGGTTCCTCCAAGTTAATAGAATTGTTTCTAAATTTCTTTGTCGGGGGAAACCTCCTCGGAGAGCTTTGGCTAAATTAATGAGGTCAAAAGAGGTTGGGGGCCTAAAGTTTTCTAATCTCTACCTTTATTATCTGGCCATACATTGTTCCCGTTATCTTTCCTGGTCCCGTTCAGTCTCTGGGGTGCTGGACTCTGCCTATGTTCCCCAGTGGCTGGGCATTGAACATTCATTGTGCTCGCAACTAAGTCTGAACCCATGTGCCTTGTTACATGTTCCTTTCAAGAAGATTCCTGGCTGCCTCAAAGGCTCTCCTGTTGTTTTTTCTTTACATGCTCATAAACAATTATGTCATACGTTTAATTTGGACCCCTACTTAGACATTTCTCATCCCATCCTAGGAAACCCTAACCTGAAGATTGCCAAGAAAGTGCTTTGGAGTCTTTGTCAATAAATCATCTACTGAATGCTGGCAAGCTCATTATCAGGGCCACTGGAAAATTGCGCCCGCCATTTTTTTGCGGAATCCGCAATTTTCACCATTCTCCACAAAAACTGACATGTTCCACAATTTCTTGCAATGTTTTGCAATTTTTGAGTTTTTATATTGAACTGTGTAAAAAGTATTAACATTTTTAATAAAATACTGTCAAATATATTGACAATTTTGCATGCAGACTTGGGTTTGGCCAAAACAATGCAGTGCAAGGTAGGGCAAGGGTTTTATGTGACACTGATTTCTTTTGAATCCTTGTCTTGTTTGGTTTCATAATTCACTGGCCAAGCATAAGTACACTTAAACACTTAACATTTGTTCTGTGTTAAAGCAATCTATCAGAAAACTTTTTGTTGCCACACAGACTGAAACAAAAGATGGGATAAAAGGTGCAAATTATCCTATTCACTTAAATGGGGTGCTAACTATGAAATCTTTTTGTAAGCAGCAGGGCAAGTTTTTCCTTGTGAGCATACTTTCATTCAGACTAGTTTTGATTCAAACAGTTGAGGATTTTTGCATGGCCCTGCAGATTTTAAACTTGAATAAGCTAGTTGCTAACAGTGATCTCACTCTTAGCAACTACCCCCTAGATGCTCACATGCAAAGACTACAATAAAAACCTGACTAAAGTCTCAAAACAAGCTTATGAAACACAAAGTGTATCTGAACATTTATCTTTAACTAAACAAAATAATTGCAGCCAAAGTAAAACAAAGGTAAATTACAGGGTACCCTGACTAATGTATGATGCAGTAAAAGTATATTTGTATTTTTTTTACATTTTTTAGTAACCGCGTAAGGCCCACTAGGCACAAGTGCCTGTTTTCAGGTACAACCCAGGAGTACTGTGGTGGTTAAGTGACTTGCTCAGACTTGCACAGTATACAAATGGAGGTAGTGGGAATCAAACCCAGGTCTGCTAGATGTCATCAGCTCATTCACAGTTTGTTATGCTGTCCTCTAGATTATACTGCCAGCCCCAATAACCTCAAGATTTCATGTTTAAATATGTGATTTCAAAAATAGTGCATGGCACCTACAGTACAAATTATGATCATTAAACACTTTAACAACATTTTACTAAAACTCTATTATTCACCTCTCTATCTGCTTATTTTTTCTTGTACCAAAGTGGGTGAATAGCTGGCAGAACACTTTAAACAGCTGTTGATTAGGCTGCATTATTCTACAGCCAGAAACAAAAAAATATGTTTCTTCTGGCTTTATTTAATATTGATTTGCTATGGCTCACTTTACAGAATCTATTTAGCACTGTATGAGGCAGATGCATTTAACTTTTGGAAGATAAGCAACGCTTACGATAGCTTATCAGTTTAGTATTCTTTTTAGGAACTTAAACTTTTCTTTATGTTTGAAACATATCCAGGTGTCAGTGTATTCATTTAGCAGTTTATACTGACTAATATATGCTGCAGAAAACATTAAACCATTTATTGTGAAGCATTCAGGGTCTATAGTAGAACCCCTGCAATTTCCCACAATTTTTGCAAAATGCTCTGCAATTTTGGGTAACCTTTTCCACAATTTTCCAGTGGCCCTGCTCATTATATTTGCAGAGGCTCAACAGAAATTTGTCTGGCCTTTATCTTTGTGTTTCAAGTTTCTCCAAATTAGACACATGTTGTTTCATCATTTTGGTGTCAGTAGCTGGTCTAGAGATTATGCAGACAAATTGCTCCCACTGACATCGGTCACACCTACATCCCATGCAATAGCCTTTTATCATGCACAGTTGCGAGAGCTACTTGTAGAGGAAGAGCCTAGTTTCTTCTATTCCTGAGATCAGGCTCTTTCCTCTCAGGAAGGCTCACGAGACTGGTCTGGCATCTGCAAGGCTACTTACAAACACATTAAATAGGACAGATATCAGTTTATGTAGTTCCAAATATTACAAAATATGTTTTGCACCCTGATCAAACTTTACAGAATGGGTAGGCTGACCTCAGATCTATGTACCAGGTGTCAGAAAGAGCAGGGTTCACTACTTCACATCTTCTGGACTTGTGAAAAGGTCATACCTTTTTGGGAGATTAAACAGTGCTTGGATCCCTTACTGGGGTTGGACCAGGCTTTCACACCTGAAATATATTTATTGGGGGACTTCACCGGGGTTTTAATAGGTAATCAGAAGTCACATATTGTTCTAATATCGGCCTGTGCCAAGAAGATTATTCTTCAACATTGGTGTGATCAACCCATCCCTACATGTGTGGAATGGTACTGGGAAATCCTTTTCGCCTTGCAGGCTGTACGTATTATTGCAAATATGTCAGACCTTAACAGGAAATGCACACAGACATGGGAACCCCTTTTTATTTTATTAACCCTTGGTGCTGGGTGATGGTTAATTACTTATGGCTCATACACCTCATTATGCCAGGGACGGTTGGGATTGGTTGTGCCTGAACCTGCATATATGCCTGATACATTTCTTTCTTTTTTAAAAATGAGGTGCTCCTTTGTGTTATGTCTCGTATGTTACTGTCTTTATTTTACCTAGAATCACTACCATTTCTGCAGAAGGAGGGTGAGGGAGGGAGGGAGGGAGGGAAGGAGGAGGTGGGACTGGACAGTTTGGTTTATAACTTGATTGGAATGTTTACTTGCTTAGACTGTTCTTGAGCAATAACTCTAAGCCTGTGAATACTTCCCTTACTGTTCATTTTACTGATCTTTGACTGGTATTTTATATGACATTTGTCCTTTATTGTGCTCTTTGTGTATCACTTTCTGATCAAGTTCAATAAAGCTTATTAAATGAAAAAAAAAATATTACAATTATTAACTGCTGCCAAGAAAGTCAACAAGCAATCTTACAGTCACTGAAAAATCATTCTGTGCTGACACAAATCATTACTATCATATTCAAAATGAATATAATTGTTCTAAAAGGCTCATTCAAAAGTACATCATATATACAAAACTGTATAACCATGCCCTTTGTTAGCCAGACTCCAAATAAATATCTATGTCCATATTAAATGCAGAGCTGAATGACCACACTCGTTATTAACCAGACTTCTGATAGGTTTCTATGTGTAACCGCTACAAAGTTCAGTGTCTGTTATTTATTTACATAGGCCCAGATATTCAGAGCTGTTGCACATGGCGCAACCGAGTTACTCCAGCGCAACTACAGACTTGTGCCACAGAGCGATATTCAACCACCGCGGCTGCGTGGCACAAGTCTCAGTGCACTGCAGCACAAATGTAATGAATGCAGCGCAAGTGCAAAGGGGTGTACCCATGAATATGTGGCGCAATGGCTTATTCAACCCAAATCCATGGCGCAAGTCAGGAACAAACCACAGGATACACCAGACGGACTTGAGCCAATAAAAACAGACTCAAACACACACACAGTAGATGCGCAACCCTAAGCACAAACCACAGCACCATGGATACAGGACCACTGCTCATGAAGCAGGTAATGAGGGGTGTGAGGAGGAGGGAGGAACAGCAACATGGCTGACGAAGGGCCCGTCAGTAATATGCCTAACACAAACAGTACCATGCCTGCCTCACCTTTGAGAATTACAGTGATATGGAGATCATGGGCCGGTATCACCTGAACAGGGCAATTCTGAGGCAGCTCTGTGAGCTGTGCAGTGATGAGCTGCAGGCACCCACCAGATGGAGTCATGCATGTCTGTGGAGACCAAGGTAACAGCAGTGATGTGCTTGCTCACCACGGGCACCTTCCAGAGACCGAGTGCCACCACAGGGATCACCCAGTTGGCCAGGGCCTGCCTCCTCACACAGTTCCTCAATGCTCTGCTGCCACATGCTTCAGAGTTCATATGATTCCCAAGCACACAGGCAGAGCATACAGCAAACATGCAGGACTTCCACAGGGTGGCACGCATGCCAGGCATGATAGGGGCCACAGACTGCACCCACATGGCAATATGCACACCACCTGGCCCAGAGGGGGTGGCATATATCAACAGGAAGCGTTACTCCTCCATCAACTGCCAGGTGATGTGCAGTGCCACGGGGTGCATCATCAATGTCTGTGCCACACACCCCGGGAGTGCACATGATGCCTACATCTGGCACAGTTCTATACTGTGCCAGAGATTTGAGTGTGGGGATATCCCCATGGGGCACCTGTTAGGTGAGCAACGCATGGGGATGGAGGCGGGTGCAGCAATGCCGGGGAGGAGTGCGATGACACAGGGGAAGGGCATGCAGGAGACAGAGGGCAGCAGGGGTGAGGGGCTAGCACAAGCACAGCATAGAGATGACCATACTCTCTCCCCACACAGGAGACAGCATGTACCAACTCAGGCCCTGGCTGCTCACCCCCTACTGGTGACTGTCCTCCCCCACAGAGGAGAGATACAACAAGGCACACATCGCCATGTGCAATGTCATCGAGTGTGTCTTTGGCATGTTCAAGATGTGGTTCCATTGTCTAGACAGGCCGGGTGGTGCCCTACAGTACAGCCCATCAAAAGCTTGTGGCCTATTCCTGGTCTGTTGCATGCTGCACAACATGGCCGATGACCATAGGATAGCTGTCCAGGTGGATGAGGGCAACAGCAGTGGGGAGGACAGTGCTGATGGACCGGTGGGGGGTGTGCAGCTACCCATGGGGAGGCGGGACCCCAGGCTGGTGGCGGAAGCTAGGAGGCACAGGGCACCATCACACAGGAACATTTTGGAGAATGCAGGTAAGTGTAATGACACATGTGCAGAACCTGCACGGACCACCATCCCACCCACAGGGCTGGACAGGCACATAGGGATGCATGCAGTGACACAAGCATACACAGCTTGCATGGAGGAAGCAGAGCCACACAGACACACCCCAGCTGCTTGGGCAGCTACCCCTACAGCAGCCAAGGACCCAGATGTGGGCCTATGTGTCCATAGCCATGGAGCATCGCACGAGGGTGTGGAGGACTGCAAAGCAGTGCAGGCACCACTATGGTGACCTGCACAGGAGGGATCCAGAATGGCTGCGATGGCTCCAGGCATGGGTGCAGCATGGCGCTGTGCCACAGCAAGGTTAGTATTCGCAGGCGTCATGTATGCCCGTGGTGTACCTATACTGTGCGTAAAGCTACACAGTGTGTGCAGCTGCGGGGGGTGGTGGCCATGGTCCCAGCGGTTTCTGTGTGTCCTGCATGGGTGGCAAGTGGAACAATGTTGTGCATGTTGCAGTCATGCAGGTGCCAGGGCCACAGGGTGGGTGTTGATGCACCCTGTGCCATGCCAGCTGTGTGCTGGGAAGGGTATGTGTGTGTGACTGTCCTCTCATGTTCACTTCTCTCTCTTATCCATCCACAGGACCAGATGACCACAGGAGGGCCAGGGCAGCTGCGGATGCAACGGGCAGGCACGGTGATGGGACAGCTGCCAGGGCTCCGGTGCAGCATCAGCCAGGTGAGCCTGTTCGCACTACTGTAGTGTGCATGTATGGGTCACTGTAGGTTGCGGGTTCTGGACATGGTCACCACTGTCATGTGTGGGCACTGCCTGGGTGGGCGCATGGAGCAGTGGACATGCCAGTGTTGCACTGTGTGTGTGTGTACTGTGCCCATATCCACTGTGCCATGCTGGAGGGGTGAATTGTGCACATGCACTCCACTGTGTGTGCAGACACTGGTGTCTGCAGTCTGTGTCATGTGCCTTGCATGAGTGCTGCTGCACCACATATGTGGCCCTGTGTGTCTGTCTGCACTGGTGTGGTGTGCTGCGTGGATGGCTGTTGTGGCCCCTCATGCACTGGACCTTGGGGTCCATCCAATGATGTGTGCCTCCACTGTCCAGTGCACACTGTGGGTGGGATGGGGTTTCTTCCAGCATGTCACTTATTGCCTGTTATGTCCCTTCTCCTAGGTCGGGAATGGGTACAGCCACAGAGGAGGTCGAGGTGGATGGTACTGGTCCCGTATTCACTCCTGTGAACATCAGATAACAGTCATGATGGGGAGGATGGTCAGACTGATGCGGCACCAGCTATTGGAGACAGTGGCTTTAAGAAGGGACAGCCACCATTTGGAGGCTGCTGTGCATGGCAGGTGTTAGCCTGCCCTATGGACAATAGTGCCCTGTCCTTGTGTGCCCTACCCTTCCCCTGTTTCTCTGCCCATCCCCACATGCCACTGTACAGTTCCAGAACCCTATCCCTCGCTTCCTGTGTCCCCTCACCATTCCCCTGTTCTCTTTTCTGTACATAGTTGCCTCTTTTGTACATAGTTGCCCTGTTGGCTCACTTTGGTGTTATTGTTATTAAAACCCTTTTGTTTGCTACAACTTCTGTGTCTGTGTTTCCTTTGCAGGTGATGTGTGGAGCCATGCTGCAGGTGTGTGTTGTGCTGTGCTTGGGCATGTCCCTGGTGTCCCACCGCTGTCCCTTTGGGGCGCTGCGCATGTGTACACAGGGCATGTGTGCTGTGTCCCTGTCCTGTGCATGTCCCTGTGTGGTGGGTCTCACAGTGGCTGGTGCCTACTCTGGCACCTTGTGCCCTTGTCTACCTGCACCACCCTACCGTCCACCTGTCATGCTTTCCACCTCCAATGTGACCTGCGGTGCTTTGCCCTTCTCCACTCTGGGTGGTGGCACATGTGCCCCTGGGTGGCCTGTGCCTCCCTCACCCCTGGCACATGGTCCTCCTTGTTGGTGTGTTCTCCTGGCACCATGCCCACAGCACACTGCAGCATGGCCTGTTGGGTATGTCTTGCATGTTTCTGCCATTGGCGTGCCAGCTGTGCCAGTGTGTTGCCCTGGTGCATGGGCCCAGGGTTCTCTTTGTGCCATCCCCTGGTGCCCTGTGGTGCCTTCAGAACAGTGTGCCTCTGTTCTGTGTTGTGCCTTGCTGGTGGGGTACTGTGCCCCTGTGCCCCTGTGTGTCCCTGCCCGTGTTTTCCTGTTGCCCTTACTCAGCCCATTGAGTTGTGTGTTCTGGTCTGCTCACATGCATTCCTGGTTGCGCCAGCACATATGTGGTTGCGTGTGGTGCCTCTTTGCTATATTCAGCCTGCCTTGCGCCAGTGCATGTCAGTGGCGCATCTTCTGAATATGGCGTCCTTTTGCCACATGGCACATCTACATTGTGCTGCGCCATCATTATGCACACCTTGGGTGCAAGTCTGAATATCTGGCCCATGATGTATAGGAATTCTTCACAAGAACAAACTTCTCACATGTTAAACTGTTGGCATTAAATCAAGCAATTTGTATGTGTTAAACAAAGTAAATGCCTATAGAAAGAAAAGAAATCACTGAAATGTATCCATTATCCAGTTTGAAAATTCTTATATAGAGTAAAACCAATGAACAAATATTCCATAATAAGTCATGGTCACTTTGATGTTCAGATCACTCACTCTCATAGGAAGTATCGTTTTTCTGGAAGTATACATAGTTAACTGCGCTGAATGCTGATGCAGGTGCTGTTCAAGTCATGCTGGACTACAGGGCAGTTCCAGCATCCCCCTACCACCATCCACATCTGCACCGTGTCATTTGATGTCAGCACATCCTGGAAGTTCACCCCCAAGGGGAGTCTGGTCATTGTTAAGCAAACACTTGTTTTCTGCGGAATTAGAGGTGACATATTCCCCTAACTTATGTGCGCTCCCCCTGCTCTCAATACCCAACAGTTTAGAGCACTGAATCCACTCAAACCATCTCTCCTACCCACTGAGGCAGATCGTTCCTTACTAAGAAAAATCTTTCTACTCTTCATATTTGCAATGCTAACTAGAATTCCACTCACTGAAAACTACAAACGGCTCACACAGATTTTTTTTAAGTAATTGTACCCAGAAAAAGGGGCCTTGATATCCAATAAAAAATGAATATTAATGAGTGTTATAGGTGTGCTCCACCTCCCTTCACCATCTGCTCCACCCACTCATACTCTAACATTCCATCCCTCTTACAGAGCAGTAGATGACTTATGCAATATACCACGACAGGGTGTGGATGATGCCAGGATTTACCCATGCCTAGTTTGGTTAGGTCACGAGGCCGTAGGCTGAGTGAGTAAACCGCACCAGGAGTGGGTAAATCCTGGCATAACCCACACCCTGGAGTGGTAGATTGTGATTATACAATGTTCCCTTGACTTTTTGTTACATAAAATTTAAGAAAATTACTGTTGCTTCTTTTGTTTGCCATTTTAAACATTATTTTATTTTATTTATTCTTGCGCTACAAAAACTAGTTCCCTGTTGCTAGATAATCAGCCACCTATGTTTCACAAAATAAGAAGAGCATTTTGAGGGTTAATTATCTTTTTTTTTACCCCCCCCCAATTCCCTGTAGCTGAGACAGGGTCATAGGCACTCCATATTATAGACATCATTTCAGCCAGCCTCTGTTTCTTTTTATTTAGTGTTGTTTCACTGTGAGACTGACACCATGCTGCCCCCCCCACACACACACAGCTGAAGGCTCGAGACTCTCGTATTCACATGGCAGCATCCTAATTCAGTCAAAGAAACATCTTAACACTCTGATGATTACTGAACTGGGTAAAGTGTTTATAAAGAATGAGAGCTAATATTAACAGAAATCCCAGCTGAAAAGTGGAGTCCTGATACTGGACGCACACTTATACATATGCATGACCACTGGGATATGCATATGTATGAGCGCATACCAATATTATGGCTCAGCTTTTGGAACAACATTTCTGTATGCTTTAGCGCTTGTTTTTAATCAGAAATGCGTTGCCATCTTTAGGATTCTTCAAATTGTTTGACATCTGTGTGGCACAATGTGACTTTGTAAGTGAGGAATCAGTCCTTGACTGGCGGTATGCGAGAGCATGATGGGAGCAGTGAGGTTCTGCCGGCCACATTCAGCGTCTGCTACCAGTGTGAATGTCCTTTTTGAGGCCCACACGAAGTAGGTTTCAGTCAGGAGGAAAAGTGTGGAGGTAAACAAAAAAATGTGCATTTTAGTTTGTGAAACATACCTGTTACTTGGTGTGTAGGACCTGCAATTTCCAAAGCTGTTTAAACTTAGCGAACACTGCGGCTAAACTGGAGGTAGTGATTGTAGAGGACGGAATGAAACTCAGTGGGCATTAGATGAGACTGGCTGGCACTTTTTACTGTTGCATGATAGCAAGAGTTACTCATTGTAAATCATGCCACCCAGCCAATCACAAACCAGTATTTTTGATGCCATTGTATAATCTTAAACTGAGCACTTTCCCAATCCTGTGTACACACTATTTCTGCATTTCCTCAGTGCATGATAAATCTTTTTCCAAAAAATGTTAAGGGAAGCTTAACAGTCCTTGTTTAATCTGTGCAATAACTACTGGAAAGCTCCTTTCAGTGACATTTGCCACTCAGATTTCCACGTCTCAAGCCCTCAATAATGCAACAATCACATATTTTATATTAATCAAGTTATAATACCAATCATATGTTTATCCTACTACCTACGATGTCTCCTTTTCCCCACCCTAAATCCTCAAGAAAGTTGTCTTAAAATTCTTTAATTTTTAAATTTCTAAACCCCTAGTTGCTTGTTTTATTGACAGCTCATAGCAGCAAGGGAGGATTAATACTAAAACCATAAAAATGGTTTATAAAGGTAGGCAAAATATTATGCCCTCATCCTGCAAAGAAAGAAAAAAGGGGGAGGGGTGAAAGATACAGGGGAAAATTATCTCTGTGATGTACAATGAACCCATTTCCATATAGCATATATGGATTACACATATTATGTTGAGTTAAACCCTGAAAACCTACAATGCTTCATTATGTACTACATATTTCAGGGTTATATCATCCCAGAGACGGGGGGGGGGACTAAAGGTGTTACATGAGCCCTTTCTATATGATTAAACTATCCTCCCTGAGACAAAGGGAGGTGGGAACTAAAGGTGTCACATGAGCCCTTTTCTATATGATTAAACTATCATCCCTGATACTGGGGCGGGCGGGGGCTTGCCAAGGCATAGTCCCTATGAATCTATAGTGCATCATAGGCTACTCTTAATAATTTAAATCAATGTTAGACGCGTGGGGCAGTGCAGGTCACAGTGACAAGGACAGTGTCCATGCTATGAGTCCCAGAAAGGGTTCTCCAATATTTAAAAATTAGATTACAAAGAAGTACCACCTAAAAGAAGGCCCAGGTGGTTCCCACCATGGGGAAGAAGAGAGGAAGGAAAAAGACAGGGATTGGGGGGAAAGGGGAACTGCAGGCTACCAATATACTAACCATTTCTCATCTTCATTGATGCCCAATCAGTCATTCATTGTGTCCAAAGTATATATCCAAAACATTTCCTTCCTTTCTACAATCTTGTTCTAATCTCCCCAATGTATTGGGGTCCAACCTCTCTATTCCCCAGAAATGTAGGGATGCAACTGAGTGTCCCTCGGTTGGAAAGTGTTGTACCACAGGGGAATTCTCAGATCTGGTACGTATACAATTCTTATGTTTACTAATCCTCTGTTTTAAAGGGCTTTTAGTTTTTCCAATGTAATATTTGGAGCACGGGCATTTGAGAACATATATCACATGGTCCGATTCACAGTTAAGAAAAGATTTAATGGGATATTTAGTGTAGCCCCCCCCCTCCCAAATGTCTAGGGCAAGGTGTTCCGGGGAAGGAGATCCCAGAAAATGTAATCCTCACCAGCATTTCTCTCACCAGAAAGCATGGAATAAATATCTCTTACCTTGAGACATCTTCTGGTGCCTGTCTCAAGGGCCCCAAACAATAGAATTGATTTGCCCCAGCAGATTCTTTCCAGTACAACAGACCCAGGACATTCATCTTCAGCCTTTACGGACATCCAAACCCCTGCCCCAGAGCAAGAGGGAGCAGGAAACATCTGGATTGCTTCAAGACCCCATGGGAGACTACAGAAGACCCCTAAAACTAAAGAACCAGTTATTTCATTTAAAATCCTTTAAAAGATTAATCACACTGGACTCCGATTTCTCCCAAACTAATCAGGTTTATTCATCTGAGCACATAAATGATTAACAGGGCTCAGGGGTCCCAATTGCTTAAGAATGTAAAATAAACAGCTCCATGGGGCTAATAACTTTTTATAAGGAACACATGAGAGAGCCAGCTTTAGGGCAGTACTTAGGCATGGAGAGATTTTCTACTGGTACAGACTACAGCAGCAGCACTTTACTCAGGACTGAGAATTTCTCTTAAATGACCAGAAGCATGAAGCTCCATAACTCACTGACACCGGTAAGTACTTAAACTTGAACTTCACCTCACAGAACACAGGGCACTTCTCAAACCTTTTCCCCAAGTGCTCCTTTCTTTCACTTCTACCTGAGCACTTCTAACAGGGGAGCAATGAGCTCCTCTAAGCTGCCCCTGAGCTAATCCATCCTAATGGGGCATAATTCCTTGGCAGCCTGCTAGTTCCTCAGCTGAACTTAAATCTCTGACTCAAACGTTGCCCAAAATTCTTGTTCTGGACCCACCTGGTCCCCTCAGCTTCTCGATCTCTGTCTTAGCCTGGCTTCTGAATCACTTTTCTCTGGAGCTGCACCTCCCAAGAACAGTCACAGTGGCACCTCTCTTTAAATTTAATCCTGTGTTGTATGATTTGTGCAACAAGATGGCAATGGCCTAAAAGCCCTCACTGGAAGGTCTCTTTAGCCCTGCATGAGGACCCACCAGGCCTCTATTCCAGAGCCTCAGGACCTGCCCCTCCATGCAGGCCCTTTTTTGAGTAAAGACTGCACCAGCTTCCACCTTTAAACCATCCAGGCCACCCTGCAATGGAAAGAAAGGACCAAACCACTCCCACCAGCCCCGATTCCCTGCAGAGGCCCTGCCACAACCTCTGCAGCTCCGATGGCCCAAGAAACACAAACCTCCCAACACTGGGCCCAGAACCACCCCCCAGAGTTGTACTCTACCTGCCCACACCTCGCTTCCCAGATGCTCTCACCACCCAGTCCTCCAGGGACCCAAGACCCAAAACAACCACAAACTGCCTTTCTGAGAGTCTCCCTCAGATGTCCACCTAGGGACCCAGTGCATTGCTGCTGAAAGCTGCTGATCTGCTTAATATACTGCCCTTTGTAGTGCCCATCGGTCTCACTCTCCTATTCTCTCTCAACTCTCCCTTTATACATCCCGTAATCTGCAGCCCCAAGTGGTGGCCAGCAGAAATTGCACTCCCTTGGAGCACTGAACCATCCCTAAGGCTCCAGGGGAAGGGGGGTCCTAGCAGTGAGCAATTAGCCCCGTCGAAATGAAGGGGGGCTTACATTAGTGTTTCCATTTGGATGCACAGTTTCATTTTCTTCTAAGTATTTCCACAATGTGCATATCTTCCGCATGGATGCATCCCTGATTCCAATGGTCCCAGTAGTAATTGTTGCCCCCCCTTGAATCTGGCCGTCATAGTTCTGAGTGCACTAGTGTGCCTTTAAAGTGCTTACTCTTTTAGAAGCCATAATCAGTTTCTGAGTAAATTCTAGTACACCCTCAGGCCTTAAGGTATCCCAGTGTGAGTTAATAATCTTAAATAGGTTCTGTGAATGTGGAAAACTCCATAGACAGCACCACTCTGCCTGGAGTTGTATTTCTCCCATCTGACTTAATCCTTACAGCTCCCCATTTTGTTTTTGAAATAGCCTGGTTTACAACCCTCCAATCATAACCCCTTGAAATAAATCTTTCTGCCATGTTCAGAAATTTCAATTCCCATTTCTCACCTTTACTACAATTCCTTTTTATGTGCAGCATTTTGGAATCTGAGTGGGTTGCTGTTCTTGAGTGACTCAGGATGGTAACTGCATGGAGCAAAGTGTTACAGTCTGTCTCTTTTTTTGTATCTCCTAGTGTGTAGTTTGCCATTTAGTTTGTAAATCAGTAAATCCAAGAAGGCCACCCCCTGGCTGCTAGCGGTCTTGGTGAAGCTGAGGTTGTCAGTTAGAGAATTAATGCAGTCATAGAATCTGCCTAGATCTTCATGTGTACCTGTCCAGAAAATTAATACATCAATAAAGCACTGTAACACAAGACATTCCCCAAAAAAGGATTATACATGGGATTTAGAATAAATTGCATCTCAAAAAGATCCATGTATAAATTGGCATAGATGGGAGCCATAGTGCTACCCATAGCCATTCTCTTTTTTTGTAATATTTGTTCTCGAAATGAAAATAGTTTTCATAGAGTACCAATCTAGTTAACTCCAGGAGGGTAGTAATGGGTGGCATATTCTCAACCTCAGATCTCTTGAGCCCAGCTTCCAAATTGCCAAGCCTGTCCCCATGTGGTATTGAAGTATATAGATCCTTAACTTCCATACTGCATAGAATAATATCTTTATTTGGTGTCTCCATATTAAAGGTGTCTATTGATGCCAATGCATCATTGGTATCTTTAATGTAAGTAGTCATCTGACTTACTACAGGATGAGCATAATAGTTAAAGCTTGAAAGCGGCTCAAGTTCAGAGTCATTTCAGACACAAGGGGTTGGGCTGAAGTGTTGTTAACATCCTTATGAACCTTGGAAAGTCCATACATACTGGAATTTTGTGGTAAGAGGTCTCCAAAAGCTCCCTTTGCCATTTCTGTAAATGTCCCAGTTCCATTTCCATATCCCAAATCTGCTTAATTCTAGTCTGGATCCTAGGAGTCGGGTCCCCTTCTAGTACTTCATAGTTCTCAGTTACCCCTAAGAGGTTACTACACATCATGATGTAGCCCTCTTTTTGCATAATAACAATTTCTCCTCCTTTGTCTGTAGCTTTTATTACAATACTGTTATCCATTTCCAGATTTTTTAGTGCAATGGACTCAGCTCTGGTTAGGTTGTATTGTGGTGGAGGTTGTCTGAGGTTTTTAAAAAGTTGGTTAACAGCCATTAAAACTGATGTTATAAAGGCCTCTACATTGTGATTTCTGCCTTTGGGAGGGTTATAACTAGATTTGTAATTTACTGCCTGTCTAATTTCTCTCAAGCTTGGATCTTGGGGAGGGGGGTAAAAGTGAAATTGTTCTTTTCGTTAAATGGTTCTAAAGAAACAGTGTAGGTCTGTCATTAGCCCAAATTAATTAGGACCTCCATCTCTTCGCTAGTCCCTTTTACTCAGATTAAAAATAACAATGTCCTCCTCCCTTTCTGATCCACCCCATCTGCCTCTCCCACCCTTCTCCCTCTACCTCCTCCTCTCCCTTCTCCCCTGGATATCTGATACATTTTTGTTTCCAGTTGCTGTATAGGTCCCTGTGCTCTGGTGCAGTACTTGTGAGGTTTGTCGTCTTTGTTGGTACTGTATCTTGTGTGTCCTCCTCCCCAGGTCTCTCCTGATCTAAAAAAAAACTCTAGAGTGGTCTTGCCTTTGTGATGGGGATCTGTCTGTTCTTCTCGTGTAGCTACCTGAGCTATCAGAATCTGCTTCTTCCCTCTTACTTCTATATTTTGAGTTAACCTTCCAATTATATACCTGGGGATAATCATTCATATCCCGTTTAAATTTTTTAATCTTGGTTTTCTTTAGCTCTTCCTCAAACTGTTCAAGTCTTCTCTTAATTTCATCCAATGTATTTTTAAACTGTTCTTCTTCTGTTTTTAATTTCAATTGATCTTGTAATTTCTTTATCTCTTCTGCCAAAATACTCCTCCCCTCTAGAACAGCTTCTATTAAAGCATACATAAAATCTATAGAACATCAAGTTCTAATACCCTCCCATTGTTCTTCCAAAGTTTTGGACTCAACTCCCAAGTTAGGCCCGACCAAGACCCTGAATCCCCTAGGGATATATTTATAATGTTAAATTTTTACCTAGGGTTATGCCATGTTATTCCAATTTGGCATCCTTTTTTTAAGTTGTTTTATTTTCAGCTGTATCTCTTTTTCACTAGACCCTACTTCTAGTTTTTTTTCTGGGCTTTAATGGCAGAAAATAACTTCTTCTGTTCTGCCTCACTATAACCAAAACTGTTTGTCTAATTTCCAGGCTTGTACCTCTTTCTGCAAAATTCTTCATACCTCACAGGCAGACTGTGTATAAGACAGACACAGTATGAGGATATTCTCTGAGTTTATTTACTGTACTTAATAAATTATAAATTGAAAGGAATACTGGAGAAAGGCAAAACACGTAGCAGACAAGAAATTAATAGAGATCTTGCCCATAGTGGTCAATTATGAGCTTCCAAAATCCATTCCGATGATTAGACATCCTTCCACCTGAATGACGTTTTCTGCTATACCTCAAGAAAACAATCCATGCCAAGCAAGTTACAGGCAGGTCCCCTTCTAAATGTGTGTGTACCTGGATTTCAGCAAGGCTTTCAACACCATTCCACATAAGAGACTGGTAAGCAAATTGGGTAACTTGGGGGCAGGTAATAAGGTGGTAACCTGGGTAAGAAACTGGCTTGGGGATAGAACACAGAGGGTAGTGGTAAATGGAGTTCCCTCTGAGGAATGGAGGGTGACCAGCAGGAAAACTCAGGGATCAGTGCTGGGACTGGTCCTCTTTAATGTCTTTATAAGTGAATAGTGGAGGAACTGGAAGGAAAAGTCTATCTCTTTGCAGATGACATTGAGATCTGCAACAGAGTAGACACTTTGGGGTGTGTATGGAAAGGATGGGCAGGGGTAGGAAAAGTCTGGAAGAGTGGTCAAGGGTATGGCAGCTGGGTTTTAATGCAAAAAAGTGCAAAATAATGTACTTGGACTATAGAAACCTGGAAGTGGAGTACAAAATGGGCGGAGTGATACTGACAAAGACCAAGCAGGAAAGAAAACTAGGCGTAATTATATCAGATGACCTAAAGGTGACTAGGCAGTGTGACAAGGCAGTCAGAAGAGCTAGTGGGATGCTGGGGTGCATAGGAAGGGGTATCACCAGCAGGAAGAGGGAGGTTGTGCTGCCTTTATATAGATTGCTGGCAAGACCCCACATTGAGTACTGTGTCCCGCTCTGGAAACCACATCTCAGGAAGGATATAAACAGAGTAGGGGCAGTCAAGAAGAGGGTAACTAAAATGGTGCAGTGTCTGCATCAAAAGCCCTATAAGGACAGGCTAAATGAGCTAAATATGTACACCCAGGAGGAGAGGTGGGAGAGGGGGATATGATAGAGACTTTTAAATGCTTCATGGGGGTTAATAAGATACAGGAGGGGGCATTCTTCAGAGTAAAAGGTGCTCTAGAACAAGGGGGCATGCTATGAAGCTAGAGGGGGTAAATTAAGGAGGGATGTGAGGAAGTACTTTTTCATAAAAAGGGTGGATATCTGTAACAGCCTTCTGGTGGAGGCAGTGGGGGCAAAAACAGTGTCAGGGTTCAGAAATGCCTGGGACAGGCACAAAGGAATCATAGGGGTAAGGAAGGGGGAAGATACTTCGCAATAGATCAAGTAGGGTCTGCAGCAAAAAAAAAAAAAATGGGCAGACTGGGTGGGCCCAGAAGCCCTTATCTGCCATCACATTCTGTGTTTCTATGTTGCTAGGAGTGAGTACTAAGCAGAAGCCTGTGTTTAGGCATACAAGGCTACTGTAAAAGTGGCAACATAACATAATATGATAACAGGATTACACAAGTATTCAAGACAAGTACATGTTTAAGCATATACAAACACAGACCAGGTGGCAAGTGCTGCTTTAAAACTAGTATAAGTGGGAAGATTTCAAAGCTTTGGCTGCAAAGAATTCCATGCCGTGGTTGCTATGGAGTTAAAAGACATTGCACCATATATTGACCTTGTTTTTGGAACTTATTCAACAAGATAAGATGGAGCAACTGCCTTTTTTCCTACTTTTTAAAGATGTCCAATTAACATTCAGAAGCAACATACAATGACGAATCATTACAGGTGGGCCTCCTGATAAATGAGTTTTGCTCAATGGAGTTTTTTCCTGATAAAATAAATAAATACAAATAGAAGTGTTGCATAGAGTATAGCTATCCAGCAAGGGGATCTGGTGGGGTCAGTGGGCTGGCTTCGGTGGATGCATTAACTGGCAGTCACTGTCACCCCTAAGGCTTGTAAGCTGTCTGCACACTGGGAGTTGGGTCCATGAGTTAAAAGGGAGGGCTGGGGAGGTTTAAGCCTATGATTACTTAGTGAACATTGATGCAGGTGGGGATAGCCTGAGAGAGATAAAGAATAACACATTTAGGGCCAAATATTCAAAATTTTGCTCCAGGGCTAAATTAGCACTGCCCAGTGGGCAAAGTTAGCCCGGAGCACAAAGCAAGCTATATTCAAAAGCAATAGCCCAGGGCAAATAGCCTCTGAATATAGCATGGGAATGAGGCCGGGCAAACTGGTCTGGGAATGCAGGGCAAACGTAGCCCTGTAATAAGACAGCTCTGAATATAGCAACCAGGAAATGCAGACCACAACAGCAACACAGTGTACAGCAACGTGAAGGTAGGTAGAGGTGACCAATGTGGCCAATGTGTGTGCCAGCAAATGTGTAGACCCAGTACAGCTGCAGGGAGCAGCCTATGGGAAAGTACAGTGTGCAAAACAGTATAATATTCCCCGAACAGTTTGCGCAGAGCTAACACATTTGCGTGGGGTTAGTGGGGAGTTAAGCTGTTTGCTCAGTGCAAATACATTTGCCCAGTGCTAAACTTTGCCATATTCAAAAGTGACATGCAAATGAACCTACTTAGGTAGTCTTTGGGCAAACAGTCACATTACCATCTCATGATGCCCTGATTTGAATGTAGTTTGCCCAGCGTTACTGCAGGGTCCCACATCTCCACCTGTAGGTCAGTCTGCAAGTAAAGGGGCTGGCCAGGTCTGACCGCAGCTCAACCTGTAGATCAGTCAGGCAGTGCGTGATGATAGCTGCAGGCTACATGTGAACAGTACAGCATAGCATAACATACCGCACCCCGGGGGACAACACAGCATAGGCACAGGTGGTGGTGCTGCATGCAACTGTCACACTGTAGGTCATGCTACAGTGCACAGCAGACACTACAGTAGCAAGGGGGCTGGTAGTGTGAGGGACACAGCAATGTCTATGGTATGTAGGGCAGTGATTACCACTGCACTGTGCACAGTGACAGGCCCAGCTTGCAGGTGATTACTGACAGTGGACAGTACTGTTATGTTGTTGTGTGATCCATAGATGCTGCACTTGTGGCATGGAATGCTCACAGTGACATATACATGGCCGGCTGTGTGTGCTGTGGCATCTGTACAGTTGCATAGCATCTGGCTGGGGGGGGCACATAAGATCCGACAGGCACACAGGTGATGGGGTATTCCCACTACTGGCCCATGTGCACTGCATGATGTGTCCCAATCTTGAGGCCACACCTGGGCTGTGGTGAGATCTGGCCATCTGTACACCCTCCCCCAATGGCCACCATGCCCACAGTGCTGCATGTGTGTGCTGGCATCTGTTGGTCACCACAGATGTATGGTCTGCAGGTGTGTGCTTATGGCCACACTACCATGATGTCCCCTGTGGGTCATATCACCCCTTACTGTTTGTGCTTGGCTGGGACTGGTGGCAGCTGTTGGCATCACGGTGGTGCATTCAGTGAGCAGCATGTGTCCTCTATGTCTGGCATTTTCTAAGTGTCATACTCATATGTCAGGGTTGCACAAGCTGCGCAAAAGCCACGCAAACACCGCACAAAGCAACAATGTCACGCAAAGCTGTTTGCCCAGGGTTATGACCAGCTTTTCCTGGGCATTAATTTGTACCACACTAAGGGTCATGCTAAGTTGCACTAAACACCTTAGCACGGCGCTAGTTTCTGAATATCTCATAGCACCTGTATTCATGTTCACTTTGCCCCTTGCATATAATTATGGCTTGTCCGGAGCTAATGCAGTTGGTGTGCGCTATTTGGCGTTTTGAATATGCCAGACCAGCGCTAATCCCGCACAAATGGTTTGCGCACCACGCAAAGTTTTGAATATCTGGGCCTATGAGTACAAGATATTTAAATTATACGAGGCTGAAGATTTGTGTTACTACAGAAGTGTTTTTTGAATGAAATTTTACCAACCATGCTGGTACAACCAGAATGGTCAGTAAAGGTTTTCCAGTTTGTTTATTTTAAACTGTTGCCCAATGCAGTGTTGGAATTAGGTGGGCTTGCCAGGGCTTGACCCCCTAGCTCTGAAGTGAGCCCCGGCAGCTCATGCACTACTGCCTTTGACTTATAATGGGAAGGTGAGCTCAGTTCAATGATATGACCCTAATGGGCCCCCCAGCTCTAAAGTTTAAATCCAACACTGTGCCCAAATCATTTTTACTCCAAAGTTATGTCTTATATCTCACTTGTGAGGTGGCCTCAATTTGATCAATACACTAAAGCCATGCCACAGTCTTACCCTTCAGTCCCTTTCCTTCCACATGTGTTTTAATAGTTTGTATGGTTTGGTCATCCTAGCTGAACATACAATCAAAAGTCTTCAGCACAGTGGATGTGGAGTGACTAAAAAGTTAAGAACCCTTCACAGAAGTGCTTGAATTATTCTATGAACTCAGGTCTAACTTAGACCACCACATGATGAATGGGAGGCAGGAGGGTGGGGAACCATAGTATCTGCAAACAGTGGCCCAGATATTCAAAGCTCTGTGCCTGGTGCAAATCTGTAGTGCTGGAATAACGCTGGAGTAGTGCCAGGCTGCAATATTCAAAAGCTGGAATAGCACCGGCGCTGTGGTATCGCCGACGCTAACAGAAACTGTAGGCAGAAGTGGGGGATAGGGGAGTGGCCTGGAATGCCGGTGCAACTGGTATATTCAAATGCACAGTGCCACACTACAAGCATTAGCGTGACCTGTAGCGTGGTGCTACATACCGCCGACAAAAAGCTGGCAATGTCTGGCGGTCCCATCACGATCCGACCGCCTGACCCTGGTAGCCGCTCAAAGTCAGAACTCAATGTGATCTAGAGCCCCCCATCCCCGACCACGCAGCAATGTATATCCTGGTGGTCAAGTGGCCCACCCACCCAGCAGTGCGTTTCCCACAAACTCAGAAATAGCAGCCATTCGGAGCCGGCAACTGGCTCAGCCCTTCTTGCACCACCACTGCTGGCCGCCAACTGTGGTATGACTGAGTGCCACTGCAATGAATGAGCGCAGTCAGGACACCTAACTTTGGTGAAGTAGCCGATATCTGAACCGGTGCCTATGGTAGCACAAACCAAACGTCAGGACCATAGCAGGAGGAGGAGGAGGATGGTGACAGAACCCATGGGATCATTCTTTTTGATGTCTTCATTTCTTCTCCCTGAACACTTGCAGGTTTGTTACACTACGGCATGAGGGAAGGGTGCAGAGGGATCCACTGGACACCAGGGAATAGATACATGACAGGGAATAATTTATAACTATCCAAGGAATGCTCCTGTTATTGGTACTTGGTAATGCGACCGGCTTGTTGGGGGGGGGGGGTCTGTTCTCCAGGGCATGTGTAGACTCAGGCAGTATGTATCCATATATATACATATGTGTATGTATATATAAAAATATATATATATATATATATACAGTAGATTCCACTTGTATGCAATTCGGTTGTGTGCAATTTTCGTTTGTATGCACACATTTAGGATGTCCCATTTTTTCCCCTATATCTTCCTGCATAGAACAACTGGATGTATGCAACCACTTTTTCGGTTGTATGCACAGGATATTGCCCTAACTTCAAAGAGTTTACTGAGCTGCTGAGTGCTGTGTATTAAACTGGTTTTCAACTCACACAATTTAGCAAGCTCATTAGTGGCCCCAGCAACCCTGACTACTCTGACTAGATGTTAATTGCTTACCAATGGCTTATAATTCCTGTGTTTGTCTCACCTGTTAACCCTCTGTTCTCACAATGGAGAAGGTGTCACACAGAACAAAGAATTGAGTTGAGGAAGCCCCGTGTTGGATGCAATTTATTTGTTACATACAGCTTGGTCTGATGTTACTCCCTAGACTCTCATGCACTGCTTCCAGGAAGCAGGAATCGGTCTTCCTCTCCCCGATGCAGGCATAGAAGACATGATTCCTGTAATACCTCCTGCACTCATGGACACAGAACAGTTCCTTACCTATGCCCAGGCTGATGCTGAAGAGCCAAAATTGGGAGCTGTCACTGACGAGGATATCTGCAGCTCGGTCCTCGGTACCAAAACAGAGGTGGATGACAATGAAGGGTATCAGGAAATAACACCTCTGACATCAGCTCATTTGGAGGTGATCACCGCTAATGCTAGTAAGCAGACTCAATCTCGTATTTTAAAAGTTACTGATTACCAGACTTGCGTGTCCTGTGATTTTGGGCATTTCGTTTATATGCACATTCTACTTGTATGCACAAACACGAATGGTCCTGAGGGTGTGCATACAAGCGGAATGCACTGTGTGTGTGTGTGTGTATATATATATATATATATATATATATATATATATATGCTATATTGTTCCGTAGTCCATTCCAACCAACAGGGGATGCTGTGGGCATGCCTTTGCCTACAGTGTCCAGCCTGTACTACCATTCTGACCAATAGGTGGAGCTGTGTGCTCCTTGCAGAAGCACCAGGCAAACTGCATGGTAATGTATGCTAAGCAGCACATAATGAGATGCAAATGTGTCTATTTGTCCACTGATTACATAAATGGGCTCATTTGCATGAGAGCTTTGAATATAGCTCTCATTTGCCTCCGGCCAACCAGTTTGCTCCGGGCTATCGTGTTAACACTGTGCAATCGGGTTAGCCCCAGGCAAGCCACACCTCAGCATTGCACAGTTCTGCAGTTTGTGGCTTGCATTGTTGTTTGCTGTAGCTGTGGCACAGCTCTGTGCAGTCACGCACACTGTTCTCCACCTGCAGCACTGGCTTGCTCCAGAGTCTTCTGAGCTGCAGTTGAAGTGTGCACTTCCCAGTTGCTATATTCAGAGCTGTCTTATTCCCAGGCTATTTCTGCCCTGCACTCCCAGCCCAGTTTGCCTGGCTTCCTCAGCATGCTATATTCAACTGGATTAGCACTGGGCTATTCTTTTTGAATATGGCAGGCTATTTGGTCCAGGCAATGTTTGCACGCCGGGTAGTGCTGATTTAGCCCCAGGGCAAAGCTTTGAATATCAGGACTAATGTCTCTAATAATTTTTTGCTCCTGTTTGCGCATGTTTTTTTTATCACTAGGCTGATTGGATCCTGTTGTCACATAGGTCCAGCCTTGATCTGGTTAATGGAGGAAATATGTGCAATTTTATGAAATAATGTGGAATGGATGTCATTTCCAAAAATGAGGAAGATTATGATGTGAAGAGAGGAAAAATAATTACTGTGAATGACAATGACCAATTATTTAATGGGGGGTGATCTGCTCCCAAACCTAAGGACTATGCACTCGTTAAAGGTGGTGAGTTGAATTTAACAACTTCTAAATACCCCAAACAAAAGTGGTACATTGACAACTATACTGTAACAGGAGGCCCAGAGATTTTCCCCATGTACAGGAACCCTGGTTTTACTAATTGGAACAGGTTAACCTCCCAGATACACCCAACTAGTGGATGGGGGTACCTGCATGTCATTTGACCATCTCCCTGAAGGGCACTTATGGAATCCCAAATAGAGACCTAGTCAGATATCTGCAGGAATGACATTACTTATACACTGCCCAGAATTTATCACACATCTCTAGGCCATTAACCAAATGGGAGGATTTCATCTTTTGGGCTATCAGACTTAATGCACAAGGCAGAAACATCTGAATGGTGTACCAGTTACTATTGGATGCAACCAACCCAGAACTGACATGAGTGAGAGGGAAGTGGGAGGCAGAACTGGGGGAACAGAAAACAAATCAGGAGTGCGTTAAACTGGTAAAGGACAATTGTAGAGTAACAGCTGCATCCTCCACCGTGTGTGAATACCAATAGAAATATTTATCCGATTTTTTCCATACCCCCTCTATTACAGTTCACTTGGGATGGGAAACATAGATCACTGCTGGAGGGGTGCACAGAGAAGGGGGACCATTTCAACATTTTTGGGGGATGCATCAAGATCCAGGAATACTAGAACCAGATTCAAAGAGAACTGTGCGAGATCTGGGACCCAGAAGTGCAAATGAATTTTAAAACTTGTATATTAGGACTGCCCTAAAAGGTCTGCACTCCAGAAACCACAGAGAAGTCTTCCAGACCATGTGCCTGGTGGCTATATCCCACTGGCTCTCCTCCACTTTGCCCACAGCATCAGAGTAGAAAGAAAAAATGTCATAGTGGGAATGGAAGGAATCACAGCTGCCTTGCTATTCACCCAAGAGAAATTTATAAAAAAATGGAGTAAGTGGGACACCTACCAGCTCCCACCTGAGCCACAAGAGACTGATGGGATGAGAGAGGAAGACACAGGGCTGAAAGGGGGGGCACCTACTGCCACATAGCAAAATAGCATTTTAAGCCACTTGATCCCTCCAACCCAACCTGTATAAGACATAGTATCAAGGCCCCAAAGGGAAATGAAAATGAGACAAAAATAAAGAACAATACAAACACAGAGCTGTTGTGTTTTAAGAAGGTCTGTTTAATTAAGCTGGGTTATTGGTTACACCCCAGTATAGTTCCAAATAGGACTCACCACTGTTTAATTTTGGATAGACTTCCTTGGCCTTTGGGTTTAAATAATTATACAATATCTCTATTATTTATTTTGCTTTTGGTAACCAGGTAGGCACACTAGGCATAGCAATGCCTATTTTCAGGCACGACCCTGGAGGGTACAAGTGGGGATACATAATCAACAAACAGTTTGAAACAGTACAATTGGTAATACAAAATGTACAGGTATAACACAATTTCCAGTGAGATAAAAATGCAGTTTGGGATAAGATGAAAGAATTTCAAGTGCGAGGTCAACAATAACGCAAGATACAAAGAATATGAGAGATATGATTACAGAAATACAATAAAGTGCAGTTAAACATTTAAACATAAGTTGGATTCAATAGAGTCAAGTTGTGAGCAGCCAGGGAGCTAAGGGTCCAGAGAGGTAAAAACAAGTGACAGTTTAGACAGAAGAGGTGCAGAAGAAAAATCCAATGGTTGAGACAAATAGGTGTATGTGCTATACTTGTTTTCCAGAAGGCAAGGATTTGTAGGAGGGAGAAAGTAGGAACTTAAGAGAGAGGAGGGGAGGTGGGAGGAGAGATGCCTAGGAAAAGGGCATGTCTTTTAAGACAGAAAAGCAGGATGCCAGGTTGAGAGGAGAAATTGAGGAGACAAAGGTAGCAATACGTAGATACATAGCTGCTAGGAGGTATAATGGCCGGAGGGTCTCTGGTGGGTGAAAGCATGTGCGGGGGGTTGCAACAAGTAGGTGATTAAAGTGTTGCCTCTTGAAACAGGCATGGGTCGGAGCAAAACAAATAGTTTGGGGAAGGGAGTTCCAATATTTAGGTGCCACACACGAGAAAGCCCGTGCACCCATGGTGGTTTTACATCTAGGAATGTGGAGGAGAGCCTGGTCAGTGGATCTAAGCCCATAGGAGATGGCTTGAGTGTCCAGCAAGGAGGCAAGGGATTGGGGGAGACCAGATCTGGCAATACTGTCAATGAGCGATCCAAGAGACTTGAGCTGATACGCAGTAGGGGAGAGCCAATTTAGATCAGTATAGAGTTGACAGTGGTACTTGCAACGAGGGGATGCAGATGCATAGTGGCAGATATTGTTATAGGTGGTGTCCCACTTGTGAAGAGTAATTTTTGATGCTCCTAAGTAGGTGACTGAACCGTAGGCTAGTGCTGGGAGCAGAATGCCTTGAGCAGTAGCAAGCCTACCCGATGGGGTGAGGGCATAGCTAGCTTGGTAGGCGCTCCCAAGTTTAGCATTAACAGATTTACAGGTGGTGGTAATGTGTAGCTCAAAGTCCAGAGATTCATCGAGCTAGATGCCCAGGTACTTGAAAGAGCTTGTGCAGGCCAGTGATGAGCCATCGGTGCATATGATGTTGAGAGGGTTCCGGTTTGTTCTGAGTCTGGCAGTGGAGCCAAAAAGCATTGAGTGCGTTTTGCTCACGTTAAGAACAAGGTTGTTTTCAGTTAGCCAGGACTGAATGTGGAGGAAGTCAGAGGAGAGAGAGTGATTTATGTCCAAGATGTTCCTGGTACTAGAATAAAGAACAAGGTCATCTGCATACAGCAGAGTCGAATAGTCTAGGGAGGGTACGTCTTACGTATAACATAATGAATGCTGGCATTCCTGTCTCTTTGCATGGATTATTAATTGAGCACATTCCTGTATATGATTCAGGTGTATCTGAAAATTTACAGTTAACTATACCATTTGTTTGCACTAATGCTGGAAAGAGAACTTTTGCATACCGTGCAACTTCATTGTGGAACTCATTACCAACAAATTTTAAGCACCTCCCTGCTGTTAGGCTATTCACTTTATCTATTATTCAACACTTCAGAAACATAAACGAATGTTTATATAAGCATTAACAACTTGTTTACATTTTGTTTTGCTAATTGTTTCATTGTATTCTGTAGTGTGTCTTCAATAAGTTGTTTGTTCTTGTGTTGATATTATCATGACCGCAGTTCATATCTGAAAATTGAATGTTTTTATTCCAGTGTACCTACCTTCAATTCAGATAAATGAAATGAAATAGTTCTTATTGTATTCATGTCATGGATGAAAGATGTCTTGTATTTTCCAGTGTAAACCTTGAGCTGACATACAAGCAATAGGATGTATATTTTGAGACAAGGAGATGAAAGGTGAAGTGTCTACAAGAAAAAGAAATACAATGTCAAGTACAAAACCTTGTAAACACTGCAAAACATGTATGTGATGTGATATTCTACTCTTGTCCTTTAATAAACATGAACTTACAAAAAGGCAGGGGGTTGATCTAGCCACATTTGGACATTTGTGATCCTCGAGTAGCGGCAATGGTAACTACTCAACTTATTACTGGGAGGCAGGGTTGTGGACAGAGGGGTGGGAGGGAGGAGGGTGGGGTATCATAGCATCAATGAACACTGTTTCACACCATTTATTTCTGTCTGTTCTTGTCTTTTCAGGTATTTTATCACCACAGAACACACAGAATCTAATAGCAGATAAGGACCATACAGCCCACCTAGTCTGCCCATTTCCCTACTCAGTGTTGACAGCCCAGATCCTATTTGATCTGTGGAAGCCTCCTCTGCCCATCTCCAGGGTACCCTTATGTCTATCCCATGCGCTCTTTAACTCCCGTATTGTTTTAGACCCCACCACCTCTGCTGGAAGGCTGTTCCATGGATCCACCACCCTTTCCGTGAAAAAGTACATCCTGAGATTTCCCCCTGAGCCTTCCTCCCTCCAGCCTCATATAATGTCCCCTTCTCCTTGTGCAATACTTCCTCTGAAATATGCTTCCCTTCTGTACCCTATTTATACCCCTAAGGTACTTGAATGTCTCTTTCATATCCCCGCTCTCCCTCCTCTCCTCCAATGAATAGATATTAAGGTCCCTGAGTCTTTCCTCATACGACTTCTAGTGCAGCCCATGTACTATTTTCGTCACCCTTCTGTGGACTGCCTCCATTCTGTCTATGTTCTTCCTGAGATGCGGTCTCCAGAACTGGACGCAGTAGTCTAGGTGAGGCCTTGCCAGTGATCTGTACAGTGGCATCACCACCTCTTTCTTTCTGCTGGTTATGCCCCTGCCTATGCATCCCAGCATTCTGTTTGCCTTCCCCACTGCTTTTTCACACTTCTTGGTCACCTTTAGGTCATCTGCTATGATGATCCCCAGATCTCTCTCTTGCTTTGTGGTGGCCAGAACCCCCCCCCCCAATCCCGTACTCCTCTCTTGGATTCCTGTGACCCAGGTGAATAATTTTGCACTTTTTAGCATTGAAACTCAACTGCCATACACCTGACAATTGCTTCAATAAGCTTAGATCCTTTCTCATTCTTTCCACCCCTTCCAGTGTGTCAGCTCTGTTGTAGACCTTGGTGTCATCCACAAACAGGCATACCTTTCCCTCTAGACACTCTGCAATGTCACTAATGAAGACAACAAACAGGACTGGTCCCAGCACTGATCTCTGTGGCACCCCGCTGGTCACCTCCCTCTCTTCTGATTTCATGCCATTTACTACCACCCCTGAGTTCTGTCCCTTAGCCAGCTCTCAACCCATTTTCCTACCATAGGGCTCACTCCCAGGTGTCTCAATTTATTTAGCAATCTCCTATGTGGGACAGTGTTGAAGGCCTTGCTGAAATCCAGGTAGACCACATCCACCCCCTTCCTTGATCTACCACCCTGGTCACCCAGTCAAAGAAATCAATTAGATTTGTCTGACAGGACCTTCCCGCTGAGAATCCATGTTGCCTTGGATCCTGTGCCCCACTAGTCTTCAGAAACTTCACAATTTTCTCCTTAAGCAAGGACTCCCAGGGTTTATGAATCCTGTTGCTGCATAATGCTAGCCTTGACCTGGTTTATATGTAAGTGTATAAAAATATAATATTATGAGGGCTGATCATGGATGTCATATCTAAAAATTAAGATTAATATGATTTATGAAATGTCTGGTACCAAAGCAGCATTCTGATTGGCTGCTACAAGTGTGCTACTATGTCTAACATCATGGGAAAAAGATCAGGCTGTACTCTGCCAAGCAGGCACTGATCTTCGCATTTGTCCAGTGTTCCAAATTAGAATGTTAAAAAACTAAAAGCCGCCATCTTGTTTTCACTTGCTGTCCTCATAAACAAACCCGCCCGATCAAGACGCTCACTCGCTCGCATTAACAAATGATCTGCCTGTCCCTCGCTACTTCTCTGCCTTATCTCATCAGCTCCTCAAAATTTATTTTTTTTTAGGAATCCAAATGTAGTCTGTTCAGTCAGCACTCGACTCACTCGCTCTCCTTATCAGTACATAAAGTACCAAAATGCATGATCTCTCCCCTGCCAGCCGCTCGCTCACATTAACAAATGCTCTGTCTACCCCTCGCTACTTCTCTACCTTATATCAGCAGCTCCTCAAAATGTTTCATTTTTTTAGGACATCCAAATGTGTTCTGTTTAAACAGTGCTACCCACATTGTCACTTACAGTGCAGTTTTCCACACAGCCATTTTCCATGCTCCACTGAAACAGTAACACAGTTTCTTCCCTGGTGCTCCCAAAAGGGGTAGCTCATACAAATAATATAAAAGACATTTCATCTCAGTTGTCTCCAAACAGCATTTTCAAGCTGTAAACTACATTTTGGGGGGGGAGGGGGTGGTACTGCCATGACAACCAGACCAAAACTACAGAAGCCTTTATAGGACAAAATGCCTTCACTCAAAAAAGAAACACACAGGACACTTAGGCGGAGGAACTATTTTATTAAAAACTGACACAAACATACATGTTTTTTACTATTTAAAATTAGGAATTTCACCTACCAAATGGATTTGCACTATAGATGGCTATTTCATAAGTGCAATAAGCCACTCCAGGGTCTGTGTGTTAGACACTTTAACACACGGCTAGGAGGCTGGATGCACTCGGCTGGTGGCCTCATGCCTCACTATGCCTCCTAGCCATGTGTTAAAGTGTCTAACACACACTCTGTCATGTCTTATTGGTTACATGACAAGAGGAGAAATTATTACTGTGAATAATCCCACCAGAACTGGATGACTGATAATGATCTTCAAGTTACATGCACTCACATTGGATATACAGCTTATGTCATAACGAATAACTATGTGAGCCCAAAGATATCTCTGACTCCAAAGGGCTATTAACTTCTTCTTTTTTTTTGGTTACTTTCACAGACATTTAGGTTTACAGGTGATTAGCAATGCATGGCAGTATGAATGCTGACAACTCTGTTTCATTCCTTACATTGTTGATGAAAAAGATTACCTCACACCTCATCAACAAGCAAGAGATGTACTTGGAGAGGGAATAGATATCACATATCAACATTGTGGCAGGGATGGGTAAGATCCTGTCCCATTTGTTATGTAGGGAGACTTAAAAGCAAGGATTTATTTTGTATGCTCCTATTCTGCCGCTTGTCTGTCTCTTGCCTGTCTGATTATGCAATCAAATGTTTCTTGTGGCACCTAGGAATTGGCCACTTTGATGGTCCCACAATTTCCCCGTTATCTTCCTTTTCTCTCTTGCTGTTTCTATTCTTTCTTTCTCCTTCCCCTTGCTTTTCTGTAGTTAAAAAATATATATATGAATCTTTTTTTATATATATACTGTAGCTGTTTGCCCCACATTGCCACCTACTCCTGCCAATGGGCCCCCTTTGCTCCCAACCCTGTCAGCCTCTCCCCCATCATCTTTACTAGTGGGGATCCACAAGGAGCAGGGTCAAAGTGCATTGGGAACCATCACACATATCAACGGGGAGACGTAGGCATTTTTCTGTTTTTCTCCTGTCCTGATCTGGAACTGTGGCATGCATGGCAGGTGCATACATGATGAGGTGACCATGCACTCCCAGAACCACAGCTTCATCCACTCTTCCAACATTCTGTCAGTCCCCCACGCCTCTGCTCTGACACCCAGCCTCTATTGGGTGTCAGCCAAGAGCGAGGAAACTCACCTCCCCAATCCAGGAGATGAGAGCAGCCCAGTGGACACTACAGTCTGGCTCTCCTCCCTGTCAAACCTCAGTAACCTGAGCTCACTTCTGAACCTGGGTTTCTGGCATGGCACGAGATGTGGCATCCAGTGCCTCAACCCTCAGCACCACCGGACTGGCCTAATATATGTGAATCTTTATGTGAAACTAGGATCTCTTGGTTTGCAGATGTGTATAATTACAGTATATTGTTGAAATGACTGTGGTAAGCTATTTGGATTTATTAGAAAAGAGAGAAATCTGGAACGCAGAGGTTCATCCTTGAGATGTATTTTGGCCTCAACAAGCTTGTTTACAAAACTGTTAACAGGAAACCAGCTCTGGGACAAAATGTTCCTGAAAGAGGTGGTAACTGTAAGAAACTCCTTGGGAGTAAAGAAACACATTGGAGCTATGAATTAGGAGCTTATTATAA
Organism: Neoceratodus forsteri; assembly: GCA_016271365.2. Taxonomy (NCBI): domain Eukaryota; kingdom Metazoa; phylum Chordata; order Ceratodontiformes; family Ceratodontidae; genus Neoceratodus; species Neoceratodus forsteri. The sequence continues at coordinate 653,671,663 of CM057455.1, read as the reverse complement.
TACATGGGGCCTTAATGAAGAGTTAAACTGGCAAGTATGCTGGTAAATAACAAGATTTAATAACATGATGTTCCCTTTGCAAAATAACTGTAATTCAGCCCATGTCCCTTAATTGGTAACCCCTTCTTCCCCCTTACCCCACCAGATTCCTCCTCTGTGCAATATAACTAAGCCATTAAAACTGCTAAAAGGAGTTTAGTAACACTCTATAATCGTATCATTGGAAACGTTTTCTCCTAAGCAAAAAGATACATTCGGAAGCCATATATGTAACTTAAACACCAGTTCTAGCCTGTATGTTCATGCAGGAAAGCGATTGCCAAGTGACTTTGGTTGCCTTGACAAGTACATAGTTTCTTTACGTCTACTGATTTCATTGGCATGTATTCCTGCACGGATATAAGAGAGTTGGGCTGAGACCTCATTCTTACTGCCATATTGCACCAGGAAGGACATGCTGCTCAAAAGAAAAAGAAGTAAATCAGTTTTGCACTTTGTAAAAGGTATTAATGTTCAAATACTGAACAAAACTTCCTAAAGGAATTTTTTGTCTTGTTATTATTATTATTATTATTAGTAGTAGACCAGGGAGGGGCTGTGGACATGGCCTACCTAGATTTTAACAAAGCATTTGATACAGTCCCACTCAAAAGATTAATATACAAGTTAGCCAGCCTTGAAGTGGGTTCCAAGGTGGTAGCCTGGATAAAAAATTGGCTGGACAACAGAACGCAAAGGGTAATAGTAAAAGGGGTCCACTGTGAAGAAAGGAGGGTTACTAGTGGGGTACTGGAGGGTTCAGTACTGGGACCAGTCCTTTTTAATGTCTTTATAAGTGACTTTGCAGAGGAACTGGAAGGAAAAGTATGTCTCTTTGCAGACAACACAAGCATCTGCAACAGGGTTGATACACAAGATGGAGTGGAATGGATGAGAAGGGACTTGGCAAGGTTGGAGGAATGGTCAAATGTATGGCAGCTTAGATTCAATACAAAGAAATGCAAGGTAATGCACCTGTGAAACAAATACCCAGGGGAAGAGTACACAATGGGGGTGAGATACTGACAAGAACAAAAATGGAAAGGGACCTGGGAGTAATTATATCAGATGACCTAAAGGTGGGTAAGCAATGTGAGAAGGCAGTAAGGAGGGCTGGGGGATGCTGGGATGCATAGGGAGAGGCATCAACAGTAGAAAACAGGAAGTTGTTATTCCTCTGTACAGACAGTTGGTGAGACCCCATCTGGAGTACTGTGTGCAGTTCTGGAGACCCCATCTCTGCAAAGACATAGACAGAGTGGAGGCTGTCCAGAGGAGAGCAACCAAAATGGTGCACGGTCTGCACCAGAAGACATATGAAGAGAAACTAAAGGAGCTTAATATGTATATCCTTGAGGAAAGAAGGGAGAGGGGGGACATGATAGAAACTTTCAAGTACTTCAAGGGAATCAACAAAGTCCAAGAGGGTAGTATCTTTCAGAAAAAGATATGTGCAAGAACAAGGGGGAACAATTTGAAAATAGAGGGGGGACGGCTCAGAGGTAATGTGAGGAAGTATTTTTCATGGAGAGGGTTGTAGATGCATGGACCAGCCTTCCTGAGGAGGTCATGGAGTCAAGATCAGTGGGGGAATTCAAGAATGCATGGGGCAGACATAAAGCAGTTCTAGTGGGGGGTAGGAGGAAGTAGGTGGTTGGTTAACTAGGATCTGCAGCTTATCCATCAGGTAGGAAAATGGCCAGACTAGGTGGGTCAAGTGGTCCTTAACTGCCGTCAAATTCTATGTTTCTATGTTTCTGTGCTATGTAGGGCTAAATACCCGAGCTTAAACTTCATACGAGAAGAAGTAAACGCCGAGTTCTAACGGCGCCATTTACAAAGGTATACATAGTAAACAGCTCTAAGTGTACAAGTACAAATATCAGCAATGGAGTAAAATGACTTTCATTATTTTCCTTTAGAGATGTTTAGTATTCCAAAGTAAGAGTAAACAGAGAAGTGCAGCCGTCGCCTTCTATAATGAAAGAAATATCGCAGGCTTTCCCGCTTGAACAGTAAGCACATTTTATTAAGTTTGAAGTGCAAAAGAAAAGTCTTTGCTAAAACATTAAATCATTTCTGATATTTAGACAATAAACTGGTAAAGAATATTAGCAGGACTATAGCTCATTCACAAGTAAGGATTACGTAAATGTGTAACATAGCAATGTACTAGAGAGAGAGAAGAAAAAATCATGGATTTTAAGCAAAATAAAACTCAGCTGTTATATTGTCTATTATAGACTATCGCTCATCAAATAAGAACAATGGAGTGGCAAGTCTTTGAAGGCCTAGTCCCTTGAGATAAGTAGGTAGCCCGACGGGCACAGTTGACTACTAGTGGAAATTTGGTTAACAATGCAAAGTAATGATTATATATATTATTTTATTTAATGGTTGACAACTGAGTGAATGTCTTCTATTCAATTTATGAGATCACTAAGCAAATGATTCATTTAAATTCATAATTAAGAGTTGATTGTATAACGGGAATGAAATATAATAATAAAACACAATTGATATTTGTTTGAATAACAGTTCCCCAGAAGAAGCCATTGATTGGCGAAACACCGAGCACAGTCTATGAAAATAAATAAAAGGATTTAAAATCGAAAAAATGGACTCCAGTGTTTGGCTTTGGCCAGAGTGGTTGCAGCTTTTTGTTTTCTACTGAGACTACATGCACATTAGCAACCGAGCTCCACATCTTCTACTCTAACAAAGTTACAAGATTACCCTTGGACACTAGCTTTTTGGATTTCTCCTGTCCTGACCTGGAACTGTGGCGTGCACAGCAGGCGCATGCATGAGGAGGCAAGCATGTGCTCCAAGAAACACAGCCCCCTCCACCCTCCCAACATTCTGTCAGTCCACCATGCCTCTGCTCTGACACTCAGCCTCCACTGGGTGTCAACCAAGAGTGAGGAAACTTGCTTCTCCAATCCGGGAGGTGAGAGCAGCCCAGTGGCCACTACAATCTGGCCCTCCTTCTGGTCAAACCCCAGTAACCCAAGCTCTTTCTGAACCTGGGTTGCCGGCGTGGCACGAGATGTGGCATCCAGCGCCTCCACCCTCAACGCCACTGGACTGGTCTAATATATGTGTATCTTTATGTGAAACTAGGATCTCTTGGTTTGCATATGTGTACAATTCTATTGTTGAAATGACTATGGAAATCTATTTGGTTTTATTAGAAAAGAGAGCAATCTGGAACACGAGGTTGACCTTGAGATGTATTTTGACCTCAACTAGCTTGTTTACAAAACTGTCAACGGGAAACCAGCTTTGGGACAAAATGTTTCATTTTGTTGCACCTGTTAAGACTAGATGTGCCCTTCAAGCTGTACTCAGGAAGAAAAATGACAAAGTTTTTAATTACTTTTTGTGAAAAACAGGAGCTGTAACTTACAAGAACAGGATATAGAGTTTGAGTTGCCAGGCAAAAACAACTTATACAGTAGTAGCCATAGACATTGCCAGTTATTTCCCAAAATGTCTGTGATATTTCTAGATAAATCTCCTGCTTTCTGTATTTCCACCGTAGGGGCAGCAGAGAGAAACTCTTTAGAAATTTCACGAAATATCTGGAAATAGCTGCCAATGTCTGTGGCTACTACTGTATAATGAGAATGGTGTTTTTCCAGAGAGATTCAGATGGAAGATTTTTGTTTGTACTGCCTTTGTGAAGAGCGATCGTGTATAATTTTATTTTTCTATTTTATTATTATAAAACACTACTTGCGAATTTTACAACTTCTCCTGGTCTGCCTGTGCTTCCTGACCTATGCCACTGCTACAAGCATCATGAGAGATTAAACTGCTTCAATGAGCACCACAAGTTCACTTTTAATTTCAGAAGTCCCCTTTGAAGAATAAGGGGTGAACTGAAAACATACACTATGCATTTTGGCAGAATGGAGCAAGTGATGGTGAAGGAAGGAAGGAAGGAAGGAAGGAAGGAAAGATAGATTAGGAGGAACTGGGTGTGTGGAGGCAACATCTGAACCAAAATATGACTGTTAGGATCAGGTGTAGTCACATTCAACAACACAGATTACACAGCAGATTAGATTTAGAAACAGAAGATTGCTTGGATGATGAAACAGCGTCACGTTAATGCAACATACAATTCAGCAGTGCAGTCAAGGAGGAGTCAAGTTCTGCTAACATAGCCCTGTGTAATTTAATGTGTGACACTGGTGGTAACTCAATGCACTGGTGGTCTGTGTATGATGATGAATCATGGACACCACAACAAAAGTAACTTGCATGACGTTACTGAAAGCTGTTTGTAGCTCATTAAGGTGTTGTTGCTGGGATTATAGAACACTATGTTCTTAGAAAATGGTTCAGTGGTGTAATTTAAGTGCTTTTAGAACTATTCTTTAAAACCTTTCCTGGCCAAATAGTAGTGAATATCGAATAATACATGGGACATGAATACCTTGTGTTGCATTACTGCTAACTCTGTGTCCGTCACTGAGGTGTCCTTGTGGTGTTTATGGAATAACAGGTTCTTGGAAGATGGTTTGATTATATCTTTTAACTGCTTTCAAAACTATTCATTATAAAGCCACCGTTTATTGCTAAATCACAGTGCTGAATTACAATAACAACCTTCTAGGTCACATCCAGTACCTTGCATTGTGTTGCTAATAGCTCTATCAGTCGCTGATGTGTTGTTCAGGGGTTTATGGGATACCAGGTTCAAAGAGTATTTAGGGGTGACATTTAAAGGCTTTAGAACAATTCTTTAAAAAATACTGCTTTGGGGGAGGGGACAGGTGTCCAGCAGACCAGCTAGCATGACAAGGGTCTTTTGTTCTTCATAGTTTAGCCCCTGTAATTTGCTTTAAAATTCACTCAGTCTGATTATTTTGTATTTATTTGCAGACTGGTGAGCAGAACTTAGTGTTAAGAACAGTTTGGTACCACTAGTGGACACTATGAGTAAGAAAAGTAAGGGGAAAAGGCCAATTTCTTTGTGTCTTGTGATAAGCCTACGAAGCAACAAGGACACCAGCAGCTTTCCTCCACAGAACAGCCTGGGAAGGAAGCAATGCTACTGTAGTAACCTTTTACATCTTCCATTGGGCAATCACAAATCTGATGGAGGCAATAACTAGGATGGAAATAGAAATGCGTGACTTTTCCACCTGATTGGTGACTGTGCTGACCAGGGTTGATGGGCTCACAGAAGCTGTGAGTCTGGGAGCACAGTAGGGAAAGCACTGATGGCCACCTCTGTAACAGAGCCTACTTACTTGCCTATATTAATATTCCATCTTTAGAATTTAAAACCAAAAAAAGCAGACCAGCTGCCATTTGTAGGCAATAAGACATCTCTGGGTGTTGGTAGTACTGACATACCCACACACCCAGAGGTGTAGCGAGGCACAAGGCAGCAGGCTGAGTGCTCTTCAGCCTTTGGGTGTGTGGGTATCTCAGTACTACCAACACCCAGCCATTTCTTACTGCTTATATAAAATGGGCCCATAGGCAACTATTAAAAAAATAATAGTCAAACAGTTTTCAACGTCACAAAAAATATACTAAAATGTTGCTAAATAATATATAACAGTCCCTACACAGATGTTTTTCATCTGTCAATCATCCAACTTTCTTCACACTCAGTACATTGTGTGATTGCTTGCCATGGAATAGAAGAAATCAAAGCTCTGCGTTATGCCAGTAGTAGAACCCCCCACACACACACACAGAATTGCAACATGGAATACATGAATTCTAAATTCTTCAGAGTTCAGCTGGCATACAAACAAAGACACACACACAGGCCTGAAGTGGAGCCAGAACCTCAGTTTTATCTGTTGTTAGGTAAGGAGTAGGGAGTTCTCTGGCAAAGTGGTAGGGACAGGAGGGAATTTTTCATGGTCATCAAAGAAACACTAGCAATGTAAACTCTGAATAGTACATGAGTTTTTAATTTTAAATTTGTGCATGTGTGTAAAGGGGCCCTGCCTGTTGTTGGGTTCCCGCCGAACAAGCTAGCGCAGCAGCCCCAGGAGTGAGTCTGAGGTAATTTCTTTTCATGGGCAGATCTGCTGGAAACAATTGGAAAACCGTCTTCTTTGCGCTACTCCTTTCGAACTTGGCGCCTTTTTTTGAAATCACAGACCACAGGTCATATGGCAGAGGGGCGCTGTTTCTTACTTCAGCTGTGTCCTCAGCCAGTGTAATCTTTCGCCTAGCCAGTTGACCTGGAGCTCTGCAGCACGACTTCTCCCAGCCCGAGCCCCATTGATTGCCTCGCACAAACCGGGCTAACGGTGGACTGAAAACAGTACTGCTACTCAGGTAAATCATTAAAATTGGATCAGTCTGCCTATTCAGCTTCAGAAACCCTGGCTGTCCTGCCATGCTCTGTCCCACAGCTGCTGCTGTATCTACTCCCCACCCTTGTCTGGCTTTAGTTATATAGTGTGTGTGCCCCGCCCACTCACCACGGATTACTGATCGCGCGTGTGAGGATTATAACTATCTCCTCATTTTCTCATTTGCAGCCCATACGTCCTTTCCTCTAGAGGGCGTCTAGAACTTTTCTGCATCTAACCCACTATATGAAAGCTGTTTCAAATCTGACACTTCTCAATCAACCTGACTTCTCAGTCAGCTGGGGCTCCTACCCCTCACACAAGCAACCTGGCATCACCATAATGGCATCCTTCATTTATAAATACTGGGTCAATAAATGCAGTGAATTTGCCCTATTAGTCCTTCCTATCTTTCTGCTTGCTCTGCTACTTAGGCCTAGCCATCTACCCCCCCATAAGGGCATTTCTCCTCACCCTCCCTTCCTGTCCCACTCACGCTCTCAATCCAATTGGCCTCTTATGACCTTCCCTCTTGTGATCCATAGCAAAATCACCTACCATTCTGCTTACACGCTACATAACCTCCTATCATATACCACATCCTCACCCACATGGATATCTTATCATAAACTATGGTATCTATTTCTTCGCTCATTAATATTAGCAGGCGATGTTGAACGAAACCCTGGACCTACTGATAATATAACCCATTGGGCTACAGCTTGGCAGGACCTAAAGGGACTGCGTATTGTACACCTGAACATAAGGAGTCTACCCCATAACCTAACAGAACTAGAGGCCTGGGTCACCCAACACAATCCTGACATCCTACGTCTCTCCGAAACCTGGCTAAAACCCTCCACTCCTGGTCACTTGTGCAAGCTACCAAACTACAAAATACACCGACAGGACAGATCCACATCCAAGCGGGGAGGAGGTGTCGCAATCCTCTTTAAAGCCCACCTAGCCCTACATCTTAATGTTCCCCTTACCCTGTCGCAGTGTGAAGCCATTCATACCACCTTACAATTAGGGCTCTAAGAAACTGCACATAGTCTGTGCCTATAACCCTCGAAGAGTAGCACTGTTGGACTCAAGGAACTACTAACTCAAGTGGACTCAGTAATTGGTTGAAATGAGGTCTCTTATGGGGACCTAAATATAAACTGGAATGGCAAATCAAATCAGGCCTCTCACTGCTATGGTATACGGGCATAACCTGCACCAACTTATCTATGACCCCACTAGGGTCCTTGCCCCTCCTCGTTCTAGTACCTTAATTGACTGGGCTCTCACGAACCACCCTGATAGCATAGTATCTTCTGGTACTTTGCCTGACGTAATAACCAATCACTCCCCTATTTATTGCATCTGGCAATCAGCAAGTCCAGCATCTCCTCCGCCAAAGCTGATTACTTTCCGCAATGCAGCTAAACTAAATCAGGCGCTCTTTCTGCTTGACCTCTCTCTGATAGACTGGTCCCCTATCTTTGCTGCCCCAGACCCTCAATCAGCCCTTGACTACTTCCTGATGAAGTTTGGACACCTTCAGGACATCCATGCCCCTAAAGTCACTCGCTGCCTACGCGGTACTCAGACTAAGTGGCTCACTAAAGATCTCCGCTCTCAACTAAGGGCTAGGGATAAAAGCTGGTCACATTTTAAGGCCTCAGGACTCCCAGCAGGCTTTGACGCTTATAGGACCCAGAGAAATTCCTGTAAAAGGAACATTAGACTAGCAAAAAGCTCACACTATAAGGACCTACTTATAAAATCTGCTGGTGACCCCAAGAAGTTCTGGGCCGTCATAAAAACCCTTCTTGGGACAAATAAATTACCCACTGCTAATGACATGCGGATAAATAATGTACATTGTAATAACCCTGAGACCATAGCCAATGCTCTAAACTGTCATTTCTCGGACCTATCTAGCTACTCAGCCTCCTTCCCCCTGACTCCCCTCACAAATAACTCCCAGGACTTTCAATCTCCTCCCCCTCACCCACAATTCTGTTTTCGGATCATCTCCACAAAAGAAGTCCTAAAACTGCAACAGTCTATCCCGGAAAGCACTAGACCTGGATCGGACGGGGTGGAACCTAAGCTCCTGAAAATTGCAGCTCCACTTATTGCCTCCCCCATAACAAAAATCTTTAATCTATCGATATGTCATGGCACTGTTCCTAACATCTGGAAGATAGGTAAAATAACTCCCATCCTTAAGAAAGGGGACCCTAAAGACATGTCAAACTACCGACCTATTGCCATTCTTTCCGTCCTTGGTAAAATCCTTGAAAAAATAGTAGCAACCCAAACTTCAGACTATCTACAGAAATACAACCTTCTGTCTAGCTCCCAGCATGGTTTCCAAAAAGGCCATAGCACTACCACAGCTATTCTAAAACTCACAAATGATATTTATGGTGCTATGGAAGCTGGCCTCCTGACAGGAGCTATTTTCATTGACCTTACAAAGGCGTTTGACCTGGTAAATCACTCCCTTTTCCTTCCCAAACTTTCCTCACTGGGTTTCTCTGCCGACACAGTTGACTGGTTCGACAACTACCTAACCAACCGAATGCAGGCAGTAGTCTTCAACTCTGCCGTCTCTCATCTTTCCCACGTGCAGATGGGAGTTCCTCAAGGCTCTGTACTAGCCCGTTATTTTTCTCCATTTTCATAAATCACCTTCCTTCTGCGGTTTCTGGCTGTTCATCCTTACTTTATGCGGATGATCTTGTCATCTACCACAGCGGAAGAAACATCTTGGATATAAATCATTCCCTAACTGAAGACTTCCGCTGCATTCAAACTTGCCTAAGTGATAACTATTTGGTACTTTATGAGAGCAAAACTCACTCTATGTTTTCTGGCTCTCCTGCCTGACTCAAATTGGCTCGTAATTCCTTCCAGATCCAAAGCGCAAATGGCTCCATGGTAGTAAGTACCAGCTCTTTCAAATACTTGGGCATCCTTCTTGATGAATCCCTGGACTTCGACCTCCAGATCACTTCCACTTGCAAGTCCATCAATGCAAAAATTGGTGGGGCCTATCGTACAAACTATGCACTCACGCCATCTGCCAGGCTTGCTGTGGCACAAGGAGTTCTGCTTCTAGCCCTGACATATGGCTCAGTCACATTCCTAGGTGCTTCAAAATCCTCGCTCCTCAGATGGGACACCACCTACAACAGCATCTGCTGCTATGCCTCCTGGGCGCCACGCTTCAAACACCACTGTCAGCTTTATGCTGACCTCAAATGGCCTAGTCACTCAGCCCATCGGCACCTAGCTTTTGGCTCTCTACTACACGGTATCTACAGCTCAGGTCTACCTGGACCTTACTTCTGTACTCCCAAACCTCCACCTATGGTCTCCGATCGAATGACGACACCCCTCTCTTTATCCCCAGATGCAAAACCACTATGGGTACACGAGCTTTCTCCTACCTAGCACCTAAAAACTGGAACGCTATTCCACAAAATATTCGCCAAGCCCCCCAAGAATCTCCACTATCAACATCTTCTGGCTTCTAACCCCTGTACATGTTTCCGGCCACCATAGTCCACTCCTCGCTTCTCTACCTTCTACCCTACTTACCCTCCCTCTCCTACCCCCTCTACCCCTGTCTTCTACCTTATCTCTCCCCTTCCAAAACCTCACGTCATCTGATGGCACTTGCTTTTTACTTTGAACCTGTTAGCACTAACATTGTTATATATGATCTAGGTAGCTGTATTGGTTTAGTTTAACTGGCACTATTTGTTGAATATGCTAAACAATCTACTTGTCTCACACTGTTTGCATTTGTCCTACTGCCTACCTCTTCCTTGTGCTGCGTCACACTGTACTTGTCATGTGTTTCCCTTGTATACTCCCGGGTCGTGCCTGAAAATAGGCATTGCTATGTCTAACGCACCCACCCGGTAACCAAAAGCAAATAAAATAAATAAATAAATAACATTAAATGATTTACTTACTTTATTCAGTTTAATGGACTTTTATTTTTAGGGCCTAGTTGACGTTTTTTATATATGAGTAAAGGCTGCAGCCATGTTTGTGATGAAAATTAGGAAATAGGTGGCTTATGAATTCTGTGAGTTGGACTTGTTTTAGCCAATGGTGGTACTCTCTTACTACCATGGCTAGAACCAAGTCTCAGCCAATCAGGACACAGGGATTTCCTTGCCCATTTTATATGTTCACTCGCTTAGCAAACGAGCTATCCACTTATGGTGGGTAGATGATTCCCCCCCCCCCCACTCTGTTACACAGAATAAAAATATAAATCCTGACATTTTGCTTTTTTTTCTTTTAATACTTGTATTGTGGAGTTTTTTCATTGAGAGAAAAAAGAATACAGATTGAACTTTCATTCAGCAGTACGCTCAACTCTGTTAGCTGATTGCCAGCTCCACTTCTGCTATCCCCTTTGCTCTTGGTGCATGCACACGTCCCTCATGACCACTATTCCTGTACCAGGAGCATAGACTCAAAAAAAAAATATATCAATTCTATTTAATATCAAAACATTTAAAGCAGCAGTGCAATGAAATTGAGCAAAAAATTTGACCCTACATTATTTTCACTATGAAAGATCAGAGGCATCTTCCAGTTTGATTTGTTCATACAATTTTTCAAATTCCACCAAAATCTGTGTATTTTAAAAATGTTTTAATTTTTTTTTTGAAATTGCAATTTTACTGTTTTCCAGATTTTTCCACAAAGAAAAACAATTCATATTACACAACTTTTTTTTTCAACTCTTTTTTTTCTCTCTCCTCTGGGGCCGGAACTCTCTTGGGCCTCAGCTCTGGCCAATACTGCTCTACCACCCACTGTGAGCCCTGCCATACTCATTACTGTTCCTCCCCGAGCCACCCAGAGGACATAGAGCTCGAGGAGATAGAAGGGGCAGTGGAGGGGCTCCAGTGTTGGACGTGTGGCAGCGTAGCTCGGGGTGGGCAGTTGCCTATCCGTCCCAGAGGGTTTTTTCCCAGTGATGTTTTTTACGCCTCCCCGACATGGGACGTGCAGTGCTGTCCCAGCCTGAGACAGGTGCTCCCACCATGTCCGGAGGACAGGCGCTCGTCTCCCCTTCACTAAGCTCCATGTGCATGAGCAGTGCGCGGTCTCCACCGGGGGCCGCTGCCACACCGGGCTACCCCTGGATCCCTCCCCGAAAGAGAAGAGCAGTCCTCATATTACACAACTTTAACCATAACAAACTGGCATTGCAAGATACCATACAAAATCTAATGCACTATGACAGTCCTACGTATGTAAAAAAAATACAACTATAGGTGTATGTCTAGCCACCTAAGTTGATAAACAGATCTGAAAGGGAGCTAATTATCCCCAAAAGCCTTAGTGACAACAAACTCTTAAAGGAAACTAAGTCTGTCAAAAATTAAAAACAAAAGAAAAGATAAATTAACACACAAACAACCTCTCCCCCCCCCCCCACCACCGTGCAGCAGAGCTCCCTTCCCAGTCTAAGTAGAGCAAGTGCTTTTGTGGGGATTTAAATTTACTGTTTATCTAGGGTTTCCATATCTAGGATCTCTACAATTGAAACTACTTCCCTATGACTCTCAAACTCATAGAAATATAGAAACATAGAATTTGATGGCGGATAAGGACCGCTTGGCCCACTCAGTCTGCCCATTTCCCTACCTAATGGATAAGCTGCAGATCCTAGCTAACCAACTGCCTTCTTCTTCCACCCTCCACACCTAAGAATTGTCTTATGTCTGTCCCATGGATTCTTGAATTTCACCACTGTTTTTGACTCCAAACCTCCTCAGGAAGGCTGTTCCATGCATCCACAACCCTCTCCATGAAGAAATACTTCATCACATTACCTCTGAACCATCCCCCCTCTAGTTTCAGATTGTGACCCCATGTTCTTGCACACCTCTTTTTCTGAAAGATGCTACCCTCTTGCACTTTGTTGATTCCCTTAAGGTATTTGAAAGTTTCAATCATGCCCCCCCTCTCCCTCCTCTCATCGAGGCTATACATATTAAGATCCTTAAGTCTCTCTTGATATGTCTTCTGGTGCAGACCCTGCACCATTTTAGTTGCCCTCCTCTGGACTGCCTCCATCCTGTCTATGTCTTTGCGGATATTGGGTCTCCAGAACTGCACACAGTACTCCAGATGGGGTCTCACCAGCTGTCTGTACAGAGGGATAACAACTTCCTGTTTTCTACTTGTGATGCCTCTCCCTGTGCAGCCCAGTATCACACCAGCCCTGCTTACTGCCCTCTCACATTGCTTGCTCACCTTTAGGTCATCTGATATGACTACCCCCAGGTCCCTTTCCATTTTTGTTGTTGTTAGCATCTTACCTCCTATTGTGTACTCTTCCCCTGGATTTTTGTTTCCCAGGTGCATTACTTTGCACTTCTTAGCATTGAATCTAAGCTGCCATACATTTGACCATTCCTCCAACCTTGCCAAGTCTCTTCTCATCCTTCCCACCCCACCTTGTGTATCAAGTCTATTCAGATCTTTGTGTCATCTGCAAAGAGACATACTTTTCTTTCCAGTCCCTCTGCAATGCCACTTATAAAGACATTAAAGAGGACTGGTTCTAGTACTGAACCCTGCAGTACCCTACTAGTAACCCCCCTTTCTTCAGAATGGACTGACTCCATTTACTATTACCTTCTGTGTCCTGTTCTCCAGCCAATTTTTTACCCAGGCTACCATCTTGGAACCCACTCTCAGGCTGGCCAACTTGTATATTAATCTTTTGTGTGGGACTGTGTCAAATGCCTTGCTAAAGTCTAGGTAGGCCATGTCTACAGCCCCTCCCTGATCTACTACTTTGGTCACCCAGTCAAAGAAATCTATTAGATTTGTCTGACATGACCTTCCCGCTGTGAATCCATGCTGCCTTGGGGCCTGTGCTCCTCTGGCCTCTAGGTACTCAACAGTTCTTTCCTTTAGAAGTGATGCCATCATTTTTCCAGTCACTGAGGTTAAACTAACAGGTCTGTAGTTTCCTGCTTCTGCCCTGCTCCCACTTTTGTGTAGCAGAATCATATCTGCCCTCCTCCAGTCTTCAGGTACCACCCTATCCTCCAATGATTTATTAAAGAGGGTAGTCAGTGGTGTCACTAGTTCTACCCTTAGTTCTTTTAGAATTCTGGGATGAATCCCATCAGGCCCCATTGCTTTGTCCACCTTCAGTTTTAAGAGTTCTTTCAGAACCCTTTCTTCTGTGAAAGGGCTGGTATCAACCCCCGTATCCAGCGTGGTTCTATTGTTTGGTTTAGGTACCTCCCCCTCTTCATTTGTGAATACTGAGCAAAAGTATTTGTTTAGTATCTCTGCCTTTTCACAGTCACCCTCTGTCACCCCTTCCCCTTTATTAGGCCTCACTATCCCTCCCTTGGTCTTCCTTCGCTCCCTGATGTACCTATAAAAGTTTTTATCCCCCTTCTTAACTGAGTTGGCTATCTTTTCCATGGTTTGGGCCTTTGCTGTTCTGACTGCCTTTCCTGCTTTCTTTTGCTTTAATTGATAACAATTCTCTGTCCTGCTTCTTCTGTGATTCCTTGTACTTCCTGAATGCTCTCTTTTTCTCCCTTACCTTCCCTGCCACCTCCTTTGAGAACCATAGTGGTTTCTTACATTGTTTTGTTTTGTTTATGTGCTTCACACAAAGGCTTGTTGCATCTGTGATGGCAGTTTTGATTATTCCCCATTGTTCTTCCACCCCTCCTTCCTGCCCATTTGCTAGTGCATTCCTTAGGCACTCACCCATTTTGGCAAATGGTATGGCAACCACCTGGACCGGTAAAGGTCAGGTTAAAGGTGCAAATTGGCAGTGAGTTTTTCCATTGTTTTTACCTGATTGCATCCAGTCAGCCACAGCTCCTCAGTCAGGGACTTGTCAGTGAGCCATAACTTTGTAATTGATTTCTGTGCCATTGCTACCAGAATGGGAAACAAGTATTTCGCCTTGGAGCCTCGCATCACTAGGGGTGGCTGTCCAAGTAGCAAGTACCGAGGGTCCCAAGGGACCTGGATCTGGAGGATAGCACTCATATGTTCAGACACCTCTTCCCAAAATCTGCTGAGTTTAGGACAGCTCCAGAAGATATGCTCATGTGACCCCCTCAGGCCACAGCCCCTCCAGCACTGCTCCGAGGTTGTCCCACCATAGTGTTTCATTGTTACTGGGGTTCTGAAGTATCTAGATAATACCTGCCATCTCAACTCTCTCCAGAAAGGGAAGGAGGAAGTTTTCTGTTCCAATCCCCAGACCAGGTCCCACTTTATAAGATTTTCAGGCATTTGTAGTTCTTTATCCCAGGCCTGTCAGATGGGTAGTCTGTGTTGGTCCTGTGGGCCCTTACAGATCTTATAAGTTGTTGAAATCAGGTGGGATTTCAGGACTGAGCCCCTTGCAACACTCAGGAGGAATTATATTACCTGGAGTTCAGGGTGTGGCAAGGGGTGGCCCTTCAGGGTCCCCGACTGTAGGAAGTGCCATAACAGTAGGTAGGCAAAAAAATCTTTTTATGGCAAATTAAATTCTTGCCTTAATTAAGCAAAGCTCTTTGGGGTGGGTCCCTCATACATTTGGAGAAAAACTTAAGGCCTCTATCTTTCCAGTTCTTAAAAATTGGGTTGTCTCTCCCTGGAAGGAACTTTATAGTATTTGTTATTTCTCCATGCAGGGGATGACCTCTGCCAGTTTCAATTCCTTACTCAATAAACGCCATGTTTTCACCATGTTGTTTAGCCAAGGTATGCGTAGAGCTCCTAGCATCCCGGGGGACCCGTCATTAAAAAGAATAGGGCTCAGAGCCCCATATTTCAGCAATAACTCCCCTTCCATTATGGCCCAGCTTGGTTTCATCCCAGATGCCTGGAAGGTGGACAAATGCTGCAACTGGGCTGCTTTGTAGTATTTCCGAAGGTCCAGTACTCCAAGTCCCCCCCTTTCCCATATCTAATTGGAGTACTGCCACTTTAATCTGGGTCTGCTCCCTGCCCATATAAACTTCAGAAGTATTTTGTGTATGTCTTCCCCGTATTTTCTGGGTGGGCATACAGGAATGAAGTCATATTGAAACAGCACCCTGGGTAGGATCTTCATCCTAACCATTTTAACCTGACCTGAAATAGATAAGGGAAGTACCGACCATCTGTCGCAGTCCCTCCTAATTTCCTCTAACAACTTACAGTGATTCAACTGCTATAATTTACTGGTGTCTTTGGGTACCTGAATGCCTAAGTATCTGAAGCTCCCAGTGACCCATTTTAAGTTGGTAAGGGATTTATCATTTTGAGGAACATCATATCCGATGAACATTATTTCAGCCAAAGGCTCCATACTCAGTGCGAACAGCAGGGGTGACAGAGGCTACCCCTGCCTCATTCTCCTGCCAATGGAAAAGGGCTGCGAGAGAGTCCCATTCAATCTGACCTGAGCCTGCGGGTTAGAGTAAAGTGCAGCTACTGAGGCTCTGAACTTCGTGCCAAAATAACATTTTTGCAGGACCTCCGCTAGGAATGGCCACTCTAGGTGATCAAATGCCTTTTCAGCATCTAATGTGACTACCACTGCAGGGTTTCCCCCCAGGAATCCCAAGGACAGGGACATTATGGTCAACAGGCACCTGACATTGTCATGCAGCTGTCTCCCTGGCATAAAACCAGCCTGGTCAGAGTGTACCAGAAGAAGAAGAAGAAGAAGAAGAAGAAGAAGAAGAAGAAGAAGAAGAATCAGCATTTATATAGCGCTTTTCATACACAGTATCCCAAAGCGCTTTACAAGCAATGCTAGACTGGTAATGAAGTGACTGAATGTGTGGTGGCGGCCATATCGCACATCATCACCCACACACAGCCTGGATAATTGCATGAATCAGTTTATGGGAAGGGGAATGATGGCCAGGACACCAAGAATGTTCCCTGCTCTTTGTGAAGAGTGCCCTGTGTTCTTTTACTTCCACCTGGACACCCACCAGGACAACACCAGGATGGGCAGAAGGGACCTCGGTTTAACGTCTCATAGGGTGTTGTCCTTACCCGGTTTGGGAATTACTGATATTAAGGCTTTGGTCCAGGACTCTGGGGCTTCCTAGGGCTCATGTTCTATATTGCAAATTTGTAATAGGAGAGGAGAAAGTTCTCCCAGAAACTTTTGGTAATATTCTCCAATGAACCGATCAGGTCCTGGTGATTTATTATGTTTTAGGTTTTTAACAACTACTTTCAGCTCCTTGTGGGAGAAGGGGCGGTCTAGTTATTGTCCCTGGGAGTTCAAGAGTTTAGGTAAATTCAGCTTGTCAAGGAAACGTTTCATTTTCCCTCCTTGGGTGGGGTTAGCCTTCGAGGTGTAGAGATTTTTATAAAACCACTGAAAGAATTGGGCTATACAATGTGGTTTGGTCTCAAGTGTCATTGGAAACTGGGGATTTGTAATTAATGGAATAAATCTATCAGCCATCTGTTTCCAGAGTCTGAAGGCCAGTAGCTGGCTTGCTCTATTCCCTCCTTCATTATATTCCTGGGCTATGAATCTGAAGGAATTCTCCGTCTTAGCTAATATGATTTGGTGTAACTGGCCCCAGACCCACTTAAGATCCTCTAATGTAGTGTTCGCACCTCCCTGTTTATGTAGAGTTTCTAGGTCTTTGAGATGCTGCTCTAGGCTTTCTTGCTGCTGTTGCATGGATTTTTTTCTTGTACGCTGTGTAGGCAATGACCTCACCCCTCACCACTGCCTTCAGGCCATCCCACAAATATTTAACCTTAGAGGTCGAATCTGTATTTTCATTCAGGTAATTAGTGATGACTTCTTTAATTTTATTATTAAATACCTGATCTTTTAACAGGCCGGCATTAAGGTGCGAGACCACTTGCTTAACTACAGGGTCTAACTCTATCTTCAGCCCGACTTTAGCATGGTCCGACAGGCAGATCGGATAGATCTCCTGACCTAGAATTGTATGTAACCAGGATTTCTAGGTACAGAACCTGTCTAGATGAGAATAGGAGTTTTGAGGGTGTGAATAAAAAGTGTAATCTCGGCTGGTGGGAAACGTCTCTCTCCAAGTATCGACTAGACCGGCTTCGTTTTTTAAATTAGAGAGGGTCCTAGGCCCCACTCTCTCCAACGCCTCCCCCCTCCAGATCTGTCCAGATGCACATTTTCTACACAGTTCCAATCCCCTCCTATAAAATTTGATCTTCCCCCAGAGACACCAGATATCCAAAGGCCTGTCTGAAAATATGCAGGTTGCATGATGTGGGGACATACACATTAATAATATGGCGCACCCTGTCTGCAATCCTCCCAGACACAGCCACCAGTCTACTCTCGAGATTCATGTGTGTACTTAACTTTGTAAAGCTGTGACCTCTCCTTAATAGGATAGCAACCCCACTTTTTTTACTTTAGGGTGTGATGATGCAATCACCTCACCCACCCACCCACATATGCCTCAACTTTATATGCTTGAGGGGAGAAAGGTGAGTCTCTTGCAATAAGCCTGTATCACATCTTGACTTGGCTAGGTCTTTCAGAATAGCATACCTCTTTGCAGGGGTATTAAGACCCTTAACATTTAAGGACTGAATGCTGATTTACCACATTTGTCAGTGTATAGGTTCCGACCTGGCCCGTCTTGCACCCAGAACTCCCAGTGGTCTGCCCCCCTGTTCAGCATCTTGTGCCCCACATTGACTCTATGTCCTGCTATGGTCTGGACCAATAAATAGATTAGCCTAAGGTGTTCTTGCTGCATGACCCCCCTCACCTTATCCAAACAATAACTCTCCGTGCCATTTCCCCCTCCCCCCCCCAACAACAAGCACAAACTATTTACAGAGTAACTAGCCCAGTACTCCCCCAACCGGTCCCAACTACGATCTCCACAGAGGTCATTGACAGAAGGAAGCTCCTTCTGACCCGGAGTATGAGCTATGAAAGCTCCTTGCTTCCCTGACTCCTTAAACCAAGGCTTTGAGAATGTGGTCTCCAGGGATGTGCATACCAGCTAGCTAGACACTCCCCTCACTTCCTCATAAGACCCGAGGCAGCTCAGTGAGGGAGAACTAGAACCAATACATTAACCTCTGGTAACCAGTGGCATCTATGACTGGTGGAAGGGCAGACCCTGAACCGTACCAGGCCTCTAGGCCCCCCCTTATCAACTGCAAACATCTGGCATTCTCAGCCGCTAGACTGTAAAATGAAAACTGACATGTACGACTCTGTCTGGATTTAGGAATGCCTGATATATTGGTTTCCCTGCTAAGGGCCAGATGCCCCTCCAATAATTAAGCCTAGCCAAAGGAATTCCAGCTGTGGGGAAAATTGAGCATCGGTAGTGAAAAAGAAAAGGAAAATAACAAGTCTCAACCAGTCCCCATTGGCCCAATAATCAAGCTTCCTTGAGCCACCAGGCTGAATTTGAGAGTCATTCAAGAGTTCAGAAAATTGTTGAAGCTGGGGTGCAGGTTTAATTCAGATCTGTATCAACAAAACACAGGCATCCCCAAAGCGAATACAGTCTCAAAAGTCACTTTTCCACCCAGCTTTGTATGAGCTGGGCAGTTCTGTCAGATAAACACCATGACTAACTTCCACTTTAATAAGGCAATGCAAATGGCAATCAAAGAAAATCAAAGTCAGGTAGCTACTGGCTTGAGTAAGGATTTGCTGATGTGGGTAAGGTCCTTACAAAGGTGATCATCGGGCTCTGTGTTCCCTCTGCTTTTAGTCTTTGGACCCTTTTTACCTGCCACGTCCCACTGCAAATGAAGAAGGTTTTGCTCTGCAATTTCAAGCTGACAGTCTGTAACTTCTATTCCCATTTTTGCCAACGGTTTGCTTGCCTGGGTTAGGGTCTCATATAACTTGCTCCCCACTTCCCAATGGATCTGGATGTTTGCAGAATAATGTAGTTGGGCTTTGATTTGCTTTTCCTTGAGTAGTTTAATAGCAGCCAGCACTTTCTTCCGACGCTGCATCGTGGTGGATGGGAAGTCCTGGTCCACGAACACTCTCTTCCCATTCAGGTTCAAATCTTTTTTTGTCCATATTTTCCTCAATACCATCTTCTTGATGGGGTATCTGTTAAACTTCACTAATATTGATCTCGGGGAGGCATTGCTTTTGGGATGTGGGCCTAGCGCATGGTGCACCCTCTCCAGCGCCAATGGCTCGGTGTCTGGAATATTTAATTCAAGCCTTAACCAGGATTGAAAAAATTCAAGGGGGTCATCCAGCTCACTTCCCTCTGGGAAGCCAAATATACAAATAGTCTTCCTCCTACCCCTCAATTCAGCATCCTCGGCTCAAATTGTGAGCTCCCGCCCCCGTTTAGCTAAGTACAGCACCATGCGACTAAGCTTCTGCGAGTCATCCCTGAGCTTATCAAGGTTAGATTCAAGATCAGAGGTCCTCTGCTCGAGATGTTTAAGGTCAGATTTAATGTCCTTTACATTTGTGTCAATTCTTTGAAGCATCTTCAAAATATGAGCTGTAGCCCTGCCATCCAGAGGGCCCTGGCACGAAGACATATCTTCCTCCTCTCCACCCGAGCCCACCGCTGACTCAGAGGCCCACGAGAGGGATGCACTGGAGCTTCGATCTGGCCAAAATTGCCACCACCCAGCATTTTTTACCACCGATCACCCCTGGATTTTAGTCATTTGACTCATTATACACTTGGAGTGGTGTTTTAGTGGGTGTTGAGAAGTCGTGGAGTGCCAGATGTTGAGGGATTTTACACCTCGGTCACGGAGCTCTGATTCAGGCTACCATCTCAACGGTGTTGTCACTGGAAGTCATGTTTTAATTAATTTTTTTCTCAAGAAGAAAAGATGGCCACCACATTTTGCATAGAAATAGCATTGTAGACCTGGCAAGGGATAGGATCGATAAAATATAAAAAGACTCATTGTTCCTAGGAGGTACCTAGACAAGTACATATGATAGGTATGTTTGTATGTTTCTTAACCCTAGATAAAACTAGATTTTTTGGAAAAACATGTTTTGTTGCACCACTGCTTTAAATCAGTGATAAAAATGGGAGTTAACTGAGTGCTAAGCACAGGCAACACTGCCATACCATGTTTCCACCTCTCAGTTTCGGCAGCTTCTTCAGACAGGACAACGGAGCATTGAGAGACACTGGCACATCCCACCTCAGCAACCTTTACATCTCTGTCTAGCTCTCCCATATTTCACCGGCTCAACTGGTTTACCATCCTAACCCAGATCCTTGGCTTCTTTTCTCAGCCCCATTAGTGCTTACGACCCTTTTCAGCAAAAAGTAAAATTAAGCAATAAGGCACAACAGGGTGAGGGTCATTGGGGATTATACAGTGGTGTGTGAAAATCTTGAAACCTCTTTGGTCAAAACATATCACATGACCGTGGGTAAATCCTGCATTACCCACAGCTGAGGAATTGCTTTTATAAAAAACATAATTAAACACATTTTTACATTTATTTTACACATGGGTCCATTGTATAATCGCAATAAGGCACTCCAGGGTGAGTTATTGGGGATTTACCCACTTCTTGTGTGGTTAAGTCATTTGCCTGCGCCTGTGACACACCACACAAGGCGTGGGTAAACCCCCAATAACCCACATCCTGTTGTGCCTTATTGTGATTATACAATGGACCCATGAGTAAAATAAATTTAAAATGTGTTTAATTATGTTTTTTATAAATGCCATTCCTCAGCTGTGGGTTATGCAGGATTTATCCACGGTCATGTGACATGTTTTGACCAATGAGGTTGCAGGATTTTCATGCACAATTGTATAATAAACAGTTACCTAAACAGTTGCAGGTATTGAAACTGGGGGGGGGGGGATGCACTCCACTGCCAAATGCATCAGTGGAAAGCCTTCTTTACAGAAACATTGAATTTGACTCATTTTTATTTACTTTCACTTTTTTAGATTGTTGTAGGTATTTTCCTTAAAATTTGAACAAAATAAAACAATTTCTAAGTGCAAAAATACCCCCAGCATGGGTGGTATGGGCTTTTCTGGACCTTTCAGGGGCTATAAGGCCCTTTGCCTGTGGAGCTGGGCCTCATTACACCAATGGGTGGTCCAGTATAGCCCAATACTGCCCACCCTGTTGGGTATAATTGCTTACATATCCCCCTCCTATATTGACTGCCAGTAATCCCAAAACAGCTTCCTGAGGTAAGATGACTAGTGGATTCAGCAGTGAAGAGGAGGAGGTTCGGTTGACTGACCTCACAACCCGACACTGCTACTGCAGTCAACAGAGAGTTCCAATTGTCAGCTTCATCATGCAGCCTGGTCACTGTGCACAACCTCCCAACCTAGAACTGATACAAGGTCCTTTATCCAGAATCACCCTCTGACCATCTCAAAAAGGGTGCAGTACCCCCTGTTGCTCCAACACCAGCACAAGCCTTACAGCCACAAGCAGTGTCAACAACTTAGGCTGAGCAGGTCTCTGTTGATTGGTTCCATGTAATAACAGTGACTGTGGAATGGTGACACATGATAACGGCACTGAACCCACATTGCAATCACTTTTGAAAAAGTCTTTTCTTGTGAGGGGCTTTGCCCCATGCACCCCTCCTTGTGGGGAGCTTTGCCCCCCACACTCCCCAACTATAGATTCCAACTCAGGTGGGGGGGGGCACAGCTTGAGGATGGGGAGAACCATGATTGCACAAAAATGTTGGCACTGTGGTTCCATCGCCATTGTGATGATTTGCTGTTCTTCGGTCACTATCTTCATGGGCTACCCTGTTGATTTAAAGACAGCTGGGGCACTGACACCATCAGTAAAACCTCAATGGCTGCAACCCTCTGATCCATGCTGAGGGGTCAACTTTTATATGTAAGTGTTTATCCATTTCTCCCTCTTGTGTGCTCATCACACTGTTTGTGGCCTTTTCTCCAGCTGAAACATGGCTGCTTCCCTCACTGCAGCCTGTAAAGGGGGGTCAGGCTGCTACTGCAAGAAAGCACTTCATTGTAATTATTTTCCATAATATCAGCAAGACTGTGGATTGCTAAGTGCCTCACCAGTGCGAGAACACTCCTTTTTTTATGCCTCTCTGTTTGTGAGAGGTTTAAATCTCTGTCCTTCTCGTGTAATTAAACACACCACTGAGATGAAGCTCCTATTCCTCTTTTGGGCTAGAAATGCTGCTAAGGACACCTGTCTTGTGAACTCTACCAGCTTAAAGGTTGGGACTTATTTTACTGCATACTAGACTTACCTAAATGTGAAGCTCACCTTATTATATGCTGATGACTATATTATATGCTGATGACTGAGTTTACTGCAGGTGCTTTCATTTACAACATGCATTTGCCCATTAACAGTCTTGCCTTTCTAACTGCAGGGAGTGATGCTGTGGATTGGTTCCACCAAGCTGCAGCAACAGGAATCACATTGTCATACAACACATCGTCAACATTACAGCGACATCCAGAACAATGGCAGGCAGGAAAAGCGACAAACCTCTATATCAACCAACAACACTAAACATGCTACAACGTGGGGGGCTCTGCCCCTGCACCCCCTGAACTGAAGATAACAAAGATAACCAACTCCATGTCACACAGACAGTGGAGAAAAGGGCATTTCCTTCAGCCCTGCAACCACCCGACAATCGCACTAGAGGATGCCCCACCCACCGCACTGTCTACCCCTTCTCAATTCCCCTGCAGTGCCCACTGTAGTAACACACATATCTCACCCACTGCACATCCCACCCCCCTCCCGATTATTCAACACCTTTCCCTGTTGACTGAACACACCTGTCAACATCGACTCCCTCTTGGAGCGCCCACTGTACTAACACACACACACACACACACACACACACACACACACACACACACACACACACACGCACACACACTGAACCACTGCACATCCTGCCTCCCTCCTGATCGTTCAACACCCTTCACAGTCAACAGAACATACCTGTCAACATCTACTCCCTCTCATTGCATTTACTGTCATTGTACAGCTGTTGCTGTAATGGCTTTGATGTGTTGGAGTCGATGTCATAACAGTATACACTGTGAATGTACAAGTAGGTTTCCTTCCCTGTTTGTTTTTTAGTTCCTTCTGTTACTGAGGTGTTGATACATGTGGGTGATGGGATGCACTGCACAACCTACTGAGCATATTGCCTTCAATCTCAGTACGGTCAGAGACAGGGTTCAGTGTCCCCTGCACACACATTACTTTTTACTAGTGAAGCTGGCACATTACCATACCAGTACTGTATCTCCTTAACCCATAAGCTGTACCACTGAGAAAAGGCATGTATCGTGCTTTGCTTTGTATGACCAAGCCTGCACTTATATTTTTTCCCCGAGGCCAAATTGCTTTGCTTGTTTCACCAGCCCAGCACTGGAAGGTTCTTCCATAACTGAAGCTCCTGTACTCAAAGGATGGTTGATATGACTGTGATGTTGGGGACTTAAATCACCGTGAGGTAGGCTAAGTCAAGGAGGTGTAGTAAATTACTGGTGGTCCTTCTTTCCCTCCCTTCAATGGGGCCTAAACAGGCTTTGGCTGGAGGTGAGAACTGTATCCCATAAATAGTTCTATCGTCTCACAACTCCCCCCCTCCCCCCACTCAGACCTTCTCAGCACATCTGTAATATACTTGCTCACCCCTCCAGTGGATTTGGGAGATCAGGTGTTTAGGTATATCCCAGTGAGGTACATCCTCATATGGATTTTACTGGTAATGGCTAGGCTCCGGTTTATCCTAGATTATGTAATACCATAAAAGGCAAATGAGCATTTGACTCCCACAGGTGAACTTACCCTTCCGGAACTTTAGCTACATGCTTTTCGCAACAGCAAGTTCAATGTTTACTTCCCTCCCCCTCCTCTCTTCCCTTATCCACCTCCTTCTACATGTAACTATACCCTGACCAAGGATGGAATAGAGTAGGGGCTGAGGAACATATCTTTACTCACTATCAGCCATACTTCCTTACTAAGTAGTATGCTTAGATGTCTATCTTTTATAATCTGCCTTAGCTACCTATTCCAGGCTTATAAAGAGATGGAGGATTTGCCTGGCGCTGAGTTCTATCTATTTGTATGCCCCAGCAACCTGACAGCATAATCACTCCCTAGATTGGCTGGAACCCAGCCCTGGGTGCCAATAGGCCCACAGTAATTTCTACCTATACTGATCTCTCTTATGTTTCCATCAGGGCACTCTCTTCAGGCTCTGTATTAATTGGGGATCATGTTTATGCTCTGGAGTTGTACAGTTGTAGTACATGTTTTAGATTTGTATTTTTAAGTGTATCATTCAGTGTGCATATTCTTTTTATGCAGTTTGGTATTGGCTCTTTAAGCTTGGTTACTGGTTCATTTTCAAGGGTTTGATTCAGTCCCTCACCACCCTAACTCAGTTAACTGGAATCTTGATATCCCATATCATTACAGCACCACCTGCATTCAGGTGGCATGACCTTGACTACCAGTATTTCCTGGAATGTTAGGGGACTGAACTTGCCTGTTAAAAGGAAAATGTTCTAAGCTGGCTAAAATCCCTAAAAGCTCAGATAGCTTTACTTCAAGAGACAAAACTGACACAACATGAAGCCCTTAAACTTTGCAGAGAACATTATGCACATTATGATAGCTATCAATCAGAAATCATCTGTAAGAAGGCAGAATTCCTGTCCAGAGAGATTTCTGCTGCACAGAATCGACCTGCTCAGCTCTTCCGGACTGTTGACAGATTGTGCAATCCAATCTGTCTCCAGCCCAGAGAAGCTTTTCCTCAGCTAAGATGCGAGGCATTTGCTTGAATCTTTGCAGATAAGGTTGCCAGCATCAGGTCTGGCATCGGTTCATCCTGTCCTGTGCGTGATTGCAGCGGTCGACGGGAAGTGACTGGCACTTTGTCTGTCTGGTCAGATTTTCACTGGCTGGAGTTCAATGACATTGTGAAGATCATCCAAACATTGCATTCAACCAGTTGTAGTTTGTATCCGGGCCCTACCCCCCTTTTGGTGGGTTGTGTAGATGTTATCTGCCCAATTCTTGCTGACGTTGTCTGCAAGTCCCTGGAGAGGGGAGACTTTCCTGACTCCCTCAAGGAGGCAGTTGTTCGACCACTCCTTAAGAAATCCTCCTTGGATCCAGACTGTCTAGCTCACTACGGACTTATCTCTAACTTGCCATTTGTTGGTAAAGTTATTGAAAAGGTGGTTGCATTGCAGTTGGATGATCATCTTGCAACTCACAATGTCTATGATACTCTCCAATCCAGTTTTATGAAGAAGCACAGCATGGAGACAGCTCTTGTCTGGGTATTGAATGACCTCCTAATGGCTAGAGATCGAAAGGCATGTACCATTCTGGTTCTTCTTGATCTCTCTGCTGCATTTGACACTGTAGAACATGGTATGCTATTGGAGCTCCTGCGGTTTTTATGTGGTCTGTCTGCTACAGTCCTAAATTGGTTCCATTCATAAGTCACAGGCTGGTCTCAGAGAGTGGCCACTGGAATTTATTCCTCTGGCACTCACTCCCTGCTTAGTGGGGTGCTGCAGGGCTCTATAATAGCCCCCATGTTGTTTGCAGTGTATATGCTGCCATTCGGAGATATCATCAGGTGATACAGTCTGAGTTTTCACTGCTATGCAGATGATACTCAGCTGTATATGTCCTTTCTACCCAGACAGAATGATGCAGTCTCCGTGCTGAATAGTTGCCTTGCCGAGATCAGATCTTGGATGAGTTCCAGCTGGTTGAGACTGAATCCAGACAAGACTGAAGTGTTGGTTGTGGACCCAGGTCATCCGAGGGTGGGTTTGGGGGTTGGACAACCATCATATTTATTACTTGGTGGTGTGCCACTCACTACCTTGGACCAGGTGCGTTACCTGGGCATTGTTTTTGATGATGGCTTGACCTTAAAATCTCAGGTGTCAGCTGTCGTCAAATCCTCTTTTTATCATCTGAGGAATATTGCCCGGGTGAAACATCTGGCTCCCTCAGATGATCTTCCAACACTGGTTCACGCCTTTGTTATGACCTGTCTTGACTATGGTAATTCCCTCTACCTAGGGCTTCCAGGGGTTGATTTCTGCCGCTTGCAGCTGGTGCAGAATGCGGCAGCCAGGCTTTTGACTGGGACATCTAGGACCAGTCATATTACATAGAAACATAGACTTTGACAGCAGATAAGGACCGCTTGGCCCACCTAGTTTGCCCATTTCCCTACCTAGAGGATAAGCTGCAGATCCAATTTAACCAACAGCCTATTTTTTCCTACCCCCCACAAAAATTGCCTTATGTCTGTCCCATGTATTCTTGAACTCTACCACAGTTTTAGACCCCACAACCTCCTCAGGAAGGCTGTTCCATGCGTCCACCACCCTCTCTGTGAAAAAATACTTCCTCACATTGCCCCGAGCCATCCCCCCCCCCATCTTCAAATTATGTCCCCTTGTTCTTGCACATCTCTTTTTCTGAAAGATGCTACCCTCTTGGACTTTGTTGATTCCACTGAGGTACTTTAACATTTCTATCATGTCCCCCCCTCCCTCCTTTCCTCAAGGGTATACATATTAAGCTCCTTTAGTCTCTCCTCATATGGCTTCTCTTGCAGACCCTGTACCATTTTAGTTGCCCTCCTTTGAACTGCCTCCATCCTGTCTATGTTCTTGCGGAGATGGGGTCTCCAGAACTGGATGCAGTACTCCAGATGGGGTCTAGCCAACTGTCTGTACAGGGAGAAAACACCTTCCTGTTTTCTGCTGGTGATACCTCTCCCTATACATCCCAGTATCCCCCCAGCTCTCCCTACCACCTTCTCGCATTGCTTGCCAACCTTAAGGTCATCTGATATGATTACCCCAGGTCTGTTTCCATTTTTGTTGTTGTTACTACTGTCTCCCCCATTGTGTAATCTTCCCCTGCTCCACGAGCTGCACTGGCTGCCTATTCAGTGGCGAATCACCTTTAAGGTTGGCTTGCTAACCTTTAAAGCTCTACATGATCAGGAACCCAGCTACCTGCAAGATCTCCTAGTACTTTTCAGCCACCTCTGTCCTCTCCATTCTACTGATGAGGGATTGCTAGAGATTCCCAGGGTACGATTAAAGATGTTTGGTTCCTGTGCCTTTGCTTTTTCAGCTCCGACCCTGTGGAATTCTCTACCTCGTTGGTTGAGAGAATGCCCAACCATCACTAGATTTAAAACTGAACTAAAAGCTTATTTATTTGATTTTGCCTTCCCTAGTGATTGATAATGTCAATTTTATGTTTTAATGTTATTTATAGTGGCTGTTTCTGTTTTTATGTTAAGCGCCTTGGGTTTGAAAGGCGCTATAAAAATAAAGTTAAATTGAATTGAATTGAATAGGTGGGCACTGAGGTACACAGTTGTGCCCAATCCTCAAAAGCAGGGGTATCTATTTTAATTAATAAAAACCTGAAGTGGAAGGTTCTACAAAAATCTATGGCTACAGGGGGACATTGGGTATTCGCCAGACTGGACACCTTTGAAGGTCTGCTGCTTCTAGCCAATGTATATGCTTACAACCAGGGCTCCAGATAAGGTGTGTACCAGCCTATTTTACTCACCTCATTTTAGGAAATACTCTTCAGAAATGTTTTTTTAATGAGTACCAGTACTCACCAGACATTTGTAAATACTCCACGCGCCAAAGAATAGTGCTTCATAACATAACTGGTGATTCAAAAGAAACAGTTTTTTGCCAGATTTACAGCACTTGTATGCATCCCACTTTTGTTTTACTCACTATGTTTTAAAACTGGTGAATAAATTCCTACCTGCCAACAATATTTGGAGCATTGTTGGCACCTAAAATTCTTATTTAGAAAAAAAACTACATTTTGTTTAATAAATGTACTCCTTAGTCCACTCTAGCAAGGCATTTGTACACATCTGAATTTCGTTTTACTCACCTTACTTTCAAAATGAGGAATACAGGTACTCATCCTAAAAAATCTTATCTAGAGCCCAGCTTACAACACTGACAAACCTGCTGTTTTTCATTCCATGAGTCAGGCCATTGCAGACTTGTGGGCCCCCTTCATCCCCATCCTGGTTAGGGAGGATTTCAAATTAGTGCTGGAGGCCTGTGTTGTCTGATCAAATGGACAAGCAGTGCCTCACTCGAATTCCTTAGCAGCTGTGTGAGATGTGACAGCACAGATCTCCCTAACTAACACTTAGAAGTTTCTCCATCCCCAAGAGACTAACTTTGCCTGCTTTATAGTTTCTTACTCCACCTCCAGCAGGATAGATTCCTGGCTTCCCTCTCTTAAATCAACCAGAGCTTTGGTTGCCTCCTCTACTGCCCTATTACACCTGTCAGACCATACCTTGGTAACATTGTCTTTGATCTGGGGTACTGAATCACAGAGATCCCTCTTCTGGAGGCTTGACTGTCTAATGCTAAATTTCATTCCTGGATGAAGGAAGAAGCTGTCTCCTTTTGTCAGGTTAATGACACCAGGGAAACTAGTTGTCAGTCCATATGGGAGGCTTTTAAATCCACCATACGTGGGGCCATTATTGGATACTCATCTACCACAGGAAGTTGAAGAGGCTCAGCAAAAAGATTTTGAAGCTAAGCTAGAAAAGAAGGAAAAACAGTATAAAACAGGGAAAGATCAGCAAGAAACACTCTTCTACTAGCAGAAATTAGAAATCTCCACATGTAACTAAACCTCCTTTCTACAAGGAAGGCACAGTTGGTTATTCTTCATACAAAATTTTAATAGTGGGATGGAGGGGAGAAAGCCAGTAAGCTGTTGGCATACTGACTGTGTAAGCAGCAGACAGAGATACAAATTGCCATGACGAAAGACACAAAGGGCTCTTTAGCCTCCTACCCTCAACACATTAACCAGGAGATGAGACCCTTCTATGAGGAGCTTTTTACCTCATGTGGCCTCTTGGATCCCTTTAAGTATGACAGTTTTCTCCAGGGCCTGCAGTTGCCTAGACTCTCAGCTGCTCAGCGTAGGTATTTAGAAATCCATATCTGTCAGGAAATTTCCTCTGCTATCTCTAGTCTGGCCCTAGATGAACCCCCCCCCCAAAGGAGATAGCTTCCCCGTAGACTTTTATCATGTTTTGAGTGAAATAGTTCCCTCAGTCCTCCACAAGGTTTATCAGGATGCCCACCTCAACTCCATTCTCCCACCATCTATGAGGGAAACTATCATCATGGTTCTCCTCAAGAAGAGGAAAGATACCACAATGGCAGCCAGTTATAGGCCCATCTCTTTAATAAATGCTGATGCCAAAATCTTGGTGAAGGCAATGGTCACATGACTGGAGAAGGTCCTTCCCTCCTTGGTACATAGATAACAGGTAGGGTTAATTAAAGACAGAATTGACTCTGACCATTAGATATCCTTAATTTCTTTAATGCAGATGACCAGAAGTACATTCACTTCATCTGCAACAGTAGTTATACATTTTAAGAAAACATTCATCTCGATGGAGTGGGGTTACCTGCATTCCATACTAGACTGAATGGGTTTCAGAGAGCACACTGGAGAATGGGTTTGAACACTATATACCCAGGCCTCAGCTAGCATTATTACTAACTCTATATATCCCAACCCTTCCCTCTGCAGAGTGGCACCCACCAGGGATGACCCTTGTGCCCCTGTTGTTTGCTCTGGCCAGACAGCCTATGACCATCAGGTCCCATGCAGAACTGCAGGGCATACGAGTGTGCCCCTTGGACTTCAGAAACACTCTATGTGCAGATGACTGCCTAGTATTGCTGGAAATAGTCCTGCTATTATGCTCCACCAGCTTTCCTGGCTCCAGTCTTTCTGTGAAACTGATGGGCCTAAAGAGTAAACCTACCAAGGTGGTGATACTCCCTTTAAATAAGTAGTGCAAACAAAAGGATTTCACTAAGTGGGGACTGAAATAGTCATCAGGAGAAATCAAATATCTAGGCATCTGGGTTACCCCACCATAGCCTCAATGATTTCCCACAACCTCTTCCCTCTCCTAAAAATACTTTGACAGGACTGTGAGAGGTGGATCCCTTATCACTAGCAGGGAATATTTCCACTTTAAAAGTGATCACTACCCCCAACCTGTTACACTACCTATCTCACCTTGCATTGGACATTCTTCAACATCAGTTTTAGAAAATGGACAAACTAATTGGGGACTTTTTATGGGAATGAAAGCCCTCCTGCTATAGCAGAACTATGTTCAGGGTGCATTGGTAGAAGGGTAGATATAGCTTATTCTGGCTTCAGGCTTTTTTTGTGGCCTTTAAGGATGCACAGACCATCCAAAGGTTCAACCCCTTATCTGCCACCTCTTTCCTCTGAATCTCCCTGAAAGGTTCTCTCTTAGAAAATACATCCCTGGGGAATGGTTTAACCAAGAGACCAGGACAGATGCTCCTTTCTAGACCTCTGCAGAAATAATCTATAGTCAGCTTAAACTGACACTTTCACTGCCTATTTCAACGCCTTCATGTTGGGGAGTGCAGTCAGTTACCATTCTACACCGAAAATGGTCAAATCCAGGAACACAGCTCCATTAAATTACTTCTTTAAACCAAAAACATCTCAGCCACAAGACAGCAGGCCTCAGCCTCAGGAGGAAGCCTCAAGTAGGAGTGGTGCTGGCTCAGATGGGGTGTCTCTATCTACAGTGAATATGACCCTAGCACATCTTGTGAAGACAGTCCAAGACATGGACAAAATGTTTGATGCCATCACCCCCTGAGTGACCGCTTTAGAAACAAGAGTTGACAATCTAGAACAGAGCACTGAGCGGGCTGAAAGCTCAGTTTTAAAATCTGTGGATACAGTGGGAAAATTAGTAAAAGAAAATGTCATGATGCACCAGCGTCTTGAGAATGTGGAAAAAAAAAACAGGGAACGCAACATATGGATGATCAGACTCCCTGAGCAGGCCAAGGGAGAAGATCCTTTAGGATTTATCTACACCATGTTGCTGCAGATTTTGAGGATTTCAGAGGAAGAACCTGCCCTGGCACTGGAGAAAGTCTATAGAATCACCCCTCCTAGGGCCATGACAAGCGGGGTAGGACCATGGACTCTCCTTATTGTTGTAGTGGTGTGGGAGTACAGGACAGAATCCTCACCATCACTAAATGTAAATGGCAACTGAAATATGGGGACATAGATAGCTCTCTTTTCCCGGATCTCTCCTACTCAACCAGACAGCATCTGAAGGTCTTTGACAAGATTCATGCCTCTTTATGAGTTCACAGGATCCAGCATCAGTTTCTCATCCCTGCCAAACTGAAAGTTGGATGGAAGGGACATACCTATCTTTTTAATGATCCATCCAATGCTGCTTAATTGGTGCAGCATATTGCAAAAGAAATGGCCATGGAGGAGCCAGACTCATTAGGGGCAGAAGACGCGGGCACTGCTTGAATTAATGGCAAGGTGACTAACAGCTCAACTTTGATCGGGCAGCTGTTGCTCAGTTTTGTTACTTGCCCCATCTCATGTCTTGTACCTTTATAAAACTGTCAGTTGGACACTGATATTTTTTGACTTTCCTGACACCCTCTCAGCTTATGACTAATCCAGAACACCTGTAGAACTTCTTTACCATATCTGCGTATGACATGCTGTAATGTGTAATTGATGCTTAACACATGTTTTAATCCTTATTAGCAGAGTTACCTGGTTTAATCTTTACTAGAAGTGTTGTGTTCTGCTGTTTAATTAGAAAATCTAAGCCACATGGTGGATTAATGGTGCTCACTGCACAGCTCGATGTGAATATATTTTCCTGCGAGGTGAGAGAGATAGCTCTACTGTTTGTCAGTAACACTATGTCAGTTGTTAATTTTCAGCAAATTTGGTGTACGTGGAGTCACTTAAACTTGGGGAAAATGATAGGCAAAGTTGTTGGTTAATGGGTGGTCCAGGGGTTTGGTGCTATATGGGACAGATGTTAATAGGTAACAGCTTAACCCCTTTTTGTTCCATAAGATGTTAGTCTGCTGAATCTTTTTCTTATCTCATGCAAGTTAAAACTGCATTTTTGGATGGTTTACCCTCAGGTTACAAGTTCTCATTTCATTTCCTTATATTGTATGTGGGATAAATGTCGGCTTTAAGTCATAGTGTGAATCATGGTATCACTTTAACATAATCCTTTTATTTTATCCCTGTAAAGTTCTGTGCTGTGATTGCCATTGATTTTTCCAAATTTTGAGACTTTTTCTATACATCTCCATATGCTGTATCTCAAGGGGAGCTGTCCTTATTTTCCTTTGTAAAGAGAACATTGCTGTGATCAATTAATGTATCCTCCTGCGTATTGCTTTTCTTGTAAGTTTTGTGATAAACTTATAAATAAAGAGATAAAAAAAGAAAACACATTCCCTAGGACCTACCTCTCAAAAATTTGTAATCGTTCTTCTTGTATTGGTGTCCCCTAAAATGCAGCACAACAAGTAGCCCCCGTGTTCCACGGGGCCATTCCCTTACTCTTACTCAGGTTCACATTAGCACCAGAGACAGCAGAGAAGTAACTTATGATAGTAGACACAGGATTAATGGATTTCAGATCATTAACCATAAGACATATATCATCCACATATACCAGTATTAGGGGGATGACCAGGCCACTGGACGTGACCATCTTCTGAATTTCTGGGGCATGATTAATGTTCCATACAAGATGATCTAGTCCAGATGTGTAAATCAAAGGACTAAGCAGACAACTGTGACTGACACCTCTCTTAAAATATATAAATTTCCCTTGGCAACCTTGTAGAATAGGAGAGTATCAGGGCTGCAGTGTATAAAAGGCAAAGCAAGGCAACATTTATTTTTATGGCGCCCAATCTCGGAGGCTCTGGACTCTAAAAGTCTAAAAATTTCAACCAGTTTAGAAACTGATCCAGAATCCCATACATATATAAAATAAGAAAAAGGAAGACATGAGAAATTACATCAAAGACCTTCTTCTGATCTAAAGTCAGGAGAAGGCCTGAGATTAGTCCTTGATTCCCACATTCAACCACTTCACATAACAGATGGGTGCTTTGTTGAATTTGTCTAGTTGGAATGCTACAGGACTGTGAGGAATCAATCAAGAGGGGAGCAACCCTTGAACATCTGGTGTCAATGATTTTCATAAGGATTTTTAAATCAATACTGAACCTGAACCTGGAACTGAACTAAAAGGCAAGGATTTAATAGACTCCATAATCTCAGTTGGGGAGATTTCTACCCAGAGGAGACTGAGTTGCTCTTCTGAAAGATGCAGAATTTGGAGATCACTAAGAAAATGATCACCAGAGTGTGATGGAGGCTCTGTAGTCCCAAAGACAGATTTGGCAAGGCATTACAAAAAAAGCCAATTGATCATGAACATCTGGTTATAAACTACTGTCTGTGTCCTTAATACTAGAAAAAGTATGATCCGATGTATGTATTCTACAGCCTTCAAAGGGGTTTGTCTGGTGTTTTCTACCTTTAGTGTTACACCTTTGCTCCTTCAATGATGGTGACATGTGCTGATACTGAAGAAACATAGAAACATAGAATTTGATGGCAGATAAGGACCATTTGGCCCACCTAGTCTGCCCATTTTCCTACCTAACAGATAAGCTGCAGATCCTAGTTAACCAACAACTTACTTCCTCCTACCCCCCACTAGGACTGCCTTATGTCTGTCCCATGCATTCTTGAATTCCCCCACTGTTCTTGACTCCACAGCCTCCTCAGGGAGGCTGTTCCATGCATCCACCACCCTCTCTGTGAAAAAATAATTCCTCACATTACCTCTGAGCCATCCCCCCATCTTCAAATTGTGCCCCCTTGTTCTTGCACATCTTTTTTTATGAAAGCTACTACCCTCTTGGACTTTGTTGATTCCCTTGAGGTACTTGAAAGTTTCTATCATGTCCCTTCTCTCCCTTCTTTCCTTGAGGGTATACATATTAAGCTCCCTTAGTTTTTCTTTGTATGTCTTCTGGTGCAGACCCTGCACCATTTTGGTTGCCTTCCTCTGGACAGCCTCCATTCTGTCTATGTCTTTGTGGAGATGGGGTCTCCAGAACGCACACAGTACTCCAGATGGGGTCTCACTAACTATCTGTACAGAGGGATAACAACTTCTTGTTTTCTACTATTGATTCCTCTTCCTATGCATCCCAGTATCCCCCCAGCCTTCCTTACTGCCTTCTTACATTGCTGGCCCACTTTTAGATCACCTGATATAATTACCTCCAGGTCCCTTTCCATTTTTACTGTTGTCAGTATCTCACCACCTATTGTGTACTCTTCCCCTGGGTTTTTGTTTCCCATGTGCATTACCTTGCACTTCTTTGCATTGAATCTGAGCTGCCATACATTTGACCATTCCTCCAACCTTGCCAAGTCCCTTCTCATCCTTTCCACTCCATCTTGTGTATGAACCCCGTTGCAGATCTTTGTGTCGTCTGCAAAGAGACATACTTTTCCTTCCAGTTCCTCTGCAATGTCACTTCTAAAGACATTAAAAAGGATCGGGCCCAGTACTGAACCCTGCGGTACCCCGTTAGTAACCCTCCTTTCTTCACTGTGTACTCCATTTACTACTACCCTTTGCATCCTGTTGTCTAGCCAATTTTTTATCCATGAAGCGTGGCCATCTCCTTGTTAATTACTGATATCTGAGTGGATCCATTCTGTGTAGTAGTGCCTGCAATGGATATTAGTCAGTGAAACTGATTCTCTCCAGCAGTGTCTGCAATGGGTATCAGTCGGTGAAACTGATTCTCTCCAGTAGTGTATGCAATGGATATCAGCTGGTGAAATTGATTCTCTCCAGTGGTGTCTGCAGTGGATATTAGGTGGTGAAATTGCTGCCATGGAGTGAATTATCAGATGTACTTGTCGAGAAACTTTCCTTCCTTAGGACTGAAAAAAAGATTTCAGTTCTAGTTTTACTTCTTCCCACCATTCTACAGGGGAAGCAAAAAGAATGAGAGTTAATTTTTTTGACTTCCAGCAAGTGCTGGAGTTTCTGATTGATTTTATAATTTTGTAGAAAGGAGATAATTAACTTCCAGAGGCCAGAACCATATTTACCACTTGGAGTCATACCAAAGCTGGCCTGTAATAGTCTGTGGTCCATCGTCTCCACAGGTAGTATCTGAGAGCCTGTACAAAGAAGCCAAGGGGAGCAGAAAGTAAAATCGCTGCAAGTTGATAGTTGGCCCTTAAAAAAGGTGAGCGCTACCTTACCACCTGCCCTGCCTTTGTGACTAGATCTTGTAGATAATTTGAATCACAATTGAGTTTTGAGGTTTTACCTCCTCTATCAGTGACAGCCAATTTGCAATTGAAATCCCTAGCCAGGATGACTCCTCATGCGGTAAATAAGAAGGGCTTTATTAACTTAAAAATAGCTACTCTGTCAGCATTCAATTGTGAGGCATATAAATTAATCAGGAGAAGGCAGAGGCTGGAAAAAAACACATCCAAAAGGAGAGCCCTTCCTAAAGAAAGATCCAGCAACTGGGATACAAACAAATCAGAGTTGGCAAAAGAAATGCCAACTCCTGAATACTGGTCCTCCCCAAAGGACCAAAAGGAGGGACCCAGTGTCCAAAAGCATTGAGCTTTATAAATATCTTCAGTCATATGGAGTCTTGTATACTGGACAAAAATAAAATCACTAAGAGAGTCACGAAGAAGAGAGTGTAGCCATCAATCTTCTAGAGGTTTTTCAGACTATTTGTACACGAGAGCTAACCTTAAAATTGTGGATTGGCTCTTCCATCAGGAAGAAAAAAGTAAAAGAAAAGAAGATAAACTACCCCCCATCCCTTACATTCCTTCTGCCTTCCCCTTTTGTTTTGGACTTCCTCTTCTTAGTAGTTTGTGTGTCTGAAGGTCCATCTTTATTGTCAGAAGATGGGTCAGGAAAGGATGAAGTGAGGGAAGATACATCCAAGTATTTTTCGGTTTTGCCTCAATCCCTCCATTTTCTCAAGATCTCATATTTATTTCTGAATGTAAGTGATCTCTTTTGGATATTTTAGGCTTAGACTGACCCTTTGACAGTCTTTCTCTGGCTACCAACTGCAGATTTTCTGTTATTGGTACAGACGGGGGGGGGGGTGGTGGCATAGATATTGACACTTCAGGGGGGCTTAAAAACTGTCCCTTATCCTCTGTAACAGATGCACAGGGAATCAATCAATCAATAAACTTTATTTAACCAGGCATAAACTCTATTGAGCAAACTCATTTTCAAAGTGGTCCTGGGCATTAATACAATACAGTACAATTCATAAATTACAGTTACGTGGACAGCGGTGCAAAAACATTGTGAAGGTGTCGGTCAGTATAGGCCTATACATACCGGTCAACATAATTAACATGCAAAGGTACATAATGATAAGCTTTACAGGTGTGAGAAGAAACAACAATCCCAGATAATCTCCGCTAAGTAAGAGCTCATACCTAAATGATAATAAATAAGGAAGTATTAATGGAATAAGGTAGTAATAGGGGTGAATGATTAGGCAGCTAAGAGGGAGGCCAGAATAAGTTAATGGTAGGGAATAGACAGGGACATGTAGGATTAAGGGAGCTAAGCTTGTAGGTCCTGGGTTTCTGTTGCTAGGAATGTGAGGTGGATGAGATACTTAGGCGTAGGATCTGGGAATGGAAACTACAGTGTCTGATGTTGTGACACGTGCTTCATCCAGAAGCAAAGGAGCATGAGAGTCTGCAACCAGAAAACCCTCGTGGTTGTCCTGCTCTACTGGGCCTACATGATCATTCAAAGGTTCAGCATCATGGGGAGGATCATCCATGACTGGTATCACATAATAATAGCGACCCAAAATGAGTGACTACAAAAATAGCGACTAATTTTGGGCGCTATTATTGTGGGCTACTCTGTGCAATAGCAAGGGTATGGGATAGCGACCATGGGGAAGAGTGAACAGAAGGGAATAGTGAGGGGAAGGGGAGGGATAGAGAAGGGGTTTCAGGCACTGAGCTGAGCTAGCTAAGTGGCATTGTGGTGTGGGTGACTAGCTCTGGCACAGCAGGTACTGGGTTCGGGACCAGGATTGTGTACATTTTACTGCAACCTCAAGCTGTGACACTTTTATTTTGCCCAAAATCTGGATTTTCCCCCTCCCTGACATGCACCCCCCTGGAGCTAAGAATCCAATTTCTGGGGTGTGTGGGCATGGGGGGATACAGCCCATACCAAAAACACTTTTTTCAATCTAGATATTGGATCGCTTTTAAGTGTATATCACCAATTTGCTTTTCAGCAATATTCACTCTCCATAATAGCAACTGCTGTTTTGTGATCGCTATTATGACATGGAACCTCCACATCCATCACATCCTCTCAAGGTTTGGGAACTGATGTATGAGGTAGCTGAGATCGAATCACTGGATCCACAGTCTCAGATTTCTCTTGGGGTTCTGATGTTGAAGGCTTCAAGCTTGTCTACTGGGGTCCCTCCCTCTGAGCCCAGTTGATGTAGAAAGACTGGGTCCATTGGGTCACCTTTGTTGTGTGCAGCCCAGGGAAAAGCCCTACAGGAGTGGACAGATTAATCGCATAAGTTGCATCTCATGCTCGTATTGCTCTGTGCATTCAGATGGCCCAGTTCAGCACAAAGTCCATACTTCAATTTATCACAGTTGTTACTTAAATGGGTGATGGGGCCACACTTATAAGTAGCTTTGGGCTAACCCAGGTAGAACAGGACCCCACAATTTCTACCAAGGAAAAAAACAGGTAAATGGTTGATACTAATGTCAGTATGCATTAGGCAGACTTTAATCTTCCATTCCATTGTCCATATGTATTTGGTGTCAGTGATGGGGTCCAGATTGCCAGTCATGGTGCAATGCTGCTTCAATCAGTACTGCATGATACCACACTGACTTGTTTTTGAATAACACAGTTATTGTTTTTACAGCTGACTTGGTTAGTAGAACTGCAAAAACACAGGAGTCCAGGTAGGGGTCTGCTTCAGAATAGAATACTGTTTATAAAAATGACTTAGGGCAGATGGTGACTTGAAATTAATATCAAAGAAGGTGTCTCCCACTGAATGTATTAAAGCAAATACCTCTGAGGAAAAGAAACCCATTTCTGATTTAAGAAGAGTATGGGGCCAAAAACATGCAATCAGGCACCTCATAGAAATATGTATTTTGTCAACAGAAAAGGACCTTTAGGCCCATCCAGTCTGCCCCTTCTCCTGCCTATTCCATCACCACTGAGCTTAGTTGGTCACAGGTATCATTCCGTCCCCCTGTTCCTCTACCTAATATGCCCCTGTGTCATCCCACACTTTCTGAAGCTCCCCACAATCTTTGACCCCATCACCTCCTCAGACAGGCTGTTCTAATAATCCACCACCCTTTCTGTGGAGAAGTATTTCTGCACATCTCTCCTAAGCTTCCCCTATTAGCTTCCCTGCATGCTCCCTTATTCTAGTGCCCTCCTTTCTCTTAAACAGACCTCCACTTGCATATTGTTCACTCCTGTGATGTACTTTTTGGTTTCAGTCATGTCCCCACTTGCTCTCCTCTCTTCCAGGGGGTACATGCTGAGTTACTGCAGCCTTTCCTCATATGGCTTCTCATGCAAGTGTTTCACCATTTTGGTAGCTGTCCTTTGTACTGCTTCTACCCATTCAGTGTCCTTGCAGAGGTGTGGTCTCCAGAACTTAACACAGTACTCCAAATGGGGCCTCACCAGCGAGCGATACAATGGCAGCACCACCTCCCTCTTCCTGCTAGAAATCCCTCTCCAAATGCATCCCAGCATCCTACTAGCCTTTCCCATTGCTTTTTCACACTGCTCAGCTACCTTGAGATCATCAGATATGATGACCTCTAGGTCACTTTCTTGCTTGGTGACTGTAAGCTCCATTCCTCCCATCCTCCCATCTTATACACAGCCCCTGAATTCTGCAGCTCTAAGTGCACAACCTTGCATTTTATGCATTGAAAACCAGCTGCCAACCTTAGACCAATCGTCTAGTTTCCTCAGATCTCTTTGCATTCTTTACCCCTTCCTCCGTGTCAGCCCTGTTGCAGATTTTTGTATCATTTGCAGAGATGCACCTTCCCCTCAAGCTGTTCTGCAATGTCACTTATGAAGACATTGAAAAGGCCCAGTCCAGCACCAAATCCTGAGGCACACCACTACTCACTCTACTATCACCAGAGTGGCTACAATTTACTACTGCCCTTTGCCTGCTATCCCTTAACCAGTTTGATACCAAGCTTGTCACTTTCTCCCCCACCCCCAGGCTTCATAGTTTCTTAATTAGCCTCTTGTGTGGCACAGTGTCAAAAGCCTTACTACTGAAGTCCAGATAGGCCACATCCACTGCTCTCCCCTAATCCCCTACCTGGTAACCCAGTTAAAGAAATCTATGAGATTAGTTTGACATGACCTTCCCCCATGAAACCATGCTGCCAGTGGTCCTGCAGCCCTTTTGTCTCCTGGTGCTCTGCAGGCCTCTCCATCAGTAGTGTCTCCCTTAACTTCCCCATCACTGATGTGAGCCTGACTGGCCTGTAGTTGCTAGCACCTTCCCTACTGCTTCTTTCATGCATAAGGGACTACACTGGCCCTCCTGTAGTCCTCTGGAACTTCCTCCATCTCCACTGAGGTGCTAAAAATGCTGGCAGAGGGGTGGCCAGCACTGTGCTCAGTTCCTTTAAGACCCTTGGATGAATCCCAGCCAGCCCCATTGCCTTATTCTTCTTAGCAGTTAATCTTTTTATTGTGGTTATTGTGATTATAGATACAAATACACTACATTCTCCAATATACACTTACACAAATTCTTAATGGGAGAAGGAAAAAACATGTTGTCTGAAGTATTATACAATGATATTAAAGGGTAAAACAAATGTTGAGAAAACAATATGTAGCAGTACAATCTGTATGATAGAGAGAAAATATGGCAATTTATGGTTCAAAGGGTAAATGGAGTAGATACAAACAAGAAATATAAGCAGTCATGATTATACCTCTATTATGCTGTAATTTAATACAAGTATGTGTAAGACTATATAAAGGAAGAACATAAAAAAGAAAAAGCATCTAAGACAGTAAACAAGAATGAAGAGGGAAAGGAAAGAAGAAGAAAAGGAGATATAAAGATAGAAAGAGAGGAGATGAAGAAGGAATGAAAGAGCTAGAAGTGAGATTCCAATGTGAACATAAAACAACCCATGGATTAAGTGATGATATGTGTAGATGTGTTTAAATATTTAAAATAGTCTTGCCAACATTTATTATATAAATTAAGTCGGTCAGAAGCTAAGTGTGACATACGATCAAGGATGGCATATTGAGATAGTTGTTTGAGAATATCCGGGAGGGTGGGAATGATGTTGGATCTCTGGTGCATTACTATAAGGTGTTTAACTTTTAGGAATAGCAGGGATAACCACCTATTCTGAGAATGGGATATTTTGTATGAATGAGCATTGAAAATACCAAGTATGCAATGTTTTGGATCTAATGTAAAGGATAGACCAATCACTTTCATTGCAAAGAAATGAATATGATGCCAAAGATTGTGTATGGGAGGACAATGCCATAAAATATGTAGCAAATTGCCATTGGGGGAGTTACAACGCTAACATTTATTGTTGTTCATTAAGCCCATTTTTTGCAAAATCTCAGGAGTTCTGTACCATAGATGTAGAATTTTGGTTTGTATGAGTGAACTGCGATTATCCTTGAAAGATATATGGCAGGATAGCCAGCAGTTATGCCATTGTGAATTGGTTATGTTATGATTTAAAAGGGTACTCCATTTATTTTTTGCTATGATAGATTAATCTGGAATTGTATTTCTGATATAATTCTAAATTATACTACTTAATTTAGAGTTTGTTTTGATCCATTTAGAAATAAAAGTATCATAAATAGATTGATGAGGAATAGTAGAAAGATAAAGGTTCCATGCAGTGCATAACTGTAAATATTTCCAGAAATCATGCTGGGGAAGATTCCATTGTTTGTGCAGGTCAGAAAAGGATTTTAATTTAAGAGTCTGAGGTATAAGTATATCCTCGAAGAAAAAATGTCCCTGTTTTTCCAATTACAACAAAAAATTGGGTGATTATTACGAGTGATGTTGCAGTTCCCCTAAA
The DNA here is from genome assembly GCA_016271365.2 of Neoceratodus forsteri. Lineage (NCBI taxonomy): Eukaryota > Metazoa > Chordata > Ceratodontiformes > Ceratodontidae > Neoceratodus > Neoceratodus forsteri. Next base: position 653,630,104 of record CM057455.1, on the reverse strand, counting down.
TGGGGGCATATATGAGAGGGGTTGGGTTGGATTTAAGTCATTTATGAATTATTTTCCAGTAGTATATGGATGATACTATAGTAGGGTGAGATTTTAAATTTGGGGGAAGAGGGTTATAAATGAAGGAAGTGGTGACATTGCCTAGACATAGAGATGTTTCCATATTGACCCACAACGGTGATCGATTGCTGGGTTTATAAACAATTTGACTGTTTGGGCAGTGCAGAAGGCTCAAAAATATATTTGAAACCAGGAGAGCCTGAAGCCCCCTTTGGACCAGTGGGAATGCAGTTTGTTATGAGTAAATCTGGGAAATTTGCCTTCCCATAAAAAATTGCCAATTATGTCATCAATTCTGACAAAAAATAAAGTAGGGAGGGTTAAAGAGATATTAGAAAATAGATACAGCATTTTGGGAGTTATTGACAGTTTTCACCTGTTGAGAGTGTTTTTAATATTTGCTAATAACAGGGAAAGATTGGCATCCCATATCTTGTCTAATTTTGAGGTGATCTGTATTCCAAGGTAAGAGATACCTTGAGGCGCGCTCAACGAAAACCTAATATTGTATTAATAGAAGGGTTAAAAAAATTGTTCACTTGCATAGTTTCTGATTTGTTTAGATTTAGAACTAGCCCAGAAAGTGAAGTAAAGTTGCTAAGTAACTTAATTAAGGGTGGTCCCGAAATTTCAGGATTTTCAAGTAGAATGAGGAGGTCATCAGTGTAGGATAGTGAAGTATAGCAGGAATTACCAATAGGGATACCTTGGATCATGGAGGATTGACGAAGAGCAGCTGATAGGGGTTCCATAGCTAGAATAAAAAAGAGTGGGGGATAAGGGGTACCCTTGCCTGGTACCTCTTGCCAGATGAAAGGATGAGGACAGAGTACAGTTAGTATGAACCCGGGCAGAGGGGGAGGGTGTATAGTAATTGAATCCATGTACAAAATGTATTAGTGACACCAAAGTGGGATAGAACATGATACAAATAAGTCCAGTTGAAAGAATCAAATGCCTTTTCAAAGTCGATGGCTATAGCTGCGGCAGGTGACTTAAGAGATTTAACTTTTAGTTTAAATTAAATAATGAGCAGAGATGATCAGAACCAGTTCTATTTTTGATAATCCAGCTTGGGAGGTATGGACAAGTTTCTAAATTATTGATTCTAAATGAGTATTTAATATTTTGGCAAACATTTTCCCATCTGTATTAAGTAATGAAATCAGTCTGTAACTGGATGGGAGAGAAGGGTCTTTATCTTTTTTTGGCAGGACAGTTATAATGGCTTCTGGCATAGAACAGGGAAGTTTACCTTGTGAAGATGCCTCTTTGAAGACCTGAAACAGAAAAGGGCATAAGATGTCAGCTAGGGGTTTATAAAAGTCTATGGAAAAACCATCACTCCCAGGAGCTTTATCAGATTTAAGGGAATTTAGCACTGCTTGTATCTCTTTTAGGGAAAAGGGTTCATCTAGTAAAGCCATATCTTGTTTGGAGAGGTGTGGTAACTGTAAGTTGTCCAGAAATTGTTGTATGTATTCAGGTTGTGGGGGAGTGGGGTGAGAATATAATTTTTGGTAGAAGGATTGCATAATATGGTTGATTGAGGGATTATCTGTATGGATTTTGCCTGAAGGATCTTTCAAACTGGCAATATGTCTCTCCATCTCTTGATTCTTGAGTTGATAAGCAAGCAGCTTCCCGCATTTATCCCCTTGTTCCCAATAACGATGTTTAAGTCTAAGTGAATTCAGCTTTCCTGGATATTAATTCGTTAATTTTAATTATAAATTGAAGAATTTCAAGGTGAAGTTGTGAGTTAATATCTGGATTTTTTGTTTTATATTATTGGGTTTCTTTTTCTTTAAGAGATTTCTCTAAATTGACCAATTGCTGTTCCCTTAGTTTTTTCTTGTGTGCTGCATAGCTTATAATTTTCCCTCTAACTGTTGCTTTAAGTGCTTCCCAGATGGTAGCTTGAGATACATCAAGAGTGTTGTTAAAGGAAAGAAATTCTTGGATTTGGGATCTAATCCAAGGTAAGAAATCAGGATCTTTCAATAACAGTGGATCTAGAGGACAGGAGGGGGATTTAGATGGGCCGGGCCCCAAATAAGATGTAATTTTATAGGAGAATGGTCTGATACAGTAATTGGGAGAATAGTTGTGTCGATAATTTTTTCAGTGATGAATGGGGAAGAAAACCAGTAATCAATTCTGCTATAAGATTTATGAAGCGGTGAGTAAAAAGTATAGTCGCGCTGTCTAGGGTGGTGTAGCCTCCAAATGTTGGTGAGACCGAAGTCAGTCATTAGCATTGAAAGTGCAAAAATACTTCTGGGTGGGAATCACATGAAGAGTTACTTCTGCCTAAATGTGCTTCCAAAGCTAAATTGAAATCCCCACCTACAAGTATAGGAGAATTTTTAAAGTTACTGTTCACAATTTGTTGGGGCATATTATGAAAGAATTCAGGTGAATCAGAGTTAGGGGCATAAACGTTGACTAACTTGAGGTGGCCTGCAGGGGTATTTAAGTGGGCTATAATCCATCTGCCATCTGAATTGGAGATGGATTTGATAAGGATCCAGTTAAGGGATTTATGTAATAGAATAGCAACCCCCAATTTTTTAGAAGTAGAGGAGGACGCATATACTTGACCGACCCAATCCCGTCTGAGTCTTGTCGACATCCTCCATTAGAAGTTTTGTTTCTTGTAAGAAAGCAGTATGAGTTTTATGCTTTTTGAGGTAAGAAAGTATTTGCTTTCGATTACAAGGTGAGTTGAGTCCCTTAACATTCCATGAATGTAGAATTAGATCACTCATGTTAATGGGAAGATGAGTATGGAAACACAAATAGGAAGTAAGGGACTCATACTGAAAGGGCTAAATGATGTTGCAGACTCAGAAGAGAGAGGGCTAGCACAGTCAAATGCATGCAGGATATTTAGTTTGTGGAAATACTTAAATCCTGGGTGAATGTTTCTATTGGGTCTCACAAGGAAAAAAGGTAGTAAAGAGAATACAGAAGACATATATATAGTTGCTAAACAAAACCTATGCATGTTATACTAACACACTATGAAGTCTTTAGGTAATATAGCAAGATATGAGTCAGAGAAATCGCCAAGACTCGCTATACTACAGAGCATGTAAATAGTAAGTAAATCTTGGGAGAAAATTATCTTAAACTCAAGATATAAACTGTAAACAATTATTTCTATCAAGTTCTAACTGTGACTAGAACTAAAGTGAACATAATAATCCCTTGGGGAGGAACCATGAACATCTTACCCTATATGAAAAGGGGATTACAGAAAGTATATGCAATCCCAGACATAATAATACATCTTGAACCTAAGTTAGACTGGAAAAAAGAATCAAGCTGAAACACTATTATGGCAATACAAACAGCATGCCATCATGGTTGGCTAAGTCCTAAAATTATAAGAACAGCTGTACTTGTGCCATCTACTATGTGCTTACTCACATAATCATAATGCTTAGACACATAAGCTTTTATGTGGGAGGGGTGTTCAGGTAATATGGAGCGAGTAGGGTCCAAATAGTATAAGGATTTATGGGGTGTTGAGGCATTACAAGATCCAAATTATACAGGGGGGCATCTGGTGAAAGTCTTGTATTGAACAGGAATATGTAGTCATTCTAGTAATATGACATTTATAAGAGTTGAGTTTGTTCAGGCTTCGAGGGACTGCATATATTATTGATAAGTACTAGGTACTTAATAGTAGCACAGACCCAAACATTGCCCCTAGGGAAGGAGTTGCTTTAACATAGTGAGATTGTAAGACCTGGAGAAGGTCGATCGAGCTCAACTATAAGATTACAACACAGGCTTAAAAAGCCATATCAGAAGGGCTTTGAGTCAGACTGTGCTATCTATTATTGATTGCAGCACATTGAGTAAAGTAATAAAGATGATACACCTCAAAAATAGCCTGCAATGCCTAATTATAGGGTAAAACTGATGACTAAGTGATAGATAAATACAACAGTACAAGAAGTTGGTATACCATGGTTAAAGAAAAGGGGATTTTAAAAGTTAGATAAAGGCAGGTTGGGTGGGAAGGAGACTAGAGAAAAATATTAAAGTGTTAAATGTTAATCTGGGATGTAGTAGTGGACAAAGGGAACAACTAGTTGAGGACCTCATTAATATAACCCCAAGATACTGTAAATTTATAATGTTTATGTATGGTAGCAAATGTGTGGGGTGATGTTGGATCACAAATTAGTTAAGCAGGCAACCTCCCTTAATGGTTATGTGAGAAGGACATACTGACAAAAAAGATGGTAGACACCTCTAAATGAATATAGAAAATCATTGAGCACATATGAATTAGTCTAACATTATAAGAGAACTGTCCATTTAAAAGAAGAACATAGCCCAACATTAGGATACTCAAAAACTGACATTATGAGTACTATATGCAGAAACAACTGGATGTATAATGTAGCAGACATTACAGTACATTGAGACAGAAAACTCCAATACTGCCACAATGAGATGCCTAAATAATATGACATGCTATTAAACCAAAAGCCTGTAACTGCGATGTACAGCTTATCGCTTTCCAAACCAGCTGGGTGTGATAGTATGCACACACAAGGAATGCGATGCGCAGTTGCAGGGCAGACAAATTCTTCTAGTGATCAGAGAGCCAAGGTTAATTAGGCACTAACCTTGAGAGGTACTAATTGTATACACATGCCCAGGCATCATTTATAGGTTTGATTTGTTTTGAGCTTCCCCTTCCATTTCTTTTTAGGAGGCTCTGCCGATTTGAAAAGGGAGCTGTTCACCAATTCAGCCCAAGAGGAATCGTGAGACCTGCCACCCTATAAAGCATCTCCAAGGTCATTGCCGACAGGATCCACAGCTGATTCCGGGAGGTCTTCTTAAAACGAGTTCAAGTCCTCTTGTAGTAAAGAAAACTTATTGGAGATGGTTAGGGATGTAGTGAAGTCAACATATCGCTCGTACTAAGAGGTAGACCTAGAAGGAGTAGCATCTGCGCAACAGGCATGTTTAGAAGAAGGTGGATTCAAGTTCTTTTTGTCTAGCAAGCGGGCTGAGATTCGAACAGGAGGTGCTGCATCAGCCTGGAGAGATATGGGTTTCTCAGAGTGTTCATGATTTGAAGCCATTATGTGGGTGTGCCGGTCTGATTGGGAAGTTGCAGAGACAGTGAGAGAAGGGGTCACATCAGTATTTCCAAACAGGGCAGTTGGAGGCTGGGGCTCACCAAGAAATGCAGCCAAGGCTTCAAGAGTGTTAAAATCTTTGGTTGAGTCACCCAGAAACAGGCGCATGATGGCAGGATAGCACAGAGCAAATTTGATTCCTCGTTGGTGTAGGGTAGTTTTAATAGGATTGAAAGCTCTGCGTTTATTAGTGAGTTCCTTAGAGAAGTCTCTAAAAATATAAATTCTATGATCTTGCCAAGTAAGCGTTCCCACTTGTTTAGCTCTACTGATAATCAGTCCAGTTTGGGCATAGTTTAAGAATCTTGCTACGATAGGCCTAGGTTCCTGATCTGGACCAGGCCTCCAGCTTAAAGTATGGTGTGATCTCTCAATAGTAAGGTCTTGACCAGGTGGGAATTTGAGCAGGGCTGGCAGCACATGTAATAGAAATGCACTAGTGTCTCCGAGTTCTGCACCTTCAGGAAAACCCAAAAATCTCAGGTTATTGCATCTGTTTCTGTTTTCAATGTCATCGATTTTATCTTGTAGGCTTCTGATAACTCTGTCTTGCTCTCTGATGGTGGCTTGCAGGATGTTAAGAGAACTTTCATTATGAGCAACTTTAACTCCAGTATAATTGATTTTTTGGTCGAACACTTGGATGTTACTGATGTTTTGTTGAGATGTTATTTTTAAGTCGTTAATTTCACATATGAGCTGTTGAAACATAGTTTCCACTCTGCTGAGGGAGCTGTTTTGCAGGAGCTGCTCAGCCATTGTAGTAGGCCTTCACAGAAAAGCAGTAGAAATGCAGAAAAATTATAGCTATAGAGTTATGATATAGAGAAAATAATTTACCAGAGTTGAGCTATAATGTTAGTAAAATTATATTCCACTTGCTGGTAAATGCTGACAATCTGGGATCAGGAGGATGAACGATGATAGATGGTAGTCCCAGGGAGAAGCAGAATTAAGCAGCCATCTTCAGCACAGCCAGGCCATGCCCGCCTTATTCTTCTTTAAGGTTTCCAATCCCTTCCGGGCCTGCTCCACTGAGCATGGACTTGTGTCCACTCCCCCCTCTCCCTGGTGCTTACTGCAGCATGGTGGTCCATCCAAACCCTTCTGCAGTGGAGGTGAACAGCATTTCTTTGTTTTGCTGGTTCAGGTGCAGGTTTGAAAAGAAAAAATCAGAAAACTTTGTTTGGCCTTGTTGGGAGGGGACAAGAAACATGGGAGGCTCTTGAGGTTCTAAGTTTAGGGGAATCTGGAGCAACATACATTACATCATTAGCTGTATGCCCATTCTGTAGCTAATCACTCAAGTGCTGCCATAAGATGGTTCACTGAGGTTGCTTACTAAGATCACCTGAGGGTCTGTCCTGATCCTTTGCTAGAGTTGTTGCAATAGCTGCCAGAGCTGTCTTTCCAGTTCATTCAGGCAGGGAAACAATATTCATGTCCCCAAGTACAGAACAAGGATCAGAGACTAGCTGAGTTGTTTGTGGCAAGTCATTTACTACAAATGGTACAGGGGCTACTTCTAAGACAAAAGGGTTCACATCTAACCCTGTTTTAAACAATGCAGGATCCTTCAAGAAGTGAAAAGAAGAGATTCAGTGCACTCAGAAAGGATTTATTAGCCAAAATGGCTATCCATGCCGCAACTGCAGTTACCAGTGATTAAGCTAGAACACCAGCACCTTGACCTAAGGTCTTCCTCAGGGGGGTTATTTATGCATCAGTTTTGGACTGTTTCAACTTGCCTTTTTGAGTGCAATAAATCTCTTGTTTTCATTTATGTTGTAGTTGGAGAGGTATAGCACACGCTCACAGTTGCACCATGGAGTGTTTTGGGCTGAGTGCTGTCCCCATGGTGTTGTGGAACTGTTTCTTCCTTTGAGAAGTGGAAGGAGTCAGGGGCCGTAAGAGAAAAATGCTGTGAGATGGCAGGGAAAGCAGCAGACTGAACATCAGGGTGTACTACATGCAGATCAGACACTACACGGAGGAGTTTCTTGAGGAGCTTCTGCACTTCTGGCTGATCTGTGGCATGGCATGAAATGGGGGAATCATGTGGAGTTATCAAGCCATCAGCATTAATCTGAAGTAGCATCATGATGTGCACAAGACCATATCATGTAGGTGAGAAGCCAGGGCTCCAGCCAGTCCCCAATGAGTTCTTCGCCCAGCATGCCTTTTGAAGCTTTTGAACAATGCAGTCAGGAGTCAAGGTATGTCTTGCCTTCTCCTCTGTGCTTTCCCTTTCAGTGCCTGTTTGTGTGTTACACCATCAGAGCTGCCCCAATCAAAAAATGATGTGCTGTGGCAGTAGTCAGTGTAACCTCCCAGTCCCTTGGGGTTACTAGAATCCCATCAGATTAGCCATAGGCAAGTACTGGGTAGCTGGTAAAGGACTCATTAGGAGTCCTTTATATATGACATCAATGTTTACTCAGCTGGGCTGAACAGAGAATGGATTATTTCATTTAGAATTCTTGCAGCAGCATAAGCCACTTTGGAATCATCTGCTAAGAGATGGTTTAGAATGTTCAGATGGTAAACAATCAGTTCAGTGTAGTCCAAAGTCAGCAGTAGTGTGAAGTGCAGCTGTCTGTGAACAGCAGTGCTCAGAGTGTGGGGGTGCCTGCCAGCCTCCTGAGAGACTGGGTGAAAGACCCCCAGCAGTTTTTCACCCTAGTGTGTGAGTCCCAGCAGTACCAGAAGAAGTGGTGGAGATCATTTGTCTGTAGGACCCAAGTGGATCATTTTCACAGAGAAGTGAGAGGGACTTCAATTTCTGTGGATCCAAGGAGCAATCCCCTGAAGATCCTGAAAAGTGTCAGCTGCCAGAGAGAAAGAGTGTGTAGTTGAAGCTATGACAAGCTGCCATCTGGACCTTTGCTTGATCATCCCTTGGTAGCTCTGTGTTTCCCTCTGTGAGAGCTTGTGAGCCCCTCAGGTGGAGAGCTGGATGCAGAAACAAGAGGGACTGCACACTCCCCACCCACCCAGATCAACATTAATGGTGTGATCTCCTCAGACCCAGCCCTCATAGCCAACCACCTCAACACCTCATTCACTGACCTTAGCCTATCCTCCTACAATTTTTTGACCCTCCTCCCCAGCACCTGCAGTAAATCTTTCTCGCCCTTATTTTCTCCTCCACCGTGTTTCTGCCCAAGAACTTAGGCCGCACCTTGTCACTGCCCTCAGAGTAATAGTACAGGCAGTGACACCTGGATCCGTGTATCCTCGGCTGGTCTTAGACACAGTCCTTACCCGATCACATGCCTCATCAACCACTCTCTTTGCCTGGGAAGGTTCCAACTGCCTGAAAGTCGCCACTGTCACCCCTATCTTTAAAGTGGTGATAGGACTGTGGCTGGAAACTATCGACCGATCTCATTCTCTCTCCTCTCTCCAAGGCCTTGGAAAAAGTGGTGGCCTCTCAAATCTTTGACTACCTCTCCACCTACAATGTCCTTTGTCCCGAGCAGCATGGCTCCCGGCGGCCACAGTACCAACACAGCCCTCTTAGAGTTCTCCAACTTTCTCCACTCCTCCTTAGACACTGGTTCTCTGGCTGGTGCTGTCTTCATTGACCTCTCAAGTTTTCGACACTGTCTCCCACCCCTCCTTCTTGAAGCCCTTAGTCTCTCTGGTTTTGCTGCTGGCCCTATCCTGGTGCACCAGTTATCTATCTGACCGCTCACAGCGTATAAAATTAATGGACCTACTCAGACATCTGTCCCATCTTTTCTGGGTTCCCAGGGCTCCATTCTGGGCCCCTTACTATTCTCCCTTTACCTTAACACCCTTCCACGCTCTTGCTCGGGGAACATTCTATTGTACGCTGATGATGCAGTCATCTTTGCCTCAAGTCGTAACCCTATTGCCCTCCAGGACTCGCGGCAGAAGTCCTTCACTGAAGCTGAGGGCTGGTTCAAGGAACATAGATTGGTGATAAATCTTAAAAAACCAAAAACCATGTTCTTCACTCATCCCCAAAACAAGTCCTGCAACTTCAAACTCCTCATTCACTCTGGGTCCTCTTTCCCACTCGAACAAGTTTGCTCCTATAAATACCTAGGGATCCATTTTGACCCCTCCCTCTCCTTCCATGGACACATCGCTGCCCTAGCCACTGCCACTAATATCCGATTGGGCATCTTACACCGGTATAAACACTGCCTCCCCCCGGGCTCTTCGACTCATGATCATCTCTCTATCCTGTCCCTAGTGGACTATGGACTGCGGTGTATGGTGCTGCTGATCAGACCGCACTCCATAAAATTTTACTACTCTGAATAAGGCCTGCAGGTTAGTGCTGGGCACCTGGGCTGACACACCTGTCACTGTCACGCTAAAAGCGCTGGTACTTGATCTTGATGGCGCCTCAAATATCTGACCTGTACCCTTACAAAAAAGACCCTCCTTGGGCTATCCCCAACAGGATTGACCACCACCACCATACGCCGCTCTGTCCCACTAGTTCATACTCGGACCTCTGGGAAAACCTCTCTTGTTATCCCTAGAGCTAGGACCTCTCACGGCCAAAGAGCCTTCAGCTTTAGGGCCCCCTCCTGGTTCAACACACTGCCCCCCTCCATCTCCGAAGCTCCAACTATATCGTGCTTCAAAACTTCATTACGTAACCACCTTATTAACACCCGATGCTGTAATTGCCACTAGTCAAAGCCATACTCAATACTTATGACAAAGCTTATTACTAAGCTGCTAAGGACAACATAACTCTGGTATTGTTTGCATCAATCCTACCTGTACCAGCTTGTTTGTATCTATGTCTTAAGTTACTGTTATACTTATGTGTTGTACTGTTATACTGTGTATTTTCGTTTGTCTTACTGTGACAAGGTACCTTTGTAAATGAGCCTATGGCTCAAAGGTTTTCCAAACTGCTGTTTAAATAAAATAAAATAAAAAAAAAAAGAGCTGAAGACATCTGAGGGGCTTATTTTTTCCGCTGCTTCCATGGTCATTGGGGCCAATGGGGGAATTTGTGGAATGAATGACTGGACATTCTATTGGCTAGTCACATTACCTCTGGCTGGGAACCTAATTATCATGGTTTCTCTGGGCTATATGCATGTATACATTTTGCTCCATCAAATCTTCCTGCCAAGGCTGGTTGTCGGCTTGCTGGGGTGGCTTTGAAATGAGTGACCTAGCTCCTCATGTAAATTACATTTTAATTTATTAACACAATCTAAACTAACATGGCCTACCTCATCAAAGAGGCTGCACTTGACTTGGTCACATGCTCCACTTAGTGGCATTCTGCCATCCGACATTTTGACCCCATGCCGAATAATCTATAGATATTGTTATAGATAAATAAAGAAAAGAAACAGGCTATAGGATTCAACACAGAGGTACATCAAATTCCTTTTGACCAGTTCCATCCTGTTGTCCCATAATAACTGAAAGAACATGTTACGAATCCTTACTTCTTATTCCGGTGAGGAAGGGAAATCTCAATAAAAATGTAAAAAAAAAAAAGTAATGTTAATGATTTCATCAGAAAAACTCTTCCTCTTAGACATCTGCAGTTGCTTCCAAGCCACAGCCTTACACTCTCCCTCTTGAATTTTGCGGGTCCAGTTGTACACTACCATATCTCCAGGCCTATATTCAATTCCCAAAACTGAAACAAAATAATGTGCCACCGTTATTGAACCAATGTTATTTTGACCCCAAGATTTATATTTTCCTAGGCATAAAGCCTTTTCTTTTATTCAGATTTATTTTTGCCCCATACAAAGCCTTGGAAACTTGCAAAATTTGTAAAGTTGCCATTCCAGACTTTTCACCTGTGAGATATAAACAAATGTCATCCGCATAAGCTCTGATGTTAAGCGGAGCAGTTCAATGTGATACCTCGATGCCTTTGATATTTTCTGCCCTCACAATTTTCTGGATTAAAATATCTAACCTGAAAATGTACGGCAGGGAGCTCAAAGGGCACCCTGCAGCACACTTCTCCTAACCGGAATAATACTTCCCCAAAAAACATTAATCATAGATTGGAATGGTGTGTGTGCATATAATAATTGAATCCCCCAGAAACATTTCTCAGGAATCCCATGAAAGCATAATGTTTTGAATAAAAATTGGTGAGACAGCTGGTCAAAAGCTTTCTCATGGTCTAGACTCAGGAGAAAGCCCTTTAAAGACCTCAGGTTACTCCTAGCCAACACTTCCTTGGTGATAATTACATTCTCACCAAAAGACCTACCTGGAATTGCACATGTTTGCTTTGGGGATATAAGTTTTTGTGAAATCTTATTCAGATGAATGCATAACATTTTATTCAGCATCTTTTGATCTAAGTTCATTAAACTAATAGGTCTCCAGTTCCCTATGTTGGCTTGATCACCTTTTTTTATAGAGAAAAACCATAAGGACATGAGTTGTATTTGTAGACAATTTACACTGTTCTAGTATCTCTGCTTATACTTATTTATTTATTTATTTAAGAGTTTTACTAGGAAGGCATACTGAGCGGAGGGACACTCGATCCCAGATGAGCCCTAGGGAAGGGGAAGAAGGGAAATAATACAATAACAATACAATAACTATAAGCAGAGGAACTATAGTACAAAAAAGGCTACAGAGCTGATATCCCAAAAGGTTACATGGTACATGGGAGATCAGGGTGAAAGCAGAAGATTAGCATTACAACACTTACATGAAAATTAAGAGTCATTACATACATTTGGCCGATATAATTTAGGCATACTGAAGGTGAAAGCAGCTTGGCCTTTAGTTGTGGACATGCGTGGTACATGAAGAAGCCTGGAGTCGGTGTTCCTGAGCACGTATGCAGAGGGAGGCGGGACAGAGAGGGTGGGTCTGAGGTAGGAGGGGATGAACTCTGCCCAGAACTTTGCTGTAACCCTGGCACAGTGGGCCTGTCTCCGTTGCTGTAGTGATGGCAGTTCTAGTGATTTGTAAAGGATGCAGTGATGAGTTGTGAGTGGACAGTCTAGGGCAAAACAGTAGAAGGAATGGAATAGGGGATCTAATCTGGTTAAAGTGGACTTAGGGGCTGCACTGTAGACTATGTCACCATAGTCAAGAATTGGGAAGATCATTTTCTGCACAATAACTTTGCAGGCAGGCAAAGGGAGGCAGGCCTGGTAGCGATATACGGTGCCCAGTTTGGGATGAAGTTTCTTGAGGATTGTGTCAATGTGGACAGAAAAATCGAGGTGCTGGTTGAGCCAGACCCCTAGGTATCTAAAGGAGGTGCAATCATCTAAGAGGAACCCATCAGTCGTGTGGAAGGTGGGGGTTGCAGATAGACGGGACAGTCTTTGCCATGTGCCAAAAGTTAGTGAGACAGTTTTCTTGGGATTTAGAAAAAGCTGGTTCAAGCAGAACCAAAGCTGGATGGCAATGAAATCCTCCTGGAGTCTACTGGCCACTTCAGAGGTGGAGGGTCCCGATACATACAGAACAGTGTTGTCCACATACATGTGAATGGATGTGTGTGTGCATGCTGAGAGCAGGTCATTTAGAAAAATGGAGAACAGTAATGGGCCTAGGACTGAGCCCTGGGGGACAACAGATGTGACAGGGGAGGGACAGAAGTGCAAGAACCTATTCTTACAGTCTGTAACCACCTATCAGGTAGAATTGGGACCAGCTGGTGGCTGCATCTGAAAGTTCAGTGTGGGATAGTTTGGACAGCAAAAGGGTGTGGGAAACAGTATCAAAGGCTTTAGCAAGGTCGATAAAGATAGCTGAGGTTATGTGCCCATGTTCCATACCAGTGAGGATGGCATCAGTGAGCCTTAGAAGGGAGGTGATGGTGGAGTGCGACTTCCTAAATCCAGACTGGTAGGGTGTGAAGAAAGAGGAAGAGTCGAGAAAGGAGGCAAGTTGGGAGAGCACTAGGTGTTCTTGCAGTTTAGCTAGGATGGAGAGTAAAGATATAGAGTGGTAATTGCCTGGTAGGGAGGGGGATGACGGTGGCACGCTTCCAATCAAATGGGATTTTAGCAAGTGAATAGGAGAGGTTGAAGAGAGTGGCCAAAAGGGTGGCAATGACAGGGTAGATAGGCAGAACATTTTGGAGTTCAGACTCGAAGGGCATTTGCCTTTGGAAGGGTTGAGAGCCTGCAGGACTTTATGGACTTGGATGGGGAAACCAGGCAGAAGGTGAAACTGAAAGCCAGAGGGTGGGCTTGTGGGGTGGGGAGGGAGGGAGGATATGAGAGAGGATGCACAGCTAGAGAAAATGTGTTGAAAACTGAAGCCACAGTGCCTGGATCACTGAAGATAGAGCCTTCACGTTAAGGGCTGGGGTGGGGCTGGCGGGGGGAAAGCAATTTATTTGTTTTCTAGAATATTGCTGGGTGGTTTATGTTTGTGTGGAAAGAGGCCTTGAAGTAGTTGGCTTTGGCCTGCCGTACAAGCTTAGTACAGGAGTTGCAGAATGACCAGTATAGTTGGAGAGCTGCCATGGTCCCAGCTGACTTATATGTTTTCCAGTCCTGGTCCCTGGCATGGAGTTGGTCTACGATATTGGCTGTGACCCAAGGCAGGTGGGCTTCCCTTACTCTAGTCCTTCTGAGTGGGACATAAGAGTCCCAGATGGCTAGAAATCTGGACTTGAAGAGCTCCAAGATGGAGTTGATGGAGGATGCCTGGGAAATGCAGGACCAATCAATGTTTGATAGGTCAGTTAAGAGTGCACCAAGGTCTAGTGATTTGTATGACCTGGTGAGCAGCATTCTTTGGGGGGGGAGTGCTTTGGGATGGAATATTTTCCAAACCATGTAGATCGTGTGGTGGTCACTTAGAGAGTCTGGAAGGAGTCCAGTCCAAGAATTCAATGGTGGTGGGAGGTAAGAGCCCAGTGTAGCAGTGAGTGGTTCTGTGATTTGTGATTTAAATGTGTGGGTACCAATATTTGTTGGGTCATGTTTAGGGCATTTATCTGGCTACATAGCTTAGAGTTAGCAGCGGGGAGCCAGTTGTGGTTGAAGTCACCTAGGATATGTAGCTCACCCCCAGATGCGAGTGATTTCAGGGTGCCCAAGTGGTCCAGTATGGCAGGCATAGGTGTGTCAGGGACATAATAAGACCCTGCTATGTATAATGGAATAGAGTGTGGTAGTGAGATTTTGATTAGCAAGGAGTCTATGGACGGCGTTGTCGTGGGGAACTGGACCGGGGTGAACTGGTACTGAGGAATCACTGAGACTTCCGTCCTGGTGTGGTATGGCATACCTGAGCTCTCCTTTCTGCAGGGGTCCAGGCTTGGGGGAGCGCAGACACCAAGGCCCTCATGACCACTGAGCGTTCTGGGGAGAGAGAGAGAGAAACGGCTTCAGATTATACAGGTTGGCGGGCTACAGTGCACTGTAAAATGATCCTATCATGTACTGCTGTCAGATCTGCTAATTCGAACTAGGATTTGGCCTGCAATTTGGACTACGAGTCACTTTTTTTAAATGAGCTAGGATTTTGTTTAAGCTTCAGGTTTGGGCTAGAAATTAAATATTCTCCTTGTAGGTCAAGACTGGGAATTAGCATGTAGAAGGAATAAGAATTAGAAATCAGCACTCGGGCATTGCACTTTTGTTGTTTGTTTAAATATTGCACACTATGCTCTCTAGACTTTTTCCAGAATACATTACACAAAGGCACACTGACTGGAAATTAAAACCTCAGCAGCTCACAGAAACAGAACTGATCTCTAATTAAAGCATAGGTTGAGCAGCTGATTACTGAACTTAAACTCCCAGCAAAACACAGAAACGCTGCAGTTTGACCATAAATAATTTAAAGCTCCCAGCAGAGGTGCATAAAAGCACTATAGATTTGAGATAAAACTGGGGCTAAAAAACTATCTGTATAGCTATGCTGACTGTTAGTGGAGTGTCCCCTTAAAAAATGGTGCCAAGATTTAAAGTCCCTTTGTCCTCTCACAGAGCTGAGGAATCACTAACATTTCTGTCCTGTGGCGTGGTATGGCGTACCTAAGCGCTCCTTTCTTCGGGTGTCCTGGCTTGGGGGAGGGAGGGAGGACACCAAGGCCCTCATGACCACTGAGGGTTCTGAGCACTCCTTTCTGTGGGGGGAGCCCTGGCTTGTGGGAGGGCAGACACTGAGGCCCTCATGACCACCGAGCATTCTGAGTGCTCCTTTCTGTGGGGGTCCTGGCTTGGGGGAGGGCGGACACTGAGGCCCTCATGACCACCGAGCATTCTGAGTGCTCCTTTCTGTGGGGGTCCTGGCTTGGGGGAGGGCGGACACTGAGGCCCTCATGACCACCGAGCGTTCTTCCACCAGCACTGGACATAACTCAGGAAGGAAAGTTTAGATATATCTGCACTAAGACCATGTGAGCCAGGAGACACTTTTAAATGCATAACCCTGATTGCGGCTATAACTTCATCTAACCTAATAGGGTCAACTAGGTCCTGACACTCCTGTTTCATCAAGCAGTACAAACTTGGAAGATCAAGAAAAGTGTCTATATCAGGTTCTACCTGAATATTCGATCCAAAAGTGCCTTTTAAATGAGTATCCACCAATTCCTCCAAATCAGACTGATCTGTATATCTTACACCCTAGGAGTCTCTAACAGTCTGCAGTACTTTAATCTTTCTGTCCTGACAACGCTTAAAAATGTCTGCCTTTAACAATGTCTGCAGTGTTTTTCAGGCCCCAAGTTCTGAACTTCAGCTCTGTCCTTAAGAATCTAGCCCCATCATATTGTACAGCTCTCATATTTTGCTTAATTATAGCAATCTGATCTAAATAAGAGATTTTTAAATAATTTTGTCACAAAATAAATTCTTGAATTTGTTTCCGTAACTGGAGATACTTCACATAATTACTATTAGCCCTTCTACCCTATGTTTGAAAATAACTTTTTCAAATCCTGTTTGAAATCTTCCCACCAAGAGATTAATGAGTTTAATCAACAAAGTACTGGGCAGCAAGCCTGGCATAGTTCTCTGTAGGTGCTAAGAATATTATCCTCTTCCAAAAGGGCAGTGTTAGGGTTCCAAAAACCAATGCCTCTTGTCCTGCTTGCACATCTTCCAACTATAGCTTTATGGTCAGCATGATCAGACATTTCAGAAATTAAGGCACTGGGTCTAGCATAGTGTATTGTGATCTGACTGGAAACAAAAAGATAATCTATTCTCAAAAAGATAGTCCTCCTAAAATAAATACATCGTGTCCATTCATAACATGTAGGGCTCTGTAAGCATCTTGGACATCTGCTGAAACAATCATTTGCTTTAGGAAATTTAAATCCGTGAAAACTTTTTGTGTCTTCCCTGTTTTATCCCCCATAGCCCAAGGACATCTGCGATGAAAATAGAAAAGGCTGTATAGACTTAAACAGATCAACCCTTTTAGCCTTTGTTTGCAGAGCATACACCACTCCCAGCCTAATAGCATAACCTAGTCATTCTAAATCTAGAAGTTAAGCTCTCCCTGGATCCAGCTCCATGAGTTTAGATACAGAAAACTCCTGTGACTTAAAAAAAAAAAGTCCCACCCCTGAACAGGAATCCCTACCAATGGACCATACTGAGTGTCCTCAGGGGCCATTTAGACTGTGCATAATGAGTAAGAGATAGAGAGATTTCAGCCTTGAATCCTGCAATGGTATAATACAAGAATCTGCATCTACCAAGGAAGAAAAATCATTTGTCTCCTCTTAGGATTCTTAATGCTGCTGACATTTAAAGATGTAATGTTTAATTGATCCAACAATGAAACAACCATTAAGAATAATAATAGGAGCGGAATGGGTGATATCATCTGTTATTTTGACAAAAAGGAGCCCTTTTTTTATTCTGTTTCCTAGAAAGTGAAGCTTCTGGAATTGATCCATCTGTATCTGATAAGTCTTTCTGTGATCAGGTGATTGGAGACGTGTCTGAGTCCCCATCCTCACAGTCTGACTCTACACATAAAGCCGGGAAGGCTGCAAATCTGTTGTTTGTAGCTGCTTCTTCCTTTTTAGCCATTTTGGCCTTATGGCCTAATCTAGCACTGTGTCAGTTTCCACCAACAAATAGGAAGTCTCTATCTGGCAGCGGGGGGCATTATTATTTGCACCTCCATATCTTCCTGGTTCTGTCTACATGGAGGTTCATCCAGGTTTTGCTCCTTGTGTAACGAGGGAGGGTTATCAGTTGTAGGCTCTGCAGATTGTTCTGGCTCTATTTCCTGCTCTTGGAGGGTGACTGAAATAGAAGTTTTTTCTAAAGGAACAATTTCCCTCTGATGATGTTTGCTAGAGGTAGATGGCCATGGGGGAAATGTTCTACTGGAACCCCCAGACTGTTGTTTTTCCTGATGAGCTTGATGGACCATAACCTCCTGATCGTAGTATGTGCCCTTGTCATCGGCAGCCCAGGACCATTGCGTATAATCATGTCCTGTTTCTTCGCAGAGATTACAGAGACTGCAGAGATTTTGAGTGCAGTGAGTGGTGCGAGTGCCACTTGGAGTGGAAAATTTTAAAAGTTGTTGGGCTCTGGGTAATCAGAAAATGAGTTTACTGTTATTTAGTTTGATTTTATTGGGTGGTTGTGGGGGGTAAGTTTCACTGTTTAGGTGATACTTATGATTTTAAACAGTTTAACTGTTTGTTATTTCATAAAAGTGTGCATGTAATGGAGACAGGAGGTGGGGAACATTTATCTCATGGTCATGTTTCATTTTATTCCATTGAGTGTTATTTACTTCAGGATATTTATTCTGTAAATGGGAGGAATTATCAGTATTGTATGTTTCAGTTCTGCAAAAATTATTTGAAGCAATGTTCTGTTTCTAATTCTGTTCAGAGGACTAGATATTTGGGGTACAAGTGTTTTTCTAACAGTAAAGGGTTGAGACGAATGGTTGTCATGTTTTTATTATTGTCCTTTTCTGTTTATCCAAATCCAGGTCTACAAAGCAATGGTTATGGTATTGGAAACTGGGGGGGGGGGTGGTAACTATTATTCTTCTTTGCATATTGTTCATTTAAACATTCAAAGTTTATTGCCCCCAAAATGAGCTTGTTTGAAAGTTGGGTAATGGAAAATAAGTTTGATGTTATCGCCCCTCACAGACCTGGTTAAATGGCAGAACTAGTAATGATGAAATATATTTGCCAGGTTATTCTGTATTAAGGAAAGATAGAGTAGGTAAAAGGGGGGAGGATGTTTGTTTTATGTTATTGATCATTTAAAATTTGTACAACATCCTTTAGAATTTAATGAACCCTCATTTGAATCGCTGTCTATTGATGTTGAAATTGGTGGGAATAAGCAGATTACCATTAGTGATGTATATCTACCACCAGAAACATAGAAACATAGAATTTGACAGCAGATAAGGACCGCTTGGCCCACCCAGTCTGCCCATTTCCCTACCTAATGGATAAGCTGCAGATCCTAGTTAACCAGCAGCCTACTTCTTCCTACCCCCACCCCCTAGAATTGACTTATGACTGTCCCATGCATGCTTGAATTCCACCACTGTTTTTGACTCCACAACCTCCTCCGGAATGCCATTCCATGCATCCACAACCCTCTCTGTGAAAAAATACATCCTTACATTACCTCTGAGCTGCCCTCCCATCTTCAAATTGTGCCCCCTTGTTCTTGCACACCTCTTTTTTTGAAAGATGCTACCCTCTTGGACTTTGTTGATTCCATTGAGGTACTTGAAAGTTTCTATCATATCCCCCCTCTCCCTCCTTTCCTCAAGGCTATACATATTAAGCTCCTTAAGTCTCTCTTCATATGTCTTCCGGTGCAGACCCTGCACCATTTTAGTTGCCCTCCTCTGGACAGCTTCCATCCTGTCGATGTCTTTGCAGAGATTATGTCTCCAGAACTGCACGCAGTACTCCAGATGGAGTCTCACCAACTGTCTGTACAGAGGGATAACAAATTCCTGTTTTCTACTGGTGATGCCTCTCCCTATGCATCCCAGTATCCCCCCAGTCCTCCTTACTGCCCTCTCACATTGCTTGCCCACCTTTAGGTCATCTGATATGACTACCCCCAGGTCCCTTTCCATTTTTGTTGTTGTTAGTATCTCACCCCCCATTGTGTACTCTTCCCTTGGGTTTTTGTTTCCCAAGTGCATTACCTTGCACTTCTTAGAATTGAATCTAAGCTGCCATACATTTGACCATTCCTCTAACCTTGCCAAGTCCCTTCTCATCCTTTCCACCCCACCTTGTGCATCAACTGTGCTGCAGATCTTTGTGTCATCAGCAAAGAGACATACTTTTCCCTCCAGTCCCTCTGCAATGTCGCTTATAAAGACATTGAAGAGGACCGGTCCTAATACTGAACCCTGTGGTACCTCATTAGTAACCCCCCTTTCTTCAGAGTGGACTCCATTTACTATTACTCTCTGTGTCCTATTCTCCAGCCAATTCTTTACCCAGGCTGTCATCTTAGGACCCACTCACAGGCTGGCTAACTTGTACATTAATCTTTTGTGTGGGACTGTGTCAAATGCCTTGCTAAAGTCTAGGTAGGCCATGTCCAAAGCCCTTCCCTGATCTACTACATTGGTCACCCAGTAAAAGAAATCTATTAGATTTGTCTGGCATGACCTTCCCACCGTGAATCCATGCTGCCTTGGGTCCTGTGCCCCTCTGGCCTCTAGACACTAGACAATTCTTTCCTTCAGAGGTGATTCCATCATTTTCCCTATCACTGAGGTTAAACTAACAGGTCTGTAGTTTCCAGCTTCTGCCCTGCTCCCACTTTTGTGAAGGGGAATCACATCTGCCCTCCTACAGTCCTCAGGTACCACCCCATCCTCCCATGATTTGTTAAAGAGGGTAGTTAGTGGTGTCACTAGTTCTACCCTTAGTTCTTTTAGAATTTTCAGATGAATCCCATCAGGCCCCATTGCTTTGTCCACCTTCAGTTTTAAGAGTTCTTTCAGAACCCTTTCTTCTGTAAATGGGCTGGTATCAACCTCTGTATCCAGAGTATTTCTGTTGTTTGTTTTAGGTACCTCCCCCCTCTTCATTTGTAAATACTGAGCAAAAATATTTGTTTAGTATCTCTGCCTTTTCACAATCACACTCTGCCCACCCCCCTCCCCTTTATTAAGCCTCGTTATCCCTCCCTTGGTCTTCCTTCGCTCGCTGATGCACCTATAAAATGTTTTATCCCCCTTCTTAACTGAGTTGGCTCTCTTTTCCTTGGTTCAGGCCTTTGCTGTTCTGACTGCCTTCCCAGCTTCCTTTTGCTTTAACTGATACAAGTCTCTGTCCTACTCCTTCTGTGATTTCTTGTACTTCCTGAATGCTTTCTTTTTCTCTTGAACCTACACTGCCAGTTCCTTTGAGAACCCTAGTGGTTTCTTACATTGTTTTGTTTTGTTTATTTGCTTCACACGAAGGCTTCTTACCTATATGATGGCAGTTTTTATTATTCCCCATTGTTCTTCCTCCCCTCCTTCCTGCCCATTTGCTAGTGCATTCCTTAGACACTCACCCATTTTGGCAAAGTCAGCCATCCTAAAGTCCAGTACTTTTGCCTTTGAATGGCTTGACTCTATTGCAGTGTTTCTTTTGAACCATACTGTTCGATGGTCGCCAGTTCCCAGATGGCTACCCACTTCTACATCTGCGATCCTCTCTCCATCTCCATTTGAGAGAACCAGGTCTAAGATTGCTCCCTCTCGAGTGGGTTCCAATACTAGTTGTCTATGGCAATCTGCCGCCCCCCTGTAGGGCATCTAGAATAACCCCACTCTTAGACGTGGCTGCTGCAACTGCACTCCAGTTAACATCTGGCATATTCAGATCACTCATCAGCAATATCTCCCCTTTTTCTGCCATTCTAAGTATACTTTCTATCAAGTTCAAGTTCAAGTTCAAGTTCAAGTTTATTGCAGGAAAACTCCATTGAGCAAGATCATTCACAAGGAGGTCCTGTGACATAAACACTTAAAGTACAAACACAGATAGGTAATAACAGTATATACATGAAATACACGTTACATGATACAGGCTGGATATACATACAAGGGTACCACATAGGGTGACCGCAGGTGGTAAACATTGATATGAGACAGGGAAGCGACTTACAGGTCGCATACTGATAAATGAAACATGATGACTGGTGTGATTTGATTTAATCAAATCAAATCAAATCAAATATACAGTATTTTGGCAGCTAGAACAAACAACAGTCTACAACTGATATGGGAGGGAGGAGAGATTTGATAGAGTAGCAGTGGAGTGTAAGCAAAGATAAAGCCAGGAGTAGAAGGGGAAGGGAAAGCAGTTAATATGACAAATCAATTATACCTTACCAGTGGATAAATATGGCACACATGGGGAAGGAAGAGACTTAATGACAGTTACAGGTGTCTTTTATTTTGGCTGAACTTAGCGATTTGTAGAAGTTTATTGAAACTGTGCTAGTTAGTTTCAGTACGGTTTGTAATTGGTTCCAAATGGAGGGAAGGGCATATACAATAGCACGTTTACCAAAGGAAGTCCGTCCTTGGTATGTCAAGCATAATAAAGTCAGATTTTCTTAACGAGTATGCACTATGTGAGATACTAATAAGGGAAGAGAGATAGCTTGGCAATTTCTGCAGGAGCAGTTTAAGAGTCCATAGCCCAGCATGGAGCAGTCGTCTAGTAGTAAGGGATGTCCAACCAACAGCTGCATATAAGCCACTGTGGTGCGAACGGTAAGGGGAGTTGGTAATGAACCGTAATGCACGGTGATAAAGGATGTCCAATTTACTTAGATTTGCAAGAGTGGTGGAGGAATAGATTACATCCCCATAGTCGAGTAGGGGGAGAAAAGTGGCCTGTACAAGCTTGTTTCGAGTTTCAAGGGGGAAAAGGGGCCTATTTCTGTAGAAGAAACCTAACCTTGCTTTTAACCTTCTAGAGACATCTTCGATGTGGTCACTGAAAGATAATTTATTGTCGATCCAGATACCTAGATATTTAAATTTGGTTACAACTTCCAGAGGCTCGTTTAGCGTGGTGACAATGAAGTCTTGGGCAAGAGTATTGGGGGGGCCTGAGACAGCACTGCGGGAGAATATCATCGCTTTAGTCTTCTTGGCATTGAGCAGAAGCTTTGCCTTTATTAAATTATGCTCAAGTTGTGCGAAGTCCGCTTGAAGCACTCCCTTGACTTCAGATAACGATGAGCCAGAAGTATACAACACAGTGTCATCTGCAAAAAAGTGCAGATTGGACGTAGATATGTTAGCATCTAAGTCATTGATGTACAGAGAAAACAAGATAGGGCCTAAGATGGATCCTTGGGGACTCCTCTTGCAACTGAGCAGCAGAAAAAAGCCTTCCACCTTTACTTTTTGGAATCTTCCAGTTAGGTAGCTAGAGAACCACTGGGTGGTATGGTATGTGGCAACCAACTTTGCAAGGCAATTGACTAATAGTTTGTGATCAACAGTATCAAAAGCTTTGCTGAGGTCCAAAAAGACCGCACCAGTTACCTTCTTAGCATCTATAGCAGAGATCCAATCATTGGTTACTTTTGCTAGTGCAGTGATTGTGCTATAATTAGCCTGGAAGCTAGATTGAGCTGGGTTAATGAGACAGAAGGTTTCCAAGTGAGATTTTAACTGAATATGGATCAGTTTTTCGAGAACTTTAGAAAGGATAGGCAATATGGAGATAGGCCTATAGTTGTTTACATCACATGGGTCTTCCAGATTTAAATAGAGGGAGGATATGTGCTGATTTCCAGCAGGACGGCACAGCAGTAGATGTAATGGAAAGATTGAAGATGTGGAGAATTGGGGCAGTGAGATGGGCATAGCCTGACCTTAGGAAAAGGGTTCCAAGCCATCGTCCCCTGAGCTTTTTTTGGTGTCTAAGTTAAGAAGAGAATCTTCTACTTCTTTATAAGTTATCTCATGCAGTTGGAAGGGACTGGGTGCAGGACTAGATGTGGCGGGAGGGGTATGCTGGCTCACCGCAGCACCAGCATAAGGTGACGAGTCAAAAGCTAATCCAGCTGTGGCAAAGTGGGAGTTAAGTTCCTCCAAGATTAGGGACTTGTTTTCCACAATCTTGCCACTTGCGACTATCTTTGTTGGGACAGAGGGGGCCATAGGCCATCCTTCTATAGCTTTGATAGTCTTCCATATTTTATGAGGGTTACCTTTAGCTTGTTCGAGAGTAGAAATATAATAGTTAGCTTTAGCAGAGCGAAGTTTTTTCACACAGTTATTCCAGGCTGTTCTAAAGGCCTGCCAATCCGAAGATTCTTTGGAATGTCTAGCTTAGCCCAGAGCTTATCTCTCGAGCTATAAGGGCTGCCTTGAGATCCAGGTGAACCAGGATTGGAATTGTTCCTGCACTTACTTTGATGAAAGGGGCATGCTTATTTATTATTGTAGTGAGTTTGTCATTAAGGATGCAAGCTGCCTTGTTGACATCTTTGGCTAGGTAAAGATCTTGCCATCTGACCATGCTCAGGTCAGATAGGAAGTTTACTGCACTGAATTTGCAAAAGGATCTTTTTGTTATAAAGATGGGTTGCGGACGGGCCTTAATTTGAGATCTTATGCAAGCAACAATTCCATGATCGCTCATGTCGTTGTGAAACACTGCCAAATGAGATATTTTGTGTGGATGGGTGGTTAGTATCACATCTAGAATGGAACTGTTGGCAGTATTTAGAGTGTTGTTCCTAGTAGGTTCTCTGACTAATTGCCCAAGACCTAGCTCGTCACAAAGGGATTTGAGGCCATGTGATTTAGGTGACAGCCAGTCCATATTTAGATCTAGTAGAAATATTGTTTCAGTTTTTGCATCTACAAACATGGATTTCAAAAGATTAAGGACTTCATCACCACCAGACGGTGGTCTATAGCCACCTAGGATAGTGATACATTCCGAGGAGGGGAGATGAAGGCTCAGCGAAACTAACTCAAATTCCTTGGCTAGAGATTTGCAACTAATATTGGTGACCAAGTACTTAGATTTGGCATAGATAACCACACCCCCGCCTCTAGACTCTCTATCTGCTCTAAATAAATTGTAGCCCTGCAGTGATATTTGTTGATCAGTGTTCGTCTTTTTTAACCACGACTCAGTAATTATGATAAGGTCTGGGTTAATGTGTGCAGCCCAGGCTTGCAGCTGTACAAGTTTTTTAGGCAGGCTTAAAATGTTGACCATCATCATTTTGAGACCTGTGGCCTCAGCAAAATCGATAGGCGAGGTAAGTTGTAGGGGGGCCAGGGTTGAGCTCCACATTTCCTGAGCAGAGAAGAAGCAGAAGTATAACTTTCTTTAAGGAGCTTATAAGAATGGAGACTGCTTTTTTATTTCTTTGCGGCAACCCATATCGTGCTGCGCAAGAGGCGGCGCCACTGTAATGACAGTTGATTGTGATCAATGTAAGTGCTTGGGTAGACATAGGTGAGGACAGTAGCAAAGGGTGTAGGTTAACCGGGGAATAGGCTAAAAGGGGAGAGAAAAATGACAGAGTGCCTGCACGGTAGACTGTTATAACATTAGGTATTGATAAGGTACACTGGAGAACTGAATTGCATTGAGGTACTTCGAATTGCACTGTATTGCTGAAAACTCTGCACCTTAGGAGCAATAAAAAGACAATAAGGAGAGCCATGGTCCCAGATTGAGTGGTCCCGTGATTTGTATTAGTGCAATATTTTCTAGGGAAGAAATTTGCCCACCTAGGTACCCATTTAAAACCTAGATGAGAAAATACAGCAGAAAGGGGAACAAGGAGATCAGGAGCAGCTTAGTTAGTGGCCATCCACCCTTCAGACTCAAGTCCCCTTGTAGCAGAACCGGGAAAGAAGTAGAGTGATAATGCAGGCCATATTGCCCATGAAAGAATACGTGATTTATGTAGAAGACCAAGAATCCCTCTAGTGGCAGGTCTGTATAACCTGCTAATGGAAAAAAAAAAAAGGTAGTTAGACTTATCGGAGCCAAGGCAGAGTGCTTGGATGGGGGGCTGCAGGAATAGCAGTCAGACAGAAGAGGTGTAAGCAATTTAAACCAGTAGTAGAAATTACAATCCAGCTAATACAGTAGAAAAACTCCTAATAACACAGTAGAAATGTGCTTAGTTCTATGGAAAGTCTAACAAAGTGCCAGGTGTCTATAGCAGGGGAAAACTCCTGCCAATCAGAGTGGGTTTGCTGGAAGCACCCATATTCCGATTGGCTGCGCTGTCCCGTACCTTCCAAGGAGCTGCAGGCGGGTGTCCTGGTCTTGGTCGGTGGCTGGCTGGGTGCCGGCCGACCGTGGATGAGCTGGAGCAGCCCTGTTCAGGGACAAGCAACTAGAGAGAAGAAGACAGAGCAGGTCTTAAATAGCATAGAGGTAAAGGGGGTTAGATTTGAGCAGTTTAGTAAGACAAAAGGTAGTTAGACTTATCGAGCCAAGGCAGAGTGCTTGGATGGGGGGGCTGTAGGAATAGCAGTCAGACAGAAGAGGTGTAAGCAATTTAAAACAGTAGTAGAAATTACAATCCAGCTAATACAGTAGAAAAACTCCTAATAACACATTAGAAATGTGCTTAGTTCTATGGAAAGTCTAACAAAGTGCCAGGTGTCTATAGCAGGGGAAAACTCCTGCCAATCAGAGTGGGTTTGCTGGAAGCACCCGTGTTCTGATTGGCTGCGCTGTCCTCTACCTTCCAAGGAGCTGCGAGCGGGTGTCCTGGTCTTGGTCGGTGGCTGGCTGGGTGCCGGCCGACCGTGGGTGAGCTGGAACAGCCCTGTTCAGGGACAAGCAGCTAGAGAGAAGAAGACAGATCAGGTCTTAAATAGCATAGAGGTAAAGGGGTTAGATTTGAGCAGTTTAGTAAGACAAAAGGTAGTTAGACTTATCGGAGCCAAGACAGAGTGCTTGGATGGGGGGCGCTGCAGGAATAGCAGTCAGACAGAAGAGGTGTAAGCAATTTAAAACAGTAGTAGAAATTACAATCCAGCTAATACAGTAGAGAAACTCCTAATAACACAGTAGAAATGTGCTTAGTTCTATGGAAAGTCTAACAAAGTGCCAGGTGTCTATAGCAGGGGAAAACTCCTGCCAATCAGAGTGGGTTTGCTGGAAGCACCCGTGTTCCGATTGGCTGCGCTGTCCCGTACCTTCCAAGGAGCTGCAGGTGGGTGTCCTGGTCTTGGTCGGTGGCTGGCTGGGTGCCGGCCGACCGTGGGTGAGCTGGAACAACCCTGTTCAGGGACAAGCAGCTTCCAAGGAGCGGCAGGCGGGTGTCCTGGTCTTGGTCGGTGGCTGGCTGGGTGCCGGCCGACCGTGGGTGAGCTGGAACAGCCCTGTCATTTCCTTGTCCATTTCCTCCCCCGGGGAGGCTGTATACAACCCCAGTGTGGATTGTGGTGCCATTGCCTGTCTTCAAATTGACCCACAGTGCTTCTTCTCCTCCCTGTTTACCTTTTTGTTCTGTTTCTTCAATTTCTTCCCTTATGTAAAGAGCTACTCCTCCTCCTCTTTTACCCTCCCTGTCCCTCCTGTAGATAGTGTATGCTGGTATGTTTAAGTCTCAGTCATGGTTTTGTGATATCATGTTTCTGTGACTGCCACAATATCCAGATGTTCCTCCTCCATCAAGGCCACTAATTCAGGAAGCTTGTTACCCAGACTATGGGCATTGGTACTCATTGCTCTCCATTTTTTGATGGCTTTACCTTCTGTGGCAGCATCCCCCACTGATCTTTCTGCCTCAGTCTTTTTCTCATTTAGTACCCTGTTGTGTAGGGAAAGGCTGGGATTTTCCTGCTGCTTATCAGTGCCTCCCCCCTTGACTAGTTTAAAAGCTCGCCAATGAAGTATTTAAACCGATTGCTCAAAAGAACAAGAGGGCACAATTTGATGATGGGGGGGTGGCTCCGAGGTAATGTAAGGAAGTATTTTTTCACAGAGAGGGTTGTGGATGCATGGAACGGCATTCCAGAGGAGGTTGTGGAGTCAAAAAACAGTTGTTGAATGCAAGCATGCATGGGACAGTCATAAGCAGGGCCTCTGGAAAATTGCGGGCTCAATTTTTCTGCAATTTTCACCCTTCTCCGCACAAAATCCGCAATTTCTTGCAATTTCTTACATTTATGGAATTTTTGACTAAAATTGTATATAAATATTTAAATTCTCAAGGAAATCTACTCAGATATGCTAACAATTTAGTACACATACTTGGATTTGACCAAAACAGTATAGTGTGAGGTGAGAAGGGGTCAAATGTGACTCTGCTTTCATGTGATTCCCTTCCCTGCTTTGGTTTCAAAATCCTCTGGTCATGCATATGTAGATTTGAACACTTTTAAAATCTGTGTGAAAGCAGACTGTTAGAGAACTTTTTGCTGACACAGAGACTGAAACAATAGGTGTGAGAAGAGGTGCAAAGTGCCACATTCACCTAAATTAAGCATTGACCACAATGCTTGTTTTTGAATGGTAGGGTAGATTTACCTTGTATAAATACTTTCAATCTGAAAGGATTTTGATTCAAATGTGTCAGGAGTTTGGATGGCCTTGCTAATTATAAACTTGAATGTGCCTCTGAAGGGGTTGGTGACAGTGATTCCTTCCATGTCAGTCTGCTGCAACTGCATACTCACATACAAAACCTACAAAAAGCAAACATTTCTGAAAACATGCTGAACAGGTTAAGTATAGTTATACATTTACCTTCAAATGGACAAAATAATTGCAACCCAAGTAAAATCACTGCAAACCGAGTAGAACAAAAGTACCATGTACTGAAAACTATTGTATGATGTAATGAAAAGCTACTCTTATGATTTGATACTTTTATCTTGTGATTTTAAAATGTACTTACATTGCTGATTAAGAACCGTAGTTATTTTAACAAAATAAACATTTTTCTTACTAGACCTTTATTAGGCACCCTAGTTATCTGTTTATTTTTTTCTTGCACCAAAGCAAGTAGTTTAAACAGGCTTCATTATTTAACATCTAGAAACTGGCAAAATATGTTGTTTCAGGGTGCATTCAGTATAGACTAACTGTAAATTACTGAATAAAATCTAGTTAGCACTGCATGACTTAGATGTCTTGATTTTTAGAAGATATGCTACATAATGATTAATTTGCAGTGCATTTCAAAAACACACACCTTTCTTCACATCAAAAGCATTTACAAGAGGCAATACATTTATCTAAAAAATTTATGTGACCAATACATGCTGCAGCAAACAATAAAATATTTATTAGGGGGCAGTGGAGATGTATAGTGAACCCCCGCAATTTTTGCAAAAAAGTCCCCGCATTTTCGGGTAAAATGTTCCACAATTTTCAAGTGGCCCTGGTCATAAGGCAATTCTAGGGGGTGGGGGTTAGAAAGAAGTAGGCTGCTGGTTAACTAGGATCTGCAGCTTATCCATTAGGTAAGGAAATGAGCAGATTGGGTGGGCCAAGCGGTCCTTATCTGCCGTCAAATTCTGTGTTTCTTATCACAGTATATTACATTTTATTACTGGTCTACCTAGGATGACTCATCATTGTACACTTTATGAAGAATCAGGTTGCTTACCTCTTAGTATTTTCTTTAAACAGGTCTTTAACCTTTTTGCATAAGAATCAATTAGGTTTTGTACCTGATAGTGTTGCTAGTATGTTCCCCATCTCTGTGCACACAGTTATGACTAGAAACAGTTTAAGTAGGAAGTTTAAGCTACCATTGATTAGATCAAATTTTATGAAGAACTGGATTCATTTTGAATTGTCGATTCAATATAATCAATTATCTAATGTAATTGTTTGTTGTACTGTGTCAGGTTTTAAATGTTTGCTTTAACAAAGGTTTTTGTCAGAGACTGTTTGTAATTGTTTCTAATGTATTTGCAACAAAATGTTTATTGATGTATTTATGTAATTTTGTTTTTTATATTTTCTTTTTATTTGTCACCGGACATCTGTGAAACCTGGCATTTTTTGTTCACAGATTTTTTTCAATATAAAATAAATGAAATTAAATGAAAATAAAATGAAAAAACATCACTGGATTATGGCAGGTGAAGCTAGAGTGTCCTGGTTGCATGCACAGGCTGCACAATATGATGTTGCAGACATTACATAAATGTCTAAGAGAGCCACATCTATGGCAGATTGTAGGCTGCCCAGCATAGAAACAAAAGCCTCTGTCCCTTCCACTATAAAAACTATTTGATAAGTGCTGGATGCATTGGTCTGTTGTGTGTAGCTGGACTCTAATTTTCCACCCTTCATCCAAAGGTTCTCCGCATCCATAGGCATAGGGCAGTCCAGGACATTTGCTTTTTGTTTCAATCAGAACAAAATATCTGAAATATTTACCCCTTCATTTCAGAAAAGAATAGTAATTTGTTTTACAATGGGTATAGTAAGGGGTATGGCTGTATACAAAGACAATAAAGGAGAGAATTTGCTTTGATGAAACTTATTTCAAAAATGTTCCAGTAACTGTGGGGTTTGAAACTGATATCAAACTGGGTACCACCAGACATGTAAATGAGAGTGTAACTACCTGTTGGCAGAAACTGTAAGGACTCCTTTAAGAATCTCTGAGCAATGTACACCCTATTTGGATGTTCCTCCTGGCCTCCCAATACTTTTATTTATTTATACAATCATACAGTGATATAACGAGCTGAGGAAGGTGGTGAACCCATAATTGTTCCTTTCAAGTTACCCATAATAGGTAGGAATAGTTCCACTATATATATATATATATATACTGTTTTTAAACTGTTGCATATTTTCACTGATAATAATGTTTTACATATTTAATATTTATATGTAAATTTGTAATTTTGTATGTCTTAACAAATTT
Source organism: Neoceratodus forsteri (assembly GCA_016271365.2). Classification (NCBI taxonomy): domain Eukaryota; kingdom Metazoa; phylum Chordata; order Ceratodontiformes; family Ceratodontidae; genus Neoceratodus; species Neoceratodus forsteri. The sequence goes on along the minus strand of CM057455.1, from coordinate 653,600,040 downwards.
TCTCCCTAGACTGTAAACCAGGTTATGCACTTTAGAACGTGTTCCTTGAAAATGAGTGTAGTTGTGTACTCAATGGGATTGTTTACCTTGTTCATTTATAAACGAATAAAATCATTATTACTACTATTACTACTTAATGGGAGCTTATTCCAGGGATGAATCACTCTCTGGGTGTAAAAGCCCTTTTTCTTACTAGTAAGAAACTTTTGTGGCATCAGCTATAGTGGATGACCTCTTGTACCTAGAATATCATTTTTAAATTCAAAGCCCATTTCATTTACCAAATATTTATCTTGCATAATATCAAAACATAACAGAAGGTTGCTTCTTATCCTTCTTGTCTCGAGTGACATTACATCTAAGTTTATTAGCCATTCTTCATAAGATAGATGCTTGCTATCATATATAGGCTTTGTTGTTTTCCTCTTGACTTTCTCTTGTTTGTTTATAGTCCCTTTATTTATCATAGATACATAGACAGTGTCGGCAGATAAGGGCCTGTGGCCCACCCAGTCTGCCCATTTGAGCTTGTAAGTTCAGTTTATGTTTTCCTAGAAGTCTGTTGCCCTTTACCCCTGACCTCCAGAATTCCTTTATGTCTATCCCATGCATTCTTAAACCCTGTGATTGTTTCAGCCCCCACCACTTCCTCTGGCAAGGTGTTCCACTTGTCCACCACCCATTCTGTGAAGAAATTCTTCCTCATGTTTCCTCTGAATCGTCCTCCCTCCAACTTCATCCCATGCCCTGTAGTCCTGGAACATCTTTTTCACTTAAAAATAGTGTATTCCTGCACCCTGTTCATCCCTGTAATATACTTGTATGTCTCTATCATATCCCCTCTCTCCCTCCTCTCCTTCAGGGAGTACATATTCAGTTCCTGCTACCTGTTCTCATAGGACTTGTGATGCAATCCATGTACCATCTTTGTTGTCCTCCTCTGAACCTTCTCTACCCTGTCTATGTCCTTATGTAGGTAAGGTCTCCAGAACTGTACACTGTACTCCAGGTGGGGCTCCACTAGTGTCTTGTATAGTGGAATTATGACCTCCCTTTTCCTGCTGGTGATGTCTCTGCCTATGCATCCCAGCATCCTATTTGCTTTACCTGCTGCTTTGTCACACTGTTTCCCTACCTTGAGGTCATGAGAGAGGATAACCCCAAGATCCCTTTCCTGCTTGGTGCATGTTATATCCTCACCCCCCAACTGATATATTGTGCCAGGGTTTTTGTTCCCCATATGCATTATCCTGCACTTCTTTGCATTGAATTTCAACTGCCAAACCCCTGACCATTCTTCAAGTTTCTGCAGGTCCTTTCTCATTCTGTCTACACCCTCTGGTGTGTCTACTCTGTTACAGAGCTTTGTGTCATCAGCAAACAGTAACATTCTGCCTTCTAGGTCCTGAACAATATCACTGATGAAGATGTTGAATAGGACCAGTCCCAGCACAGTCCAGATAGGCTATGTCCACTGCCCTCCCCTGATCCACCTCCCTAGTCACCCAGTTAAAAAATTCAATGAGGTTGGTCTGACATGACCGCCCCCTGGTGAAACCATGCTACCTTGGGTCCTGTAGTCCATTGACAACCAGATGTTCCACCAGTCTCTCCTTCAGTAGTGCTTCCATGATCTTCCCCACTACCGATGTGAGGCTGACTGGTCTGTAGTATCCCGCTTCCTCTTTGTTCCCACTTTTGTATAAGGGGACTACATCTGCTGTCCTCCAGTCTTTGGGTACCTCCCCTGTTTCCAATGATCAGCAAACAGGATAGCCAGAGGTTCAGCCACCACCTCTCTTAGCTCTTTAAGGACCCTGGGGTGCACCCCATCTGGCCCCATTGCTTTATCAACTCTTATTACTTCCAGTTCCTTCAGGACCCTTTCTCAAGTAAAGGGACTTGTGTCCATTTCTGCACCATTCTCACCCCTTGTACTCCCTTCAGACCCATTACCCTCCTCTTCCTTAGTAAAGACTGAGCAGAAATACCTGTTCAATATGTCAGCTTTACTGTTGTCATCCTCCACGTGGCCCCCATCCTCCCTTTCAGTCTCACTACCCCTCCCTTTGCCTTTCTTTTTTCACTTATGTACCTGTAAAAGGTTTTGTCCCCTCTACCCACTGATTTTGCAATGTGTTCTTCTGTCTGAGCTTTGGCTTCCCTTACTGACCTCCCTGCCTCCCTTTGCTTCTCCTGGTACTTCTCCCTATCCCCTTCTGCCTGTGTCTTTTTGTATTGCCTGATTGCAATCTTTTTGGCTTTCACTTTCTTTGCTACCTCTTTGGAAAACCATAATGGTATCCTCTTCCTTTTCCTCTTGCTAACCTGCTTAATGCATAATTCTGTTGCTCTTGTAATCCCAATTTTAAATACTGCCCACTGTTCCTCAACCCATGATTCCTGCCCCATTCTCCTTAATGCCTGTTTCAAGTATCTCCCCATTTTCCCAAAGTCTGCCCCCCTAAAATCTAGGATACGTGTTTTTGTGTAGATAGGTTCTGCTCTTTCTGTGATTTCAAACCACAATGACTGGTGGTCACTGTTCCCCAGGTGCTCACCCACTGTTACCCCCATCACACTATCCCTGTTTGTGAGCACAAGGTCCAATATTGCCTTCTGCTGAGTTGGTTCCATGACCAGTTGCTTGAGGAAGGCACCCTGAAGGGAGTCCAAGATAAATCCGTTCCTAGTTGATGCTGCTGCTGGGATGCTCCAGTCCACATCTGGAATATTGAAGTCTCCAACCAGTACTACCTCACCCTTGTCTGCCATCCTTTGGATGGCTAGCATCAGCTCCCTATCTCTTTCTTCCTCCTGGGCTGGTGGTCTATAGACCACACCTGTACGGATGGCTGTCCCCATTTTCCTTTCCAGATTAACCCACAGTATCTCTCCCCATTTTGTTCATCTTGGATCTCTGTGGCCCTTATGTCATTTTTCACATACAGTGCCACTTCTACTCCCTTTCTACCTGCTCTGTCTCTTCTGAATATGTTGTAGCCAGGTATGGCCATCTCCCAGTCATGGTTATCATTACACCAGGTTTCAGTGATAGCCACAATGTCCAGGTCTGACTGCACCATGACAGCCTCCAGATCTTCTATCTTGTTTCTAAGGCTCCTGGCATTGGCACACATGGCTTTCCATGACTTGACCTCCCTAGACTGTTTTGCTGTTCTACTCCAGCCTGTTCCTTGACTGTCATTTATCTCTGGTTCTCCTTGCTGTCTGCCCTTCTGCTGAATTTTACCCCTTTTCTGCTGAGCCACCTCTTGGGCGCTAATCTCCATCTTTTGCACACTGCTTTGTAGAGATAGCCACTCCTCCGGTTCACTGGTTCCACAGCTAGCTGTGGGAGGTGAGCTAGTAGGTACCCTCCTTGCTGGCCTGCCACCCCCCCATTGCTAGTTTAAATGCTTGTCAATGTAGCATTTAAACTTATCATTGAGTGCTTGGATTTCCCTCCAGGATGGATGCAGGCCGTCAGGCATGAACAAACCTCCATCCCTCCAGATGGGTCCCCAGTCACCAATGAATCGGTTAAAAAACTGGGCTCCCATAATCTAATAGTGGTCTGACATAATTCTTGTATAAGGGCAGATACAGAAGCAAATGATTTGATACCTTTTAATGGACCAACATAGATGTAACAACAAGAACAAAGTGCTCTAGCTTTCAGAAAAACCAGTCCTTCAGAAGCTCATGGCAGTTGTTTAGAAAATACTTATAACAGCTAGATAATGCAGAGAAAAACAGAAAAAAAATCACCATTGGTTTAAAATACTCACTTAAAAAAAAAAAAAACAAACACCCCAGAAGATGATGTCAGAGAAGTTTAACAGTATCATACTGCCTTCAGCCAGGAGGAACCCAGGAACCCTGGGTCAAAGGTGCTTGGTAGAACACACATTCAAAGAATCCTACTGCATATAAATTTAATTGACATAAGATAACACTGCTGAAGCAGATATCTCCTAAATCAAGCTATGAGTGTCACAGTTTGTATAAGGATGTGATTACTGAAAGGCAACCCCCACCCAGATTAAAGACAAACTAAGATTGTTATAGGGCTCATGAAGTTTCAATTTCTGCATTATAGACAAGAATTTACCAGTAAAGTTGTCTTAAAAACATCAGTGCACACCGTGTGATGTGTAAAACCTAGCTGGACCTGTCACCCAGCTGTACTCTCAAGCTAGATATAAGGCCCAATAAATTTCAAAAACCTCAGGACTATATAAATGATAATATACATATAAATTGACAATATTAGTGTCAAACAAAAAACTCTAGTCGAGGAACCTCAAGGAATTAAGACCATGTAGCCTGATATGTACTGATGTCAATGTACACTGAGAATGCAACAACTTGATGTACCACAAGTGTCTAAGAAATCTGAAAAAAAGATAAAAATGTAATTTCTCTCCTCCTCCTCTTCATACAAACAATACATCCTAACCCACCCCACATCACCATAATGTGGGTGGGGGAGATACATAGCTTTAAGGAGATGTTGTCTCTCTCTCCCCCTTTTTCTCTCTCTCTCTCTCTCTCTCTCTCTCTCTCCCACACACACACACACACACACACACACACACACACACACACACACACACACACACACACACACACACACACACACACACACACACAGACATACACACACACACACACACACTCTCCTAGTGAACCTTTATTCACTTCAGTCACTGCAATTGTTCCCCAAAGGAATTCAACTTGTCATGAAATCCTGAGTAAAAGGCTTATGTCTCCTAATACCTGCAGAGCAAAAATGCGACACTGTTTAACCATACTACTATCTGCATAGTAACATTTCCAAGGGTTCTGGATAGAATTACCATGAAATAAACCTTCCACCTTCCCCAGGATAAAGTAACTAGAAGTAAATATAAAGTGTGTGTGTAAGACCAGAGGTCTAACATACCTACATATCCACAGATTACTACAATATTAGCCTAATGTAAAAAGATATGTGCAGGACCCCCATGCAAATGAGATCACACACCCCAATATGTACAGAGTTACAAAAATTATATGTGACAGTATATGATAACACTCCTTTATGTACAGTAGCAGGCTAGGCAATCTGAATATAGTGCAATGGAATCAATACCACCCCCAGGCAAAGATGAAAAGTAAGGAGGAATTAATATTCATTATGTGTGTGAAGTAAGAATAGTAACACATTATAACTCCATATATCTAAATAGAGACCTACCTCAATGTGACAGCAAGCCCCACAGCTGGTGTATCACATACCTCACAACACATACCCACACACATACATACACACACGCACCCACATTCCACACATGCTGAAGTCCTGTAATATGTCAGTCTGAAGAAGAAGAGGTCTGTGGATGTTAGTTTCTATAGTGTCCCATAAAACCAAGATCAACGTTCATCCCATCTGCTACCATATTTAGATGTAAAATAAGTTTAATCTCAAAAGCTCATCTCTGTTGTGTGTTTTTGAGATTTCCTTTTAAGACCATTACTGACATATTTTAGATTGAGTGGTCAGGCTGGGAGAAGTGGTGCCCCACTGTTTTCAGTCTTCTTTGCTGTAATAGTATGTCTTGTGAGTTCATCCTAGTCGGAGCTGTTGGCGTGTCTCTCCAACATAACCTGTTTGTGGACATCTCTTGCACTGAATGAAATAAACAACATGTTGTGACATGCATGTATAACTCCATGCACCTGGAATTGTCTGTTTTGTGATGTAACCACACAGTCCGAGGCAGAAATGAGCCCACAAGTCTTACAGGGACGTTGATTGCAGGGTCATGTGCCATTGTGTGACATGGTAATCTGTTCTGGTAAAAGTTTGCTCCTAATAATTAGGCTGGATAAATTTGGTGGTTGTTTAAAAGATAGTAGTGGGAGTTCCTTAAAATACAATTAAGGTTTCATCCTCACTAAATATTGGGTGGAGGTCTTTAATAATCTTACGCAGATGTTCAAGGTCTGGATGATATGTGACTACCAAGGGTATTCCGTCTGTAGCTGTCTTTTCTTTATATTGAAGTAGTTGTTGTCTTGGTACTTGCGTTGCCCACTCTGTTATCCTGTCAATTTCCCTGGAAGAGTGTCCCTGCTCAATAAAGGTGTTTTTCAACATAGCCAAATGTGTATCTCTATCATCCTCATTTGAACAAATACGGTGACATTGGAGTGCTTGACTATATATGACAGATTTTTTTGTGTGGTTTGGGTGATTACTTTTCTTGTGCAGGTATCTCTGTCTGTCTGTTGGCTTCCTGTAAATACATGTATGTAAGGTTCCATCCTTAATGGTGACTGTGGTGTCCAGAAAGTAAAGTCTTTTTGTATAAGGGCATTATTACCTCTCTACTTCCACTTCTAAAATTCTTTCTAATTGTGTACAGTATCCTGTTTGCCATGACAATTTGGGCTTCACAATGCAATGTTGAGGTTAGCTTATAGTTAAATACAACCCCAAGATTAATTTCTTGTTCTGTCACTCTCAGTGGTACCCCATCCAATAGATATGAGGCTATGTGGGGCTGTGCCAGAATGAGGATTTAAAACAGGCAATCCGCTTAGGTGTTCCATTTCACTCTGTCCTTTCTCCTTGTTTTTTCTGACTATCCTTTCTTTTCTCTATCAGAGTGGCCAACCTGATATCTATTTTCTTTTCTTTTCTATCCCCTATTTGTTAAAAGCCTGTGTTCCCATTTAAAAGCAGATCCTGAAATATATAACTGGTGCCTTAAAGAAAGAGCAGTGGTTCCCTGCTGCTGCAAGCAGTATGTTGAATTTGGTCCCAGCTGTGTGATCACAATGTGCGCACATTCGCACATTTGCACGATCGCACATTCGTACATTCGTGCTGACGATCGTGTGCATGATCATGAAGGAAAAATGGGAAGAATAAGGAAATGATTGCTTAACCACCAGGAGTGGTTTCTTATAAAGAGGACATAGCTCTGAAGTGGAAAAATTGATGCAGAGTTCCAAAGAATGTAGAACATTTGCCCCTGTTGTTTCATGCTCTGTGTCTTGCAATGAGTGTGTAGACTGAGCTAACTTAGTCGGGGAAACACAGAAAAACACTCTCTTAGAAAGAAATGGAGGGAGTTTAAGCATATAAAGCCCTATGATGCCCATATAGAAATGCTGCATGTATCAGGTACAGCAAAGAAGCTAGCTTTGCTGTCAAACAAAATGGCTGAAAATGAAATGGGAGCCGACGTCTGAAAGCTTTCAGCCAACAGCTGTTTTGCAAAGCTAAGTATGGTACAGAAAAAGTTGTTTCTCAAATAAAAAAGAAAGTATTTGTATAAATTACAAGCAGTTATTGTTTCTAGCTATAAGGAAATGTATGCTCTGGAAATTGTCTTCTGTTTTGTATGTTTTCTTTAAAAAAGGTTTATTTCTCTTAAAAAAGCAGTAGGTTCCTAATGCTTGCAAGAGTAAACAGATAAGGAGTGCAACCTTTTCTGCTTACATTTTTCAAGTCTAGTGATACCTATTGAATATTTTTCTTCTGGTTTAAAATATTACAATGAGCCAGAAATAAAAGAAAAAAGGGGCATTACCTAGTGATGTTTCCAGAGGTCCTGCTATAGGGCTGGCAGCCCCTGAACTGACTGTATTTATGGGAGAAGCAGTCAGTGATGTCACAGTAGGGGAGAAGTCAGCTCCCAAGTGTGATGTCATGCCCCTGTAATTAAGGTTTTATTTAGCCTTTTTCTTCAGAATAGAGACTCCTAAAGAGCCTGTATGGTGGGCATAGAGAATAGCATTAAGCTAAGCAGGCTAGGACATTATTTTCTGGAATGTAGAGGTTTAAAATAAAGTGTCCCTGCTAATTGATGTTGTCACCTGACCTCTGATGTCATATCATGTCATGTCAGGCTGCCATAAAAGGATGTCCACCTGAGGGCTAGAGATAGATAGGAGAGAGAGTATAGAAGATGGTCAGTTGCTTTCTGATCAGAGACTGAGCAAGAGCTAAGAACAGCTGAGTGTGGAGGTTTACACACTGTCAAGAAGGAATAACTCAGGAATTCTTTTGATTCTGATGCTTAATGGAAGAAGAATGATGTCCTGATGATTTGCATTGGTGTGAAGAATTAACACCCTCTTATTTTCCTTTTTGTAAATATCCTTTATTTTCTTTATTTTGCTTTTTGGACAATAAATTGACAAACACAGAATATGCTTTTGTTATGCACTATATTACAGTTGTCTGTCTAAATCTGTTATAAAGAATCCTCGCTACCCCAGTGGCTGATTTCCGAGATGTAAGACACAGCATTTTCCCCACTGAAGGACATTCCTTTTTCATTTGCCCACTTTAGAATACTATTGAGATCATTTTGTAAATCTGCCAGTCCTTCTACTGTATCCACAATGCCTGCCAGTTTGAAGTCATCCACATATTTCATGACCCAGTTTACAACCAGTTTTTCCATATTAGATATAAATATCTGAAATAAAATGGGCTCCAGGACAGAGCCCTGATGTACTCCACTTGTCACTGATTTAGGTTCTGAATAGTAACCATTTATACACAACCTTTGGGTCCTGTTGTTTAAACATGATTGGATCCACATAATCATTCTGTGATCTAAGTTAATCTATACCAACTTCTGAATAATGGTTGCATGTGGGACGGTATTGAATGCCTTTGAGAGGTCAAGATATATACAGCCTACTGGTAACCCAGAGTCTAATGCTTTGGAGATTTTTTCACAAAAGCACAGAAGATTAGTTGTGCATGATCTTTTTGCTTTGAAACTGTGTTGGTTATTATCCGTTATGCCTTGTTTTTGTAGGTGATCAATTATAGCATCCTCAAGAATGTATTCAAACATTTTGCCAGGGTCAGATGTTTGACTGATTGTTCTGTAATTATTACGTGACAACTTGCATTCCTTTTTATGTAGCAGTATTAGCAATGCACATATCCATCTGATGGTATCTCCTTATTTATAAAGGAGTGCGTGAATATATACTTTAATGGCTTTACTATATAGGGGGTTAAGAGTTTTAAAAGTCTGGGAGAAATGTTGTCTGGTCCAGCTGAGTGGGTGTTTTTGAGCTGTGAAATCTTTGTTTTAATAGAAACATAGAATTTGATGGCAGATAAGGACCACTTGGCCCACCTAGTCTGCCCATTCCCCTACCTAACAGATACGCTGCAGATCCTAGTTAACCAACAGCCTACTTCTTCCTACCCCCCCACTAGAATGCCCTTATGTCTGTCCCATGCATCCTTGAATTCCCCCACTGTTTTTGATTCTACGGCCTCCTCAGGAAGGCTGTTCCATGTATCCACAACCCTCTCTGTGAAGAACTACTTCCTCACATTACCTCTGAGCCGCCCCCCCCATCTTCAAATTGTGCCTCCTTGTTTTGCACATCTTGTTTTCTGAAAGATGCTACCCTCTTGGACCTTGTTGATTCTGTAATAACGATCTCAGATAATACTCAGGTTTCTGAATTCCCTTTGTAATTTTTTTTTTTTTAGTGAATATTGAAGAGAAATGTTCATTAAATGTCTTCGCCATCTGTTAGGGTTTATCAGTAGCTTCATTATTTGAGACTATCATACTAATTGAGCTGTTAGAATTTCTCAGTGAGTTGACATAACCATAAGATTCTCTCATATTATTTTTATTACAATTTTTAGCTAAGATCAGTTCAATTTATTGTTTATTCCTCTTTATCATCTTTTGAAATTTTTTCTGAATGTCCTTACATCTTAGCCAATTTGAGTCCTTTCTATCTTTCACGTATAGTTTATAGATATTATTTTTCTTTTTGAGCAATTTTGTTAAACTTTTCATGAGACATTTTGGTTTAATGCCCTTCCAATTATATTTTCTGTGTTTTTTAATGCAACTGTCACATACTATATGGTGAAGATATGTAACTTAATTATATGCCACATTTCTTTTGTTGTTTTATTCTTAAATTCTGTATCCAAGTCAGTTTTACTTAGTTCTTCTTGGATTCGTTCCTGGTTGGCTGTATTATAATTGTATACCTCTCTGCAGCCCCGCTAATTGAACCACATTCTTAACTGGAAAACAGAATACTGTTATGGCCACTTGGCCCCAGTGTGGTGAGTCAAAAATACAGTTGGTAATTATCAGCTATTGAAAAGTCAATATTATGTCAGGGATGTTATCTGCACACGTGGGTGACTTCACTCATTGTTTTAATCCTAAGTGTTCTATAGTTCTTAAAACATTCTTTACTTTGGGGTTTAGTTCCTGTTAAAGTATTCCAGCAAGTATCACTGAAATTAAGGTATCCTAAAAAAATGATATACCCAAGCTTGCAGGCATGTTCTAGTTCCTGCATTATTGCCTCATTGGTGTCACTGTCTGCATTAGGTGGGCTATAATATAAACCATATATTATATGTTTGCTGTTATTGCCTTCTGTTCTGATTCATATCGACTTGACCTTACTGTTGACCTGTTTTATTTTTGTATATATATATATATATCTATCTATCTGAGGGTTTTATTGTGTCACAGATGAAGGCAACTACTCCACCTCCTCTTTTTTCCAGGTCTACCATGTCTATATAACTGGTAACCAGGGATTGATGCTCCCCAATTATCCTCAGCAGGCCACCATGTTTTCATAATAAAGGCCATTTTAATGTTACCATTGGGCAATAACATTGCTTCTGTCTCCTCTTTATTATTATTAAGACTTCTGGCATTACTTAAGTAAACTTTTGCAGTTTGTTTATCATTGTAATTAATTGATTTAGCTTTACTGTTTTGTGCCATGCTTGGTACTGGCCCACCCCTCTCAAATGCTTGTTTAAATAACTAATTGGTAGTTTTCCCCTTTATAAGAATAGCGAGCATTCTAGTACCCAGAGGACTTAAATGAAGTCTGTCCTTCACATACATATTTTTCTGTTGGTAGAACTCATCCCATGATTTGATAAACGTAACTCCTTCCCTTTGGCATCTATTTTCTAACCTGATATTTATTCATTGGATTGTTTTATTTATTTTTGGATATCCTTTGAGAACTGTATGGTACCATTGTCTTACCAACATCATTCTTTATTATGTTAGTCAGTTCCATAAAATTATCAATTTTATCTTTCTCGTGGTCTCTTCCTTCATTATTTGTGACTACTTACAACACCGCAGTTTGATCACCATTATTAGTGTCCATTACATTTGGAAGAATTGTTTTAATATCTCAAATATTAGCTCCAGGTAAGCAGTTTACTTTTCAGTTAGCTTTAGCTCTTCCACAGATTATAGAATCTATTATCCGCAGGACTGAGTCTCCTATTACAAGTACTCTATTATTCCCAATTTCACCCCTAGTATTATTCTCAGGCTATTCTCATACTTCCGCTCACTGTTCATGGGGGCCTAGTGGTGCATATATATTTGTTAGTAAAATCTTTTCCCTTCCCATTGCCCTTCTTCTTTTATTAGTGTTCTTATTGGTTATCAAAGTCCAGTCATTAGATAGATGTCCCTTCCTGTGCACTATCAAATAAATAATTGTTTTTACTTGAATCCCCAGGACCATTTCTATCAGCAGTTTCCAATTTTCTTTTGTCCTTTGGTTTTGCATTAATTGCATAAAGGATATTTGCTTTGTGTTGCTCACATAAGCTCTTTACTTCATTTAGCAATCCCCCTAATTCAATGCATTTTGATCAGATGTAAGTACTTCTGTTGTATTTTCATCAACATCTGTAGTATACATAGAGCAACTACCACATTTAAAAATAGTGCCATCACTGCACATAATTGCTAGAAGGTCATCAGATGGATTGTAAACATCCACACTTGTTATTTCTTTTAAGTACTTGAATTAGTGTTACAGTGGAGATTTTATTACCTTTTATAGCTCAACACTATAGTATTGTAGTATATATAAATCCCTCATCCCTCTCTTCATGTGCATTCATATGCTCGGGCTCTCCGTGCTCACTCAGAAATTGAGTTTTATGTGCTGCTCATCTGGAAGTGTTACAGGTTACTTGACCTCCCCCCATCTGGGGCAATCCAACAATTACAGATTTAAAAAAATATAATTAAATCACTTCAGGGTTTAGACACTATATTGCTCGACAGAGTAAATAATAAAATGCACCAGTTACAAAATGCTATGTCTGTACATAGTCAGTATATAGCAGCCTGAGATGCTAGGACATGTAAATATCTCCTTTTCCTGGTATTTACTCCCAATGTTTGGTGGTTAAAACACTAACAACTCTCAGAACACTGACTTCTGGAGAGACACACACTGCATACACTTTTTAACAGATCCTACCCTGTACAATTAACAAAATTAGATTCAGTAGCGATGCATTACCAATCGTTTATTAGGGCACTTACTTCATATTAGAGTACTTTTGCTGTGCAGTTATTGCAATCATTCCTCTGGTCTCCATCCTCCCATCCCCACCAGACACACGAGACATGCACCTACATGCTTGTCTTGGCATGCGTCTCCACATGCAGCACTGTTTGTGCCCATCTGAGCTCGCCCCATTTTCTGAGTAGGCTGCTTTTTATATCTGGGGACCTGAAGTAGCACACCGGGGTACCTCCAGTAATAATCAGCTAAACAAAGTTATTTAAAAGATCTAGGAGTACTGTGCTGCTACAGTTCCCCTTGGGATCACTCAGCTGCTTCAGCAAGTTAAATTTAAAATGTTGTTCATGGAGCTGGCCCAGTGGTATTGTAGGTTGGGGTGCTGGATGCTACACCTCGTGCCATGCCAGTGACCTGGGTTCAGGAATGAGCCTGTACCACCGAGGGTCAGCAGAGGAGAGAGAGGATCAAGCATCTGTAGGACTGCTCTCCTCTCTTGGGGAGGGGAGGGATAGCAGTCCCGCTCATTGATCGCCCTCTAGTGACAGCTAGAGGGAGATATGGATCAGGAAGCTTGAGCAGATGTATGATGTTGGCGGGGAGGGGGGAGGGACAGAACCAGGATAATGGAGCTGGCAGGCTCCGTGAAGGCCCCGCCAGCTCCCGTCCTGACACCTGGAATCTGGATGTGGTCCCCAGGGTGGGAGGAAGCTGGTCCCAGCCCTGTCATGGGGGGGACCCATTGGGGATCACCAGGATAGTCAGGTGGGGGGAAGGTGGGGCAGGAGACTGAGTTCTTCCAGGGGAGGGACTGGAGCCACCTGCCAGGCTCCTTGGAGGATAAAAGAGAATAATTAAAATGTTGTTCAGGGTTGACTATCCTGCCTCGCAGGTCTTGTAGTTCCCAGCATGATATAAAAAACTGCAGTCTCCACACATCCTTGGTACTATGTGCTTTTCTCCCTCTCCACTCACCCTTAGTCAAGTTATCTGCAGTAACTAGTTACAACAGCTAAAGTTCCACTCCACAGTATTTCTAGCAGGGGTAATGCTGTCACACAGCTCCTGCCACAGTAAAAATGACTAAACATCCTGCTCATTGAGGGGTCTGCCTTTTATGCCTGGCTACCAGAAATAGCACACCGGGTACCTCCAGTAATAATTAGCTAAACAAAGTTATTTAAAAGATCAATGAGTACTGTGTTGCTACGTTTCCCCTTGGGATCACTCTGCTGCCTCAGCAAGTTAAATTTAAAATGTTGTTCAGGGCAAACTATCCTGCCTCACAGGACTTGTAGTTCCCAGCACAATATAGAAAACTACAATCCCCACACGTCCTTGATATTGTGTGCTGTCCTCCTTCCCCACACACCCTTAGTCAAGTTATCTACAGTAACTAATTACAACAGCTAAAATTCCACTTCACAGTATTTCTAGCAGGGGTAACTCTTTCACACAGCTTTGGGCCATCACACAGCTCTTGCCACAGTAAAAATATCTTACAAATGATTCTTACAATCAGAATATGCCTTTGTGCACAGGAGCTCCTTTACAAAGGTTCCTCATCACAGAAGCAGTTACATAGTATAGGCAGTAAGTATAATGGAGGTGGCTCAAAGGAGCCCCTTTTACAGAGGTGTATCAGTAGGTAAATCAAAGTAGGACAAACAGCGAATCACCAATCAGGAAATGCTGCCATGATGGATGTACTGCAGAGTACCCAGCAGTTGTACAGAGTATCTAGCAATCAGTGCTGTCAGAGGAAGCAGCCACACTTGGCAGTGAGTGTGAGAGCAATGTTAGTTCCTTCTTGAATGGGGCCAGTTTTGGGAGGTTCAGCAGGGATTCAGGCAGCTCATTCAACCAGAGGGGTGCTCTATAGGCAAAGGAGCATTGTTCCTGGTTTGTTTTTACTGAAAGGCATGGATAGTGTATTTCTGGTTGTATTCCTGGTAGCATATTTGTTAAGAGCAGGGGACAGGAAGTTTTGGATGGTAGGAGGAGAGAGGCCCATGAGTCCTTTCTTCCCCATTAGACATGTCCGATACTTAATTCTATCATGCAGTTGGAGCCAGTCAAATTGGGAATATAAGGTACAAGTGTGTGTGAGTCTATCAGCCCCAAGGGGGAAGCTGCAGGCCCTGTTTAATACCAGCTTGACCCTGTTGGGAACCATGTTAGTAGCCGCTCCATAAACTGATAGGCCATAGTCCAGTACTGGAAGTATGGAGCTAGTTACCACCGTTTGCCTTGCTGCTGGGGTGAGGTAGTGCCCATGCAATACCCTTAATTTTATGTTGACTGTGGAGTACAAAGTTGAGCATGGGGCTAAAGATTAGCTGCCGCCCCTTTAACTAGGAACAGTAATGGGCAGCCAGCTATGGTCACATGTTATGCTAATTAGTGTCCAGCTGGGGCTAGGGAAGGGCAAATTCCTTTGTCTTCTGGGCAGTCTAGGATGTTCCCTGTGCTGATGAGATGTGCCTTCCTAAGCTCCTAAATAAACCTTAACTTGTTCATCATTTTATACATCCGACTCAGTTCGTTTGGTACCTAGTGACTCCTGCAGCAGAAGCACCAGATGGGAAAGCAGAATACCAGGACATAAGTGGTCCTAGTGGCAGACCAAATACCAAAACACCACACATGGTGGAGAATGTGGCCCTTCCTCTTCTGCCCAGACCCCCATTTCACATGCTCTGCATTGTTGGGTACCCCAAAGTCATCACCCAAGTGTGCCTGAACTGTATGTATGCTCAGAAAGAATAAACTTGGCAGCAGAGAGGAAAATTAAAACTGAACTGTTCTCTGTTAAAATAAGCCTCCTGCATTCTGCCTCAGCATATATGTCTCCTTGCATATAACTGTGCTCCAAATTAGGACACTGTCTGTGCAACTAAGGTACAAAGTTCTTTTATGGCTCCACCATCCCCATGGAGCTGCATGCTACAAACTTTGGCAGGCTTCTGCAAACTCCATGTCTAGAAAGCACACCAAAATCTAAAACTCGGCTCCCAGCCAGCAAAAGCACAAAATATACACTGCAATCCCTGCCCAACTGCCCTCTGCTGCAGGGATCAGCCACCAAACTATAAAACCAGCAAAGCAGCAACAACTAGCAGCCTGCAGCCCTTCTCTCACATTGTAGGCTATGGAAAAAAAATGTGTGTGCTGCATATTACCAGCCTGCTAACTGAATGAACTGTAAATTACAATCATGCTAGCCTGAGCACCATGGGCTGGGGACTGCCTGTTCATTAACTCTTAAACCAGAGACATATGGCTTTCTGTTATTTTAAGTCTAGGTGCCGTCCAATACACAGACATTTGTTTTGCCAGTTCTGCCTGAAGAAAGTATTCAAGGCTTCTAAACCTTGAAGAGAGCACTAAATCTCTCAACACAAATACTTTGGATAGCCTGGGTGGGAATCACTCAGCCAAACCAAACCCTGCCACTTATCTTTTGAACAGACTGCAGAGTGGCCATCTTGCATTCTTTCATTTGCCCTGAGATAAGCCACTGCCTACAACTACAAAACAGGAAGCAACCCTTCCCCCTGTTGGCAGCCATGTTGGGAATGTCTAATTATCCAAGAAGCCTATGTTACAGGTCCAGTGGCCATCTTTGTGAGGGGCATCAGCTTGTTCAAAATGACCTCACTCCATGAGAAGTAATGGCGGCCACGGTTTTGAGGAGCACCCATTGAAATGAATGGACACTGCAACAGATAGCTGCATCTTTCAAAAGAAAAGTTTATTTCAATAACAGACAACACCAAACTAGAGTGGTAGTTGTTTATTGAGACGTCCCTTGCTGAAAATTGCTTACATATTACTGTACTTGTCTACAAAAAAAAAAAATGTTTTCTCTCAACAAATCATTTCTTCCAAGGCATCTCCTTCTTTCCATGACAACCACACCTACTCATCCCTACGACCTTCATTCAGGGCCACGCAGCCCCTCTCCAACCATGTCTTCTGAGGACACCAATGCCCCGAGCACTGTCAGCTCTGGGGCTCCACCTTCACCTACCTCAAGAGCATGGGGTCTCAAGATTGAAACTATGCTGCATGATATCCTGTTATCCATTCCAGCCCAAGGGACACCCACTATACAGACCATCCAGGATGACCTTGCCTACCTTAAAGCTATTTCCACACACTCAACGGTCCACTCCAGCTTTCAGCCAGTACCATTCTTAGCACTACCTCATGAAGATGCTGTCACCTGGCTCGAGCAATTTCAGGCTTGGATCTCCTTCAATGGTTGGATGGATCCCTTGTGAATTTCCAAACGCTATGCGCTTGCTCCTGAGAGGGATGGCCATATCGTGGTTCAATGCCCTTCCAGACCAGATGAGAGGGAACAATGTCACCATGTATTCCACCTTCAGGGACTATTTCTTACAAGCTCATCCACTCTGGTTGTTAGAACAGCAACTATGGGAGCGCACTGTGCAACCCTCTGAATCAATGGAAGCATTTATAGTGGACATTGAATCACAGTGCAAACATCTACAAAAATCAGAAAAAGAGCAGATTACAGCATTTGTCCAGGGCCTGCCTCCACAATTTTGTACCTACGTTATCCAACAAAAGCCAACCACCTGGCTAGACACGATCCAAGTGGCCCGGTTAGCCCAAGAGTCTATTTTCATGCTTCGGCCTACCATTGTTCAGGACCCACAGTCCTCACAGTTGGTTGCACTTGCTACTTGCGTCCAACAGCAACAAAAAATGATTGACCAGCTAATTTTAACTGTAAACAGCGTACATTACCCCACTGCAACTCCTGTTAATGCCCTACAGCCACCTCCACAGCGACCTGAGCCAACTCCATCTTCATGGGAGCCAGTGACCTGTCAGTGGTGTGGTTCAGGGGTCACACTGCTGCAGTCTGTTGCAAACTGCAAAACTTTCATAGGACTCAAGACAGCCACAGGCATCCGCCACAGCGTAATCAGCAATATGCTAGCAACTATTCACAGGACCAGGGAAACGAGCACCACCCAACAAACTAGGGTTCTTGTTGGGCAGGAAAATGAAGCAACTGACTGCCTCATTTACTCGCATAACACACACAAACAGCACCCTCTAGCTGCTAAGTCAGGCACAATCTCACCTAAAGGAGCCAAAGTTCCTGTCATCATATCACCACTCCTTGCAAACTACAGCCCCATCACTATTGGCAATTGGTCCATGCATGCCTTGGTCAACTCTGGAGCAGAAATCTCTGTAATCCACAGCAGTATCCTAGACAATCCAGCTATTCGCCATGTACCTACTGTTACTCCAGCCGACCTAAAATACATCGTCACTGCAAGCACTGCTACCATACCTATCACCGGCGTGGTCCATCTCAAGCTCCACTTTGGCTCACAGCAAGCTACAGTTAAATTCTACTTAGTGCCTGAACTTCAAACAGATGTGATACTTGGCCTGGACTTTCTCAAGGCACACAAAGCTGTACTGGACTTTGCCTCAAACAAACTGTCACTAGATCCCCAGAGGCAACTCGCAGCTATAGAGTCAGTCACTGAACCCTTTCAGGCTCTCTCCTCTCAAACAAACTGCATTCTGAAGTTTGGTAAACAGAATAAAGAGAAGCTGCCCGACGCTCACCCTCCAAGCAAGGGGACAACTCTGCTCTTCCGGGCTCTCTCCTCTCAAACAAACTGCATTCTGTAGTTTGGTAAGCAGAACAAAGAGAAGCTGCCCAATGCTCACCCTCCAAGCAAGGGGACAACTCTGCCCTTTCGGGCTGTCTCCTCTCAAACAAACTGCATTCTGCAGTCTGGTAAGCAGAACAAAGAGAAGCTGCCCGACGCTCACCCTCCAAGCAAGGTACGGGTTGGAACCCTGAATTTTGGCATCTACCCCAGGAGGACTATCACTTGCCCCTGTTTGCCAGTGTTTCTCACACTTTGTGCAGCAATCCAGAAGTCTTCTAGGAACTGCTGCCAAGAAATTAATGCTAGGACTGACCTCTGCTTGACATGTTCTTGAATTCTCACTTTAAGTAATGTTTAGTCTGATGTAGAGATTTCTTAAGAGTTGATTTAAGTTTTGTGAGAGATCTTAAGGTACTGTGATTTTGCTATCTGACCTGAGCGCTGTGCCCCTTCTCTTAGAGCTGTAAGTCTGTGGGCTGCACCCTTGACCTCAGTGTCCCATTGAGGCTGCTGCAGTGCCCCCCTCAAAGAAAACTTGCTTCAGAACCTCCCTGCTGACTTTTCCATTAGCAGATTATATCCTTTAGCCACTAGAGGACCCAGTTATAAGCACACTAACCCAATCCAACACAGTATAGTTCCTGTCTTATTTCACTTATTGTGTGGTCAGTCTAACACTATTCATCTGTCTTTGCCCTTCCCTCTTCTACTGATTGATACTGATTTTTCCCATTTGCAGCTTATAGTCTTTTCGCCCACTAAAGGGGTTTTCCCCCAACCATTCCAAAGCTGCTCTACTTCTCCTTACTCTCTACTACTCCTGGCACTCTTCCTTTACTGCTCAGCTGCTATGGGTACCTACACTCCATACTAAGTCTGCTCTCCTTCACCCTCTTGGTACAGACCTCACACAGACTGGAGCACCTTTCCTCCACACTAGGCACCTCATCCCCAGACTACCCCACAATGACTCGGCCCTCCCACACCCTCGACACACCCGTAACCCCGCCCAACACCCTCACCCTGCCAACACCCCCACTCCTTCTGTCCTCCAAGGCCTGACCTGGACCCAGCTCTCCCCTGCCATTCCCACTCTTCGCACTTTATCCAATGCACCCTGATTCTAAAGTACTCAGTTGGGTGTTGACCCAAGGGTCTCCATCGCCACCAGCCACTAACCAGAATAATTACACTGCTATTATTATTATCTGGTAATGTACACCCAAACCCAGGACCTATTGCTTTCAGCCCTTCTAAACCCTGTGCTGCAACTGGCCTCCGCTTTGCATCCTTAAACATTTGCAGACTCCTAAAGAAATCTGCTGCCTTCCAGTGCTGGGTCGTTCAACATCAACCTGACATAATTGCACTGGTAGAGACTTGGCTCTCCAAATCCACCCCTGACTCTGCTATCAGTCTCCCTGGATATACCATCTACAGGGAAGACCGAGTAGACAAATGCGGTGGTGGTTGTGCACTACTCGTATGGGTCTCCCTTATAGGTCAGGCACTCCCAGTACCTAAACTTGATTATGAAGCCCAAGCCCTCACCTTAAAAATTACACCTGACCCCGCCCGAGGCCCTCTCTGCCTCATGGTCTCCTACGTACCCCCGAGGAATCAAAACCTAGCAGTCCAGTCCCTCATTGACTATCTCACAGCTCTCCCTCACAAAGTGGAGCAAGTTATCCTAGGTGATCTCAATGTTAACTGGCTTGCCTCCACTGCCTCCAATATAAGGGACTCCTTTGCTGCCCTGGATATGCCCTGGATATGTCCCAGTTAGTCACCCAGCCCACCAGATTCAACCACTCTACTGGCACCAGCACTCTCCTAGATATTGTTAACCACCCCTACAAAATCCGGGATGTCACTGTCCTTCCCAGCTCTCTTAGTGATCACTCCCCAGTCCTCTGTCTCTGATCATCCTCCACGCTGAAGCCAGTGTCCCAGGCCACTCTACACCACCATTTATGCCCCGGAGGCCTCAGAAAATTAAAACAATACCTAGCCCAGATAGACTTGTTCCCTATCAAGCACGCCCCTGACACTGACTCAGCTCTTGACCACTTCACAAATGCCTTCTGTGAGGTTTGTGACCTTTTCACCCCCCTCACCAAGATCCGCTCCAAAAAATGCAATCCCCATGGATCACCCCACCCCTCCTCCAGAGACTCAAAAACAGAGATAATCTCTGGCACATTGCTGTAGAATCTGGAAAGGCGTCTGACAGACAGGCCTACAACACAGAATGCAATAAGTGCACTTGGGCCATTAGGCGGGCCAAGGCAGAGCACTACCAGACCACCCTCACTTCCACTTGGGGTTCAGCCAGGACCTTCTGGGATAATATGAAAGAGCTAAATGAGAAGTCCCACTCCCCCCCACCATCTCAGCTCTCCATCAATGGCAACCCCACCACAGATCCACTCCTCATAACCGATTGCCTTAACACTGCCTTCTCTGACCTAAGCTCGGTCCTTCCCAGCAGCTTCTTTGACCCAATCCCCACCTCTCTCCCTCTGGTCCTGTATCATCCACCATTCCACCTGTGCACCCTATCCCCCCAAGAAGCCACGTCGCACCTGCTAAAAGCCTTAGGCAGCAATAACCCCAGCAGTGACCCCCTCGAGTCCAGGATCCTCTGTATGGTCTTGGACGAAGTCCTAGTCCCCCTTGACTGACCTTCTAAACCAATCTCTATGCCTGGGTCAGTTCCCAAGTGCTTGGAAAACTGCTGAAATCACACCCATACATAAGAGTGGGGACTGATCCACCCCCAACAATTACTGGCCCATCTCCATCCTCCCCCCACTCTCTAAAGCCCTTGAAAAAGTGGTGCTGATCCAGCTCTTTGAATACCTAACCAAATATGACATTATGTGCCCAGAGCAGCACGGTTTCCACCCGGGACACAGTACAACCATGGCTCTCCTGGAGTTCTCCCAACACCTGCATGCTGCTCTCGACTCTATCAGCCTTGCAGGAGCAGTGTTCATTGACCACTCCAAGGCCTTTGACACTGTCTGTCATCCCCTTCTACTCCACTCCCCTCCAAAAACTTGGCTTCTCTGGTGGTCCCATTTCCTGGTTCTCTAGCTACCTCTCTGCTAGATCCCAGTGTGTCAAGATCAGCGGCTCCCTCTCTAGAACTCTTCCCGTTCACTCCGGGGTCTCTCAGGGCTCCATCCTTGGTCCAATACTTTTTAATCTCTACCTCAACACCCTTCCCAGCTCATGTACCAGTAAAATGTTCCTCTACGCCGATGATGCATTCCTCATTGCCTCACATCCCAATCCCACCTCCCTCCAATTATCCCTCCAGCGAGCTTACAACCAAGCCAAAAGGTGGTTCGGAGACCGCAGACTGGTCATTAACCTAAAGAAAACCAAATCAATGCTCTTCTCCCACAACCAAAATAAAGCTAAAAATAGCCCACTCTTGATTATCCCCAGCACTCTGCACCCGCTAGAACAAGTGACCACATACAAGTACCTAGGCATCACATTCGATACTGCCCTCTCCTTCCCACACCCACATTAATGCCCTGTCAGCCACCATTAACTCTCAGATTGGCCTGCTATACTGGCACAGGGACTGCCTGCCTCAGGTTGCCCTCAGGCTGGCCATCACCTCCTCTGTCTTGTCCCTCATGGACTATGGCTTGCCCATCTACGCTGCAGCTGACAACACTGCCCTCTCCAAAATCCAACTCTCCATCAATAAGGCCTGTAGGCTTCTGACCGGTGCCCCCAGCTGAACTCACACCTGCCTTCTCTCTACTACCACCAATCTTCTCAACTTTGAGGAGTCACTGCTCTACCAGACCTGCCTTTTCACTAAGAAATCTCTGCTAGGACTCTCCCCCCCGGGGGTCTCCACCTCCCTACAGCAGCCATCTTCGTCCATCACCATCCATAGCTCTGTTAAGGCCACTTTCAAGGGCCCAGAACCAAGATCTCTCTTGCTCAGAGATCCTTCCTCTACCAAGCCTCCACCTGGTTCAACCCCCTCCCTAGCTGCTTCTCCAACTTGCCAAAAAGTGGCTCCTTCAAAACAGCCCTTTGGAACCATATCTTTAATACCCACTGTTGTAGGTGCAACTAACCCCCTGTTGTAACCTGTGGTTCCCACCCACCTTGCCCCCTGGCTCGACAACATCCACTGGACAGCCCTTCCCTCCCCCATACCTACCCCTTCCCTACTAGGTCCAAACAGGGCTGTAACCCACTGTCTTCTCTGAGGACCTACTATATCCATGAGTGTAACTCACAATTTTGTAACATTATGCAACCTAAGTAACATACAAAATACTACATTATGTAACCTAAGTGTATCTGTGTTAAATGTTCCTTTTACTGCCCTTGTAATGTTATCCTCTGTTTTAGTCTGCACTGTAATAACTGTCTTGATGTCTGCCCCCCCGTTACGAGGTGCCTTTGTAAATGAGTCTCTGACTCAAAGGTTGTAAACCTGATTTGTAATGAATAAATCAGAGATGGTTTTGATTGCCAAGATTTGGGGTGACCCCCTTCCCAAGGTGTTGTTGGCATTGTCATGGGATCCCCAGCTTTGCACTCCTCAGGTCTCCTTCCAGGGAACATCCTGTCTGCTGTGCACAGTGATTCAGTATTCCAAAAGTGCTGCAACTTCACGTATGAACCAGTGGTCATCTCCAAGGGTGCCAGTATTGGGAAGTTTGTTTGTCTGTCTTCAGGGGATCAGCTTCAGCTTCTACCCAAACCTCAGCCTGGTTCCATTAACAGTCATCCTGTCAGTACCATCGCAACCACCCACACTTCAGAAGAAATGCACATACCCTTCAGCCAGTGTCTCTCTGCCTCAAAGCTCCCAGCCTGTCCCACAGAGAAACAGCAACTTCTGGAGTTCCTGGAAACCTACTCAGATGTCTTTGTCTGCCCTGATAATAAGCTTGGATGCTGCGATACCCTGCAACACACCATTGAGGTGCAACTCAACCAAAAGCCAATTCGTCAGTGAGCCTACAAAGTGGGACACAAACAAAAGCAAATCCTAGAGAACTTAATCATGGACATGCTCGAACAGGACATCATTGAGGAATCCACCAGTCCCTGGGGTGCACCTTGCTTGCTGGTGGTCAAGAAGGACAAAGGGTATCGGTTTGTGGTGGACTACAAAAAGCTCAATGCCCTCATGGTACTGGATGCCCATCCCTTACCCACCACAGAGGATGTCTTAGAGAGCCTTGGTGCAGCCAGCCCAGCCTACTTCACCACTCTAGATCTCCAGAGTGGATTCTACCAAGTTACTATTGATACAGCTTCACGTCCATACACAGTCTGGCACTGCCACTTAGGGCTTTTCTAGTTCAAACGTCTGCCTATGGGACTTCAGAACAGCCCAGCCACTTTTCAACATGTCATGGAGGCTGTGTTGCATGGATTGTCTTGGAAATCTTGCCTAGTGTATCTCAATGATGTTATTGTCTTCAGCAGAACTTTCCAAGAACACCTCCCTCATCTCAAAGAGGTATTTGAACGTCTCAGGAAAGCCAACCTCAGACTCCGTCCAGAGAAATGTTACCTCGCTCAACATCAAATCCATTACCTGGGACATGTGGTCAGTTTGCACAGCATCTCACCAGACCCAGATAAGCTTTCTGCAGTAAAAGACTATCCACAACCCACAAACCTCAAAGACCTTAAAGCTTTCCTAGGTTTGTCTGGCTACTACAGAAAATTCATTTGCAACTATGCTAACATTGCAGCTCCCTTGTATGCTCTTACAAAAAGGGGATGCGACTACATATGGACTTCTGATTGCAAAGAGGCCTTTGAAACCTTGAAAGACAAATTTATTTCTTCCGCAGTATTGGCCAATCCCTGCTTCGACCAGCCATTCAGGCTTTACACAGATGCTAGCTCCTTTACAGTGGGCGCTGTGCTGTGTCAAATCCAAGATGGAACAGAACGAGTTGTTTCCTATACAGGGTGCTCTCTTTCTTCAGCTGAGCAAAACTACGACATCACAGAAAAAGAATGCCTAGCCATGGTCTTTGCTGTAAAGAAGTTTGACTGCTACCTTTGCTACTCCTCCTTCACAGCCATCGTGGATCATTCAGCCCTCAGATGGTTATTCAAAATGAAGGAACCAGTAGGAAAGTTTGCCTGATGGGTTGCCATACTGCAAGGCTACAATTTTGAAGTTCAATACCGACCAGGTCGAGTTCACTCCAATGCCGATGCTGTAAGCTGGAGACAGTATCCCTCCATAGCAACCTCTCCTGATGAAGCCTGCCTACAAGCTCTCTCCTTCTGCTCCACAGATGAGCTCCCTGTGGACACTGCTACAGCACCTCAAGTCACTTTGCTGCTCCCAAATGCTTCTACAGAAAAAAGTACAAATCCTCAACTATTGCAAGCAGCTGAAGAGCTTCTTACAACCTCCAGCACCGATGTCTCCCTGGCCATGATTAAACTTCAACAAAGAACTGATCCTCAGTTAACAGACATCATCACTTATCTTTAGCGCAACAAAAGAAACACCGCCAGGATGTACAATTCTTTGCGTCACGGTATTTTCTCAATGGCGGAGTGCTTTTTCACATTTGGACCAAGGAGAGCAAGGGACATCGCACAGACAGAACTCATGTACGGTTAGCTGTGCCAGCCTCTCTAGTCTCTGAAGTTCTTCAAGCCACTCATGCCTCTCTACTTTGTGGAGGTCATATGGGTATTCACAGAACTCTCGAAAAGACAAGGCTTCACTTCTTCTGGCCTCACACGAACAAGGACATTGTCCACTTTGTAAAATCCTGCCAGCCTTGTTCCCAAAGAAAGCCTCCCACCAAACCAACCAAGGCACATATCATTCTAATGCCTGTAGACACAGAACCCTTCCAAAGAGTCAGCACAGATATTCTTGGGCCCTTTCCTACCTGCCCTGACTCTGGCAGCAAGTACATTCTTGTCTTTGTGGACTACCTAACTAAATACTTGGAACTGATCCAATTAAAATACATTAAAGCTGCTACAGTGGCAAGTGTCTTCCTCAATACAATCATTTGTCATCACGGTACCCCAGTGTACCTGCATTCAGACAGAGGCACTAACTATCTCTCATCTATTGTGCGAGAAACCTGCAAACTTTCTGACATCAAAAAGACTCATACAATTAGTTACCATCCACAGTGCAATGGACAAAGTGAGAGAATGATGTCGACCATTCTTAACACACTATCCAAGTACCTGGATGAGACTCACTGCACTTGGGAGCATTTTGTTCCCTTCATTCAGTTTGCATACAACTCCAGCCCTTGTGTCGACAGCACAAAGTACACCCCATTTTTCCTAGTCCATGGACGTCACCCAAGAACACCTCTAGGCAAAGATCTCTCATTGCTAGAGGTCCCAAAGTCAGCTTCCTCCTTCATCATCCCAATGTTGGAATAGCTTGAACTTGCGAGATGGGTTGCTATTGACACCCTGGGACAGAGAAAAATGGCAATGCAAAGAATGTCTGCAGCCAAATGTCATGATCCTTCATTTTCTGTGGGGGACATTGTATATTTGTATCGACCTGTCCTTGTTCCAGTCGCCACCAGAAAACTGCTTCACCCCTGGACTGGGCCATTTTACATTGTGCAAAAGCTTCCCCCAGTTCATGTTTGCTTGCACCGAAAGTCAGATGGGAAGCTGGTACACAATAAAATTCACATTAACAGGTTGAAGCATGGGTACTTGCATGATTCCCTCCCTGGTGATCCCAATCCCCCAAGTAATGAAGCTTCTTTGGAACCTGCAATCCTTTCAGAAACTGAACTTCCTGCTGACAACTTGACAACTGTTCCACCAGCACCTCATGGTACTGACACTTATCAGCCAGATCCCGTTCTTCCTGCCCAACTAGATGAACTTTCTGGAACTTCTCAGCCTCTTGCATCTTCTCAGAACTCTCTTATACCCCAAACAGTATATCAGATCGAGAAGATTCTGCTCAAAAAAAGTACATCAATGGATCTTGGTCATACCGTGTTAAATGGTGTGGGTATAACAGTGCTCACAACTCATGGGTCCCCTTTTCTGACTTGACCACCTCCTGTCAAGAACTAGTTCAAGCCACCCACTCAGCAATTTCAACTGACTGTAAAAGCTGCAGAATCCAGTGAACTTATTATTTGGACTCAGTGTGATGATTATGTTAATTCTTTGTCTTAATCTGCAAATTGCTTCTCAATTCCTGTATGATCTTAATTTTTTTCTCTTCTAAATTTTAGCATTTTCAGTCAATCAGCTAATCAATTGTCTTCTAGTAATGTCTCCACAATACTGTTAAATGTTCACTTACTGTTACTAAGGTTTTGCTACTTTCTATTGTTGTTCATGCATAACGATGTCTTTACTTGTTCGAGTGGTACTCATGTTTACAATACTTGGGTTGATGTGGAGTACAGAGTTGAGCATGGGGCTAAAGATTAGCTGCTGCCCCTTTAACTAGGAACAGTAATGGGTAGCCAGCTATGGTCACATGTTATGCTAATTAGTGTCCAGCTGGGGCTAGGGAAGGGCAAATTCCTTTGTCCTCTGGGCAGTCTAGGATGTTCCCTGTGCTGATGAGATGTGCCTTCCTAAGCTCCTAAATAAACCTTATCTTGTTCATCATTTTATGCGTCTGACTCAGTTTGTTCAGTACCTAGTCACTCCTGCCCCAGAAGCACCAAATGGGAAAGCAGAGTACAGGAGGTAAGCGGTCCTAGTGACAGACCAAATACCAAAATGCCACATTGACTAGCTTTATTACGTTATCTATATGGGGGGGGGAGAGAAAGTAAGTATGTCATCTAGTGTGGCACCTAGGTACTTAAATATAATGACCTGCTCCAGGGAATCTCCTTTACCGTTTGTTATGGTAAGCGGGGGAACCTTGTTCCTCATTAGTGGGCCAGCAAAAAACATGATCTTCATTTTCTTGTCATTGTTAATCAGTTTATTTTGACAGAACCACTTTTCCAATGCCCTGAAACTGTACTGAAGTCCATGTGTTAGGATCTTCAGCCACGAGCTACTAGTGTAGATGACTGCATCATCTGCATAGAGGAGTACCTTTGAGGGGCAGGCTTCAGGGAGGTTATTTATAAATAGACCAAATAAGAGAGGCTCCAAGATAGAATCTTGAGGAACTGCAACAGTCACACTTTTGGTGTCAGATGGTATTCCATTGACTCTTATACATTGCGACTGGTTTGAGAGGTAGCTGTGGAACCAGGACACAGTACCCAGTGAGAGGCTGGGGACATGGAGTTTGGAGAGCAGGAGCAAGTGATTGATGAGATGCAAGGCTTTTGTTAGATCGATGTAGATCGCTCCTATCAGGTCTCTGTTGTCAAGTTCCTCATGTAGGTAGCTCATGCACTCTAACAGTGCTGTATTAGTGCTGTGCAGTTTCCTAAACCCATGTTGCTGTGGGCATTGGGTATTACATTTACAAAGATGATCAACGAGTTACTCTGACATGATTCTTTCTCATGCTTTTGACAAAGGGGATAGGATGGATATCAGTCTATAGTTAGACACTAGAGAGTGGTTAACAGTTTTTTTTGGACAGGGGTGACCAGGACTGTTTTCCATATTCCTGAGAATTGGGAACACCATAGGGAGAGGTTGTATATTTCGGTATGAGGGAGGGCCAGTTCATTCAGGGTTAGTGCTACCAGTTTCATGTCTACCATGTCATTGCCCATTCTTGTTTTCCCCAACCCACTTTACGTACTTTAATGTGTCAGACTCAGTGATGAGTCTAAAATGGAACTGTGGGCTACAGGGGTTGCATGTAGTGGCTGCAGAGGGGGGATTCACTCCTGGCTTCAGGGGTGTCTGCTATTTGGTCGGCATTTGGGATGCGGATGGCACTGAGGTCAGTAAAGGTGTTGTTGAAGGAGTTAACAATTTTGCCTAGGTCACATGTGACTGCCCCATTGATACTTTATGCACATTGCATTTTTGCATTTTGCAGGTTCTTGTATATTGGCAAACAGATCTGCCATCTGAAAAGGACCTCTGTGTCCTGGACCCCTAGAACTCATAGTCCCCCTTGATCGGTCACAATCTCCTCCTAGTATTGCAGAGCTATGTTGGCCATCACCCAAAGGAGGTAAATGTTCCGTGTTGTCTTTGTCTTGATTTGGGGGGCCTGTACTTCCTGCATGGGGTCTGCTTGTTTAGATGCTCGGCGAGCAGGCTGGGAAGCAGGAATATTATTGGACAGCCCAGTGAGTGGGTCATTTTCTGGAAGTATACCTGCATCCATCATATCACTCCCAGGAGTACCTGGGACCTCGGAGGGCACAAGGGAAGAGTTTCTTATCTCATTTCCTACAGTAGATTCAGAGTTGTGGGATAAAACCCATACACCCTCTCCTTCCCTCCTGCTAGATGCCTCCTGTGTCTCCCCATTCTATTCCTGAACAACCTCCCCTGGATTCTTGCAAGTTAGCTGAGCAGACATTTTGCCAAAATCCCTAACAGTCTGTTGCATCTCTCTGTGAAAAATTACTTCACTGAGGTTTGGTACTGACAAAAGATCAGGAGTAGTAAAAGGGATGCTGCTTATCTTTTCTGTGTTGCATATAGTCTTGATGTTGCTGTCAGCAGCTCTGTTAAGAACAGCTGTGCTGGGCGTGGTGGCTGTTTCTAGTCCCACCATGTCAGTCCTCTCAGAAGACACCGACAATTCAAGTGAAGGGGTACTCTGGTCCCCAGGTCAAGATTCATACACTCTCAAACCATGGACTGTATCAGACAGGGAGTGTTCTTGCTGGACAACATCAGTCCCAACAACTGCATGTATCAGTGCTTTGGGCTGAAAGCACTGTGACTCCCTGCGAGCTGCTGACAGTCCTAGAATCATTTAGCAAAGGAGTTGGCTCTCGACCAGGGTCTAGCATCTTTCTCTTTTGCTGGGTGTACTTTCTGGTAGGCCTTTTTCTCAAGGTGCCTAGTATTTGCAGCAGTCAGAGGATCTCCTAGCAGCCACTTTCCATCAGTGGAACGGGCCCAACCTGCCACCAAAAGTGCTCATTCAACTGAGTTAGGGTTCCCTGCCGGTGTTCCTAGAGTGGGCAGATTTGTTTGTGCAGAACATGGAGATGCTGTAGCCACTGGCTCATCTGCCCAGCATTCTAACATTGACAGCCTTTCTCCTGTCAAGGGCTGCTGAGTGACTGGGGTTACGGAAGCAGCATCGGACTGAAGGACTATACTTTCAGATGATACACCAGCTACTGCTACTGCTGCATAATCATCTGTCAGAAGCCGAAGCAGCAAAGCTCTCCATTCCATGATGCCTGCAATTAGAGTTGCATTAGCATCTTGCTGAACATCCATGATCTCAGGAAACTCTGTCTCTTCACCCTACTGGGCTATTTCATCATTCACATCACAAACAGGTGCAGCAGATGTTATGACTTGAAGAGGCTCTGCTCCACACTGGGCTCCAGGTACTGTTGTCATTAGATCTCCAAAAATAATTTTACCAACTTCCACATAAATAGGTAAAGATACACCTTCTCCACCTCCTCTACCACCTCCTGGGTTGGCAAGACAGCCACACAATGTCCCCCTCCCCATTAGAAGAGTAGAGGAACTTTTTATTAAAAGAAGACAAAAACAGAAACATACAGCATAAACCAGAAACAATCAAATCCAAAATCCAACAAAAAGAACATGGAAAAATTATGCACAAAATACTGGTACCCATTCCCCCACAAACACACAAATCAAAGAGGTGTCCCCTTATCAGACTTGCTTGGTTCCCCCTACTGAACACCCAAATCCTGTGAAAGCAGAAACACATATCCCATTGGTATTATATACCCTTATTTCAACATAACTACTACAGACAGTAGGAAAAAAGAAACTACAGCCAAGTAATTGCTTTCCATAGTTTCAAAAACTGAACACTTGGCAAACGTTCTCACTCCATATTCTTAATGTCTCTCAGTGCAGTTTCAACCACAGTTACAACTGGCACATTAGTGGGCTGTACCTGTTGCACAACATCCTGACATCTTGCCTGCTACAGGTAGAATTTTAGGCAGGCAAAAATGACATGTAATGTGCTACTACTATACCACTGCTATTCCGGTGCCTAATCTCCTAGCACCAGGCTGTTGTAGAAGACATGCTGCATTCATGACAAGTGCCACCTTCTGACAAAAAAAAAGCCCCAAATTGGATCACAAAGTACATTCTAACAGAAAATGTCCTGTGCTTCAATAATTTGAATACATTCAGGCCTGGGACTCATTCTTTCTTCTAGACTTTTGTGCTTCAGATTGCCCTTGACCCCAACCTCCCATGACTGCAAAATCACAAAGTATCCCACATTTGCTGAGGGACCCCAATATCGGTCAATTGTGTCAAAACCAAAGAGGTTTTATTTGGTCCACAAAACAGAAAGTCAGGCATCAAAACATGGTTCAGACTTAGAACAGTCTGATACAACTGTTTGACAGTTTCCATTGTGCAATTAGGTTCGCATTCACATACTGTGGAATATCCAAGGAAGCTACCAGCTTAGGCAAAGACTGTATCCACCTTGCAGTGTACTTTCTCAGGGTACCCTGTAACCACTCATGCCACGGCAAAACACACTGGTCATGGCCAGGTTTAATCATGAAAGTAATGAACAGACTATGAAACATAGAAACATAGAATTTGATGGCAGATAAGGACCGCTTGACCCACCCAGTCTGCCCATTTCCCTACCTAATAGATAAGCTGCAGATCCTAGTTAATCAACAGCCTACTTCTTCCAACCCCCAGCCCTGAAAATTGCCTTATGTCTGTCCCATGCATGCTTGAATTCCACCACTGTTTTCGACTCCACAACCTCCTCCGCAAGGCTGTTCCATGCAACCACAACCCTCTCTGTGAAAAAATACTTCCTTACATTACCTCTGAGCTGCCCCCCCCATCTTCAAATTGTGCCCCCTTGTTCTTGCACACCTCTTTTTCTGAAAGATTCTACCCTCTTGGACTTTGTTGATTCCCTTGAGATACTTAAAAGTTTCTATCATGTCCCCCCTCTCCCTCCTTTCCTCAAGGCTATACATATTAAGTGCCTTAAGTCTCTCTTCATATGTCTTCCGGTGCAGACCCTGCACCATTTTAGTTGCCCTCTTCTGGACTGCCTCCATCCTGTTTATGTCTTTGTGGAGATTGGGTCTCCAGAACTGCCGCAGTACTCAGATGGGGTTTCACCAGCTGTCTGTACAGAGATAACAACTTTCTGTTTTCTACTGGTGATGCCTCTCCCTATGCATCCCAGTATCCCCCCAGCCCTCCTTACTGCCCTCTCACATTGCTTACCCACCTTTAGGTCATCTGATATGACTACCCCCAGGTCCCTTTCCATTTTTGTTGTTATTAGTATCTCACCCCCCATTGTGTACTCTTCCCCTGGGTTTTTGTTTCCCAAGTGCATTACCTTTTACTTCTTAGCATTGAATCTAAGCTGTCATACATTTGACCATTCCTCCAACCTTGCCAAGTCCCTTCTCATCCTTTCCACCCCACCTTGTGTATCAGCTCTGTTGCAGATCTTTGTGCCGTCTGCAAAGAGACATACTTTTCCTTCCAGTCCCTCTGCAATGTCGCTTATAAAGACATTGAAGAGGACCAGTCCTAGTACTGAACCCTGCGGTACCCCACTAGTAACTCCCTTTCTTCAGAGTGGACTCCGTTTACTATTACCCTCTGTGTCCTGTTCTCCAGCCAATTCTTTACCCAGGCTACCATCTTGGGACCCACTGCCAGGCTGGCTAACTTGTATATTAATCTTTTGTGTGGGACTGTGTCAAATGCCTTGCTAAAGTCTAGGTAGGCCATGTCCACAGCCCCTCCCTGATCTACTACTTTGGTCACCCAGTCAAAGAAATCGATTAGATTCATCTGACATGACCTTCCCGCTGTGAATCCATGCTGCCTTGGGTCCTGTGCTGCTCTGGCCTCTAGGTACTCGACAATTCCTTCCTTCAGAAGTGATTCCATCATTTCCCCTATCACTGAGGTTAAACTAAGAGGTCTGGAGTTGCCTGCTTCTGCCCTGCTCTCACTTTTGTGAAGTGAAATCACATCTGTCCTCTTTCAGTCCTCGGGTACCACCCCATACTCCCATGATTTGTTAAAGAGGGTAGTCAGTGGTGTCACTAGTTCTACCCTTAGTTCTTTTAGAATTCTGGGATGAATCCCATCAGGCCCCATTGCTTCAGTTTTAAGAGTTCTTTCAGAACCCTTTCTTCTGTAAATGGGCTGGTATCAACTTCTTTATCTAGAGTGTTTCTATTGTTTGGTTTAGGTACCCCCCCCCCTTTCATTTGTGAATACTGAGTAAAATATTTTAGTATCTCTGCCTTTTCACAGTCACCCTCTGCTCACCCCTCCTCCCCTTTATTAAGCCTCACTATCCCTCCCTTGGTCTTCCTTCACTCCCTGATGTACCTATAAAAGGTTTTATCCCCCTTCTTAACTGTGTTGGCTATCTTTTCCTCGGTTTGGGCCTCTGCTGTTCTGACTGCCTTCCCAGCTTCCTTTTGCTTTAACTGATACAGTTCTCTGTCCTGCTCCTTCTGTGATTCATTGTAGTTCCTGAATGCTTTCTTTTTCTCCCTAACCTTCCCTGCCACCTCCTTTGAGAACCATAGTGGTTTCTTACATCGTTTTGTTTTGTTTATTTGCTTCACACAAAGGCTTGTTGCCTCTGTGATGGCAGTTTTGATTATTCCCAATTGTTCTTCCACCCCTCCCTTCCTGCCCATTTGCTAGTGCATTCCTTAGGCATTCACCCATTTTGGCAAAGTCAGCCCTCCTGAAGTCCAGTACCTTTGCCTTTGTATGGCTTGACTCTACTGCTGTGTTTATTGTGAACCATACTGTTTGATGGTCACTAGTTCCCAGATGGCTACCCACTTCTAAATCTGTGATTCTCTCACATCTCCATTTGAGAGTACCAGGTCTAAGATTGCTCCCTCTCGAGTGGGTTCCAATACTAGTTGTCTAAGGCATGCCCCCTGTAGGGCATCTAGAATGACCCCACTCTTAGAAGTGGCTGCAGCCAATGTACTCCAATTAACATCTGGCATATTCAGATCCCCCATCAGCAATATCTCCCCTTTTTCTACCATTCTATGGATACTTCCTATCATTTCCTTGTCCATGTCCTCCCCCTGAGACAGGAGTCTGTATATAACCCTTGATCATGTTAACACCATAATTTTTTACAGGCAAATAGATAATATCCCTCCTGCTAGGGTTGACTTGATCATGTTAACATCCCTATTTTTTACAGGAAAATAGATAATATCCCTCTGCTGGGGTTCTGCCTGCTGCCCTACCATATTTGAAAAAAAAAAAAAAGACTAAACTTACAAGATTCAAACTCCAAAGGGGGTGGAAAAACAAAACTTAGATAAGTAAATAAAGGCAATGGCATTTATTATATAATAGCTTCCCCTTTTTTTGTTAGAAATTCCAAGAGTTTCAGATGTAAACTTTTCTTTGAACTATTTCAAGTCTGTTTGCACAGTTAAGTGCTGAAACATAATCAGGCCCAAACCAAAGGTCCACAATTTTCAGTGCTCCTTCTACAATATTAATTCTAGGAATACTCTGTACATGTGCACTGTGTGGCCCAATTGCAGTCCCTTTACTCTTAGTTTTGTTTATCCAGGTTCCAGATTTGGTACAAAGAGCTTCAATGGAAGGAACAGCTGCAACTCCAGAGGGTTCATCTGCAACAAAAAGACAGATGTCATCTGCATAAGCCATTATTTTTAATTGAGTATCACAGCCAGGGTTGTTAATCCTTGATATCCTGATTCTCTGTAACCTAGGCCCCTCATATTCTGCAATTCTGTGACTGTGGAATTTTCCGCAGAATTTGCATCATGCCACAGAATATATGTAGTGCCACAGAATTAATTGTTCTTGGTGAATTTTTATTGAAATATACAATTTTTCCATACTGCCATCTTTCTTCCCCATCTCATTTATTCTGAAGCCCCTCCTCTGTGCTCAGCATGTGATGTCATTGATGACATCACATCATATTTTAGTGAATGACAGGACTGCATTCTGCCACAGAAATGAAGAAATCATACCACAGAAATCCAAAAATGCTGCAGCAGAAGCCAAGGAGCCCAGCTGCAGAAATCAGGACAAAGTGCCACAGAACACTAGGGGACCTGCCTGTAACCAGTCAAAGTAACTGGTCTAAGGAAACTATATATAATAGGGGTCTCAAGGGTTCCCCTTCTTTGCCCCTTTTTCTATAATACAAGGGTTACCCAAAGTCCTATTAATAAAGGGAATCGTCACTGCTGCCATATAACATTTTTCCACCCATTTTACAAATGGTTACATAGAAACATAGAAGTTGTCAGCAGATAAGGACCTACTGGCCCACCTAGTCTGCTCTATATTCCCTACCTACTGTGCCACCACAGACCCTACTCAATCCCCGGTCTCCCCCCCCCGCCTTACTTCTAAGGTCCCTTTGTGTCTATCACATGCATGCTTGAATCCTATCACCATTTTAGCCCCCACCACCTCAGCTGGGAAGCTGTTCCAGGCATCCACCACCCTCTCCATGAAGAAGTATTTCCTCACATCTTCTCTGAGCATCCCATCCCTCCAGTTTCATAGCATGAACCCCTTGTACTGGAGCATCTTTTTCTATGGAAAATGCTACCTTCCTGTACCTTATTAATACCTGTGCGGTATTTGAACATTCTGTCATATCCCCCCTTTCCCTCCTTTCCTCTAGAGAGAGTACATATTTAGTTCCTTGAGCCTTTCCTCACAGGGTTTTTGATGCAGGCCTTGCACCATTTTGGTAGCCTTCCTTTGTACTGTAGCCACCCTATCTATGTCCTTCTGGAGGTGGGGCCTCCAGAACTGGACACTGTACTCGCGGTGGGGTCTTACCAGTAATCCATACAGGGGTGTACCTCTCTCTTTCTGCTGATGATGCTTCTCCCTATGCACCCAAGCATCCTGCTAGCCTTCCCCATTGCCTTATCATACTACTTGGCTACCTTCAGGTCATCAGAAATGATTACCCCAAATTCCTATCCTGTTTTGTGGTTGCTAATACCTCCCCGCTCAATCGGTATGTTGCCCCTGGGTTTCTGTGCCCCAAGTGCATAATTTTGCATTTTTTTGCATTGAAATCCAGTTGCCATTCCCTTGACCATTCTTTCAACTTTTTCAGATTGTCCCTCATTCTTTCCACCCCCCCATCCACTCTGTTGCAGATTTTTGTGTAATCCTCGAACAGACATACTTTCCCTTCCAGCCCTTCTGCAATGTCCCTAATAAAGACATTGAAGAGGACCTGGCCTAGTACTGATGCCTGTGGCATGCTGCTGGTCACCTTGGCGTCTTCAGAGTGAACCCCATTTACCACCACCCTCTGATTCCTATTCCTTAGCCAACTTCTTACTCATTTTACTACTTTTGGACCCACTCCCAGGTTGCCCAGCTTACTCACCAGTTTTCTATGTGGAACGGTGTTGAAGGCCTTACTGAAATCCAGGTAGGCCACATCTACCACTACTTTCTGATCCATGTCTCTAGTCACCAAGTCAAAGAACTCAAGCAGATTTGTCTTGCAAGACCTCCCCCCTATGAAACCATGTTGTCTCAGATCCTATAATCGACTGGTTACATGGTATTCCCCAATCCTTTCCTTCAGTAGTGAGTCCATTACTTCACCCACTACTGAAGTCAGGCTGACAGGTCTTTAATTTCCTACCTCCTCCCTATTTCGACTTTTGTATAGTGGAACCACATCTGCCCTCCTTCAGTCCCCCGGAACCTCTCCTGTTTCTAGTGATAGGTTGAACAGTGCTGTCAGAGGTGCAGCCAGCACCTCCTTGAGCTCCCTCAGTATCCTAGCGTGCACCCTGTCATGTCCCACTGCCTTGTCTACTTTTAATTGTGCTAGTTCTTAGAGGACTCTGTCCTCTGTAAAAGGACTAGTGTACACCTCACTTCCTTTAATGCCCTTGTCCAAAATCTTTGTCCTGTCGCCTATCCCTTCCTTCATTAATACTGAATAAAAGCAATTGTTCAATATGTCTGCTTTTTTGGTCCTCTTCCTCACAAACCCCCTCCTTCTCCTTTTAGTCTTACTATCCCTCCTTTCATCTTTCTCTTCTTGCTTAGATATCTAAATAATGTTTTATCCCCTTCTTTTATTGACTGGGCAATATTCTCCTCCATTTGTGCCTTTACGCTCCTAACTACTCTCCGTGCCTCTCTGTTTCTCCTGGTAACTCTCCTTATCCTCCTCCTTCTGTGACCTCTTGTACATTCTAAATGCTAGTTTTTTTTGCCCTTACTTTCTCTGCTACTTCTCTAGAGAACCATAGCAGTTTCTTTTTTCTCTTGCCCTTAACATGCCTGACACAGAGATTTGTTGCCTTTTCAATGCCTCCCTTTATTTTTGCCCATTGTTCCTCGACTCCTCCCAGCTTTCCTATCCCTGCTAGGGTGTTCCTGAGGCATTCTCCCATTTTCTTAAACTCAACCCTCCTGACGTCCAGGATCCTCATCTTAGTGTAACTCAATTCTGGCTCAGTTCTTATATTGAGCCATACCATACGGTGATCACTGGTCCCCAGGTGGCCACCCACTGTGACATCAGCAACTCTATCCCTGTTAGTCAGTACCAGGGCCAGTATTGCCCCACCATCACCACCACGAGTGGATTCCTTAACTAGTTGCCTGAGGAACATCCCTTGCAGGGAGTCCAGGATGTCCCTGCTTCTGACTGTTGCTGCAGCTGGTAGGCTCCAGTCCACATCCAGTAGATTGAAGTCCCCTACCAGCAACACCTCCCCTTTGCATACCATCCTTTGGATTACTTCCATCATATCTTTATCCACACACACTCCTCCCCCATGCTGGAGGTATGTAGATCACTCCTGTGTGAATAGTGACCCCCTTCTGTGTCTTCAGGGTGACCCATCATACCTCAGCTCATCCCTGCTCTCCCTGTATTTCTGTAGCTTGTAGTATGTTGTCCCTGACATAACTAGCCACTCCTCCCCCTTTTTTTTACCTACCTTGTCTTTTCTGAATAGAGTATAACCTGGTATGGCTACATCCCAGTCCTAGTTTTCATTGCACCAGGACTCAGTAATTGCTACTATGTCCAGTTCTGCATCTGCCATGGTGACCTCTAGGTCCTCAATCTTATTGCCCAGACTTTGAGCATTTGCACATAGTTCCAGAATCCCATATGTTCTAAGGACTTTAAACAGGTTTTCATCTGAGACCTGTCAAATGCCTTCTCTTCATCCAGTGGCAGGATATATCCACATACACATCCCCACTTGTACCTAATTCACAGACATCCCACAACTTTTCTTGACTCTTCCTATGTTGGATAGAGTAAGTCTGATACGGTGTCAGGAGCACCCCAACTACTGTTTGCAGGCACTTGAAGAGCAGTTTAGTCAAGAGTTTACAATCAGAATTCAAGACGCTAATTGGCCTGCTGTTCTTTATGTTAACTTTATCCCCTTTTATGTGAAGAAACACCATCAAAGCTGTACCAAACATCACAGTGATGTATCTGAAGTGAGAATATAATAAAGATCGGTGCTAGAAATTCACTAATTGGTATAATAAAAGTTTTATAAAATATCTTAAATATTCCATCAGGCCCCAGGGAAGAGTCATTACCCACTTTTTATGACCTCCTCATTTTTTGACACTGACATAGATGCCTGAAATATAGTTTTGCAATTATCAGATATTTGGGGAATCATGTCTAATGATAGTAAAGAGAAATCACCACCTAGGGAGGATTCTCTTGCATAAATTGTTGTAATGTATTCTTCTGCCATCTGACTAATCTCTATAAGTCATTCTTTGTCCAGTTTCCCTGTTCACCTTTCAAAGGGCCCTATTTCAAATTATCCACTTTGTCCTCGCAGGCTGCAAATGTATCACAAAATGGGAATTTCTGTGTCCCAAACCATTGAGCAGCAGGCTTCACTTGCTCATACTGATTTCTAAACACTTCTTGTTTTAAACTGTCAATCAATCAATCTGTGTTTGATAGTCACCTTGAGTCTCTGTGGTGTTTAGTCATCACTTGGTATAGCTGGTGACACAAAGATTAAGTATTTCAGATGTTGATGTCTGTGTAAACCTCTCCCATATTGCACTAATAGCTAGTTAATATCTAACTTAATGTCCTCCCCCCCACAGTAAAGGATTGTCACACAGACAGAGAACACCATGGTTCTAGCTTTTAATAGTTGTTTAATCCTACTTATGACTACAGGTGTCTCTAATAAAGAGGTATTCATTCTCCATCTGCCTTTTGGTCTGTTCTGTGATTTAGTATCATAAAGAAAGTATAATCTAACAGCCAAAGATCAGGAAATTTCAGCAGGTATAACATTGAAAGTAACAGATCTGATACTACAGAATCCCCAAAAATCTATTCTTGTAGATAATTTATTTCTGTAGTATGTGTTACCTCTCCTAGGGTGGACGGAATGATAAGCGCCCACAAGATTTGAAATGGATAGCATATTTCTGAAGAACCCAACATCACAATATATTTTTTTGTTTTCTGGCCCCTTTGCACAGGAATCTAAACTGCAGTTTAAATCATCCCTCCATGTGATTGTATGTGCAGAATGTACAAAGTGATGGATCTTTTCAAAGAGGGAAAGGCTGGCTACTTTTGTTTGATAATGATATGTGTTAATAATTCTAAAGGGGATGCCCTTATGTAATATGTCCACCAGCATTACCCTGGGCAGATGTCTACAAGTCTGGACATTGTAAAACCAGAACCCAGAAACAATATCCCAAGTCCTACCACTTTATCAGTTACAAAGGGTCAATATGAAGGACCCCATACCCAGCTCCACTGGATCTGAGACACATCAAAAAGTGATGCCAATCTGGTTTTCTGAAGGCGTATGATGTCAAAACCAGACTTTTGATAGAAATATGTCACCTCTCTTTTTTTTAAATTCTTTATACTGCAAGTATTTAGAGAGGCAGTCCAGAGTTGAACCATGATGGGGGATTAGGAAACAAGATCATATTACCCCTTTCTGTAAGGATGAGGTGGACTTTTTCCCTCTCTGTCACCACTTTGATTTCCCTTTATCACCCTCCATTTCAGGTATTGGTTTGGATGACGCAGAAGAAACATCTGACTCAATGTTTGTGTTGCCCCAATCCTTTTTTCTGTCTTCACTTATGATTGTTTTGTAAAGGCATAGTGGCATTCTCTTGTTAGCAGTAAATCCAGTAACCCTTCTGGAAACCACTGTCATACCCCCTGACATACCCATGGTCTCTATTTGCTCTGGCACCTCCTTTGAGCCACTCACTGAGCAGGGAGGTTCATCAGGCTGTACTGATCGTATATCTGAGATGGTAACCTGTGCCTGTGCATCAGGGCTTTGTTCCATTGGGGTGGGATCAGCAGAGGGAGGGCATGCACAACTCATTGTCTGTGAAGTCAAAGAACCCTGGCCAGGAGAGAGCCCTATTGTTTCGTGATCAACTGTTTTGGGTTCTTGTCTTGGTTTTTCTGAGGTCACTGATGTTGCAGAGAGTTGCGTGTTTCTGGCCAGGTGCTCTTGATCAAATCCATTATCCCTATTTTTTGCAGCCCAAGGACCTTGCTGGTAAGTGTGACCAGGTTTCTAGCAGAGGTTACAACTCAGTTAGGTACTACATGGAAACCCCATATGTCCCACATCTCCACATAACCCCCAGTAAATATGGTCACATGCACTACTCAAGTGCATGTGTGACCTTCACTTGTACCATGCTTTGGGCTGTCCCAAGTAGAAATGTACCCCCCCATCACAGCCCAGAAAAAATTGTTAGGAAGATGTACAGTGCCGATGTTAGTCTGATGTAATTTTACTTTGATACGCCATCCCCCAGTCCATAAATTCTCAGAGTCGAGAATCACATCAGGAGGGCCCAGAATGATGTTTTTCTAGCCAAAAATGAATATAACTTACATTAACCCCTTCATTCTTAAACATCACAGTTACTGTCTTAATCAAAGGTTTAGTTAAAGGGATGGCCATGAAGGATATCAATAGAGGTGTTACTTTTAACTTTTGATATTTGTTCCAAAATCTGTTGGGCCTTGAATTGATTTAAAACATATGTCAAAAATATTTTCTCCTGAGATATGAATAAGAGAGTGTATCTCAGAAGCAAAAGAACTGCATTGATTCTTTGATTAACTGCTCTGCTACGTAAATCCTATCCTGGTGGACTTCCAAATCCCCTCTATATTTCAAATACACCCCCATTTCTCCTGGGTGCTGGTTTAGACCATTATCAAAAAAAAAAAAAAAAAATTAGAGTACTGTGGGCCAGAATCATGGGATCTATCTTGTTCTTGATTTGATGGTCCAGGTCTTTCCCTTTCATTATGCTGGTCTATGAATGAGGAAGCCCCTTGTTGTATCATACTAGCTGCCTAGCTTGAGGTGATATTTTTGGGGAACACTGATCCTTGCTGATTTTCATCTCTGTCCTCAGATCCTCTATCACACTGCTATCCATCTGTGATTTCAGTCTCCGTACCAACACTCTGCCCCCAGTCACATGTTCAGTAAATGCGAGATGTACTTCAATGTTCAAACCAGTGGAAATGTCATTACAGTTAATTACAGTTAATTTCCACCTCAACTGAAACAGAGTCCGTTACCGAATTAACTTGTAAGGTGCCCACCCCACTTCTGGTCAGGCATCTGTAAATATGACCCCTCATTTGTAACTGTACTGTCCCCAGCATCTGAAACTGTGTTGTTACTTATGGTTTCCATGTGGTCCTGAACGGGCAAAGTCTCCTCCCCAGTGTGTCCTGAGCGCTGTCTTGGCAACCCTTTTTCAGGTATTGCAGTTTTACCCTCTTTTAGCTGCTCTCCATACTTCTGCCCCCGATGCTGGTAATTCACAATGCTAGAAATCCGTGCCGGTGCTTGGTCTTCACTACCAGCCTCATCTTCTCCCATGCCTCCTGGCACCATATCTGGGTTACCAGTATCTGGGGCAAACTGCCATTGCTACCAGCAGTAGTGTCTTCAGCCCTGTCCAAGACACCATCTCTGCATCACCGTCTAAGTGTTAAGGGAGACAGGGACAGCCGTGTGACACATGTTATTTTTGTCTAGATTGGCATTGTCGTGTGACCCAGTGGTCTAGATCATCTGTTTTCACCACAAACTGAAACATTCTCTTTTATAGAGGGGTTTAGTATTGGGACTCCACCAGGTCTATTTTCAGCACAATTTTTTTAAGCGACAATGATCCTTTCGACTGTTCTGAAATTGAACAACCACCGCAGAATAACTGTGCCAGAACTAATGAGGATGTGGCATCTACAGCTGCAGTTAATAATATTCACACAGCTTATCAAGAGCTTGAGAAGTATGCTTTAAACACTAGAAGGATTTATTGGAACTTAACAAGTTTTCAAGCCTATAAGAAAATTAACCGTGTCCCAAGTGGACTGAGAGTATTGAAGTGCCCAGGTTATCGTCAGGATGTGGAAGTTTTTATGGAAGACTGGTAAGGTCAAAAGCAAGCACCTTCAATGTTATTTATGAACTGCATCTTATGGGATTATGTCTGACAGCAAGGTGAAATTGAACCTGTTCTGAGGGAATTGGAAAAGCGTTTTTTTCAATTTTCGTGACAATAGCAGTTATGAGGAGTATGAATTGAAACTTAAGGCTTCCTTAAAAAATCAGGATAAAAAAGTAA
The DNA here is from genome assembly GCA_016271365.2 of Neoceratodus forsteri. Classification (NCBI taxonomy): domain Eukaryota; kingdom Metazoa; phylum Chordata; order Ceratodontiformes; family Ceratodontidae; genus Neoceratodus; species Neoceratodus forsteri. The sequence continues at coordinate 653,558,191 of CM057455.1, read as the reverse complement.
AAGCAACTACATTGAGAACATTAGAACGTCATCAACAGGATTACCTACACAGTACAAAGACAAAGAGCAGCACCAAAGTGTTCTGGGGTGCTCAATGACACAATACTAAACTGTTTTCAGAAAGTCATGGCACTTACCCCGGGTACACAGTTGAAGAACTAGTCCATTCTTGGCAAAGACTCGGATGAGTTGAAATGTTAGAGGTTTGGTGAATGGTTCTCTGACCCAGTGTGGGTCTATTTGGGTGTTTATATTTGGCATCAATAAAAGGATTTTTGAAGCAATAGAAATCCTAAGTCTTGGACTAGTTCTTCAACTGTGTATCCTGGGTAAGTGCCATGACTTTCTGAAAACAGGCAAGGATTACTTACACAATCGAGTTTGTTGTCATGGAAGGGCTCAAAAAAAACTATAAGCAAAATTACCAAAAAGGCTAATCAATTCTTAAAAAGTCCAACACAAGTTTCCATTCATCGGAATCAGAAGCTGAATCAGGGGACAACCCTTTAGAGGAGAAGGGTCCGGAGTCAAACCTACAGATAAGAAAATCTGTCAGATTCAACAAACAAATGCAAGTACAAACACAATTACAATGAAAAGAACAAGGTGGGGTGGCCACGGGTATTTTAAACATAGAACAACAAGGGAACCGCAAGTCACAGACAGTAATCAAGCAGAAAAACAATCAACATAATGAATTTATCTGCTTATGAACTTTCCGATTTGCAGTTGTCTGTACTTAACAAGGGTTTGCACTTTAACCCCACATTCAAGCAGAATAGGTTTGAGACTCTTTTGGATCTTAAGAAGTTGGTTCGCAAATTAAATTTAAAGGCCTATTTTAATAAAAGCAAAATGGGCTGTTTGGAATTTGCAGTTGCTAATAGTTCCCTTCTAGAAGCTGCTTTTAATTCTGCTGATCTGATATTGATTGAAGGACAGTCTCAAATTGATGACAACAATATCCATTCACAAGTGGCATGCCGTAAAAAATCCAAATCTGCATCTACATTTACCCCAATGCTGTGGTCAATAGATTTGAAAGTGCTTACATTACAGAAATTGAGGCTTTATTTGAAAAGGAAGATACAAGTTCATACTACAATATCACGAATGCTGAGAGAGAAGCTCTGTATGAACTTGAGAAGATGAATGAAATTACCATCAAACTCATTGATAAGGGTGGGTGGGTTGTACTCCTTAACACTGAGGACTACATCCTGGAGATTGAGAGACAGCTCAAAGATGAAACATTTTATAAACTGTTACAGAGTGATCCCACTTTTGATTTTAAAGATGCAATTGATTTCATTCTGAATGAAGTACATGAAAACAACATAATTGACGAAATCACCTTTGAATTTCTGAAAGTACCCCACCCAGTGCACCCCACTATTTATGCACGGCCAAAAATACATAAAAGGCTGGAGAATCCCCCAGGTAGGCCAGTAGTATCCAGAACTGGTTCCTTAACAGAACCTTTGTCACAATATTTGGATGTCCACATTTGTGAAATAGTAAAAATCTTTCCATCATACATAAAGGACACTGTGGATCTAGTGTGCCTCCTGGGGGATCTCCATCTGGAACCTGATTGACTCCTCGTCTCAATGGACCTGGAGTCACTTTATACTACTAGCTCCCATGAAGGGGGGTTGGAAGCAGTGCACATCTGGTTGGTTGATGCTACAGGTCTGGGGGAGGGGCAGATGGCATTTTTGGTGAAACCCTTAGAAATGGTGTTAAAATCTAATGCTTTCATTTTTCAAGGGAGATATTATCACCAGGTAAAAGGCACTGCCATGGGGGCCACCATTGCCCTAATTATGCTAACCTTTACCTGGGACATTGGGTAAGGGAGGTTATCTACAGTCAGGATGTTAATAAATTTTATGACAGCACTGATATGTGGAAATGTTATATTGATGTGTTGATGGTGTGGCGGGGGTCAAAACCGGAGCTTCAGGATTTTATAGGTTTTCTCCATTCTACAGATTCCAATATCAGGTTCAATGTACAAGTACATCAAGAAACTATATTTTTTGGATTTGACAATACATAAAATGGCAGATGGCACAATTGAAACTGATCTGTTTTGTACACAAACTGATTGAAACACAATTTTACATGCTTCTAGCTTTCATCCCACCACACCATCAGCAACATCCCCAAGTCTCAATTTATGAGACTTAAAAGAAACTGCAGCTCGAGCAATGACTTTCATACTGGTGTAGTGGCTATAAGCCATCATTTTGAGGAAAGGGGTTACAGCTCTACTGTGATAGAAAATGCCTGGCATGCTGTGGAAAACATGCGTAGGACTGACCTACTTAGTTATAAAGAAAGATAAAATTCAAATAATGAAACATTACATTTCTTAACAACATATAGTGCAATATCTGGTAAGGTTAGAGGTATCATAGAGAAACACTGGAGCATATTGCAGGCAGAGAAGTATTTGGACAAAGAATCAAAAACATTGCCTAGAGGAACATTTTCCCTGTAAGAGATGAAAAATTTGTGATATTAATCCAAAATGTACACATTCAATACAGTTAATAAAAAGCAATATGATATCAGACAATTCATAAGTTGTTCTATGACAGGCATCATATATTTAGCAATGTGCACCTGTGGCACATTTTATGTTGGTAAGATGTCCAGGATGCTACAGGAATGCATTGGCAGACATATGAGTGACATTAGATGTAAGGTGGAGAAAAATGCACTCTATAAACACATTTCTTCAAGTGGCCCTGGACATACCTTCTTTTTTAAAGGTATTAAGAAGGTAATTATAGGGCCCAGAGGTGGAGGTCTTGAAAGTAGGCTCTTCAAAAAGAAGTATTTTGGATCTACTTGGGTGCACTGAAAGTGCCAGGTCTCAAATGATTCATTTGATCTGTCCCCTTTCCTTAAAACAAAATAGATGCTATTTATGGATAGTGTAGCATTTTTTTCACTGATGTGTTGCTGATATTCCCCTGTGATGCAAAGGAGAAAAAAAGTTGTTTTCCTTAGATATAGGAAATAACTTTCTACTATTGAAGTTTTGTAAATATTAATGAGTCTATATAGTATTGTCACTTTAAGTATGACTTTTTGCTACATTTTTTAATAACTTTGCATATAAAAATTCAATTCTTAAGTTATGCCGCAAAACAGTCTTTGTTCATCTTTATAATTGTGGCTTGAATTTAATATTGTAATTACATTTGACCTACATGTTGCCCTACTGACATATGAAACAAATATGATTATTTAAATAGGAAAATGGGAACAATGTCACATCCTCCTTTCTTTTTCATATGCTATGTGGTGATGTATATGACTTTTGCAAGCTTTTTACACTATTTTCATTCATTGTTTTTTACATGTGTTTATACTAAAATTACTGAATAGAACTGTCACTTTAAGTGAGCACACTGTTTAAGTGGGTGTATGGTGCAATGCTATTATAAATCCCTGAGAAGGTGTGCAAGCATGAAACTGGTCTGGAAGTTTGAATGCCAGTGTGAGTACCTCATTACTTTTGTCTCTGTGCACTGCTTTTTTGCTGTTAAAAGACTATACATATGTTTTGCATCTTGTTGGTGGTCGGTGCCATTCTTTTTTGCTTGGACCTGCATCACCGTCTGGGTCAGGAATCCATTTTCCAGAGGCATTCAGCATCCATACTAGATTTCTAAGAGCATGCTCCTGGGACCATAAGGGATCAGGCACAGGGTCATCATGCCAAGGAGAATTAGGCTGCAATCTGCATCTTGCTGTCAGCCCACCTCTTTGAGCCTCCTGACTCAGATGTTTGTTAAAAACAGCAGGAGGATCTGTCATTCCACACTCAGCTTCCACAGGTGAGGAAGTCTCATTATTTCCATTAGGCGAACAAAGGGGGTTATCAGTGGTGATTCTCATAGTTTTCCTTTTCAGAGGGGCTTACGTTTACTACATGACTGCTTTAGGCCTTTACATAGTACATCAATGGCATTGTTAAAGGTTACAGGGGACATCACTGAGGCTTAGGACAGGTGGATGTCTATGGGAGCTGTCTTAGTTGATTTATCCAAAGCTTTTGATACTTTGAAACACATGATTTCCTCCTGTCCAACTTCGAATATATTGGAATGTCTAGCTCAGTAGTCATGCGGTTCCAACAATATCACATAGGAAGGCAACAAATGGTTACTATGGGTGATTGCACTTCAGATGTGGGGACTATGGTGTCAGCTGTCCCACAGGGCTTGATATTAGGTCCAGTTTTGTATAACATCTACATGAACAAATTTTGTATGTTAGACCAAAGGGTTAGATACCACTTATATATGGACAATACTGTCATTTACATGAGGGTACCTCCTCAGAGAGTATCCAATACCCATTTCAGATGGTGTTTGATGAATTGCAACACTTTCTTATGAAGTCCAAGTTGGTCCTAAATGCAAAGAAATCCCAGATTGTACTTTTTACAAGGCAGAAAAATATGAGCCCCTCAAAAGCGTTCCTTCTGATCAAGACTTTTAGTAATACTTTCTTAGAACAGGCACATAGGTATAAATATTTGGGAACACAACTGGATTCGGCATTAAAGTGGGATCTTTACATTGAGACTGTTGAAAAGAAAGTGGGGAAATGCTAAGGTTTTTTTTATACAGAAATAAGCACTATATGACAGAACAAACTAGGAAGCATGTGGTTCAGACACTAGTTATGCCCATAATTGATTATGGAGACATTGTGTACTCAGGTGCCTCACTGAGGAGCCTAAACAGACTAGATATTATCTATCATAAGTTGGCTAGGTTTCTACTGGATGCCCCAGAAAGAACTCATAGGATAGACCTCTATGAAAAATTACAGTGGATCAGCCTCACAGAGAGGCGTTCATTGCATATAGTGTTATTTATGATAGAGTTTCAAAGGTCGAGGTCCTGACTACATCTAGGATAACCCTGTGGTTAGACCTATTAAGTAAGGCCTACAGTCTGCACAAGGATTAGAATACAAGCTCCCAAATTATAGAACATCTTTAGGTCAAAAACATTTTTTTATAATGGACCTGGACTATGGAACTCTTTCCCATTAATTTTTCGGCTTGAAGGTAAACAAATCTGTACAGGTGCAATAAAAGCTTGATTTGTAAAGGAAGCTAAACATAAAACCGTAGCAGAATTAAAGTTAATTAACATAAGTGATATCTAATTTGATAGACTGATGGTAAATTATGTATTTATTGATGCTTGTATCTTGTCATACTGTTATGGCATCTGTGTTTTTTGTATATTTTGTATTTATTGTGGTATGTCTATTTTGTAATCTATGTTTTTGTACAAAGGACCTCACTGGAAATGAGCTTGTCTCAGTTTGAGCTATCCAATTCAACATGAATAAAAGTTCAAATGAAAAATGAAAATGAACACCTCTTCTCGTCTTTAGCCAACATTCACAAGAGATGTTGTTTTCATTTCTGCATCTCGTCTTCAAGCTTTTTCTTGTCTTCAGGTTTTTTCTTTGCCAGAAAACATCTTCTACTTCTGTGGAGACTTGCTTTAATTCTTCATCCATTTCCTCTGAAGTGTTATTTGCAGGAAAATTGGCCTTTTGCAAAAAACAGGCTGGAGCCGAGGACATAACTCCAGCCTTCTGTAACACCCCTTCATTCCTTCACACACCCAGGCTTCACCATCTTGGTAGTAGCTTCAACAGTACCTCTATCCAAGAGTAAGGAGTTTTCCCAGTGTAGTGGCCAAACGCTCCTCAATAAATAGAAACAGGTCCATGTAACCCACCCACCAGGATGCACCTGAAAACAAGTCGTCACAGCTACGGCTTTCCTGGTCAAAATGTGCAACTAAATAAATAAATAAATACAAAGATGGAGATCAACAGTCATCCTAACAGGAAAGAAGTGGTTAACAATGGTCCAAAACCTGACCACACTGGACAGAATGCCACATTTAGGAAGGAAAATTAGAGTACAATACCAAGCGGTATGGGCACATTTCCTCTCTTCCTCCTTTAGTATAGTAGACTCTATAGCTCCTTTCAAAGGGGGAAAGGACTTGTTGCACCCCTCCATGAGGTATTGTAGGGGACACAGAAGAGAATTCTCCCTTTAGCTCCCTTGACACCATATGCTATAGACATCCCACAACATTGACCATTCCCAGGAGCTAAAATCTCTTCTAGTTGCTGGAGGAAATCCACTGCTGCACTCACTGATAGTAGTTTATGGCCATACTTCTCAGGTGGGACAGATGGGGCTGAAAGGATCCTCCTCTCCCTTCCTCCTTTCTCCTCTTCCCTCTTTTATGGCTGAAAGCCCCACCATCTATGTGGGTATCTGAGTGGCTTCCTTTAGAAGGTCCCTGTTATCTTCCTATACCACTCTATGTGTACCCTACCCACCTAAGGTTCAACCCCCACACACAGGGTTCTAGATCCAATAAGACATAGCTTCTACCCCCGGTGGTAATGAATGCACCCCTTAGAATCTAATTTAACTCATTTTATATACTGAGGGTAATGTATAAATTTTTGCCAAATTCTTTAATCTGCATAATTGTCTTATATGAAATTTCACCCATAGAAACATAGAATTTGTCAGCAGAAAAGGACTGCTTGGCTCACCATGGCTGCCCAGATGTTTTTTTCCTAATTTGTCTCTGCAGACCCTAACTCTAGTGACCCTTCCTTCACTCTGATAATAATGCACTTGTTATGAGTATTGTTGTTTGTATGCTAATAGCACATACTGTACTTTGTTTTCATCCTGTAATAGTTGTTAACTGTGCTGTGTCTGTTCAGTAAAAATAACTATCTACAAAAGTGAGTTTTATGTTTTCTGGATTTGTTGTACTCCATGAGAATGAAGCTCAAAGGGTTTCAAGCAATTAAGTGCAAGCTCCACGACATGGACGTTTCCCACAATTTACTTTTTCCTGCTAGACTACAGATTTCTGTTAGTAAGAATGATATGTTCATACCGATCCTCTCGAGGCAAGAAAATTGACAAGTAAACTGGGGGCCGAGCAGGGTCGGGAGGTGCAGGAAGATGCCTTAGAGGATAAGAAAGACTGCGGAGACATTTCATTAACATTCATTTTTATGTTTTTGTTTGTCTGAATATGGGTGTTTGAGAGTGAACTGAGTACTACAAGACATTCTGTGTTATACTTATTTTCACTATCTCAGGGACTCTGTATATTTTACCAATCTGTGATAGTACTCTTTATTGCACTTTTGTGCACTGGTTAGCCAGTATGCTTCACATTTGTTTTTTGTGATACAGTGAAAAGTTGGAAATGTAATGTACTGTATGTGGGGAAATTTGTGGTGTTAGTTTTCCAAAAGTGGCTGTTATACTGTAAGTTCGGGTGGGGAGTTATACATTTCTGCTGCACTTGGATGTTGATAGGGATTCTACTTTCCCGTCCTCTAGTTATGGCATTTGTTTTTCACAGTTCTTTGCAGAAAAAGAAAATATGGTGGTTTTCATGTGTTACTGTGGAAGAGGAGGAGGAGGAGGATCTGGGGTATATTTTTTTAGCATTAATAGGATGGCCACTGAGTGGTCTGGTGTGAAGCTAAGCTGCAGATTAATGTCCAGAACATTTGTTCCACAGGTTATGCCCATATAGAACTGTAGTAGGTACTATCTCCTTTTCCTTAGTTTTGCACTTATGCACAGTTTACAAGCCACGGTTCACATTTAATTTATACTGTCTGGTTGTTAGGGCAGGTTAATGTGTGTTTCACTGCTGCAGATGTGCTTATGGCTGGGAGGTATTTCCACTTTATGTGGAGGTGATTGGACAGGAAGGGGTGCCTCCCTTTCAGTTGATGAGAGCCCAGAGAAGAATGTGTTTATTGCACACTGCCAGCTGGGGCTCGACCAGGAAAGTATGTTGCACCTATGCATTTATGTTGTGCTATGTGCACACTTGTACAGGAGTACTTGAAGGGAAAAAGAAATGTTATCAATTTCAAAACTTACTTTTAAAGGCTTTAATGGCTAGACTTACTGTTGTACTAATATCAATTATGTTTTACAAGTTACCGCATTGGCTACTGAAGTTATAGTAGGCTTATGGGTGTAAAAACACATATCGCAAGTAAGGAGAGTTGCCATCTTGGGAATGCAAAAAAATGGCCACCTGACCCCCCTAACTACCACCACTACTACCACAACCACCACACCACCATGCATAACCACAATTAAACTTATGTTCCTTCATTTTCTGCCTACTCACTTTGCCAACTATAATACATAATGACAAAAAAAAACACTAGAACGGGAGTGCTCTAAATAAAAAGTGGGTGCTCATTCCAATAAAAAACTCATGTATCCAGCACAAAGTTGGAAGAGTCACAGATGCACTCAATTAAATAAGAAACAGTCAGCACAACCAAATATTGTAAAAGCACGGAGCCTGCAGCTACAGAAACCCCAGCGCTTTGGGTCTAACTCATGACCCTTCTTCGGGGGGTGTGAAAGATAAGTAGATAGAATGAGAATGAAAGACATACTATGTAAACATTTGGAACTATATACTTGAACGCTGACCTCCAGCAGGATGTATTAAGTTAAAACTTTTAACCCATATTTTCGGACTTTGTACATAATAATATCCATTGTCCTTTGAGTCTAATTTTCGAATCTGTACTTGCTGTTTGATTTTGCTGCATCCAACAAGTTCTTCTTTTTAATAGCAATATCACAGAATTACAGAGAAGAATACTTGAGGTTGTTCCTAATGCAAAGTGAACTTTTGACCAACTCCACTCATAGGTGACTCCTCTCATCAGTCCAAAGGTTTCACTTCATGCTAAAAATTTGTTCCACATATGCATTATTGTATGGCACAGAAAACACATACTGAACAATCATCAATGTATTTGGGCCTTCAACTGCCTTGAAAAAGGCTAGTCACTTATCAGCAGGTCCAGTGAGACCATTATCTATCATTATAGCTGGGACAGCAGTCCACAGTAGACAGAACTCCCTGTACAGTTCATTCCCGTACATGTTCAGTTTCAAAAGGTCATTCAGCTTCATGTCATCAAATGACGGCAGTTTCTTGAAGTTTAGGCAAGAAAATTACTTTAAATGGAGAGTTCTCAAAGGAAAAGCATTTTTCCAGAAAGGCTACTCCTCGATTGTAAGCATAACAAGAATAACGGTGTTAAATTCTGGCAGCTCTTGAATGATGAAGAAGGACGTAAATTGTCCTCCTCATTTCCATCCAAAATCATAGCTGGAGACACTACCTGCACCAACAAACATGACATCTTAGAAGCCCTCAGTAACCACTTTGCCACTGCTTGCATAGACTTTGATACCATTTCCGTAGGCAAATTGCTGAACCAGCAAACCAGCATTGCCACACCCTTGGACCCCTTCCAGCACTTCCACCTGATCTACCAAATTTAGTTTCACTCCTGCCTCACTCAAGCAAGTTGAAGACCTCCTAACCCAGCTAGATCTTAAAAAAAAAAGCACAGGGGCTGACAAAGTTGCCCTCCTCTTTCTGAAACTAGGCTATTATCATCTAGCCCCGCAAATCACTCACCTCTTCAAAATGTCACTCCTTCAAGGAGCACTCCCTCCAGTGTGGAAAACAGCCCATGTCATCCCTCTGCTCAAATCTGGTGAACCGAGTGACTTGAACAACTATAGACCCATCTCTCTTCTTCCTATTCTGTCAAAACTTCTTGAAAAGCTGGTAAACTGTCAACTAAGGGAATTTTTGGAGAATCACAACCTACTAAACCCTCTACAGTCTGGCCTTAGGCCAAGTCACATCACAGTCTCTGCATTAGCCAAGATTACTAACAATTGGCAAATTGCACTTGACGTGAGGAATCATGTCGCTACTCTTTTCCTTGACTTAAGCAAAGCATTTGATATGATGGATCACGATCTGCTACTGACCCTGTTACATCACATTGAGCTGGACAATAATGCCCTAAAATAATTTTCATGCTACCTTGTTAGAAGGCAGCAACAGGTGAAGGTTCAATCTTGAGCCCTTTATTATTGGCAGTATACATAAAAAATATTGACAACAATATTACATCTGCTAGTATTCACCTATTTGCAGATGATACTGTGCTTTATGTGTCTCTCGTCCTACCTTTGAATCTGCCTACAGGGATTTACAGCAAGAATTTAATATCCTACAGCAAAATCTGCAACATCTGAAACTTCTACTCAGTGACAAAAAGACAAAAGTCATGTCCTTCTCCCCATCAACTAATGATCTTCCGGGTCACATCAGCCTGCCAATATGCATATAGTATCTCTATGCAGGGTGAAACTCTGGAAAGAGTGGACAAATTTAAGTAATTAGGCTTCTGGTTAGACTTTAAGCTCTAGTATATCCCTTATGATGAAGAATTCTCCAAAAAGCTAAAACAAAGGCTGGGATTATTCTTCTGTATCAAACATTTGCTTACCTATGAAGCAAACCTATGATTAGTCAAAACAACATTCCTTCCACTAACTGTTTATGCCGACTTTCTTTACAGTCATTACCCTAAAACTGTCCTTATTAAGCTGGATGTCCTGTACCACAGGGCCTTAAGATTTGTGACTGACTCTCCATTCAAAACACACCACTGTTCGCTTTACAGTCAACTCGACTGGACTTCCTTATCTACCAGAAGATGGCATAACACCTCTATCTGGACCTTCAAAGCCCTCACTAACAAACTCCATTTTTACATATCCAGCCTCTTTAAATCAACACCTTGCACACACTCACTTAGGAAATATGATTATATCTCGCTTGATATCCCCAGGTAAACTCTTGTTTTGGCACCATATCCATTAGCCACACCTTACCAGCCTTGTGGAACTCCCTCCAAATTACCCTAAAACTGACTCGCCTTGTTAGACTACCCTCCTTTAAATCTCTTCTGAAACCTCTGTTGAAGAAAAACTGCCAGTGCTATGCCTAGGGTCCCCTCCATTGATATTTTATATGGGACATACCACTATATTTGCCCCTGGCTCTCCCTGCTCCCTTTTCTTTTGTTTTGCACTCCTGTCTGTCTATGCCCTGCTGCTTCCTGAGCCTCTCTTCCTTACACTCTTCCCCCTCTCATCCTACTTATCTTTGACTATCCCTACCTCACCTTATGGATCATGCTCTGCCTTCCCCCTTACCTCCTTCCATTCCCATCATATTATGCAGTTAGCTGCTTGCACTTATGTAGATATGTAAAAATCTGAGTAATCTGACTGTACCTTATGTATTACCTACAGTATTGTGTGAACTATTGTATAAATCTGTAGTGTTTTCCTTTTATGTATACTGTGTGTGTCCCCCAGAACCACCTTAGAAATGAGTATCTCAATGATGTATTTCCTAGTTAAAAATAAAATTGAATTGAATTAAATCCTTTGCTTCTTTTTTAAACTTCTCATGGGCTTCTCTGGACCAGTGTGGCAAAGCGTTATTCACCTGGTAACCAATTAACTCAGAATTTAGTCTATTAATCAGCTGGTTTTTGAGATCAGACATAACATCAAACAGTTCTGTGGCACTCATAGAATAGAGATTGCCTTCTGAAAGATAGCCATTGCAGACTGCACTAAATAATGTAACACTCCGGAAGTGTCAGTTTGTCACTTAACTCGTGCTTCTGACCTCCAATGAATTGCCAGATCAGCCTGTCACAGTCCGATTCACAGAGCTGTAAAAAATATACCTTGATAGCATCCCAGTTCATCAGAAGCCTTTCAACTGCAGCAAAGAAGCTTAATCAGCAAGTGGGCACATACAAAAGCACTTGACGATACTCCTGCTGCACAAATTCAAAACAGGATTGAAAGTGTGTGACTTTTTTTGCACTGCATGAAAACTCACTGAAAATCTTTCAAACCAAACCTCCCACATCAAAACTGAGGGCGTTCACAGATTTTTTTGCTGTACCATGTAAAATGTGGCAGTTGCCATTGGATTGGACTATCTGTGGTTGAATAGCTTTCAATTTAGCAACCATGGAACAGTTCTTACCATAATTCACTAAAGCATTGTTGGCTCCATAGGCAATGATATCTTCCAGGTTCAGGTTCAACCCAAGCTCATTTATGGCACCAATTATACATCTGGCATTAGATTCTGATGATTCATCCGGCTCATCATAAAAATCCAAAAAGACATCATTCATGCCACTTTCAACATGTAAAAATGAGTAGCCAGAGGGGTTTCCTCTATTTGAAGCATCCTTAGCATTTGCAAAGGGAGAACTGCTTGCTTTTAGCGTTTTAGCTGCTGTTTTCACAGAAAACAGCCTGTGTACATTTTCAAACAGACTTTCCATTTTTGTTCTTCCCTGTTTCATTCAGGATATAGCCGTGCAGCTAGTTTATTGCCACAGCCTATTGACAGAAAACTGTAGTTGTGCATCACTCCTTGAAAGACATAGGCCAGTTCACATGCAGTGATAGCGTTATCCTCAGTATTTGTTGATGATGAGCAAAACTTTGTTATACAGGTGTTCTGCTTTGCATTCTGAATGGCTATTGGGTGTTTTTTTCCTTTGGAATGATTCCGGACAGCATCAGCTCCATCATATATTACAGTAAATACACACTGACAGATGGTACATAGCAGGCATTTGTTTTATCAGCACATCTTGCCAGCCAGTCCTTAAACTCTATTGCATTTATCCAGCTGTCAATCAATGTGCAGTTTCAGATTCGAGCTTTCTTCTTCGAAGATTTGGACTGGGAGTATCTTGTAGATGTGTCTTGTTAGGGATGGTCATGTTCGCTGCCCAAATCTTCCATTGTTGGCATAAGTTTATTTAATTCATTCAGCTTAAGTTGTCAAGTTTTTCAGATGCCTTTCCTCTCCAAGGCAGAGTATAGCTGACGGTTGGGGGGGGGGGTGATTTTCAGATTAACTGCCTTTAGGCTGAAGTATGAAGTCTCACTCCCTCACTTGCCTAGCGCTATATCCCATAGACTGTATGAAGTATTTTCCAAATCTCCAAATTTGCATTCTGTAACAATTCAGGCTCAGTTAAGATAGCTTTCTGTCATCTATTCTCCAGATTTGCATTCTGTAACAGTTCAGGCTCAGTTAATACAGCTTTCTGTAATCTTTTCTCCAGATTTGCATTCTGTAACAATTCAGGCTCAGTTTATATAGCTTTCTGTCTCAAAAATCAAATCTGACTTAATTTGTGTTGTTGCAAGGCACACCTCGCACAGACTGTCTCCCATCCACTCGCTCTCCTACTAGACTGTCACACACAGACTGTCAGCTTGTCAAGTTGTCAAATGTCAAAAGAAAAATTGGTTTACTTTGTTTCAAGTGCACTGTGTCCCCCGCTGTGCTCTCCTGGCCGCTAGCTACACTGTCACACAAGACACAGGTACCTAATGTCAAGTTAACTTAAGTAAAGTCAAGTTAGTAGTTTAATTAAATGCAGCACCTCTCACTGACTCCTTGACTCGCTCGCTCTCCCTCCACACTGTCACATCACATGGGTGCCAGACAAGTGCACTTGCATGGCAGTGTGGCACACTGGCATAGAAACAGTGCATGTCAGGGTCATAAAAAAATGGCAGATTAAACTGTTTCACCAGCAACTGGCAAGCCCATGGAAAAAATAGCCAGGTGGCAATCCTTTAAGTAAGCCAAAGCTTAGAAGTAGATTGGAAAGGAGACACAATTTTTGTGCCCTGACCACTGACTGTGGTTACTCCTACAGTTTGATATCCACCCTTACTGGTATTATAATATGATGGTTGTGCTCTGGTTGAATTAAACATATTGTAATATTAACTGCATAAAACTAAGCCCTGGTGTAGTGTTTACCCTTATAATGTAGTTCCCAAATGGGGTGTACATAGGGTTTGAGGAAGAAATATGGGCATGTCAATAATTGGGAATGGGGGAGGTAAAGGGTTCTAGCTTACAAATGTTATTTTCCTAGCTACACTACTGAAAGTAGGGACTATTTTTATTGTTTGTACCCTGCCTCACATTCTTGTACCATGCGAGAACTGACTTGCTTTATCTAATGCCTTTATGTTGCACGCAGTGATAGATTGCTTTGTCGGCAAAATGCTTTCTTGTATGTAATGCACGAAAATGTATAAATAGCAAGTAAAACAAATACCTTTCCTACCTGACTACAGTCTAACGTATCTCCAAATACCTGGGACACAAATACCGAATTTTTGGCTGAATATTCAGGAAAAGGGATTTGCACAGCCCTAATTTAAATAAAACCTGTCTAATGAAACCCAGAATCTGCAGGTATGAAAACTATCGCAAACCTTTTGAAAGGCAGCCACTTCCTCTCTCTAGAGTTGGAAGATGCTCCAAAATAGATATAATATGTCCAACCCAACCTATTTTTTATGACACAGTGGTTATGGCAGTTGGAAATGTTACACCTGCTCAACAGGTTTTTCCTCAGTAGCTCTAAACGTTTCAAAGAACAAAAGCAGTTAGCTCTCCTGACTCCTAAAGTCTGTATCTTATAGCCATTCCTACTAATATAAGAGGTATGGGACATCAAAGGAAGCACAATCCTGGTAGTTATAGCATATTTCTAATGAAGCATCATACTAAGACTGGAAATATATATCTGGAAAATGGCTATAACTCGCTCCTTTGTAAATTCATGGCTATTCAGTTCAAACTCTTATATTGTACAGTTCCTGCCATCTTCATAAAATGGGGTTCCTGCAGGACAGTACAGGCATGTAATTCTAAAATCCTGATGGTACCTTTCTTTGTCTATTCTGGAACTGATCTACAACAAAAGCCTTTTGGAAAGCTATACAAGGTTATTTGAATCCTATATTATGACTACGGCACATCATTCTTTCACCCCTGACATTTGCATAGTGGGCATTTGTGCTCACTTCTCCATGAAATGGAGATACATTATAACACTTATCTCTTTGGCAGTTAAAATGTTACCACAGAAATACTAGATACAAGAAACTGCACCATCTTCTAGAGAAAGGTTTATCAATCTTCTAAAAATGCTTTCCTTAGCAAGAAATTACATGAAGTCTTAAATAAAAATTTCACTTATTACAGCAAAAAAAATAAAAAGGGCAAAACTATTGTCATCCTTAAAGACTGTCCCTAGTTTAAAAATGTATTTTATAATTGCTAGCATCCTGTAAAATATGCTGATGTGACTGGCTGTTTGATTCTGATTCATTTTTTTTTGTTTTTAAAAGTAAAAAAACAGACCTTTCACCAAACTGGTGTTACAACACCAAAATGTGTTTGTTTACATTCCTTAAATCTCCCACTGCATCTTTTCTGGACTTGGGAACCCCTACAACATGGTCTAGCCACTCAAGATGCAGTGAGTGCAGTAGAAACTACTGCACCTTGAATGACTGCAATGCATTAGGGTATTCCTAATGTTCAGGAAGTGAGCAATAAGAGTAGATCAAGGATTTGCAACAAAACAAGGTTGGGTGTAATTACACCATTACCATGAGTTTCAGTTGTGGTAAGAAAGGCAGCAGATTAAACCACCAGCAACACCAATGAATTTTAGAGAAGGTAAACAATCATAAAATGTGAGTTTTCAACTTAAAACAGTATGTTCCAAAAATGGTTGACAGTGTCCCTTGAACAAAAGATGCCACAGCACTTAACTCTGCTTACCTTTTGTTAGATATTTATAAATAAAATGACTGTTGATTGTACTCTGAGGAGAGTAAAAGGAGGGTAGTTACAATGTATTTCTGTTCACAAATATTTGTAACTATGCTCTTGCTTTATTTCACTGATCATCTCTGTGGTTTAGGTATTACAAGATAGATTCTTTTGTTTTTATTAATATGTGTCCATGTTCTATTAATTTATTTGTTATAGAGCTAATTTATGAACGATTATTCCTGTATGTTTGTACTACTTTATTTTTTTTTTTGTTTTTTTGCTTGGCTCTATGTCTTACAGCCATTGGTCACTTGCATGCTCCACAATGGCAGAAAAAAGGTAGGTGCTGCTTGTGGGGGATTTCAGTCTGCCAGATGTAGATTGGAGCCTCCCAGTTGCAGCTTCAGCCAGAAGCAGAAATATCCTGGACTTCCTGCAGGGGCAATCTCAGGCAACTAGTCAGGGAACCCACTTGGGATGGTGCTCACTAACAGGAATAGTATTGTGGATGTCAAGGGTGGGGTTCATGTACAGTGTGGTTCAACATAATGATGGTAGTGGATGCAAACCACACTAGGACAAGGGTCTTGGACTTCAGGAGCAGGTGAATGCCTCATAGATGACCTAGCGGGGGGGGGGGGCGGAGAATAGTGGGCTAAGCTAAGGGAAGGCATAGTACAACCAACAAACCCCTGCACAAAGTAAGTGAGCAAAACCAACTGAAAAAAGAGACTGCTGTGGTTCTCAAAGGACTTGGCTGAAAAGGTAAAGGCTAATAGGGTAGGATTGAAGAGATATAAAGAGATGCAGAGGGAAGAGGACAGGGAGGTGTACTGGGAGCATCATAGGGAGGGAGGGAGGCAGGGAAAGCAGTGAGGTGCACAAAGGCACAAGCTGAGGAAACAATAGCCCAGAGGGTAAATAAAGGGGGCAAGACATTTTTTAGGTACATAAGTGAAAAGAAGACTAGGGGAGGGACTGTAGTGTTCAGAAGTAAGGGTGGGGACTATGTAGAGCAGGATCATGAAAAAACAGGTATCCTGAACAAATACTTGTTCAGTCTTCACAGAGGAAGGGGAAGAAGATAAGTCAAACAAAAACAACAGGGGTACTGGAGGCAGGGAGGTAAACACACGTCCTTTTACAGAGGAGAGATTGCTGAAGGGACTTGAGCATCTGAAAGTGGACAAAGCAATGGGGCCAGATGGGGTACGCCCAAGGGTATTGAGGGAGCTCAGGGAGGTACTGGTTCTGGCGGTATCTCTGCCAGTCCTTTTCATCAATTCATTGGAAATGGGAGAGGTTCCCTACAGCTGGAGGAGGGCAGATGTAGTCCCACTTCACAACACAGAAACACAGAAACAGAGAATTTGCCAGCAGATGATGTTCTCTTGGCCCACCTAGTCTGCCCATTTTTCCCTGCTTATAGTATCCCCACAGATACTACTTTTTTTTCCAATTGTTTAGCTAGGTGAGACACTAAGCTGAAAGCTTGTTTAGAGGTGCAACCTGAGAGCAGAATGAAGTTAAGTGACTAGCTCAGGATCACACAGTGTGCAAGTGGGGGCTGTGGGATTCAAACCCAGGTCTCCAGAGTTGCATCTCAGAGCCTTAAACCAATGCACTAAACTGCCCTAGATCTGATCTCCAGACCAGTCACTCACTCCTTCCTTCCTTCCTTCCTTACCCTAAGATACCACTAAGATACCTAAGATACCACTATGCCTGTCCTGCGCATTCCTGATCCCCACCACTGGTTTTGTCTCCACCACCTCCATTGGGAGACTGTTCCAAGAATGCACCACTCTTTCTGTGAAGAAGTACTTCCTCACATCTCTCACGAATTCCCCTCCAGCTTCTTTTCTCCTTGAGCACCTTTTCCTCTGAAAAATACTTCTCTCTTGTACTTTGTTTCCCCCTGTGAGGTATTTAAAGATCTATATCCCCCCCCCTTTTCCAGGGTACACCTATTTAGGTCACTTAATCTCTCCTCATAGACCTTCTGATGCAGACCAACACCATTTTAGTTGCCCTCCTCTGAACCACTTCCACTCTGCCTACGTCCTTTCTGAGATGTGATCTCCAGAACTGGACACAGTACTGTAGTTGGGGTCTTACCAGTGATCTATACAGAGGCAACACCACCTCCCTCTTTCTGCTGGTAATGTCCCTCCCTATGGTGAGAGATTGAAGGACCTCAATAGGTACATCTTGAAAGAGAGGAGGTACAGAAGAATGTGATAGACACCTATAAATACTGTACCTGACACAGGTAAATAAGGTACAGGAGGATAATATGTTTTAGAGGAAGAGATGCTTGAGAACAAGGAGACATGCAATGAAGCTGGAAAGTGGTCAATTCAAGAGAGATAGAAACATAGAAACATAGACTTTGATGGAAGATAAGGATCACTTGGCCCACCCAGTCTGCCCATTTCCCTTCCTATTGGATAAGCTGCAGATTCTAGTTAACCAACAGCCTACTTCCTGCAACTCCCCACTACAATTGTCTTATGTCTGTCCCATGCATGTTTGAATTCCCCCACTGTTTAAGACCCAACAACCTCCCCAGGCAGGCAGTTCCATGCATCCACCACTCTCACTGTGGAAAAAAAAAACTTCCTCACATTACCCCTGAGCCGTCCCCCCTCTAGCTTTACATTGTGCCCTCTTGTTCTTACACATCTCTTTTTCTGAAAGATGCTACCCTCCTGGATTTTGTTGATTTCCTTGAGGTACTTGAAAGTTTCTATCATGTCCCCCCATCCCTCCTTTCATCAAGGGTATACATATTAAGCTCTCTCAGTCTCTCTTCATATGGTTTCTGATGCAGACCCTGCACCATTTAGTTGCCCTCCTCTGGACTTTCCATCCTGTCTATGTCCTTGCGTAGATGGGGTCTCCAAAACTGCACACAGTATTCCAGATGGGGTCTCACCAGCTGTCTGTACAGAGGGATAACCACTTCCCTTGTTCTACTTGTGATGCCTCTTCCTATGCATCCCAGTATCCCCCTGGCTCTCCTTACTGACTTCTCACATTGCTTACCCACCTTTAGGTCATCTGACATGACTACCCCAAAGTCCCTTTCCATTTTTGTTGTAGTTAGTACCTCACCTGCTATTGTGTACTCTTTCCTCTGTTTTTGTTTCCCCAGGTGCATTACTTTGCACTTCTTTGCATTGAATCTAAGTTGCCATATGTCTGACCATTCCTCTGACCTTGCCAAGTCCCTTCTCATCCTTTCTACCCCCCTTGCATATAAACTCTGTTATGGATCTTTGTGTCATCTGCAAAGAGCCATACCTCTCCCTCCAGACCCTCTGCAATGTCACCTATAAAGATGTTAAAGAGGACTGGACCCAGTACTGAGCCCTGAGGTACTCCACTAGTAACCCCTCTTTCTTCACAATGTGTTCCATTCACTATTACCTTCTGGGTCCTGTTGTGCAGCCAGTTTGCTACCCAGGCTACCACCCTGGAACCCACTCCCAGGCTGGCTAACTTGATTATTAGTTTTTTTGTGCGGGACTGTGTCAAATGCCTTGCTAAAGTCTAGGTAGGCCATATCCACAGCCCCTCCTTGGTCTATTACTTTGGTCACCCTGTTGAAGAAATCAATTAGATTCATGTGACAAGACCGTCCTGCTGTAAATCCATGCTGCTTTGGGTCCTGTGCACCACTGGCCTCTAGGTACTCAACAATTCTTTCTTTCAGAAGTGATTCCATCATTTTCCCTACCACTGAGGTCAAACTTACAGGTCTGTAGTTTCCTGCTTCCACCTTGCTCCCACTTTTGTGAAGGGGAATCACATCTGCCCTCCTCCAGTCCTCGGGTACCACCCCATCCTCCCATGATTTGTTAAAAAGTGTGATCAGTGGTGGCACTAGGTCCTCACTTAGTTCTTTTAGGATTCTAGGGTGAATCCCGTCATGCCCCATTGCTTTGTCCACCTTGAGTTTTAGGAGTTCTTTCAGGACTCTTTCTTCTGTAAATGGACTGGTGTCAACCCCTCTACCCAGAGTGCTTCTATTGTTTGGTTTAGGTAACTCCTCCTCACCTTCTTTTGTGAATACTGAGCAAAAGTATTCATTCACTATCTCTGCCTTTCCACTGTCGCCCTCTGCCCACCTCCCCTCTCCTTTATTAATCTTCACTATTCCTCGTTTAACCTTTCTATGCTCCCTAATGTACTTATAAAAGTTTTTATCCCCTTTCTTAACTGAATTGGCTATTTTTTCCTCGGTTTGGGCCTTTGCTATTCTGACTGCCTTCCCCACTGCTTTCTGCTTTAATTGATACAGTTCCCTGTCGTGCTCCTCTCTGTGATTCCTTATACTTTTTGAATGCAGCCTTTTTCTCCTTAATCTTCCCTGCCACCTCTTTTGAGAACCATAGTGGTTTTTTACTCCACTGTGTTTTCTTTATTTGTTTTACACAAAGGCTTGTTGCCTCTATGATAGCAGTTTTGATTTTTTCCCGATTGTTCTTTCACCCCTCCTTTTTAGCCATTTGCTAGTGCATTTCTCAGGTATTCGCGCATTTTGCCAAAGTCAGCCCTTCTAAAGTCCAATATCCTTGTTTTTGTATGGCTTGTCACCATGGTTGTGCTTATTGTGAAGCACACTGTGCAGTGGTCACTTGTTCCCAGATGTCTACTGACTTCTAAATTTGTGATCCTCTCTCCATTTGAGAGTTCCAGGTCTAGTATTGCTCCCTCCCGAGTGGGTTCCAACACTAGCTGTCTAAGGTCTGCCCCCTGCAGGGCATCAAGAATGACCCTGCTCTTGGATGTGGCTGCAGTACATGTCATCCAGTTAACATCTGGCATATTCAGGTCCCCCACTAACAGTATCTCCCATTTTTCATCAATTTTGAGAATGTCCTCTATCATTTTCTTGTCCATTTCCTCCACTTGAGATTGGGGGGGGGGTCTGTATACAACTCCTGTGCAGATTGTGATGCCATTCCCTGTCTCCAAGGTGACCCAGAGTGCCTCTTGTCCTCCCCCTTTACTTTTTAGTTCTGTAGCTTTGATCCCTTCCCTTATGTATAGAGTTACTCCACCTCCTCTTTTACCCTCCCTTTCCCTTCTGTAGACTGTGTACCCCGGTATGTTGACATCCCAGTCATGGTTCTCCGTGTACCATGTTTCCGTGACTGCCACAATATCCAATTGTTCATCTTCCATCAGGGCTACTAGCTCAGGAAGCTTGTTTCCCAGACTACGGGCATTGGTACTCATTGTCCTACATTTAATGTTGACTTTATCCTTTTTCCCCCCATTCCTGCTCTTATTGCCCTTGTCTATTTTTCCATTTACCCCTGTCCTGCCCTCTGTTGAGCTCTGTACCTCAGTGTTTGCCTTACTACCTGCCATGTTTTGTGGGGGTAGGCTTAAAATTTCCTGCCTCTTATCAGCACCTCCCCCCTTGGCTAGTTTAAAAGCTTGCCAAGGAAGCATTTAAACCTGTCAGTTAGGAGCTTGGTTCCCTTTGTGGACAGATGCAGACCATTGTGCCAGTATAGACCTTCATCTCTCTAGATGTACTCCCAGTCCCCAATGAAGCCAAAGCCCTGTGATCTGCACCAGTTTTGCAACCATTCATTAAACTGCATGGTGTGCAGCACCCTAGCCTCACCGTTGCCACGGATTGGCAGCACCTCTGATAGGTAACCGTGCTTGCTACCTGTCTGAGGCCCCTCCCCAACTCCACAAATTCATCCTGCACTGCACTGATTCCATGCCTAGCTAGGTCATTTGTCTCAAGGTGGACAATGATATCTAGTTCCCTCTCCTGTGATGCTGCTTCTGCAATCCTGAGGATTTACTTCTTATCCCTCCAAGCCATGGCACCAGGCAGACACCTTACTTTCCTCTCCTCTCCTTTCCCCAGTTCTACCCCCCCCAAAATTGAGTCCCCTATCAGAAGCTGTTTCCTTCCCCTGTGGTGTCCCTTGCCACCCTTTTGTGGGTCTCCCTTGTGGACATCATCAGCATTCTTTTTGGTCTCCACTGAGGGTGCCATCATAGAGGAAGCTTGCTCTGCCAGACTGGCGTATGATTTGTGTAGAGGTACAACTGGGGGGCTTCGCCTCTGTTCCACCACCCACACCCTCCCAGAACCCACTGTGGTCCAACTACTGTTCATACTTGGCAACCTCTGAGGCAGTGGTTGTGGCAGTGGTGCTCTTTGGGTGGGGCAGGCCTCCTTAGTCCTTGCCAGTTCAGCCTGGAGGTGGGCAATCTCCTCCCCCAGAGCTGACAGTTGCCTGCAAATAGGACAGCAATGCAGTTTCCAGAATGTCCGCTGGAAAACTGCTGCCCCACAGCCAGTGCATTGCACCACTCCCCACATGTCCCTCTCCCTTATACTATACAATATGTAATATATATATATATATATATATATATATTTTTGTGGTGTGTACTTACCCTTTATGCACTGTGATGGGTTATTAAGAATATGACAGTTCTGCCCCAAGACCTGTTGAGGAAGCGATGTCAGAACTTTGTCTATAAAGGAAATATAAGTACTACTTCACTGAAAGAGTGGTGCATGCCTGGAACAGTCTTCCAGCAGAGGTGGTGGGGGCAAAAATATTGCTGGGATTTAAGAATACCTGAGACAGGCATAAGTGTATCTTAGTAGAACCCAAGGGAGGGGTCAGAGATCAAGCAGGGTCTGCAGTGACAGTAAAGGCAGAGGGAAAAATGGGCAGATTGAGTGGGCCAAATGGTTATCTGGCATAAAATTCTATGTTTCTATGCAATAGTAACAGGGCTAACGTTAGTACCGTATATTCACTTGTGCATACAACAGATTACAAGTTACCATTCTACCCTCTCTTATACCTCATTGCATTTAACAACTGGCATATTGTTGCAACAACCCACCTATATTTATGTGTCCTACTTTCTGTCTGACTACAAGATAAGACACCTATAGGTAATTATTTACTTAGCTCTATACACTGAATGCTACATGCAATTAACTTTACTTGTATTTATGGGTAAGAATATCTTTCTCAACCAGAGCATCAGGTGTTTTTATTGTCCTGCGTTAATACTAGCTACACAAGATATAACAGCATGCTTGTCTTTGCCAGATGTCAAAGACATGGTAAAGACTTTAAATGGAATGCCAAATCTATTATGAGTTTGCACCTGCAGCCTTCCGAGCTACACATTTAGATGCAGTTCCTTTGAGGCTTTCTAAAATGAGTCCATTGACATGGATATTATTTGTGTTTCCCTTTTTTTATGCTTACTTTATTCAGGAAGAAGTACAACAATACAACAACATTTCCATCACTTAAAACGAAGCCAAGTAAGCATGTTGCCACTATCCTCCAGCATATGTTTCACTGCAAGCATCATTTCACAGAACAGATTATTGATGCTTTTTACAATACTTCCTAAGAAAATATTTAGAGTAAAACAACCAAATGTATGAAGCTATCTTTTTATGAACACTGGACTTATGATATTATGTGGGTCTCTGACCATCCATAAGTAGGGGTGGGGTAGAGTCTTATAATGGTTCTGTCCACCAGAACAGCATCAAAAAACTCCAGTTCTTAATCGGGCATGTACAGGGTCTCTGTTTTGATGGATTAGACTCCCACTACCCTGATCATTCTCCATCTAGTCCAGTGCTCAATATATTTCTCCATTCTGTCTTGTACCTGATATGTGAATGCTCTGCATTTCACCTATATCTTCCACAGTCAGATGCTTTTTTTTGGGTGGGGGTGTCCTATTGCAACCATTTCCTAGTTATGGCTTTGCTAATGGCGGTGGTACATATGTACCCTAGGTAGTAAATGCTAGCCCCACTGACAGTTTTAGGTGTAAGCCCCAAAGCCAGGTTCTGAAAATGGAGTGGGTTGTTAAATTGAACAGTTTCTGGAGCTGTTGAGAGACAACTGCTTTATATGCCTCCAGTACTGGACAGGGGTAAATAAATATATTTATGCAACAGGCATCAGGATAAAAACTGTAGAATAAAACCATTTACCTATGCTACTATGATAATAAATTTATTTATCCATATAGTAACTGCACGCAAAGTCACACAAAGTCCTACCTATTACATTGCGCAAATTGCGTGAATTGTGCAAAACCTGCGCAAAGTCCGTGCTAAGTCATGCAAAATCCGCGCTAATGACGAATATCTCAATTTTCATGAAAATGGATGTAAACCCCCAAAAAAGGCTGTTGCATAAATGGAATATGCGGGGGTTGACTGTGTGATAACTCATTTATGTGCTACATTTGCCAGTGACCTCTCGTAACCATCACTCGTGGTTTCGCCACTCGTGAAGTTATTCGAGGTCACTAGCAACTGTAGCACATAAATGAGTTATCACACAGTCAACACCCGCATACCCCTTATGTATGAGAGGCCTGAGGCTCACCACAGTATCTCTAACAGTGCGCTGGAGCTATGAGATCCCATTTTGCTTTAATCTTGGGGATTAGAAAGTAGTGAACCTTCAACTTCCAGGCAAACTGTTGCCACCTGGGAGATGAACGCATCTTAAATGAGCCCTCCAATACCTTTGTCCATTCTTTCTATGTTAGATTGAAACCAGCTTCAGCTTCCCATTAGGAAGTTAAATAATTTGCTACCATTTCTCGATGCAACACCAGGTATTGATAGATTCAGGAGATCACTCCTTTTTTACCACTATTTAAGCAATAAGGCACGAGGGGAGGCATTATGCTGGGATAATGACCCACCTTGGGTGGGTTGAAGCTCAAGGTGACGCTGAGTGCTTCCACCACACAAGAATGGCCATAATGCCACCATATCGCACCCCTGGAGTGCCTTATTGTGATTATGAAATGGTTCCTTTATAGTAAAAATAGTATTTTGTTTTTTAAATAGTTTTATACTTCTAAATCTTTTGGGAAAAAAGCCTAAATCATTTAAAATAAAAATGTTAAAAGCAAACAAATAGTCTGAAGTGGGCATTGAATTGCTGCTACTTTGCAAGTAGGTGGTGTTAATGTTGCATATATGTGGCTCAAGTAAGGGCAAAGGGAGGACAGGTAGAGGGTTCAGAAGCTAGCATAGCACCAGGGTAGAGGAGACCACGTTCACCAGCTGCCAGTTGGATTGGGGCTATACCTACTCTCGGGCATTGTGGGCTGAGCAGGCCGCTGAAACAAAAATTGATACACGTAGTTCACAGTTAGAATGGATGAACGGGTGGGTAACTCAGATGTTTTAATACTGTTAGCCTGCTCATTTTTTTAAATATCAATTGTCAAGGTGAGCAGCTGAGTGAGTGGGTGATGGCAGAGCGGCAGCAGAGTTTGAGCTGATGGAAAAATGAATTTTAGCTGCATTCTGCAGCTAAAGTAAAACAGAATGTTATTTCTTTGTTTGTTTGTTTTATAGAAGTAATTTTTTAGAGAAGACCAAATGATGTGCCCCTGTAATCAGAGGCTAATCAGAAATGCTGCAGGTACCACTGCATTACTGTGGGCTTTTTCCGATGGATTTGTAAGTTGGTGGAGAGTCCAGATTGTGTGGGACTACTCTTAGCTGGGCTGTTGTGCTGGGATAACAGCCTGGCTGAAAGAACCTTTCAGCCAATCAGGATTTGGCATTCTTACTAGCCATTTCATAATAGTTAATAAGATCCCCAGAGTGGGTTCTTCAGAGTCCTCTTCTAATATAGTACATTGCTGCCGGAGTGATGCCTGTATATAAGCTCATATTTGAAATTCAGCAATTGGTGTAATAAAAGTTTTATAAAATTTGCTAGATATTCCATCTGGCCCCAGGGAAGAGACATTGCCCAATTTTTTTTATGACCTCCTCAATTTTCGACACTGACATAGGTGCCTGAACTATAGTTTTGCAATGCTCAGATATTCTCTTGCATAAATTGTTGTAATGTATTCGTCTGCCACCTGATTAATCTCTGTAAGTCATTCTTTGTCCAGTTTCCGTGTTCCTCTTTCAAAGGACCCTGTTTCAAATTATCCACTTTGCCCTCACATGCTTCAAATAGATCACAAAATGGGAATTTCTGTGTTCCAAACTGTTCAGCAGCAGATTTTCTTGCTCATACTAATTTTTAAACATTTCTTGTTTTAGACGGTCAATCAATCTGTGTTTGATAGTCACCTTGAGTCTCTGTGGTGTTTAGTCATTACTTGGTATAGCTGGTGACTCAAAGATTAAATATTTCAGATATTGATGTCTGTGTAAACCTCTCTCATATTGTACCAATAGTTGGTAAATATTTAACTTCATGTCCTCCCACCATGGTAAAGGATTGTCACACAGACAGAACACTGTGGTTTTGGCTTTTAATAGTTGTTTAATCTTATTTATAACTACAGGTGTCTCCAATAAAGAGGTATTCATTCTCCATCTGCCTTTTGGTTTGTTCTGTGATTTAGCATCAGTAGACAAAGTACAATCTAACAGCCAATGGTCAAAAAAATTCAACAGATATAATCTTGAAAGTAACAGACCTGATACTACAGAACACAAAAAAATCTATTCTTGTACATAATTTATTTCTGTAATATGTGTTATCTCTCCTAGGGGGGATGGAATGATAAGCGTCCACAAGACTTGAAACAGATAGCATATTTCTGAAGAACCCAACATCACAATATATTTTTTTGTTTTCTGGCCCCTTTGCACAGGAATCTAAACTGCAGGTTAAATCATCCCTCCATGTGATTGTATATGCAGAATGTACAAAGTGACAGATCTTTTCAAAGAAGGAAAGTCTGGCTTCTTTGGTTTGATAACGATTTGTGTTAATTATTCTAAAGGGGATGCCCTTATGTAATATGTCCACCAGCATTACCCTGGGCAGATGTCTACAAGTCTGGACACTGTAAAACCAGAACCCAGAAACAAGATCCCAAGTCCTACCACTTTATCTATTCCAAAGGATCAAAATGAAGGACCCCATACCCAGCTCCACTGGATTTGAGACACATCAAAAAGTGATGCCAATCTGGTTTCCTGAAGGGGTATGACGTCAGAACCAAACTTTTGATAGAAAGATAATGCCACCTCTCTTTTTTTTAATTCTTTATACTGCAAGTTTTTAGAGAGGCAGTCCAGAGTTGAACCATGATGGGGGATTAGGAAACAAGATCATATTACTCCTTTCTGTAAGGATGAGGTGGACTTTTTCCTTCTCTGTCACCACTTTGATTTCCCTTTATCACCCTCCATTTCAGATGTTGGTTTTGATGATGCAGAAGAAACATTTGACTCAATGTCTGTGTTGCCCTATTCCTTTTTTCTTTCTCCACTTATGATTGTTTTGTAAAGGCATAGCGGCATTCTCTAGCTAGCAGTAAATCCAGTAACCCTTCTGGAAACCACTGTCATACCTTCTGGCATACCCATGGTCTCCATTTGTTCTGGCACCTCCTTTGAGCCACTCACTGAGCAGGGAGATTCACTAGGCCATACTGATTATATATCTGAGATGGTAACCTGTGCCTGTGCATCACCATTTGAGGGGGATCAGCAGAGGATGGGCATGCACCTCTCATGGTCTGTGAAGTCGAAGGACCCTGGCCAGGAGAGAGCCCCATAGTTTCCTGATCTACTGTTTTGGGTTCTTGTCTTGGTTTTTTGGGGTTGACAGATGTTGTACAGAGTTGGACGTTTCTGACCAGGTGCTCTTGATCAAATCCATTATCCCTATTTTTTGCAGCCCAAGGTCCTTGCTGGTAGGTGTGACTGGGTTCCTAGCACAGGTTACATCTCAGTTAGTTACTACATGGAAACCCCATATGCCCCACATCTCCGCATAACCCACAGTAAATATGGTCACATGCATTACTCAAGTGCGTGTGTGACCTGCACTTGTACCATGCTTTGGGCTGTCCGAAGTAGAAACGTACCGTCCCCCCATCATGGCCCAGAAAAAAGTGTTAGGAAGATGTACAGTGCCGATGTCAGTCTAATGTAATTTTACTTTGAAAGGCCATCCACCAGTCCATATATTCTCAGAGGTGAGAATCACTTCAGAAGGGCCCAGAATGGCATTTTACTAGCCAAAAATGAATATAACTTACATTAACCCCTTCATTCCTAAATGTCACAGTTACTGTCTTAATCAAAGGCTCAGTTAAAGGGATGGCCATGAAGGATATCAATAGAGGTGTTACTTTTAACTTTTGATATTTGTTCCAAAATCTGTCGGTCCTTGAATTGATTTAAAACATATGTCAAAAATATCTTCTCCTGAGATATCTCAGGAGCAAAAGAACTGCATTGATTCTTTGATTGACTGCTGTGTTACATAAATCCTATCCTGGTGGAGTTGCAAACCCCCTCCATATTTCAAATGCTCCCCATTTCTCCTGGGTGCTGGTTTAGACCATTGTCAAAAAAAAAATCAGAGTACCGTGGGCCAGAATCATGGGATCTATCTTGTTCTTGATTTGATGACCCAGGTCCTTCTCTCTCATTATGCTGGTCTATGAGTGAGGAAGCCCCTTGTTCTGTCATGCTAGATGCCTAGCTTGAGGTGATATTTTTGGGAAACACTGATCCTTGCTGATTTTCACCTTTCTCCTCAGATCCTCTATCACACTGCTGTCCATCTGTGATTTCAGTCTCCATGCCAACATTGCCTCCAAGTCACATGTTCAGTAAATGCAAGATGTACATCAATATTCAGACCTGTAGAATTGTCATTACAGTTAATTTCCACCTCAGGTTCAGAATTTTCAGAAGTGTGATGTATGGCTGGAACTGATGCAGAGTCTGTTTCCGAATTAACTTGTTAAGTACCCACCCACCTTTCCAGTACTCTAGTCAGGCATCTGTAAATATGACATGATAAGAATAAGTCCCACATGCCAAGTCCAAATAATCAAGGAGAGTATTTTTATTTAATAAAAATGAAGAATACTTACAAATGTAAGCAAAACATTATAACGTGTAATACAACTGTGTTCAAGGCTCCACACCCCTTCCAGCCTCGGCTCTTCAGGGCAATGATACCCCTTCATCAGGAGGCATAACCAAGTATGCAGTGCTAATACTTTATATTATAGGTGCCAACAATAAAATGATGAATTGCTATAATCAGTGTTTAAGTGCCCAAATGTCTATAGTGGATAAAGGGTGAGTCAAGATCAGGTCAGCTTTATTTAGTGTTCACTGCCTTTTTAATTAATTTAATAGGAATTCCAAGTTGTTGATATAGAACACTGTTGATCTGATTTGGGCCCAGCCAAAACCCTACCATAATATAGTGCATATTATACCATGTGGAAATAAATAAACCTTATATTTATTTATTTATTAGAACATCAGTTTAACAACCTTTGAGCCAGAGGCTCATTTACAAAGGTACCTCGTCACAGTGAGGACAAAACAGTGCAAGAAACAAACATCAAGGCAGACAAAAATCTGAGTACATTTAGGAATCAGCCAAAAAATACAGGCATTTGTCAAACACAGTATACAACAGGCTTACATGTGCGCTTTACAGAGTAGACAATATACAGTAGTTACATGGAGATTGATTCAGTGGGCAGATAAAGGTAAGGCTGGGTGGAAGGTATCAGAAGAGGAGTGTGGGGTAGATAGTAGCAAGTAAAGGTAGAGCTGGACAGAAGGTCAGAGAGCAGCTCAGTGAGCCTTGTCTGGGAGGATAGGAGGAGGCTTAGAGGCAGGTACAGCTGCGTGTTGAGAGCAGGTGATTTCTAAGACTAGTTTTAAAATAAAATAACGAGGCGGCATCAGTGACTCCAGTGGG
Source organism: Neoceratodus forsteri (assembly GCA_016271365.2). Taxonomy (NCBI): domain Eukaryota; kingdom Metazoa; phylum Chordata; order Ceratodontiformes; family Ceratodontidae; genus Neoceratodus; species Neoceratodus forsteri. The sequence continues at coordinate 653,528,772 of CM057455.1, read as the reverse complement.
GAGGGCGTTATACCAACAGGGGGTTCTGTAGGGGTAAGCCCTTTGACCTTGCGAGGTTCTCGCCCTCGGTATAACCAGTGCAGTTTTGCGGGATATGCGGGTATGCACTGTAGGGTTTGCACGGTGGATAGTGGTTGACAGACCCGATGGGGATAGCCCAAGGAGTGATTTTTTTTGTTAAGAGGCAGGTTTGGTATTTGAGGCGCTCATCTAGGTTGAGTAGATTAGCCATGGTGTAAAGACAGCAAGTGTGGGTTAGACTAGGAGCCACAGTTATGAGCCTGCAGGCCTTGTTTAAGGTGAGGCGGATCTTGTGCAGGGCAGTCTAGTCTGCTGCACCATACACAGGTAGGCCATAGTCTACCAGAGATAGAACAGAGGATGTGACTGCAAGTCAGAGGACATCCGTAGGGAGGCAGTTTTTATGACGATAGAGGATACCCAGCCGAGTGTAGAGGCCGAGGCAAGGGCAGAGATGTGGGTTATAGTTAAAACGATGGTATTCGAGGTATTCATTCTCCATCTGCCTTTTGGTTTGTTCTGTGATTTAGCATCAGTAGAGAAAGTATAATCTAACAGCCAATGCTCAAAAAAATTCAACAGATATAATCTTGAAAGTAACAGACCTGATGCTACAGAACACAAAAAAATCTATTCTTGTAGATAATTTATTTCTGTAATATGTGTTACCTCTCCTAGGGGGGATGGAATGATAAGCATTCACAAGACTTGAAACAGATAGCATATTTCTGAAGAACCCAACATCACAATATATTTTTTTGTTTTCTGGCCCCTTTGCACAGGAATCTAAACTGCAGGTTAAATCATCCCTGCATGTGATTGTATGTGCAGAATGTACAAAGTGACAGATCTTTTCAAAGAGGGAAAGTCTGGCTGCTTTTGTTTGATAACGATTTGTGTTAATTATTCTAAAGGGGATGCCCTTATGTAATATGTCCACCAGCATTACCCTGGGCAGATGTCTACAAGTCTGGACACTGTAAAACCAGAACCCAGAAACAAGATCCCAAGTCCTACCACTTTATCTGTTACAAAGGATCAAAATGAAGGACCCCATACCCAGCTCCACTGGATTTGAGACACACCAAAGAGTGATGCCAATCTGGTTTCCTGAAGGGGTATGATTTCAGAACCAAACTTTTGATAGAAAGATAATGCCACCTCTCTTTTTTTTTTTAATTCTTTATACTGCAAGTATTTAGAGAAGCTGTCCAGAGTTGAACCATGATGGGGTATTAGGAAACAAGATCATATTACCCCTTTCTGTAAGGATGAGGTGGACTTTTTCCTTCTCTGTCACCACTTTGATTTCCCTTTATCACCCTCCATTTCAGATGTTGGTTTTGATGATGCAGAAGAAACATCTGACTCAATGTCTGTGTTGCTCTATTCCTTTTTTCTGTCTCCACTTATGATTGTTTTGTAAAGGCATAGCGGCATTCTCTAGCTAGCAGTAAATCCAGTAACCCTTCTGGAAACCACTGTCATACCTTCTGGCATACCCATGGTCTCCATTTGTTCTGGCACCTCCTTTGAGCCACTCACTGAGCAGGGAGGTTCACTAGGCCATACTGATTATATATCTGAGATGGTAACCTGTGCCTGTGCATCCTCATTTGGGGGGGATCAGTAGAGGATGGGCATGCACCTCTCATGGTCTGTGAAGTCGAAGGACCCTGGCCAGGAGAGAGCCCCATAGTTTCCTGATCTACTGTTTTGGGTTCTTGTCTTGGTTTTTTGGGGTTCACAGATGTTGTACAGAGTTGGGCATTTCTGACCAGGTGCTCTTGATCAAATCCATCATCTCTATTTTTTGCAGCCCAAGGACCTTGCTGGTAAGTGTGACTGGGTTCCCAGCACAGGTTACATCTCAGTTAGTTACTACATGGAAACCCCATATGCCCCACATCTCCGCATAACCCACAGTGAATATGGTCACATGCATTACTCAAGTGCGTGTGTGACCTGCACTTGTACCATGCTTTGGGCTGTCCCAAGTAGAAACGTACCGTCCCCCCCCCCCATCATGGCCCAGAAAAAAGTGTTAAGAAGATGTACAGTGCCGATGTTAGTCTAATGTAATTTTACTTTGAAACGCCATCCACCAGTCCATATATTCTCAGAGTTGAGAATCACTTCAGAAGGGCCCAAAATGGCATTTTACTAGCCAAAAATGAATATAACTTACATTAACCCCTTCATTCCTAAATGTCACAGTTACTGTCTTAATCAAAGGTTCAGTTAAAGGGATGGCCATGAAGGATATCAATAGAGGTGTTACTTTTAACTTTTGATATTTGCTCCAAAATCTGTCGGTCCTTGAATTGATTTAAAACATATGTCAAAAATATCTTCTCCTGAGATATGAATAAGAGCGTATATCTCAGGAGCAAAAGAACTGTATTGATTCTTTGATTGACTGCTGTGTTACATAAATCCTGTCCTGGTGGAGTTACAAACCCCCTCCATATTTCAAATGCCCCCCATTTCTCCTGGGTGCTGGTTTAGACCATTGTCAAAAAAAAAATCAGAGTACTGTGGGCCAGAATCATGGGATCTATCTTGTTCTTGATTTGATGACCCAGGTCCTTCTCTCTCATTATGCTGGTCTATGAATGAGGAAGCCCCTTGTTGTATCATGCTAGATGCCTAGCTTGAGGTGATATTTTTGGGAAACACTGATCTTTGCTGATTTTCACCTCTCTCCTCAGATCCTCTATCACACTGCTGTCCATCTGTGATTTCAGTCTCCATGCCAACACTGCCTCCAAGTCACATGTTCAGTAAATGCAAGATGTACATCAATGTTCAAACCTGTAGAATTGTTATTACAGTAATTTCCATCTCAGGTTCAGAATTTTCAGAAGTGTGATGTATGGCTGGAACTGATGCAGAGTCTGTTTCCGAATTAACTTGTTAAGTACCAACCCCGCTTTCCAGTACTCTGGTCAGGCATCTGTAACTATGACATGATAAGAACAAGTCCCACACACCAGGTCCAAATATTCAAGGAAAGCATTTTTATTTTATAAAAATGAAGAATACTTACAAATGTAAGCAAAATATTATAACGTGTAATACAACTGTGTTCAAGGCTCCACACCCCTTCCAGCCTCGGCGCTTTGGGGCAATGATACCCCTTCATCAGGAGGCATAACCAAGTATGCAGTGCTAATACTTTATATTATGCAAACACAGGTGCCAACAATAAAACAATGAATTGCTATAATCAGTGTTTAAGTGCCCATATGTCTATAGTGGATAAAGGGTGAGTCAAGATCCGGTCAGCTCTATTTAGTGTTCACGGCCTTTTAATTAATTTAATAGGAATTCCAAGTTGTTGACATAGAACACTATTGATTTGATTTGGGCCCAGCCAAAACCCTACCATAACATAGTGCATATTATACCATGTGGAAATAAATAAACCTTATAGTTAAAACTATGGCGCCATAGTGTTAATTAATTCTGAGTTAAGTAGATAATATTCCTTAATATGCTCTCATTTATATCCATTGTTGCCTGTTTTGTTTACATTTAATACATTAGACAATAATGTTTCATCATATACATTTTTTTATGAGAAAAGGAAAAACACATTTTTTGTTATAGTTTACAGAAGCTGCTGATATTATTTAACAGACCCATCAGAGACTGACTGCAGATTCTCTTTTTACTGTCACATTATTTGTTTACTAAATAACTGCAAAATATTCATAAAATTCAGTAACACATATCTGGTCACTCAATGACACCACACAGAAATTGCATATATGTTTCCCAGTGCATTATTATTTCATATAAAAAAATAAAATAGAAATGAAATCAATATCTCACTCTATGGTTGCCATAAATATTCACAAAACCATAATATGTACATATGTATGGTTTCCAATCCATGAAATCATTAAATCCTAGGGGTTTCAGCGTCTTTAGACTAAAAATCCACTTGGATTCCTTTCTATCCAATTCAAGCTGTCTGTTACCTCCCCTCTATTTTTTATGGCACATGATCTATGGCCATGTGATGCATCTGATGATCAGTTAGAATTTCTTGCTCCAGCAGATGTCTTGCTATAGGATGTTCCAGATTTCTTTTTAGCAAAGCCCTGTAATGCTCCGGTATTCTCTCTTTCAGACTTCTAGTGGTCTGCCCTATCTAAACCATTCCACAGTGTGTAAATTACAAATCTGGTGGAGCAAGCTAAAAAATGGTTAATTTTAACCTCCTTTATCCTTGATTTTCCTGCACGGATAAGGGTTCTCCCCTATAATGCAGATTTACATGTTTTACACCTCTTGCAGGGGGAAAAAAATGTAAGATTTTGTACTAAGCCAGGAGCGTGGGGAGGGGCTTCTTATATTCACTTCAAATCAAAAGATCTTTGAGGCTTTTACCCTTTTTGAATGCTATAAGAGGGCCTACTTCTGCTACTTCCCTTAAATCTGAGTCAATGCTTAAAATGTGCCAATGTTTTTTTATTATGGCATGTAAGTCCATGGATTAAGGACCAGGGGGCCAATTCCAAGATGAATGTCACAACTCTCATGCGTATGCAAGTTGCGACATGCACGGCTTCATGACATGTTGGATTCCAAGAGTGGCAGGGTCTCTGCACCTATGACCTGCAATTTGCAGCAGGTGTAGGCAAATGCCATGGGCATAGCGCAATAGCCCTGCATGCCACAAGTCACAACTTGCTGCGAACTGCTCACCTGAGCCCCCCAACCTGGAACACTGCTGCATGCACCAGGGGGCATTGAAGGGACTGGCCAGATGGCACTGGCATTTGGGTGGGCACAATGATTATCAGACCCAAGGGGTCCCTGACATTCAGGGGTTGGGGGGCATGGATGTGTTTGGGAGGCATGGAGAGCACAGTGGTATGCCTATGGTGGCACTGCAGAGTGGGCATCCATCGAATGGCACTGACGGATGCCCCTTACAGCATCTCCGGGATGTTCTAACTCCTCTGCACCATTGCAGCTCCTAGAATAGTGCAAGTGGTTTATGGCAGCTGCTCTTTTGGAATAGGGTGCAGTTGCTGCCATAACCCACCCTTGGACCATGTCATTGTGGGTTGTGGCATAGTGGGTGGCGTATCCCACATTTGATGTAACTAGCATACAGCATGGCGCAAGGCACCTTTTGGGATCACACCTGACATAAGGCATGGAGCAGGTTGCAATTTACACCATGGGGTTTGGCATAAATCAGCTCATGCCAGTGTAAGCTGTCATGGAATCGGGGCCCCATATTCTGTTGAAAAAATTATTCTATTACCCTTTTCTCTTTTTATGTTTGCTTGCACGCATGTGCAAGAAACATAGTGCCATAATCCGAGTTTTTGGAGGTGTGGAACCTGTCTTCCAATTCAGTCAGTGTGTTTTCAGGTGTGGCCGCAGTTCTCCAATGAATGCTGCAGCTGTCTATGACAGCAGTTGAAAATGCAGTGCCATACAATTGAAAGGGAGAGCTCTGCTTCAGTGAGCAGCGTTCCCCCCCTCCACGCGCACGCACGCACGCATATTGCGTGCTCATGTGCCCCCCTGCACATACTGTATGGCCGGCGGGGTGCCCAATCCCCCATCAGCTCCACACCCCAAGAACAAAGTTTTTCAGGTGCCATGCTGGAGCCCACCCCAGCATGGCAAAATTGTTATGGCTGACGGGGGTGCCCAAACCCATCTGCTCCAGGCCCCCCAAACAGCCTTCTAGCTGCCATGCTGGGAGCCCACCCCAGCATGGCACAAGTCCGTATGGCTGATGGGGGTGCCCAATCCACCATCAGCTCCAGGCCCCCCCAAACAGCCTTCCATTTCCCAGCGTGTCTTCCTAAAAAAAAAACCTGTAAACAAAAATAGTTCCCTTGGCGGTCTCCCTGCCCACCCGCACCTATGCACTGTGCACCTTACATCCCCACACCCCCCTCACCCCATACTTACCTCTGGAGTCTGGCGTGACGATCTTCGGTGGACCAGAAACAAGTCTACACTCTTCAAAGCCGACCTCGAACTGAAGAAATGCCGGTAAGCTGTATAATGCAATAAATAGGGTTTATTCAACTTTAATGCATATCTCAGGCATTTTTTGGAATTCTGGCACCAAATTTTCAACATGGGGTTTTTGGGACCCCTCCTCATGAATTCTTGAACTGTCATGGCATTATTCGGGCCCGAAGGGTTATTTCACAGTCACTGTGCAAAATCACCTTTTGGAACTGACTAACAAAATGACAGTGCCAGTGTTCATAAGTAAGGTGGGCTCTCAAAAAGCCTTTGTTGCAAATTTGGTGAAAAAATTCCTAAAAATGACTGTTTTATGAGCGTGCGTTGCAGTCATTGTGCGAAAGCAATGTTTCGGACAGATTAAGAAAATCATAGTTCCTATGCACGCTCATAAGTTCGTGAATTTTTGATATTTGCATTCTGGATTTTCAACATTGCCATTTTACCATACCTCCTTAAGAGCAGTACAGCTGTCATTTTTCACATCTTGCCCAAAATGTATTTCTGCGCATGTAGCACACAATGGCACAGTCGGTGTGCGAAATCAATGTATGGGACACCTTAAGAAAATCACAGTGACACTGTTCATGAGCAGAGGTCTTAAAATGGCTATGTTGAAAATTTGGTGAAAAAATTCCTAAAAATGACTGTTTTATGATCGTGCATTGCACAGTCCTACGCACGCTTGTAAGTTTGCAAATTTGTAATATTTGCACTCCAGATTTTCAACATTGCCATTTTACCACACCTCCTTATGAGCAGTACAGCTGTCATTTTTCACATGTCACTCAAAATGTGTTTCCTTGCATGTAGCACACAATGGCGTAGTCGGCGTGTGCAATCAATGTTTGGGACAGATTAAGAAAATCACAGTGACACTGTTCATGAGCAGAGGCCTTAAAATGGCTTGATGAAAAAATTCCCAAAAGTGACTGTTTTAGGAGCGCACATTGCACAGTTCCTATGCACACTCGCAAGTTTGCGAATTTTTAATATTTGCACACCAGATTTTCAACATTGCCATTTTATTACACTTCCTTATGAGCAGTACAGCTGCCATTTTTCACATCTCACCCAAAATGTGTTTCCGCACATGTAGCGCACAATGGTGCAGTCAGTGTGCGAAAGCAATGTTTCGGACAGATTAAGAAAATCACAGTGACACTGTTCATGAGCAGAGGTCTTAAAATGGCTATGTTGAAAATTTGGTGACAAGAGTCCATAAAATGACTGTGTTATGAGTGAGCATTGTGCAGTTTCCACACACCCTTGTAAGTTCATGAATTTGTAATATTTTCAGTCCAGATTTTCACTAGTGGCATTTTTCCACACTTACTTACGAACAGTACAGCTGTCATGTTTCACAACATGGCCGAAATGTGTTTTCACACTTTCAGTGCAGAAATGCATGGTTGCTGTGGGAAATCCTTGTTCGGGACAGATAAAAAAAATCATAGTAACACTGTTCATGATCGGAGGTCCCAAAATGCCTGTGTTGACAATCTGCTGAAAAAAATCCCCAAACTAATTACATTATGGATGTGCGCTGCACAGTTTCTACGCACACTTGTGACTTCACCAGTTTTTTTAATATTTTCACTGCAGAATTCCAACATTGCCATTTTTTTACACCTCCCCATGAACAGTACAGCTGTCATATTTAACATCCTGTTCGGAATGTGTTTTTGCACCTGTGGTGCTAAATTCCATAGTCGCTGTGCAAAATCACCTTCCGGCTAACAAACTGATATTGCCACTGTTCATGAGGTGGAGGTCACAAAAAAACCATGTTGAAAATTTGGAGTGAAAATACCAATGAATGCCTGAGGCGTAAGGGTTTCCGACCATAACGCCCCACCCTGTACAGAATGACAGGCATCAGGGGTGTGACTTGGGATTCTCGCCTGTAATGTCATATCATTCCATACCCTTCAGCCAGTGAGAGGCATCAAGGTGTGCCTTGGACTCTTCTGCCCCAAAGTTCACCCCATTCTCCTATACCACACCCATCTCATCATATTTTCTGATGGAATGGGGTGCGCATAAGGGCCAAAGACCCCAAGGCACACCGTGATACTTGTCGGTGTCTGCAGGTTAGGTGTGTGGTGAAATGGCATAGTCATTATGTCAGACAACCCAAAGGCACACCCCAATGCCTGTCAGTCTCTGCAGGGTGGTGGTGGGGTTGGTTTCAGTTCAATACTTCACTGCCATTCCTATTATGCAGCTCTCTAACTCCTACACTACCAATGCCAATGCCAGCAAGTAAACATTCGGCATTGACAAATGCTTGTTTCTCTATATTGTAGCAATTTCCTTCTTTGTTTTTTTTCCACCTTTCTTAAAGCTTTATTCAAAATTTCTTGCAAGTAACCCCTTGATCTTAATCTTACAAATAAATCATTTTTCATTCTCAAAATGCAGCGGTTCTGAACAATTTATTTTTAATCTAACTAGTTGACTGTATGGTAAAGCTTCTATTGTGTGCCTCGGGTGAGAACTATGTCCATGGAGGATGCTATTGCCTGCAGTTATTTTATGAAATACCTTTGTTTTAATAGTTGAACCTAAGGTACCAATAAGAGTGAGATCCAAATAATTTCCCTCTGGCGATACTGAGCTGTAAATTTCAACCCAAATTCATTAGTGTTAAGATACTGGACAACTAATTTTAAATCCCTTTCTGTATCATCCCAGATAAATAGTAAATAATCTATAAACCTTGGGGTCCAGGATCGCCCCCCCACCAACTCATTAACAAGTTGACATGGGGGGAACAGCAAACCCCATCGCTGTGCCCCTAATCTGTTGGAAGTAGCACCGCTGGAAAAGAAAAAAGTTGGAATTCAAAATAAACTCCAAAGAAATAAAAATTAATTCAATAGGGTATGTATATTTTGATTTCTCCAACATCTTCTTGACTGCTTGCAAACCCAAATGGTGCTCTATACATGTATACAATGAAGTGACATCACCTGTATTCCACCAATAAGAATCTTTCCAGACCCTGCCCTCCAACTCTTGTAACTCACGTGTTGTATCCCTAAGGTGGGAGTCTAGCCTGGAAACCTCTTGCTTTAATTGACTATCTATGAAGAGTGCAAGGGGCTCAGTCAAGGCACCACAGCCCAATATAATTGGCCGTCCTGGTGGTGCTTCACTGTTCTTGTGGATTTTAGGGACATGGTAAAACACTGGTACAGTACGATATTGACAATTCAGGAAATCAAAATCTGACCCAGTAATTCATTATTTGTGTAAACTACTAGTTGCTCCCTATATTCCTTCATTGGGTTTCCCTGTAGCACTTTATAAACTGTAGCATCTGCTAATTGTCTAAGGGCTTCCCCTTCATAATATTCTTTTTCATTAACACTGTATTTCCCACCTTATCAGATGGTTTAATGATAATACTAACATACTATTTGCCAGCAGATTAGGCCTTACGGTCTATCGAGTCTGCTCGAACCTAGATCCTTAGTTGGATGCCGAGACCCTCCCATCCCTTGATCTCCAGAAACCCCTATCATCCATCCCAACCCCCCCGGGACAGGCCATCATCTGATACATCCACTTTCTGTGTCTGTCCCACCCTCTCTTGAAGCCCTCCACTGTGGATCTCTGAACCAGCTCACCAGGCAGTGCATTCCAAGGGTCCACCACCCTCTCGGTGAAAAACCTCCTCCTCTTTTCCCCCCTCACCCTTCCACCTTCCAACTTCAAACCATGCCCTCTGGTGATACCTCCCTGCTTTAGTCTAAAGATCCCCTCCATGTTTACCCTATTTATTCCCTTGAGGTACTTGAAGACCTCAATCATGTCCCCCTGTCTCTCCTCTCCTCCAATGAAAACAGGCAGAGCTCCTCAAGTCTGTCCTCATAAGTCAAATCCCCTAGCCCTCGTATCATCTTTGTTGCCCTCCTCTGCTTACCCTCTCCAGGAGCTGTATGTCCCTCTTCAAGTGTGGTCTCCAGTACTGTACACAGTACTCAAGGTGTGGTCTAACCAGTCCATTATACAGCGGCAGAATCACTTCCTTGCTCCTAGAGGTGATCCTCCTTACGATGCATCCCAACATCCTGTTTGCCTTGCTAGCTGCTCTCCTGCACTGCTCAGAGTTATTCATACATGTATCCACCATGACCCCTAGGTCTTTTTCCCCTATTGAGGCCTCCAGCGCCTCCCCTCCCAGGGTGTACCTAGGTTTAGGGTTTCCCCAACAAGATGCAACACCTTGCACTTGGTGATATTGAAATTTAATTTCCATGTGTGAGCCCAGCTTTCCAGGGTGTCCAGGTCCCCTTGCAGGGCCACCTTCCCCTCTTCTCCCTCAACTACTGCTCCCATCTTGGAGTCATCCTGAAGAGACTCATTTCACACCCTATACCCTCCTGATGTCCGATATGTATGCATTAAACAGGATCGGACCCAGGACCGAGCCTGTGGTACCCCACTACCAACCTCTCTAGGGTTCGAGAGCTCCCCACAGACCACTACTCTCTGAGTGTGTCCACCTAGCCAGTTTTCAATCCATCTGACCATCAGCGGCCTACTCAACCCCATCAGTTTCTCCACCAGACCATTGTGGGGACAGAGTCAAACGCCTTGCTGAAGTCCAAGAATAATACATCCACAGGCTTACCCTTGTCCAGTTCTGATGTTACCCATTCATAGAACTCCACAAGGTTGGTTTGACATGATCTACCTGGCACAAACCCATGTTGCGACTGTCCAGACCTCCACCTCCTCCAAGTACACCCCAACCTTCCTTTAGTACTCTCCATTAATTTTCCCACCACGAGGTCAAACTGATGGGTCTATAGTTACCTGGTACTTCCCTCGACCCCCCTTTATGGATTGGTACCACATGTGCCTCTCACCAATCCCTAGGTACCCTCGCTGTCTCAAGTGACCTGCTGAAAAGCTCCGCCAGGGGTGCAGCCAGTATATCCGCCAATTCCCATAATACTCTCGGATGAATGCCATCCGGCCCAGGAGATTTGTTTTTCTTTAGGGCCTTGAGGGCTAACCACACCCTTTTGGTGGAGATAGCATCATCCGTCCCTTCCCCCTTACTGGTCTTTTTATCCTTATCCAGATGTGACACCCCTGGGGTACCTTTCCCTCCCTCTTGCTCCATTTCTGTTGCTCCCCTGATCCCACTCCCTTCCGCTTCTATCCCCTTCATGCCTTGCTTTGTAGATATCCCATCCCCCTCCCTAGTGAACACAGAGGCAAAGTACTCGTTAAATACCTCTGCCTGGTCCCTCACCTCTTCCACCCACCCTCTTTCTGATCTCAATCTGCTGAGATGGCCCTTAGTTTTTCTATGCTCCCCAATGTACCGGAAGAACCCCTTTTCCCCTCCATGTATCCCCTGTGCCAGCCGCTGCTCTTTACTGGACTTTGGCTCCCCTCACCATATGGGTGACTTTTCTAGATGCAAGCTGGTACATTCCTTATCCCTATCCCTCTTGTTGTTTTATATTTTTGTAGGCCACCTTCTTTTCTGACTGCTACTACCTCACTGGACCACCAGCATGGTTTCGTGACCTGCTCCCTTATGTTTCAACTTAGCGCAGATCCTGACTGCCTCATGAAGTCCCGTTTATGACCTCCCATCTCCTTTTCACACTTGTCGTTGAGGTAATCCCCTTCAAGTGATCCTTGAGAATATTTCCCATGCCCATAAAGTCTGCCCCCCTGAAGTCCACTGCCAGTGTCCTAGATCTCACCCCCACTCCCCCATGCTTATTTGAAACCAGACAGTATTGTGGTCACTCCCAGTCAGGGGGTCCTGTACAACTATGTCCCTTACCAGATCCCCATCTGCCAGAACCACATCCAGGACATGCCCCTCCCTTGTGGGCTCCATCATATGCTGTGTTAAGAACACATCCTGGAAGCCATCCAGCAGCCTCTGCTCCTTGGCCACCTTAGAGGACATGGTTCCCCAGTTTGTACCTGGCATATTAAGGTCCCCCATCAACACCACTCCTTCCCCTTTTGGACCACACTGGGCAATGATGTTGTCCAGCAACCATCCTCTAGAACATCACTCATCCCGGGGCCTATATGCTACTCCCAGCTTGACCTTATCTCCTGCTGGGGATCGTGGGTGACCCATAAGGCCTCCACGTTTCCTCTGCCTCTTCTACCATAGCAATTTCTATATCATCTCTAATGAACATAGCCTCCACCCCTCTGACCTCCTTTCTATCCTTCCTAAGCATAGTGTACCCCTGTACATTTAGGTCCCAGTCATGGTTTTGTTGGCCCGTCTCCGTGACCACCGCCCATCCACCCCGAACAGCATGGCCTGGAACTCCGGCAACTTGTTTCCCAAGCTCTTGGCATTTACTAACACAACCCCCACCCCTTATCCCTGATCCTCTTTGTCGAACCCCACCCAGATTCCTTATACTTCCATCCTCCCCTGCTCCTCCTGAAACCTCCACCTCCAGTCTGTTTCCCCCTCCCCTCTTGGGCGTCGGCTACTCCCTCATCAGGAGAGGGTTTCAGTCAACCCCTCCCTCATCCCTTCCCCCTTACAAGTTTAAACCCCACCTTTCTTGTATGTAGTCAGCCATCCCTATTTAAGGACTTCTTCCCTAATGGGGCAAGATGAAACCTGTCCTTGGCATATAGTCCCTTATCCTCCCAAACTCCATTCCAGTTCCCTAGCACCCCCAATCCATTCTCTTCACCCCACTTCCTGAGCCAGTCATTAACCTCTGTAAGCTTCTTTTTTTTCTCCACTGAGGCCTTTGGTACTGGCAATATCTCCGAAAAGGAAATGTTGCATCCATTATCCCGACAGACTCTGGCAAGTTCTTGGAACCTTGCTTGGATTTCCAAAATGCTATTTCCCTCTAGATCATTAGTTCCCAAATGCACCAGGAAATCCGGTTTCCCTCCACAATCCCTAACCATTTCATACACCATGAACTTTGCTCTGTGCACTGTCAGCCCAGAGATACTCACTACCTTCACCTGGCTATGGCATCCACCCCCCTGTCCCTCCCAATGGATACCCTTAATCATCGAGTCTCCCAGTAACAGAACCTTAACACTGCCATCATCCTTATGGTTACCTCCACTATGCACCCTCAGCCCCCTTCCCCCCTTATTCATGATCTCAACTTCATGGGAGTCTTCCTGCCTTTATTAGAGACCCCTATCACCCTCCCTTTTCTGCCTCCCTCGCTATTTTGCCCACTTAACTCAAACCCCTCTGAATAGGTGTCCCTTTAACCCTCTCTTATCTGAACCATTTATCCTGGCCCTGATGGTTTCCCCTTCCCCCACCACCATCCTCCCCCCTTGTAATAGTACCCCTGCCTCCAGAGGCTCTCTGTGGGTCCCCTTTAGCTAGGGCCCCATCCTTGGTACTGACCTCCCTGCTGAAGGGGGGCTCCTCTCCCACCTCCTTGTCTCCCAGTTTCTCTCCAATCATGCTCTCCTCCCTCATGTCTGGAATATGTTGCATCTCCCCCATTTGCTTAACATATATGTTTCCCCTTCTCCCTCTGGGACTATGTCTGTCCTTTCCATAGCTGGTCTGTGATGCCCTATGGGTATCCGACTCCCTCCCCCCGGCCTCTGTATAAGTTTCCTCATTTCCACCAACCCCTTCCTCCCCCTCTAGGTTGCTTAGTAGCTCAAATTTATTGTGACACTCTATGTCAGCCTCCATCAAGTAACCCGAGTTTCCCCCTGACTGCATCTCTAAACTGACCCTCTTCTTCCTCTCTTGCACTGTTCACCTTAGGAGCTCCCTTCCCACAGTCTGCTGTTTTAGGCTTCCGCACAACAGCCCCTCCTGACTCTTCCCCCTCCAGTCTCTTTGTATTCAGAATGTTCACCCCGTACGCTTTCCCCTTAGCATCAACTTCCCTATCTAAGGGTCCTCTGTCCCTAATATCCCCCCTCCTGCTTGCTGTAACATAGCGTCCTGTAATTTCAGGCGTTGCCCCAGCCTCCCTCAGCCCCACCCTTCTGCTGCCCCATATCACACCTTGTCATGGACACCCCCCCAGCTACCACAGCTTACTCCTTAACCAATATACCTCACTCCTGATACAAGATAGCTGTCTCTACAGAGTGGGCAGCCTCCCTCTCTCCAGGCCCAATTTAGAATTATTGCCATCCCACAGCCTGTGCAGCCTACAACCCTTCCGAAGATGCCTGCCATGGTGGAATATGGTCACCCTGATTATCCCCCTCTGTTTATAATAGCACACCCCCTTTTCTCAGTCCCTTTCCCCTGGAGTACAGTTTCTCTCTGTACTGGCTGTAGTTATTTACAAACCCAATTTCAACTCCACCAATAACGTTCCCAAGTCTCACAAACACATACAGTCCAGTGTGTGTTTGGTCCCACTAATAGTGTGTGTAAGCAGACATCAGGTACCATATGGTGTCACAGGCCCACCAGCTCCTGCTGCTTCGAATTTCAGTCCCAAACAGAAATACTCAGCCCTTCAATCCCAACCCCGAGTGGCTTTCAGTATTATTTAAGAAGGCATACAAAACAGGGTGGGTGGGAGGCTCTTATAAACTTTCTCAGGCAAACAACACATTAGGTGCCTCAGTATCCCTGCCAAACAACTATCCCCAAGCCACCAAAGTTACAATGTAACAGTTCTAATTCAAGGTAATAATTTTAACACATAAAACTAATTTCACTTACAAACTATTCAAATATTTCAGTTAAAACAGAATATAACTCCAGCCCTCTTTCCTACCTGCCTGCTGCTTAAGCTCCCAAGTGAACAATGAAAGCCAAGGTAATTCTATTAAAGACAAGGTAATTGCTGCTAATGTCCCTCCCAACCACCAGGCAAACAACACATTTAAATTTCCTCTAAGTATCCCTGCCAAACAACTATCCCAAGCCACCAAAGTTACAATGTAACAGTTCTAATTCAAGGTAATAATTTTTAACACATAAAACTAATTTCACTTACAAACTATTCAAATATTTCAGTTAAAACAGAATATAACTCCAGCCCTCTTTCCTACCTGCCTGCTGCTTAAGCTCCCAAGTGAACAATGAATATCCACATATTCTGCTGCTCTCCATTCTTCTGCTCCTGATGCTAGTAATTTGCAATGCTAGATATTCGTGCTGGTGCTCTGCCCCGACTACCAGCCCCATCTTCTCTCATGCCTCCTGGCACCACATCCAGGTTACCAGTATCTGGGGCAAACTGCTGTTGCTACCAACGGTAGTGTCTCCAGCCCTGACCCAGACACCATCTCTGCTTCACCGTCTGAGTGTTAAGTGAGACAGAGACTGCCGTGTGACATTTATTATTTTTGTCTACTTTGGCATTGTCGTATGACCCAGTAGTCTAGGTGAGCTGTTTTCACCACAAATTGAAGTGTCCTCTGGTATAGAGGGGTTTAGCATTGGGGACTCCACCAGGTCTATTTTCAGCACTAATTTTTTAAGTGACAACAATCCTTTTGACTGTTCTGAAATTGAACAACTGCCAAAGAATAGCTCAGCCAGAGCTAATGAGGACAGGGCATCTACAACTGCAGTTAACAATATTCACACAGCTTATCAAGAGCTTGAGAAGTGTGCTTTAAATGGTAGAAGGATTTATTGGAACTTAACAACCCTCTAAGTGAATGAGAACATTAACCATGTGCCAAGAGTGCTGACAGCATTGAAATGGCCAGGTTATGGTTAGGATGTAGAAGTTTTTATGGAAGATTGGCAAGGTCAAATGCAAACAGCTTCAATGTTTTTTTGACCTGCATCATATGGGACTATGCCAGACAGCAAGGAGAAATTTAACCTATTCTGAGGGAACTGGATGAGCGTTTTTTCAATTTCCATGACAATAGCAGTTATGAGAAGTATGAATCAAAACTTAAGGCTGCCTTAAAGGAGGAAAATGAAAGAATAAAAGCAACTACATTGAGAAAATTTGAACACGATCAACAGGATTTACCTACACAATAAAGTTT
Source organism: Neoceratodus forsteri (assembly GCA_016271365.2). Taxonomy (NCBI): domain Eukaryota; kingdom Metazoa; phylum Chordata; order Ceratodontiformes; family Ceratodontidae; genus Neoceratodus; species Neoceratodus forsteri. The sequence continues at coordinate 653,512,761 of CM057455.1, read as the reverse complement.
TTCATGGAAGGGTTCAAAAAAGAACTATAAGCAAAATTACTAAAAAGGCTAATCAATTCTAAAAAAAAATCCAACACAAGTTCCTATTCATCAGAATCAGAATTTGAATCAGGGGATGACACTTTAGAGGTGAGGTGTCCATGGTCAAACATACAGACAAGAAACTCTGTCAGGTTCAATGAACAAACACAATTACAAACACAATTACAAAGAAAAGAACAAGGCAGGAAGGCCACGGGCATTTCAAACATAGAACAACAATGGAATCGCAAATCGCAGAAGGTAAACAAGAAGAACAACAAACAATCAACATGATTAATTTATCTGCTTATGAACTTTCCAATTTGCAGTTGTCTATACTTAACAAGAGTTTGAGCTTTATCCCCACATTCAAGCAGAATAGGTTTGAGACTTTTTTGGATCTTAAGAAGTTGGTTAGCAAATTAAATTTAAATGCCTATGGGCTGTTTGGAATTTGTAGTTGCTAATAGTTCCCTTCCAGAAGCTGCTATTAATTCTGCTGAGCTGATATCGATCGAAGGACAGTCTCAAAATGATGATAACAATATCCATTCACAAGGGGCATGCCTTAAAAAATTCAAACCTGCATCTGTGTTTGACTCCCCACCTACCTCCCGATGCTGTGATCAATAGCTTTGAAAGTGCTTGCATTACAGAAATTGAGGCTTTATTTGAACAGGAAGAAACAAGTCTGTACTGCAATATCACAAATGCTGAGAGAGAAGCTCTGTATGAACTTGAGAAGATGAGTTAAATTACCATCAAACCAGCCAATGAGGGCAGGTGGTTGTACTCCTAAACACCGAGGACTACATCCAGGAGACTGAGAGACAGCTCAAAAATGAAAAAATTTACAAACTGTTATAGAGTGGTCCCACTTTTGATTTTAAAGTGACAATTGATTTCATTCTGAATAAAGCACACAAAAACAACATAATTGATGAGAGCACTCTTGAATTTCTGAAAGTGCCCCACCCAGTGCGTCCCACCATTTAAGCACTGCCAAAAATACATAGAAGGCTGGAGAATCTGCCAGGTAGGCCAGTAGTATCTGGAATTGGTTTCTTAATGGAACTTTGTCACAATGGGCCCTATTCATGAATGGGTAGGGGTGGCTACGCACCACATAACTCAGGTGTGTAGCCACCCCACACCCATTTGTGCCCACTGTGCCCCCTTAACAGCATGCACAGATATCTTACAGCCCCCCTTGTGCACAGGATCCCCAGCTGAGCAGAGCTCTGCACATGGGTGGGCTGGGTCTCTTGGTGTGGATGGCACTCAGCATCATTCACGAAGGTGCAGAGTGCTATATGAATGGGTCGGTGGCTATACATCTGGAGGGAATCTGGAGGGAAGCCATAAAAGATATGTGCCCCCTCCAGATGCCACCGCCGGACCTACTAGTGCAGGTGGGGGACCATCGGACCTGACAGGATGGTGCCACTGGTGTCAGGAGAAAGTGGTCAGGCTGGGGGTGGGTGGCCAGCAAATGCCCCCCCAACAGCATGACAGGTGCTCTGCATGCCCCTGCAAAATGACACCATACTAGCAAAAGTGATCCACTGCAGATCCGGGAAGGACAGTTGATTGGCTGCTGACCCGGGTCCGCAACCCTGCCCCGTGAACCTCCACACGGGGGGGCAGGGACACAGAAGGGAGCTGCATGGGGACCTTTGCTTCATGAATGCAGTCTCTGCATGGATCTCCTGGGGGTGCGGAGTAGTAAAAACTATTACATCGTACTTAAAGGACACTACAGATCTATTGTGCCTCCTGGGGGATCTCCATCTAGAACCTGACTGGCTCCTCACCTCGATGGACATGGAGTTGCTTTATACTAATAGCTCCCATGAAGGGGGGTTGGAAGCAATGCACATCTGGTTGGATGATGCTAAGGTCTGGAGGAGGAGCAGAAGGCACTTTTGGTAAAACTCTCAGAAATGATGTTAAAATCTGATGCTTTCATTTTTCAAGGGAGATATTATCACCAGGTAAAAGGCATTGCCATGGGGGCCACCTTTGCCCCTAACTATGTTAAGCTTTACCTGGGACATTGGGAAAGGGATGTTATCTACAGTTAGGATGTTAATCAATTTTATGACAGCACTGATATGTGGAAATGTTTTATTGATGATGTGCTGATGGTGTGGCGGGGGTCGAAACAGAAGCTTCAGGATTTTATAGATTTTCTCCATTCTGTAGATTCCAATATCAGGTTTAATGTACAAGTACATCAAGAAGCTATAATTTTTTTGGGGGGGGATTTGACAATACATAAAATGGCAGATGGCACAACTGAAACTGATTTGTTTCATACACAAACTGATCGAAACACAATTTTACATGCTTCCAGCTTTCACTCCTGCCACACCATCAACAACATCCCCAAGTTTCAGTTTATGAGATTTAAAAGAAACCACAGCTTGAACAATGACGTTCATACTGGTGCAGTGGCTATGAGCCATTATTTTGAGGAAAGGGGTTACAGCTCTACTGTAATAGAAAATGCCTGGAATACCGTGGAAAATATGTCTAGGACTGACCTACTTAGTGATAAAGAAAGATAAAATTCAAATAATGAAATATTAAATTTCTTAACAACATATAGTGCAATATCTGGTAAGGTTCGAGGTATCATGGAGAAACACTGAAGCATATTGCAGGCAGAACAATATTTGGACAAAGAATCAAAAACATTGCCTAGAGTTGTATACGAGCGAGGTAGGAACTTAGGGGACCATTTGGTCAGTTCCTTTCAGCCCATTCAAAAACACAAGCCAAATTGGCAACAACCTCAGCCAAAGGGGAATTTTTCCTGTAAGAGATGTAAAATGTGTGATATCAAACCAAAACATACACAATTCAGTACAATAAACAGTAATAATAAATGTATTTATTTTTATTTATTTTTTAAATAAAAATAAATACATATACTATTTTATTGTTTACTGTACTGAATTGTGTACATTTCAGATTGATATCTGAACTTCATCTTACATGAAAAATTCCTTTAACGAATATCCAATTTAACTATATATTAATTTGAATATATATCAGTATATCAGACAATTCATCAGTTGTAATATGACAGGTGTCATATATTTCATGAACTTACGCCTCTGGTACATTTATGTTGGTAAGATGTCCAGGATGCTAAAGGAACACATTGGCAGACATAATAGTGAAATTAGATGAAAGGTGGAGAGAAACACTCTCTATAAACACATTTCTTCAAGTGGCCCTGGACATGCCTTCTCTTTTAAAGGTATTGAGAAGGTAATTATAGGGCCCAGAGGTGGACATCTTGACAATAGGTTCCTTCAAAAGAAGCATTCTCGATCTATGAGTTGGGTGCACTGAAAGTGCCAGGTCTCAGTGAAGCATTTGATCTATCCCCTTTCCTTAAAATAAAATAGATGCTAATTATAGATAGTGTAGCATTTTGTTCACTGATGTGTTTCTGATATTCCCCCGTGATGCAAAGGAGAAAAAAAAAATTCCTTAGATATAGGAAATAACTTTCTACCACTGAAGTTTTATGATTAATTAGTCCATATATTATTGTCACTTTAAGTATAACACTTTTTGCTACATTTTTTTTCATAACTGTGGATATGAAAAATTATTTCTTAAGTTATGCAGCAAACAGTCTTTATTCATATTTATAGTTGTGCTTGAATTTAATATTGTAATTAAATTTGACCTAGATGTTGCCTTACTGACATATGAAACAAATATGACTATTTAAATAAGAAAATGGAGATAATGTTACATCCTCCTTTCTTTTTCATATTCAACATGTGATATGTATGACTTTTGCATGCTTTTTACACTATTTTCATCACTGTTTTTTACACTTGTTTATATTAAAGTTACTGAATGTAACTGTCACTTTAAGTGAGCACACTATTTTTGTGGGTTGAGTACCTCATTACTTTTGTCTCTGTGCACTGCTTTTTTGCTATTAAAAGACTGTATATATTTTTTGCATCTTGTTGGTGGTTGGTGCCATTCTTTTTTGCTTGGACCTGCATCACCGTCTGGGTCAGGAATCCATTTCCCAGAGGCATTCAGCATCCATACTGCATTTCTAAGAGAATGCTCCTGGGGCCATAAGGGATCTGGCACAGAGTCATCATGCCAAGGAGTATTGTGCTGCAATCTGCATCTTGCTGTCAGCCCACCTCTTTGATCCTCCTGACTCAGATGTTTGTCAAAAACAGCAGGAGGATCTGTCACTCCACACTCAGTCTCCACAGGTGAGGAAGTCTCATTTTTTCCTTTAGGTCAACAAAGGTGGGGGGGGGGTATCAGTGGTGATTCTCATAGCTTTCCTTTTCAGAGGGGCTTTACGTTTACTATACCTCTCCTCATCTTTATCCAACAATCACAAGAGATGCTGTTTTCATTCCTGCAACTCGTCTTCAAGCTTTTTCTCAACTTCAAGTTTTTTCTCTGCCAGAAAACATCTTCCACTTCTGTGAAGACTTGCTTCAATTCTTCATCCATTTCCTCCGAAGTACTACTTGCAGGAAAATTGTCCTCTTGCAAAAAGCTGGCTGGAGCCGAGGACAAAACTCCAGCATGTTGTAACACTCCTTCCTTCCTTCACACACCCAGGCTTTACCATCTTGGTAGTAGGTCCAACAGTGCCTCCATCCAAGAGCAGGTTAATTTTTATTAAAAAAGTGGGTTTCAAAACATCATCAATACAAACATAATATTAATTCATATGCAGTTCTCCAAACAGGTAAACCAGATATACTTTGAATCACAAATTCAATAAGGTATTGTCACCATCTTACATAATTATACAAGAAAAACGGTATAACTTTAACAAAGATCAATTACTTTAATGTTTATATCAGATCTTTATCTTGCATTTCCTCATCTAAAAGTAATATAACTAATCCATTTATCACAATTTACCCATAAATATGCAACCTTTTCCATGGGAAATTGCTCCATGTCCTTCTACAGAACTACTGGACGTTCCCTCTTTACATTAGCAAGTAGTTCCATAAGGGTTACAATCCTCTGCTAGAGAACCCACGCACATCTTGCTTGCCAAATATAATACCGGAGAATTGCAAATATGATTTACACAGTATCTGTGTTATATCAACCCCAAGTCCCTGTGAGGGGACTATAGAACAAAACAATATAAGTAAGGGACAGAAACAGTGGTTCCTCCCAGTCCTTGGCAACCAGAGTCCAAAAATCTTTTACAAAAACACAATCTAGAAATAGGTGTTCTTGGGTTTCCAAGACCTAAATACAAGTTTCTCTAGGGCAGTACCTATCTGAAATTTGCTTATGCTTATTATTGTTTCGCACACTGAGCCTCCCATAATTTCCTAGCCAGACACTATCCCATATGTATGGTGGTAATCTCGGGTTTGATAGTTGTCTAAGGATCCCATCTATCTTATTAACTGGACATCGGTGAAAGAGGATTTCATCATGACACTCTACGCATAGAACAGATCTATAAATGGTTTTACTATCTGAGGTTTGAAACTGTGTGACAGAAAGCCCCCATTTCATAACATTTTTTATACATTTCAGCCCATACCGGGGTACAGAGAGCATTTTATTCAAAAGCTTTGGTTTCCCTAGTGCCCATGGTGACATGCAGGGGTCTAACCATAACTTTACCAAAGATGTCCACAATTTATTACTCAGTTTCAAAGCAACTCCAAGATTACAATATACAAGCAGGCTATAAATAAATGCAACCGGGTGTACCATATTTACTCCCCCCTCCTGAATACTTTGATATGTAAATTCTCTTTTTATTGGGAATAACCTACTCCCCCAAAAGGCCTGGAAGAAAACATTAAATATTCCTGTGACTAATGCCTGAGGAGAATGAAAAATGTAACATATGTACAAAAAAATGGAAATCAGCAGTGACCGAATCAAAACTACTCTCTTCTTTTTTGAAATCTGTTGTCCCTTCCAATTGATGACTAATCCGTTGGCCCATGCTAAACTTTTCTCCCAGTTTGCTAAATCAGTGTCTCCAGGACCAAAAGCTACCCCCAAAGTACAGACTGGATCCCAAGAGATAGAGATACCTGAAAAACTAAAAGTCTCAGGAAGAGGGGTATTACCTAACGTCACACCTTTACTCTTATAAAAGTTTATCTTCGAACCAGACATGTTAGAGAAGTCTTGCAATATTAGTTCGGGAGGCTTCACAGGTGTGTGGAGTTAATGTCAGGACAATGTCATCTGTATATGCCAGAATTTTTATTGGAGGAATACCAGGGGCGGGGGGTAGCCTTTTTATGTTGTCATCAGACATAATTTTCTGAATGAGAATATCAATCTCAAAAGCATAAAGAAGTGGGCTGAGGGGACAGTCCTGTCGAACCCCACCATGAATACTTATATGTTTACCCTGCCATCCATTTATATTAGGGATGAGTACTGCATCATGATACATATACCTTATCCAACCTATAAAGGGTTGCAGAACCCCAAAGGATTCCAAAGTGGTGAACAGAAACTCATGTGCCAGCCTATCAAAGGCCTTTTCTTGGTCTAGGCCAATCACATACCCATGAATTTTTCTCTCTCACCGATGTGAAAAAGCTCCCATAGAACAATTAGATTGTCACGCTGCAAGTCTGAGGGGTACTTATCAAATAGTTGGACATTTTTGTCAGCCTAGCTAAAATGATTTTACTTAAGACCTTGAAATCTGTATGTAGGAGGTTCAATTGCCTCCAATTCTTAAGTTCACCTTTGTCACCTCCTTTATATAAAAGAACCAGTACTACCTGATTCATTGAAGCAGCAAACTTTAAGGTTGCAAGCATATGACTGAATAATATTACTAAAGCTGAGGCTCGTTCCTTACTAAATTTCTTGTAGAGGCTTGTGCCTATACCATCTGATCCTGGGGCTGTATCATTTTTAAGCTTGCTGATGGATGCTACTACCTTGCTCAAGGAAATATCTTTAACTAGCTCCTGAGCATCAGATTCTGATACTTGAGGAAGGTTAAGTAGTTCAAAATGAACCTCGGCCGTCTAAAGTTGTAGCCTAATACAAAGTAGTGATTCTACATATTACTCCACCACTTGCAGAATCCCTTCTGGGGTGGAATCAATGTGCCCTGAATTTGTCCTGAGCTCAGTTATTATTCTATTATCTACCCTGGACCTGCATTCTTTAAAAGGGTCCAGGGACCCTTATTTTTATTTGAGTACCAAATCTAAGCTCCTAAGTTAATGTTGTTGCTCTATCATATTGTAGATCACCCATCTGCTTTTTGATAATGTTAATTTGTGAACTATAGTCAAAATTAATAATTTCAGACTGAGAGATGAGATGAGATGATGTAACTGGTTATGCAACTGGAGATAACACAGATAATCCCTATTTGCAACATACTTAGCTATATTCTGAGAAAGTGATTGCCATGACCTCTTCGCGTCCTTCAATCATTCAGTCAAGTCATCATTACATTCTATTACTGAAAGCCTAGCTGTGCATTCACGTCTCCACAAGTTCTGTACAAAGGGATCTTCTAATAGGGATTCATTAAGCCACCACCCATTTTTTTTGTACGCCGTGGAGAGTTGTCCCAGGTGAACTATATTATAATTACTGGTGACCCCCTTTAATGAATGGCTCTTGACTGTTTTCAAAAGCCGTAATAACTAGGAAACACTGTAATAACCAGTTATTACAGCTTTTGACAGCTCACACTCCACAGTGTTGTTTTAAAAGCGCGAGCAGCCCACTTTCGAGCATGACTTTTAAAAAGTAAAGCAAATATTAAGCCGTGTGTGAGGAGAAAGCGGTGGAAGTCACCATTTTTGAGGAGCGACCAGCCACTATTTCAGAAACACTGTTCTTTGTACTGTAATGGAGGCATGATCTGAAAATTCACATGCTTGTGTCATCACATCAAATATAGTTAAAATAGAGGAAATAAAAATAAAATCAATGCGGGTTTTCAGAGGGGCCCCTAAAATATGTGTATCCTCCTGTGCAGTTTTTACTTCTGTAAGCATTTACCAGCCCTGCTGTAGTAAGGACATTCTGCAAAGCAAGAGAATCGCAGAATAGTTTGTCCATTTGCAAGCCTCTATCTGTCCGTTTCAAACCACAATTAAAATCACCAAGTCAAATAATCAGCCATGATGTGTGAAGAAATTGTTGTATCTCCCTAAATAAAGAAACTCTCAGTGCCTTGGTTTGGGGGGCATATTTAGCTATTAATCTAAACCTCTCGGTACTGAATGAAATATCTAGCATCAGTGCCCTCCCAGAGTGAATACCTACTAGCCATGAAACTTTCACTCATGGGTTAGAAAAAAATATACCCACCCCATCGCAAGTGTCCTCTCCTGTGGACCAGAAAGAAGGGCCCTTGGTCCACGCATGAGAAGTTTGTTGTAGTTCTTTAATAGTATTAAGTTGTGTATCTTGTATGCAGTAGATATCACTTCCACCCCCCTGCAAAGTGTATAAAACCCCAATACGCTTCCTATCTCCCTTGATGCTATATACATTAAGTGTAGTCAGTGTAAGGGAATGCATAAGTGGAGTTTAAAATGTATAATATGAGTACTGTCTTGGACATAACTCATGGGGTTTTGGATAATTTTCTCTGCCTGGTGCGTTTTGCAATTGAAGCCTCCCCTCCTTCTTCAGTGTCAGTGGAGGCAATAGAAGTGTCTGACTTATCTTCACCCGAGTCCCCTTCTGAAGGTTCACTAGTGAGAGCAGCACATTTATTTCCTGTTTTCCAAGAGGGGATACCTATGCCCTTCCCTCCCCTATTTACATCATTCCCTAAGAGCACCAGTGTTTTTCCCAGTCTGGACCTCTTTTTCTGCACTACCTTTTTAAAAGGCCTATCTTGTTTTGGGTGGGGGAGGCCTAGCAGTATCATCTGTTTTAGAGGAAGTAGCCTGAAAAGTGCTTACCACTTCAGCCACACTAACCTCCTCTATTGGGGTATCCACCATCATGCATTTTTCACTCTCAGGGGTAGGGACTGGCTGGAGTTCTGGTTCAATTTGGTTTGAAACTGCCTCTTCCATCCCCAGGGTTTTCCTGGCTGTCCTCAAGCTCTGCTCTGCAACTTTCCTAGCCTGTAACATTGAGCACTATTAATTAGGCCTTCGTGGGAGGGGCAGTCTTCCCTATCATGGGAAGCCCAGGGACAATGCCCATATGCATGACCAGTCTGTTCACATAAATTACATCTGAATAAGTTTAAACAGATTGCTAAGACATGTCCATGTTCCAGGCAATGATTACATCTGGATGTATCACAGGCAGAACTTAAACAGGTAAAAGTGCCATATTTAAAATATGACCTGGGTTGTCCTGCATAGAATAGGAACCCTTTGTCCTTAGCAAGGAAAAAACTGTTGGGGAGATGGACTGGGCCATTGTTCGAGGAAAACAGTTTAACCCTGATCCTCCACCCGTCATCTCATATTTGCTCACTGCCCAATATGGTGGAGGGTCTACCCATAACCTTGCACCTCTGCTGTAGCCAAAATAGGATGTCCTCTACGTTGACCACTTCATTTTTGATCATGACCGTCACATTTTTATCTAAGGGCTTAGTGAGAGGAACTGCTAATCAGGGTAGCCAGAGTGGAGTATTTTTTAGCCCAATACTGAGACCAGAACCTATCTAAGCTGGAAACATTTTTAAAACTCACATCATAATTAGAATTATCAATGTGTATCAAAGCAAGAATTTCAGATGAAAAAAACTTCATGGAACCCTTTAACAATAGGTTTACTACATATAGCTTGTCAGGTGGAGACTCCAGTCCCCCTTTTTAAATTAGCCAAACCGTGTTCCTTCTCAGAGCGGGTTCTCCCTCCTTTTGAAACAAGTCTGACAGTTTAAACATGGGGTTCAACCTGGCTAGACGATCAGGAAACCCCAAAACTTCTTCAGAAGGGCCGAGTCTTATAGGCTCTACTTCACATTGTGCCTGGCTCTGGTGGTCCAGGAGGGCGCAGAGAAAATGGTAGAACCTGCAGTGTCTGCCCTGTGTTGAGTATAAGAAGCACTTTCAGCGTTTCCAGCAATCGTGTCACCCCGGGGTTAGTTGGAGCTCATACTATCAGTGGTGGCCACCTTTTGCACAGTACTCATTCCTCGGGATTCTGCATTGTAATGAGGAACAGATTCATCTGTAGGATCGGGGACCCACTCCCTTCCGTGCCTTATATCCAACATGTATCCTCCAGGGCTTGGATTGGGGACCAGTTTCCTGTACCAATTTCAGTGTTCCTCTGAGGAGAATTGTTGTCAACAGTTCTTTTCTCATTTGCCTCCTACTTGGATGCACTCCAAGCTATGTAGCCCTTCGGCTAATGTTGAAAGAAATTTTGCTTTGGAAACCTTAAATTGTCCAAATCATCCAGGTGACTGAGAACATTTTGACCGTGCATGGCTGAGATTGAAAGCCGCTGTGCACTGAGTCTATGGCGATTAGTTTTAGCGTTTTCTCCCACATTACTGAGAAGAGTAGCTTGTGGCTCTAGGCACACAACCGAATGGCCATTTTCACTGCCAGCCACCCTTTGGGCTTTTTTTCCTGCACATTGCTCTGAAAATTCTCCTGTGAAAGGTTGGTTTCAACTGAGCCAGTGGTATCCTTTAATGATGCTACATCAGCAAGAGGCTGACTCACTTTGACAGACTGTGAAGCACACTTGACAGTGGGAGATTTTTTCTGAACCTTGTTTAGTTCTGCCTGTAGCTCCATTTTTCTCTGTAAGCACTTTTGCTTTTCAGCATTTAACTGTTGCAATAACTGACTTTCCTTGTTAGTCTCAGACACAAACACACCAACAACAACAGGATTGTCAGAAATATTTTTCTGTACCTTCGGGCTTCCAGTAGGTACATAGTCATCCTGCAGCTCTTTGGATGACAAAAAAATATCCTCATCAACATCGACCTCAGAAAGTCCATTAATCGCCGTAGCGTTTTCGTCGGCCTCTTATGTTGTGTGTCCGGGGGGGGGGGATGACCCCCTGTTTCCTCTGCGTCAATCCTCTCCTCCAACTCCTCAGCGGTGGCCATCCTGGAACAGATGGCCAAGGGTTACCCCTACTGGAGAGTAGGGGAATTTCCCCAGTCCAAGAATAGGGGAGTTTTCCCAGTGTCATGGCCAAACACTCACCAATAAATAGAAACGGGTCTGTGTAAATCACTCATCAGGATGCACCTGGAAACAAGCTGTCACAGCTGTGCCGTTCCTAGTCAAAAACTGCAACTAAATAAATACAAAGATGGAGATTAACAGTCATCCTTACACCAAAGAGGTGGCTAACAATGGTCCAAAACTTGGCCACACTGACCAGAATGTCACATTTAGGAAGGAAAATTAGAGCACAATACAAAGCGGTATGGGTGACTTTTCTCTCTTCCTCCTTTAGTATATTAGACTCTGTAGCTCCCTATAAAGGGGGAAAGGACTAGCTGCACCCCTCCATGAAGTAATGTAGGGGACACAGAGGAGTATTTTCTCTCGAGTTCCCTTGACACCACATGCTATAGACATCCCACAACATGGACCACTCCCATGAGTTCAAATCTCTTCCAGTTGGTGGAGGAAATCCACTGCTGCACTCATTGATAGTAGTTTATGGCCACACCTCACAGGTGGGCCAGATGGGGCTGAAAGGATAGTCCTCTTCCTTCCTCCTTTCTTCTCTCCCCCTCCTCTGGCTGGAAGCCCCACCATCCAGGTGGTATCTGGGTGGCTTCCTTTAGAAAGTCCCTGTTACCCCCCATACCACTCCATGTGCACCCTACCCCCACCCAAGTTTCAATCCCCCCACACACAGGGTTCTAGATCCAATAAGACTTAGCTTCCACCCCTGGTGGTAAAGAATGTACCCTTTAGAATCTAGTTTAACTCATTGTATATACTGAGGGTAATGTATACATTTTTGCCAAATTCTTTAATCTGAATGATTGTCTTATATGAAATTTCACTCATAGAAACATAGAATTTGTCAGCAGAAAAGGATCACTTGGCCCACCATGTCTGCCCAGATGTTCCCCTGTGTAATCTGTCTCTGCAGACCCTAAGTCTAGTGGTGACCCTCCCTCCACTCTGACAATAATGCACTTGTTATGAGTATTGTTGTTTGTATGCTAATAGCACATACTGTACTATGTTTTCATCCTGTAATGGTTGTTAACTGTGTTGTGTCTGTTTAGTAAAAAGAATTATCTGCAAAAGCGATTTTTACTTTTTCTAGATTTATTGTACTCCATGAGAATGAAGTGCAAAGGGTTTCAAGCAGTGAAGTGCAAACTCCATGGTATGGACATTTCCCACAATTTACTTATTCCTGCTGGACTACAGATTTCTGTTGGTAAGAATTGTATTTTCATGCTGATCCTCTCGAGGAAGGAAAACTGATAAGTAAAATGGGGGCCGAGTAGGGTCGGGAGATGCAAGAAGATGCCCTAGAGGATAAGAAGGACTGCAGAGACATTTCATTAACATTAATTTTTATGTATTTTTTTGCCTGAATATGGGTGTTTGGGAGTGAACTGAGTACCATGAGACATTCAGTTCTATACTTATTTTTACTATCTCAGGGACTTTGTATATTTTACCAATCTGTGATAGTGCTCTTTATCGCACTTTTGTGCACTGGTTAGCCAGTATGCTTCACATTCATTTTTTGTGATACAGTGAAAAGTTGGAAATGTAATGTACTGTATGTGGGGAAATTTGTGGTGTTAGTTTTCCAAAAGTGACTGTTATACTGTAAGTTTGGGGTGGGGAGTTGTAAATTTCTGCTGCACTTGAATGTTGATAGGGCTTCTACTCTCCCGCCCTCTAGTTATGGCACTTGTTTTTCACAGCTCTTTGCAGAAAAACAAAATATGGTGGTTTTCATGTGTTTCTGTGGAAGAGGAGGAGGAGGATGATCTGGGGTTTATTTTGTTTAGCACTAATAGGATGGCCACTGAGTAGGCCGGTGTGAGGCTAAGCTGCGGATTAATGTCCAAGACATTTATTCCACAGGTTATGCCCATACAGAACTGGAGTAGGTACTATCTCATTTTCCTTAGTTTTGCACTTATGCACAGTTTACAAGCCACAGTTCGCATTTAATTTATACTGTCTGGCTGTTAGGGCAGGTTAATGTGTGTTTCACTGATGTGGATGTGCTTATGGCTGGGAGGTATTTCCACTTTATGTGCAGGTGATTGGAGAGGAATGGATGCCTCCCTTTCAGTTAATGAGAGCCCTGAGAGAGGAAAGTGTTTATTGCATACTACCAGCTGGTGCTCGACCAGGAGAGTATGTTGCACCTACTGTATGTGTTTATGTTGTGCTACATGCACACTTGTATAGGAGGGCTATGGTGCTCGATGGGAAACAGAAATGTTACCAATTTCTCAACTTACTTTTAAAGGCTATAATGGCTGGACTTACTATTGTACTAATATCAATTAAATTATACAAGTTACAGAATTGGCTACTGATGTTACAGTAGGTGTATGGGTGTAGGGAACACCTATCCCAAGTAAGTAGGGTTGCCACCTTGGGAATGCCAAAAAATGTCCACCTGACCCCCCCCCCCAAGTCCCCCTGATACCACCACCACCACCACAACTAGCACACCATCACACATAAGCACAATTAAACATGTGTTCCTTAATTTTCTGCCTATTCACTTTGCCAACTATAATACATACTGCACCAACTTACAAGAGTACACAGTCTTATAGACAGATAAATATAGATACAGCTATTAGATAGATATTCTGTTACTCTGCCTGATGTCTGAAAACAGGCTATTGTTATACCTATACACAATGGTGGTGATCCCATTTCTTCTGGTAACTTCCCATCCAATATCTCTCCTTCCTACCTTGGCTAAGTTACAGGAACATATTGTTTTATCTCAGCTCACGTCCTTTCTTGATAACTCCGCCTTTTTCACTCCTTTCCAGTCTAGTTTTAGGAAATCCTACTCCACTTCCACCTCCCTCCTTCGGCTTACTGACTCCATACTTATAGGTATGGATGAAGGTCTGATTACTTCCACATTTTTGTTGATCTTGCTAAAGCTTTTGACAGTATGTCACATCCCCTCCTTCTGGACAAACTTAAAGCTGCGGGCCTCTCTGACTCTTATGTAAGTTGGTTTTGTTCTTGCACTGAAGGAAGGTTTCAAGCCTCTGGATAGGAAAATCCATTTCATCTTCACTTCCCATTACCTCAGATGTCCCTAAAGGGTCTATCCTGGGTCCTAGTCTCTTTCCTTAATGACCTACCCACTGTCTGTCCATCTGCGTCCATTCATATGTATGCTGATGAGACAGTTCTAGCTGCATCTGGCTCCTCTGTCCGTGACCTGACCTCCTGGCTACAGTTGGATTTTGACAACATGCAGCGCTGGCTCAAGTCTAACCAATTGCCTCTTACTGCCTAAAAAACTGTCTCAGTGACTTCTGGCACCTGTCAGAGGCTTGACAAACTTGCTTCTATCCCACTATTTAACACCCTTGATGGTGCAAAGATTTAAGATGCTTCCTCCTTCAAGTACTTCGGGGTCTGCCTTGATGGGCATCTTGATTTCTCAGTGCATATTGATGCAATTTGCCATAAGCTTCACCCTAAGCTAGGTGCTTTGTACAAGAATAAAGTGAGTATTCCACTCCCTGCCTGCCAAGAAATTGTATTAAAAATGATCCTTCCAATCTTTGACTACAGTGACTTAGTCTACAGTAGTGCCCCGAAATCCTCCCTTGCCAGAATGGACCCCCTTTTTCATTCTTTCTGTCATTTTGATCTAGATTGCCCACCGCATACTCACCACTGCTCTCTTTACTCAGCCCTTTCTGCCCCCTCTCTTGATGCTGGGTGCCTTTCCCATTGTGTCTCTTTTTTATCCAAATTCTGGTTTGGCAGCCTTCCTTTCTACAGTATCTCAGATCCCTCTTATCCCCTCCTCCATCTTCCTCCTACTTTATCCATAACACTACTTCCCATTTTCTCTCTCTTCATTCTAGAAAATAATCTGTTGGTCAGTCTACTTTTTCTTATCGCTTTCCTAAACTTTGGTCCTCCCTTCCCCTTTCTGTTCATTCTGCCTCTTCTCCTTCCTCCCTAAAGTCAATCCTTTATGACTTTTGTTATCCATCCTGCGACTGCCTGTGGCTCTTTCCTCTTTTACTCCCTCATTGCTTGTTACTTGTACTCTTACTCCCCTTCTCTTGTTTTGCCCTCTTCATGCTGTTTCACTTTTACCCCTTTTTAAAGGGGAACTGTCATCAACAGGGTTTCTAAATGTCTCAAAGTCCATAGAAGGCTAATTTGAGTTAGCCATTGTATTTATGTGTGAGTCTTTGCAGTCCAGAGTTATTCATATGTAAATGAGCCTGTAATTAAAGGCTGGGGGCAGACATGTGTTTTAGGCTCCTGACAGGAAATGATGTCGCTGAGGAACTTGGCCCTCCATTTACTGTAGGTTAAATAAGAAATCATCAGTTTTATTAAGTGCGTTTTAAGGTGTTACTACAACACTTTCTACATTTGTAAAAAATGTTTTGTATGTGCATTGAAACTAGTGAGTTATTACCTCTACGTTTCAAACTGTTAGTAAAAATAATCCATCTTTAGGACTGCTTGAACCTCTAGGCTATACTGCCAGCTGATCATTAAAAACTACACATCTCAAGGCTGACTCTGTGGTGTCAATGGGTATTGGAGCCCCATATCAGGATTTCTAAACCCTGGCTGTGTTCATGTCAGTACAGATTTCTGGGGCTGCCACAGCACTGACTTCTGACCTGTTCCATTCTCTCTCTTACAATTTCAGATATGAACTCAGGTCTACAAGGTGCAAACACAGTTACGTACCTAATGGCCTGGCATCATGGGGCCAGCCTTGAAATGTGTAGTTTTTGATTAACAGCTGGCAGTACAACCTAGAGGTTAAAGCAAAGAGCTGTGAACAAGCTTTATTCACCCAGCTGAATGTGGATTGATTTCAACACGCTCCACTTACATATTCTGTGACCAGAGCAAGTCAGTTATCCTCCCTGTGGTCCTAAAACACACCCAGAAACAAGTTGTACTGTAGTTGTGTGCCTTTCCTGGACAAAGACAGTGAAAACAATCTGAGCATGTTGACTTGAAAAGAAAAAAATTAGGACACCATTAATTGTTTATTAATTGCAAAAACACATAGATGGACAACATTGTTAAAACATGCATAACTTGAAATGCACTATTAAAAGAGTATTTAACTTGTTTTTGATGAAGTTAAAAGTATAACAGTTTCTTACTGAAATACTTTGGAAGGGTAAACTCCATTCTGTCTGGAAGACTGCCCAAGTTTTACCATTTTTCAAATCAGTAGACCCCAGAGACCCAAATAACTACAGGCCAATCTCCTTACTCCTCACCCTATCAAAACTGTTGGAGAAATTAGTGAATTGCCAATTTAGAAACTACATTGATGCCTCAGATCTGCTAAACCCTGTGCAATCAGGCTTTAGGCCATGCCATAGCACAATCATGGCTCTGGCTAAAGTCAAAAATGACTGGCAGAGAGCCCTTGACTTAAAGAATTATGTATGTGCGGTATTCCTCAACTTAAGCAAGGCCTTCGATTCTGTCGACCATGCATTGCTCTTGGTTACTCTCCACAACATTGGTCTGGATGCACCTTCCCTAAAATGGTTCTCATGCTACCTGGCAGAGCAGATGCAGTAAGTAAAAGCAGTAGGGGATCTCTCCACTCTAAAACAGATTAGCAGAGGTGTACCTCAAGGCTCCATCTTGGGGCCCTTACTTTTCTCACTTTATATCAACAACGTCAACCGTGGAATCAAACTTTCCAGTGTACATCTCTTCACACTGCCAGGCCTACTCCTGAAAGTGCCTGCTCTGACCTGCAAGCAGATTTCCTTTATGCTGCAACAAAACCTCCCGAGTCAAAAGCTCCTATTGAATGCCAAAAAGACCAAGGCTATGCTATTATCCCCAATGACCAAGTCCATAAACTCCATTAAGCATGACAATATTCCCACTATCACCACCCTGCTTGGTGAGTCACTTGACTATGTGACCGAGTTCAAGTACCTAGATATGTGGATTGACAACAGACTTTCTTTTGCTGATCATATAGACAAATTCTTAAAAAAACTTAGACAGAGGCTTGGATTTTTTTTTAGAATCAAGCATCTGCTTACCCAGGAGGCCAGAGAAAGCTTAGTACAAACCACATTCCTAGCTATCTTGGACTATGTAGACTTTCTGTATGGCCAAGTCCCCAAAACCACCCTATCTAAACTTGACACCCTTTATCATAGGGCCTTACATTTCATCTCAGGTGTGTGGCATATAATATCCATCACTGTGTACTCTATTCCACAGTAGGATGGACCTCACTTACATTCAGGAGGTAAAGGAATGATATACTATGGACCTATAGATCTATATTCAAAATGCTACCCTCCTACATTTCTGACTATCTGCCCTCCTGCACCTTACGAAACTATGCCTTGAGAAGCTGTTCATGCATCTCACTATCTGTGCCTAAAGTCTTTTCCTGTTTTGGCAGAGCCTCCTTCAGCTATGTGCTGCCCCAGCTGTGGAACAACATCTAGAAATCCATAAAATTGGTGCATCCTATTGGTTTTGCAGAATTCAAGTCACTCTATTCGAGATACTTATCGGAGCCTTGTCAATGCCCTCCCTGTCACTAGCCAGCCTTGAGATATGTGTAGTTTTTAATGATCAGCTGGCAGTATAGCCTAGAGGTTCAAGTAATCCTAAAGATGGATTACTATTACTAACAGTTTGAAATGTAAAGGTGATAACTTACTAGTTTCAATGCACATACAGAGCAATTATTATAAATGTAGAAAGTGTTGTAATAACACCTTAAAACACACTTAATAAAACAGATGATTTCCTGTTAAATCTACAGTAAATGGAGGGCCAAGTTCCTCGGCGACATCATTTCTTGTCAGGAGCCTAAAACATATGGCTGCCCCCAGCCCTTAATTACAGGCTGATTTACATATGAATAACTCTGGACTGCAAAGACTCACACACAAATACAATGGCTCACTCAAATTAGCTTTTTATGGACTCTGAGACATTGAGAAACCCAGTTGATGATAGTGCCTCTTTAAATAGAGGCAATTGTTATATTTTCTAACTTCTTTCATTACTAAATTGCCTGTAATACTTATGATTCTGCTTGTATTTCTATATCATTGTATTTGACTTTTTGTATTTTAGTAGTTATATTCTTTAGCTATCTCCTTCTCCACTCTTCCCCAGAACACATCTGGAAACAAGCTGTTATAAGCCCAGTGGGCCAGATATTCAAAAGGGTTGCGCCATGTGGAATAGGGTTGCTCCAGCGCAAGTCCAAAAATGTGCCATTCTGCGATATTCAGCGGGAGGCAGATGCTCCCCCCAAATCACGCTGAGCAAGAGCGCAATGATAATGAATGAATACACAACTGAAGAGGGAGGAACCATGCATAAATAGCGCAGTGTGATATTCAACAACATGCACCATGCGCAGTAGGGGAGCAAACGGAAGTTGCGCAATAGCGGAAATGAGCCAAAATAAAAAGGAACAAGGGAGAGGTGCAAGAACGCTACAGGGAAGGCACATGTGGCTGAACTCTAGGCAGACACACAGGGCAGGACAGACACACAGGACAGGACAGGGAAAGGGCACCCTGAACCCACAGGCACAGGGAAGGTGTGGGGAACCACAGCCAAACAGAGTGCAGAAGGGGGAAGTGCCACACAGCAGTGAGGCCAGCACAGTCAGGTGTTCCCGGTGCAGGGGAAGTAGCAGCCAGGACAGTGGGGGGAACACAGAAACAGCTGCCCAGGGGGAAACACAAGCCAGGGACATGGCCAGTGCCACCATCCAGATGGAGGCAGTAATGAGGGGGGTGAGAAGGAAGGCAGCAGGGGGGCACGGCCATGGAAGGGCCCATCGGCGGTATGCCCCCAACAGGCAGTACCAAGCCCACACCAGCTTCAAGCTGTACAGCGATACCAAGATTGTGGGCCGGTACCACCTGAATTGGGCAATTCTGAGGTGGCTCTGTGAGCTGTGCAGTGATGTGATGCAGGCACCCACACGACGGAGCCATGCTCTGTCAGTGGAGACAAAAGTGACAGCTTGCATGTGCCTGCTCACCACGGGTACCTTCCGGAGACCAACAGGGGACACCACAGGCATAACCCAGTCGACCGCGTCATGCCACCTCACCCAATTCCTCAGCACACTGCTGCCACATGCTGCGGGTACATCCATTTCCCCAGCACACCGTCGGAGTGCACAGCAAACATACAGGAGTTCCACAGGGTAGCACGTATGCCTGGCATGCTAGGGGCAATAGACTGCACCCATGTGGCCATCCGCACACCACCTGGCCATGCAGGAGCCGCATATATCAATCGGAAGGGCTATGCAAGCATCAACTGCCAGGTGGTGTGCAATGCCAGGGGGCGCATAATCAATGTCTGTGCCACGCACCCTGGGGGAGCACATGATGCCTTCATCTGGCACCAGTCAGCACTGTGCCACAGATTCGAGAGTGGGGACATCCCCACTGGCCACTTAGTGGGTGAGTATGCAAACCACGTGGAAAAACATAGAGCTTGGGAGGGGCATGGTCAGAGGTGACAAGGGTATTGGCCTAAATGGCCCAAGGCAGGAACAGCTGATCACCAAACTAACCTCCACCCTCTGCACACAGGTGACAGTGGATACCCTCCATCCCTGGCTGCTCACACCATAAGCGTGACCCATGACCCCATCGCAGCAATGCTACAATGAGGCACCGCACCACCACCACGCCAATGTCATCTAGTGGGTGTTGGGATGCTGAAGGCACGTTTCCATTGCCTGGACATGTCTGGCGGTGCCCTACAGTACAGCCCCTCAAAGGCCTGCGGGCTATTCCTGGCCTGTTGCATACTGCACAACATGGCCAATGACTGTGGATAGCCATACAGGTTGAAGAGGGGGACAGCGATGGGGATGATGAGGATGCTAGTGAAGATGGTGATGGGCAGCCCCCCCTTGGGTGATGGGACCCCCGACTGCTCCGGCTGGCACAGCTGCACTGGGACACCATCACAGAGGAGCACTTCAGCCAACCCAGGTAAGTCATGGGGCCATGTGCAACCACCAGTGGCAAAGGCACAACCCACAAACATGCATGGACACACACCAGGGGTGCATGCTGTCAAGGGAAGTGGCCGAGCATGGAACCGCACACACTGCCCTGGGATGGGTGAGGTCTAACATGACACGTGGTCATACACACACACACACACACCTCGCAAGACATGCACAAAGGGTAGGAGGCACACCGACCCAGACCGCCACCCCTAGCCACACACACGTCCACAGACCACCACACCCACTGCCTGTCATTGTGCGTGTGTCAGATGCTGGGCACCACCACAGTGGCATACAGTGCAATGCAGGCATCATCATGCACAAACCACAGTGGACAGCGGCCGGAAGGGTGTGCAGATGGAACGTGTGTGTGCGTGCAGGGCCGGGTACCCCACCCTTGCATTGCCTGCTGAACGACACAATGCACACAGGGCAGCATCAGACAGTAGAAACATAGAAACATAGAAACATAGAAGTTGACGGCAGATAAGGACCGCAAGGCCCATCCAGTCTGCCCATTTCTTTTTCTACCTTATAAATGTGCCATCGGCCTTTGCTCTGTCAGTGACCTATCTATTCATAGTCATTTGTATTGCTCCTTATGCCTATCCATGCCTGTTTGAAGCCTGCACTGTATTCATAGCCACCACTTCTTGTGGTAAGCCATTCCATGCATCTACCACCCTTTCTGTGAAAAAATTTCCTCACATTCCCCTTAATCGGCCTCCTCTAATCTCATGCTGTGTCCTCTTGTCCTGCTATTTTCTTATATTTAAACATGTTAGACTCTTTCACCTTGTTTATGCCCTTAAGGTGTTTAAATGTCTCGATCATCACCTCTCTCCCTCCTTTGCTCAAGGGTATACATATTGAGCTCCGTTAATCTGTCCTCATATGTCTTCTGATGCAGTCCCTGCACCATTTGGTTGCCTTCTCTGGACTGCCTCAATTTGGATTAATGTCCTTGTGAAGGTGTGGCCTCCAATACTGCAGCAGTACTCCAGATGGGGCCTAACCAATGTCTTGTACAGAGGATTATTACCTCCCTCTTACGACTTGTGATACCCCTACTAATACACCCTAACACCCCCTAGCCTTACCTACTGCTTTAGAGGTCTGCTTGGATGATTTTAGGTCATCAGTGATGATGATGCCCAAGTCTCTTTCTTCCTTTGTGACTGCTAGCAACTCCTCCCAGCCTATAAGTGGCTTCAGGGTTTCTCTTCCCTATGTGCATGATTTTGCACTTCTTTGCATTAAATCCCAGTTGCCACTCTTCTGACCATTCTGCTAGTTTATCAGATCTCTTCTCATTCTGCCCACCCATCTGGATCATCTACTCTGTTGCAGATCTTGGTGTCATCTGCAAACAGACAAGCCTTACCCTCTAGTCCATCTGCGAGGTCACTAATGAAGATGTTGAATAGGACTGGCCCCAGGACTGATCCCGAGGTACCCCACTTGTGACTTTCATCTCTTCTGACTGTATACCATTTACCACCACTCTCTGTTTTCTGCCAGTCAACCAGTTTGCCACCCAGTTGACCAACTTCTGACCACCCCGAGCCTACCTAGCTTATTTATCAATCTTCTATGTGGAACAGTGTCAAAAGCTTTGCTGAAGTCAAGGTAGGCGACATCAACTGCTCCCCCTTGGTCCACCACTCTGGTTACCCAGTCAAAGAAATCTATGAGATTAGTTTGACAGGACCTTCCTTTTGTAAATCCATGCTGTCTTGGATCCTGTGCCCTATGGATTCCAGGTGTTGCACTATCCTTTCCTTAAGGAGTGCCTCCATAATCTTGCCCACTACTGAGGTAAGACTGACCGGTCTGTAGTTCCCACCTCCTCCCTGCTACCACTCTTGTGGAGTGGGATCACATGAGCCTTCTCCAGTCTTCTGGGACCTCCTGTGCTCAGAGATTCACTAAACAATTCTAAATGGCTCTGCTAGTTCCTCCTTTAGCTCCTTAAGTACCCTGGGATGTATGCCATCAGGTCCCATTGCCTTATCCACCCTGAGCTTAGCAAGCTCTTGTAGGACCCTTTCTTTTGTGAGAGGGAGAGTGCTCACCTCCCTCCCCTGTGTCCATGATGCTGAGCTGTGGGCCCTGCCTACCTTCTCTTCAGTAAATACTGAGCAAAGTATCTATTTAGGATAGATGCCTTTACAGGGTCCTCCTCCTCACATGCTCCCTTTTCTCCATTAAGCTTAGCAATACCCCTCTGGACTTTCTCCTTTCACTAATGTATCTATAGAAAGTCTTGTCACCTTCTTTACCGTTAGTGCTAGTGTTTCCTCAGTTTGGGACTTTGCCTGCCTTACTGCCTTACCTGCTTCCCTTAGGGCAGTTGGTATGCCTCCCTATCTTCATCCCACTGTGTTCCCTTATATTTTCTGAAGGCCAGCCTTTTGGCTCTGACCTTTTCTGCTACTGTATTTGAGAACCAAAGTGGTTTCTTCTTCTTTTGCACTTCCTTTTCTGTCTAACACAATGGGATGTTGCTTCAAGTATTGTATCATAATGCTTACCCTTTGCCTGTACCTCCTCACCTGTGTTTCTTTTGCCAGGGCTAGCTTAACTCTGTTGGCCATCTTATCAAAGTCAGCTCCTCTGAAGTCCCATATTTTTGCCTTGGAATGGGATGATTTAGATGTAGTAGCCAAATTGAACCATACCATGTGATGGTCACTGGCCCCCAGGTGACCTTCTACCTGGAGATCTGTGATCCCTTCTTTGTTAGTCAGTACTAGATCTAGGATAGCCCTGTCTCTTGTGGGTTGCTGTACAAGTTGTTTGAGGCCCTCCCCCTGCAGGAATCCACTATGAGTCTAGTTCTGGCAGATGTTCCTGCTGGTATTGACCAATCTGTATCTGGCATGTTGAAGTCTCCCATTATCAGAACCTCCCCTTTAGCTGTCATGTTTTGTATATCTTCTAACAGTAATGTGTCTATGTCCTCCCTCTGGTCTGGGGGCCTGTAGACAACCCCAGTTCTTATAGCTGTCCCATTTCCTGTTTCCAGGGTGACCCACAGTTCTTCTGGCTCCTATGTGTATTCTGAATTTCTGTAGCTTTGATATTTTCATTAACATACAGGCCCTCCTCCCCCTTTTGCACCTCGGTCTCTTCTGAACAATACATAGCCAGGTACTGAAGTCTCCCAAGTGTGGTTACTGGTAAACCACGTCTCACTAATTGCTACTATGTCCAGTTTAGCCTCTGACATTATTGCCTGCAGGTCTGGGATCTTATTTCCCAGGCTGTGAGCATTTGTGTACATGATTTTCCATTGGCCAGATTTTGATGTGTTAGTTGTTGGGTGAAGTTTGGCATTACCCTGTGCATCGTATGGGAGACAAACCTTTTTCTTACCTGGTGATGCAAATGAGCAGCAAACACGCTGAATTCCTGTTTGACCACTAGCTGAGGGGAGGGTGTTCTTCCCATTCGACGTATGGGGCTGCCCCTCTCCCATTTGCTAGTTTAAATATTCTTAAAGATGTCAAACTTCTGCCCCAATGCACTGACTCCCTCTTTAGTCAGATGCAGTCCATCAAATTTAAGAACTTTCGCTCCCAGAACTGTTGCCAGTTCCTACAAATCTGTGTCCTTTTCCTGGCACCAGTCAGCGAGCCACGTGTTTAGCTCCCCTCTCCTTCTCTGACCTTCCAGTCCATCTGCTCCCTTCTCCCAGACTGGCAGGATCTCAGAGAAGGAGATGCGGACGAAATAGATGATAGTTTGTCACCCAGCCTAGTCAGGTGTTCCTTGGTCTCCACAACTGACCGGCTGGCGAGATCATTAGTCCCTATGTGTACTAGGACATCAATGTTTTCTCCTGCTTTGTGAACAATTTTAGCAATGCAGTCAGTGTCTCTCCATGCTGATGTACCTGGGAGACATCTGACCATCACCCCTGGCTGGAGATGGGTATCAACTCCCCGAATCATGGAGTCTCCTATGATCAGAAGTTTTGGATTTCCTTTGTGCTTGTTTAGTTTTGGTTCCTGATTTGGGTGAGTATTGTTGTTTTAGCTCCTGTGCTGCAATGTCCTGCTCTGCAGTGTCTTCTGCCTCTTTATTGATTTCAGAGATAGAGGCAGATACCTGTTTGTAGTGTTTATATGGTTTTGGAGTAATGTGTTGGAGAGCGAGAGTGATGGGGCACCTGATTTGCTCCTCTAACCACCTCCAACCTCCTGGACCAACTACCCTCTGCGGTCGAGGTTTTCTGTTGGATGCTGGGGAAATGGCGGGTGGTTCTTATAATATTTCCTCTTCAATATGAAATCTGAGGCGTGCAATCTCTGCCCATGCTGCCCGGAGCTGAGACCTAAGATCTCCAAGGCCCAGCATGTAGGACAGTGTCCTAAATCCTGTAAGACTGTCCTTCTGAAAATTGTTCCACAGTACCTGCAGTTAATGAAATCCATTCCAAATAAGTTGCTGGGTTTGTAACCTAGTCAGAGTAATTAGAAGGAAAAAAATGCAAGTAATGGTTTAATTGTGCTTTTGTTTAACTTGTTATAACAAGTTAAATTACTAGTACCCTATAAATGAGATCACCTGTGGAGGCCCCACTGATCTGCCCTTCCTGCTCTGCCACAGGAAATGTCACAACTGTGGTACCCTATAAAAGGAGTGTGGCGTGTTGGGGATGGGGTGGGTGGCTGGGCCTCCCCTGCCTAAAAAGAAGAACCACGACGAGAAGAACAAGGAGGTAAGAGCAGAAACAATCAGTCAACAACAAGTGCAGTAACCCTGAAGCTTATCCTAATGTTAGATAAAACTGTAAAACCTAAAGCACCACCTGTAATAATTTCAGAAGATATACCCTGAGAAACACTTTGCTCAGAGAAAAATAAAGCAGTAACAGAAGATATACCTTGCAAAGACAATTTGAATCAGAAGATTACAGCAGTAATCTGTTAGCACACCTGTAGGCACACCTTGTAATAATGCAGAAGAAGGTATACCAGCAACAACAATTTGAATCAGAGAAAAAATAAAGCAATGAAATGTTAGCAACAAACAGTAGCAATCCCTGTGAGTAAAAAATAAAAACACCACCACACAGTAAATCTGCTTAGCCAATCTAAGTCTTAATCCTTCTCCCTTGCTCTGGTAAGTTTCTCTACTCTGCCTTTCAAGCAGTCTTAGAAGGAAAGAGCTCAGGTGAAGCTAGGTGCCTTGGCCAGCAAACCAGCCGTGCTGGGAGACAGGTCAGTTGCGTGCCACAGTGCCACAGCTGCCATGGATGCATGGGCAGCCATGCCGAGACCCGCCAGCAGTGACAGGCTGACCACTGGCCTCATGGGACGGCACCAACGGTCCCTCAGGGGTTCCACTGCATGAACGCGACCGTGCTCATGCAGGGGTCTGCAGCACACCGAACATGCCTGCACCAGGCATGCTCAGGATGTCCACAGCTGAACCCAGTGTCGACAAGGATGATGTCGCATGATGCCAGGAATGGAGGGTGGACATTGCACTGCGAGGTGTCTGCAACGCATGGGCAAATAACTGTGTGCCCATTGTGTCCATGGCAGCTGTGAATGCCTGTGTCTGCCCGTCAATGGCAGCAGTCACATCCTCCCACAACCGGTCCATTCCTGCCAGGAGCAGTGTGGTGTCTCTGCTGCACTGCTCCTCTGCCTGGTGCAGAGCCACACTCAGTGCATCCACCGCCGTCACAAGCCACATCTACTGATTGACTGATGCTTGCAGTTTGCGGGTGTGCTCATCTAAGAGGTCATCTGCCTGATCGGCATGCTGTCCCTCATGGTGGTCGTGGCCCTGATGGTCATCGCCCCTTGAGGTCGGGCGCTGCACACCAGGGCCAGGCCTGGGCATGTCCACAGGTGGTGCTCTGATGCCGCGCCTTGACACTGTACCCCCATGGCCATTGGCCGACTGCTGTTACTGCCCTTCCAGCTGCCGCTCTCCAGGGCTCAATGGTGCCACTGCAGTGGCTACAACAGTCCCACTATCCTGGACACACACCAGTGCTGCCCCACTGGTGCAGACAGGCACAGGCTTGGACTGTGATGTCACGCAGGCCTCCACGGTGGCACCACCCACAGCCATGGCTGTGATGTCACCTGCTGTGTGGCCATCCTGTGGCCCACACGTCTCACTGCCCATGACGTTAGCTCCATCATCATCGGTGACGGATCCGGCACCAGCCCGAGTCTCAGCATGCTGGCATCCATGGATGCTGGCACTCTGGGACATGGGCAGGGCCTCCTCTGCACCTGCTCCACCAACATCAGTTCGGACGTCCAGGTGGGCCCACTGTTGCCCTGACCCCCGTATGCCTGTGGAGGTGGATGGGCCCTCCTCCATCTCCATGCTACTGCCTTAAGTGGAGAAGCCCACCACTGCTGACCCATGTAGATGCTCAGGAGCTGTAAGGGAAAAACAGTAGCATTACTGCATGTGACCTACCCTGTCCCCTCCCAATTGACAGACCATGACATAACATGCAGTGACAGGCTACCACCCATCTGGAATCCACCACCGGAACACCTCAATGGCGCAACGCTGCATGCTGCCAGCAACCCGCTCTTCCTGTGGGGTCAGGCATTGCATCTCCGGCTATCCCCACCAGTCACAGACCATGCTGCCCTGATGGCAGCCACCTTCTCTTTAATTCTCTGCCTGTCTGTGCCCATCTTCTTTTGCACTCCTGCACAGGCGCTGGTGGCTGCCATGCAGGTTGACAGCATGCACCACCTCCTCCATGCAGCAGCACGGGCCTGTGGTGTTCCCTGGTGTCCGCTGAGCAGTGGCTCCTGGTTGAGGTAGGCCTCAAACAGGGCATCTGTCTATGCCTTTGTGAAGTTTGGCCTCCTCTTCCTCCCGTCTCTGTTCCTCTTCCTCCACCTCACGGTCGGTCAAGATTCATCCTGTGAGAATGACAGGTGTTACCTGTGACTGTGCAGTCCCATGCATGTCCCAGACACCACAGTACACACTCCCAAACAGCATGCAACTCACCGCAATAGACTGCAGTAACCGACTATGGCCAGTGCAGCTCAATGTCGCATTTTTATAGTGCAACCCATGAAAATGAGGCGAGGCACATCTTTAAGTGGATGCAAATGCAGTGACTGCGCCATTGAATGGCTGATTAGATGAGTTGCATATGACAGCTGAATATCGTGCTGTTGCGCTTTGCGCAATTGTGTTGAACGTGCTGAGCCAAGGGCGCAGTTCTGTGACATGCGCAGTACACACCTAACTGCACAAGCCCGGGTTGTCGACACAGGTGCCTGCCGTGCTGCTGATGTGCTGTGTGCGGGAGGCAATGCAGGGCACAGCCACCATTGTGCCAGTGGCGCCACAGTGCTGTTCACATATATGGCACTGTGGCACTGGGGTGTCGTAGGCGCACTGGGGCAACAACGCTGTAGACTGCTACAGGAGGTGGCACACTGGCACCCAATCGCGCTACACGCATTGGGTTCCAATTGCACTGTGGCTGTCCGTGCGCCAGAGACCCTTGACCCTGTGCCCGACCTTTGCCCCCTAGGCACCATGCGTCAAGTATGGGTGCACCACTATCGCACTGTTCAATGACAGCGCGATAGGGAATGGCAGCGCTGTACCGTGCAGCTGAGCGCCATTTTGATTCCACCACACTGAAGAGATGGCGCGGAGGCATGTGGTAATATGGAGCCAGGTTGAGCTAGCCAACCTGGTGGTAATAGTTGAGCCCCATGCTTGGGCTTTGTATGGAGCTGCACCCCTGGACAGGGCCAGGAGTGTGGTGTGGCAGGAGGTGGCCGACACCCTGGAGTAGGCCACCAGTATGGGGCACACTGCGGAGCAGTGTCGCCATCGTTATGGGGACCCTGAGGCACAGGGACCCAGACCTGCTTGCCCACCTGCGGGCACATGCCAGGAGGGGAACGGTGCCATGGCCAGGTAGGTGCCACATCCATACACTATTATCGCCCATACTGGTATCACGGTTGCGTGTGTCTGGCACATGAGGGGGGCTGTCCGGTGTTGGCCGTGGTGGTGGTATTGGGATGTGGGGTGGATGGGTATGGCTTTGTGGGATTGCACACAAATGGGGGCGGGTGGACTTTGCTACCGGATTGTACTGATGTTCCTCTCTCCATGTTTGCACCTTAGGGCCCGAAGAATGCCCGGCAGGTCAGAGACCGGAGGCGCCTCCTGGAGGAGCAGCAGGGCAGGAAGGATAATGGCAGTCAGTGGTGCATGGACCAGCCTGATGATGGTGAGTGCCTTACATCCATGATTACTATTGCATGCTGTATAACTGGGCGGGCATCGGGACATGGCCACCATCCATTGACACCACCGCTATGCACGCAACTTGTTACAGTCAGCCTGTCCAGTGGCACTGCATGTCTCGGAGTGCATCAATGGTGGTCCATGCGTGCACTGGGCACATGGCTGTGGCACTGCCTTCACACCGCGTAGCCAAGTCACTGTACGGCCATGGTGGTGCTGTGCAGGACATGGGCGGTGGGTGTGTGCAGTGGTCCACATGGCTGTGGCTGCCTGGGTAGGCAGGTCTTGTGGACACGGTCATTGCGGGTGGTCGCACAACATCACAGGGGAGTGGCACATGGCTCTATGCCATGCACAATGGGTGGGCTGCAGGGGGATGGACAGTCACACTTATTGACTCTGCTCCCTCGTCCTAGGTGGACGGTGACTCCAGGCACTAGAGAAGGGTGTTCAGGAGCTGCTCCAGGTGGCAAGGGAGACACTGGAGCTGCTACGGAGATCCACCGCCATGGGGTGAGGGAGGAGGAGGAGGCGGCAGGCAGGCGCCATTGGAGGAGGACGGAGGTGCACATTAATGTCTCCATGCCCCTACTAAAACCTTCACCCTTTGACCCACCCTCCACCCTTCTTCCCTGTCCCATATATCTACCCCTGCCCCTTACCGCTCCCACCTGTTCTGTGGCCCTTCCCCCTCTTGTAAATAGTTGTATATAGGTTTGTTACTTCTTTTAAATATAAGCATTTTGTTATGACAATTGTGGTTGTCTCTGATTTGCAGTGGGCTACAGGTGCTCAGCTGCAGTGGTGTGCATGGCATCAGGGGTGGTGCACGCATGGGCATGTGTGTGTGTGTGTGCAGAGGTGAACCGCCTATGGTGTGGGCAGGAGGATCAGTCACTGTCTGTGGTTTGTGTGTTGTACTCTGTGCACTGGATGCCTGTGTGCAGTGGTCCACGGGGCCTGCACTGTGTGCATGGCACCCCTGTCAGACCGTCCATGGCCTGTGCAGCTGACACCCTTTCATGTCTGTGATATGCACGGTCTGCTGGCGTGTCAGTGGTGGCTGTTCATGCTGGATAACAACTGTACCTGGCACAATGTCAGGTTACCTTCCATCACCAGTATGGTGCACTTCTTCCTCCGTGGCATTGTGGCCTCCTGTTGTTGTCCCCCCACATGCTGTCGCTTGTGTCTGTTGCAGGGGATGTGCTCCAGTGTCTGTCACCTGTGCTCTGGCAGAATGCTGGTGGCATGCAGCTTCATGGTGCCTGCGCAGGGTGGCTGGCACACCTGTGCAATGTAGGGGTGCTGGCCGTGTGTACACGTCAGCAGTGGCCATATGCCAGTGGCTTGGTTGACCCGCTACTGTGTCCCTGTGTTGGTGTGCCCTTGGGTATGGGTGGGTGTTTGTCCATGCACTGTGTTGCATCCTGTGTGGTGCATGCTTCCGTGCTACACTGTGCGTGTCTGTGCTGGCTGTTATGGCCAGTGCTGGGATGGGAAGTGTCCTTGGGAGGGTGTGCAGGGTGCTGTACCACTGGAGGTGGGGTCCGGGGCATGCCCTGTCACATGTGGGGTACCTCGTGTGGCAACGCATGGCCGGTCTCTCAGCTGTACCTCGGGGGGGATGTGCAGGATGGCACTGTGTATGCTGTTGTTGCACTACTGTCTGCTTCCACCCACAGCAGGGTGCACATGGTGGGGATGCCTTGCATGACTCTGTGGTGCACAGGGTTGCATTGTCACAGTGGTGGTGGTGGCATGCATAGGGTGTCCTGCACTGTTGGGCGCTACTTCTGGGAAGGGCGTATGGTGATTGTGGTGCAGGGTGTGCTCTGCATTGGTGGGATGGGGTGCCACAGGGTGGTCGGCCCTCCTTGTCATCACAGCTTGCCAGGGGTTTGCTGGGGCACCATGGCCCAGCTGTGGGTTGGTTGCTGGTATCCATGGGCCAGTGGTTATTCCAGCACTCCCCCAGTTGAGCAGTACACGGGCTGTGGGGGACGATGTCTGTTCTGCTGTGTGCTCCTCTGCCCATCTGTGGCATGGGTGGTGGGCCCCTGCATTCCTGGTTGTGCTGTTCCATTGCTGCCTGCTGCAGGGGGCATCCTTGGTTGCGCTATGGCACATCTGGACTGCTCCGCTGAGCATCCTTTGTTGCACTATGGCACATCAGATATGCTCAGCTTCACATCCCTAGTTGCGCTATGGTGCAGGCGGTGCGATATTCAGTTGTCGGTCGTAGGTGCATCTTGGCCTGCACAGTTTTTGAATATTGTGCTTCTTGTGCATGGGCGCAGTGGACTTGCACTTGCTCCTGCTGTTGCGCACTTTTTGGGGGCAGTTTGAATATCTGGGCCCGTATGTATTTCCTGGTTAAAACTTTTGAATGAATGAATGAATAAATAAATAAATAAATAAGAAAGATTGATAGAATGAGAATGAAAGACATACCATGTAAACATTTGGACTGATATACTTGAATGTGGACCTTCGGCAGCATGTATTAAGTTAAAACTTTTAACCCATATTTTCGGACTTTGTACATAAAAATATCCATTGTCCTTTGAGTCTGATTTTTGAATCTGTACTTGCTGTTTGATTTTGCTGCATCCAACAAGTTCTTCTTTTTAATAGCAACATCACAGAATTACAGAGAAGAATACTTGAGGTTGTGCCTAATGCAATGTGAACTCTTGACCAACTCCACTCATAGGTGACTCCTATCATCAGTCCAAAGATTTCATCATGCTAATAATTTGCTCACATATGTATTATTGTATGGCACAGAAAACACACTGAACAAACTTCAGTGTATTTGGGGCCTCAACTGCCCTGAAAAGGCAAGACACTTATCAGCAGGGCTAGTGAAACTATTATCCCCATTATTGCTGGTGCAGCAGTCCACAGTAGACAGAACTCCCTGTACAGCTCATTCCCATTAGTGGTGGGAAGTGGCCCCAGTTCACTCCAGCAGTGATCCATGGAGTGAAGCGAATTCACGGAGTGCTCCATAGCGTGAAGCGGAGTACTCGCGATTATATTGGTAATGAAGTCCATTGAAAACAATGACTTCAAGCTACTCGCATTCCCAAACCACTACTCCACCAATTCTTAAGGTGAAGTACATTGAAAACAATGTACTGTGCCTCACTCATGTGTTTTAAGCTCCAAAGGCGAATTTTGCAGCGATTCATGGGATTTCAGGTCACATGGGTTCTAGATTTTCTGCACAGCCTCAGTTTGGGGTAGTGTGTGTATGAAGCTGTAGGAGACAATCTGCTCTGAGAGCTCTGTGATTCAAACCTTCTAAAAGCTGTTAAAAAGCCTTTTGGGGTCATTTGTTTTGCTGAAACTTTAGTTCATCGATTATAGGAAACCCTCCTGTACTCATATCATCGAGCTTATTGTTTGTGTGTGGATTTTGAATGTTAATGTACAATATTCAGTCTGTGTACTGAGAGACAGTGGAAGTGTGCTTTGGGAGAGGCGAACTGTGGTGTAGGTAGATTAACTTGGAGAAAAGACAGTGCTTTCTGTTTGGTGATATTTTTCTTGTATAACTGTGTTAATGTACACACAGTAATATTTTCAATAATTCTTGCCATTTTTTGCTGAATGTTGTGGTGCAGCAGCACCTAATTTTAGTTTGTTTAAAATATGTGGTTGTATTACTGAAGTTTTCAATTTGCTCGCATTACTTAATGTGTGTGTGAGTATGTGTGTGGCGCTGTGTCATCAAATCAGACACCTTTATTGTGCCACATAATTTCAGCAATGTGCACCTGCTATCCACTGCAGCTGTGTAATTTTGTACTTCTTTGTGGTATCTTTACTAGTACTAGTGACTGTTACTGCAGCAGTGCAGTACACCCTCCCCCACGGCCCGCCCCAACTGGCAAAGGAATTCTTTTCCAGATTTGAATTTCTAATGGTGAGCACTGGTTAGGTGTTGTGCCTTTGCATCTGCATCTCTTCAGTGTGCAGCACAATCTTAATCTGTCTGTGCATTTGCATCTCTTTAGGGCCCAATCTCAATCTCTAACTTAAGCCACAGTTGTTTCTTTGGCTTCCCTTCAGAGTACTGGACAGGTGTGGTGCATAATTCTGCATGAACATTGTACTCATTAATATGCATTTTTAAGTCAGGACCATCATCACGAGTCACTCATGATACAAATCACGTTCTTCATCATCACGGTCACAAATGCAGTCACAAATCACGATTTGTGATCATGTCACGAACCACAACATTAATCTTTTTTAATAGTTACTTGAATGTATTGTAAGCCTGTTTTGTAGTATCTCTCCATGCTTCACCACCCCACCATTGTACTCATTAATGAGCGTTTTTAAGTCGAGGTGTTTTGTAGCACACCTCACTGGGGCCCGGGGAAGTACAGCCTTAAGCATTCACGTTTCTTCATCATCACGGTCACAAATGCAGTCACAAATCATGATTTACAATTACGTCACGAATCACAACATTAATTTTTTTACTAGTTAATTGGATGTATTGTAAGCCTGTTTTGTAGCATCTCTCCAGGCTTCACTATCCCACCATTGTACTCATTAAAAAGTGTTTTTAAGTCAGGGATTTGGACAGTGTCTGCAGTACATACACAGACTGGAAAGAAGACTGACTGCACACATGCAGTTTAGCACAGTATACTTGCACTGCTCAGAATACAAAGTGTCACGCATACAGAAAACATCAAAAAAGGGCGTAATTACATACAAGTGTCAGGGATGGTGGAGGAATACATTTTATAACACAGCAAGGAAGGTTTGGGGGGCACATGGTGTGAGGAAAAAAAAACTAATGTGGGATCCCATGGTGATCCAGCAGCAGTTTCAGCATTGACATAATTTGCAACTGATGTCCCTCTATGTGATCCTGGTGAAGTAGCAGGTACCACTGTGGCCTTCCTCTTCTTAGGGATGCCACCATGCACAGCTGCACCCTCTGCCACAGAATGTCCAGCAGGTGCAGGCATGGTCTGTTCTGTGGCAGCTTGCCACTCCAACTGGTGGTGATTGAGCATATGGGTGTGCTGGCCCCCAGTCCCCAGGTGAGTCCCCCGGAGGCCACGGTACACCTCTACCTCACATAGGCAGCACTTGACCACACTGCTGTCCCCCCCAACACAGTCAAAACACTGCCAAACAACAGAGGTGCAGGGAGGACCAGGCACAGGCAGGGGAGGGCCAAATGAACTGGCAGCTGACTGGTCTATGTGCTGAAAAGGGATGGGATCCACACCTGGGCCTGGGGGAACAGGCACATCCTGCTCCAGAGGACCTGGTGCTGGACTTGGTGGTGGTGATGGTGATTCAACTGCCTCAGAGTCAGGACAGGAGGCAGTGCTGGTCCTGCTCCCGGGGGGGACAAACAACTAACTACTTATAAAGGTAAGAAAAATAAAATCTACAGAAAGAACAAATTAAGTAAAAAAAAGTACAGAAAAGACAAAAAAATGTAGATTTTAAAAAAAGCTGTTGGTTCTAAATCAAAGTTTGAATCTCCTTCTCGCTCTAATCTCAAAGTATCAGCAGTCAAAACACACTCCTCTCTCTGTCTGCACAGGGAAAGTAAAAGTGTCTGCTTGTATGACTCACGTCCTTCCTGTCTAGCTAAAGAGCATGTGACTTACAGTACTGTAAGCCATGTGATGTGTGGGGGGCTGCCAAATCTGAAACACCAAGTGGATCACTTAGAATCATAATGAGGAACGCGAAGTCCATTAAAAACAATGACTTCGCCTTACCTCGCATTGCCATTCTGCCTTAACGTGAAGTGGTAATGACAAGGTGGAGTGAGCACTTTTCATTGCCCACTCCGTGTAGCGGAGTGGCAACGCGAAGTGCCCACTTCGCGTTCACTTTGCCGACAGAATTTAAATTCGCTGCATCTCTAATTCCCATACATGTTCAGTTTCAAAAGGTCATTCAGCTTCATAAAGTCATCAAATGATGGCAGTTTCTTGAAGTTTAGGCAAGAAAATTAAATTACTTTAAATGGAGAGTTCTCAAAAGAAAAGCATTTTTCCAGCTAGGCTGTTCCTTGATTGTAAACATCTTTTGCTTCTTTTTTAAACTTTTCCTGGGCTTCTCTGGACCAGTACAGCAAAGCTTTATTCACCTGGTAACCAATTAACTAATTGTTTAGTCTATTAATCGGCTGATTTTTAGATCAGACATAACATCAAAGCACTTGGCGAAACACTTGCTGCACAATTCAAAACAGGCCTGAAGACGTGTGACTTTTTGCATGGCATGAAAACCCATTGAAAATCTTTCAAACCAATCCTCCACGTTAAAGCTGAGGCGTTCATAGATTATTTTGCTGCATTATGTAAAATGTGGCAGTTGCCATTAGTTTGCACAACTGTATCTGTGGTTGAATAGCTTTCAGTTTAGCAAACATGGAACAGTTCTTACCATAATTCACTGAAGCATTGCTGGCTCCATAGGCAAAGATATCTTTCAGGTTCGGGTTCAACCCAAGCTCATTTATGGCATATCAATTATACATCCAGCATTAGATTCTGATGATTCATCTGGCTCATCATAAAAATCCAAAAGGACATCGTTTATGCCCATTTCAAAATAAAAAAATGAGCAGCCAAAGGAAAAAACATACGGTTTCCTTTGTTTGAAGCATCCTTAGCAATTGCAAAGGGAGAACCACTTGCTTTTAGCTTTTCAAGTGCTGTTTTCACAGAAAACAGCTTGAGTACATTTTCAGCCAGACTTTCAATTTTTATTCTCACCTGTTTCATTAAGGATATAACTATGTAGCTAGTTTACTGCCACAGTCCATTGACAGAAAACTGTAGTTGTGTATCACTCCATGAAAGACATAGGCCAGTTCACATGCAGTGACAGCATCCTCCTAAGTATTTGTCATTGGTGAGCAAAACTTTGTTATACAGGTGTTCTGCTTTGCATTCTGAATGGCTACTTGTTTTTCTTTGGAATGATTCCGGACGGCATCAGCTCCATCATATATTACGGTAAATACACACTGACAAATGGTACATAACAGGCATTTGTTTTATCAGCACATCTTGCCAGCCAATCCTTAAACTCTGCTGCATTGAGCCAGCTGTCAATCAATGTGCAGTTTCAGTTTCGAGTTTTCTTCTTCGAAGGTTTGGACTGGGAGTGTATTGTAGATGTGTCTTGTTGGGGATGGCCATGATCACCACCCAAACCTTCCATTGTTGGCATCATTTTATTTAATTCAGTCAACTTAAGTTGTCAAGTGTTTCTGACATCTTCCCTCTTCAAAGCGGAGTATAGCTGATGGTTGGGGGTGGGTGGATTTTCAGATTAACTGCCTTTAGGCTGAAGTATGAAATCTCACTCCCTCACTTACCTAGACTTTACCCCATAGACTGTATGATCTATTCCCAAATCTCCAAATTTGCATTCTGTAACAATTCAGGCTCAGTTAATATAGCTTTCTGTCTCGAAATCAAATCTGACTTCATTTGTGTTGTTACAAGGCACATCTCGCTACAGACCGTCTCCCGTCCGCTCACTCTCCTACTAGTCTGTCACACGTTGGCTGTCAACTTGTCAAGTTGTCAAATGTCAAAAGAAGAATTAGTTTAGTTTGTTTCAAGTGCACTGTGTCCCCCGCTGTGCTCTCCTGGCCGCTAGCTACACAGTCACACAAGACACAGATACCCAATGTCAAGTTAACTTAAGTAAAGTCAAGTTAGTAGTTTAAACACTGCACCTCACACTGACTCTTCACCTTGCTCTCCTTGCTTACTCTCTCTCTACATTGTCACATCACATGGGTGCCAAATAAATGCGCTTGCGTGGCAGGGTCGCACACTGGCATAGAAACAGTGCATGTCACTGTCAGAAAACAAGCATTTGTCAATGCTGAATGTTGTCTTGCTGCCATTGGCAGTGCAGGAGTTAGAGAGATGCAGCATAGGAGTGGCAGTCAAGTATTGGACTGATGCCAACCCACCCCCACCCTACAGAGAGTGAGAGGCATTAGGATGTCCCTGTGTGTGTTTGGTAGTGCAGTGCGGGAAAACATGCTGGGCAGGATGTGAAAAATGTCAGCTGCACAGTTCATAAGGAGGTGTAATTAAATGGCAGTGCTGAAAATGTGGCATACAAATATATGAAAGTTGTACAGTTGCAAGGGTACGTGGCAAATATGCAAGGCACGCTTGCAGCACTGGCAGTTTGTGGGCGTTCGGCACCAAATTTTCAACATAGGCATTTTAGCACCTCTGCTCATGTACAGTGTCACTGTCATTTCCTCAAAGTGTCCCAAGAAGTGATTTCGCACAGCGACCACGCTATTCTGCTCCGGAAGTGCGGAAACACATTTTGGGTAGGATATGTGAAGTGACAGCTGTACTGTTCATCAAGAGGTGTGTAAAAATAGCAATGGTGGAAATCCAGAGTGAAAACATCACAAATGCATGACGGTATGAGCATGCATGCAATCTGCCAACGCACGCTCGTAACACAGTCATTTTATGGAGTATCAGCTCCAAATTTTCAACACAGGCATTCTAGGAGCTCTGCTCATGAACCGTGTCACTGTCATTTTCATAATCTGGCCCCAAACACTGATTTCCCCACAAGCGATCGCAATTGTCACCGGAAAGTCGGAAACACATTTCTGGCAGGATGTGGAAATGACAGCTGTACTGCTCACAAGGAGGTGCAGAAAAATGCCAAAGCTGAAAATACTGCGTTAAATATTGAATGCAAGATTCTGAGCCTGCGTAGCAACTCGCACTTCCTCTAAATAAAACAGGCATTTCTTGGATTTTCCATCAAATTTGGAACATAGGCTTTTGAGAGGCCACCTCATGAACACTGGCACTGTCACTTCGTTAATGGGTCCCAAAAGGTGATTTCGTGCAGTGACTGTGAAATCACCTTCCGAGGCTGATTAACACCATGACAGTGACAGAATTCATGAGGAGGGGCCCCAAAAACCCCATGTTGAAAATTTGGTGCCAAAATTCCAAGAAATGCCTGAGATATGCAACAAAGTTGAAAAAACCCTATTCATTGCATTATACAGCTTACCGGCATTTCCTCAGTTCGCGGTCGGCTTTGAAGAGTGCAGGCATGTTCCTGGTCCGCTAAGATCGCGCCAGAGTCCAAGGGGTAAGTATGGGGTGGGGGGGTGAGGAGGCAGCGAGGTGGGTGGGTGCGGGTGGGGGAGGGGATTTAGACTACGAGGATGGTTTTCGTTTTCTAGGTAAAAAAAAAGAAAACATCACGGTTGATTTGCAATTGCAGGGCATTTGGCATGCTGGGTGGGCTCCCAGCGTGCCACCTAAAGTGGGTTTTGGGGGGCAAGCCAACGGGGATTGGGCACCTCGTGGCACAAAGTCAGGGGGGAGCGTGAGCCAAGGGGATTGGGCACCCTCGGCATTCAACAGTTGGGGAGGTGATGCAGATGGAAGTGGGTTCCCCATTGCTGTGCAAAGCAAGCAGGAGGCGCGAGCCAAGGGGATTGGGCACCCCGGCATTCCACATTTGTGGGAGATGCCGACGGGAGTGGGCCCCCTGTCGGCACACAAACACGGGGTTGCCAACAGGGGATTGGGCACCCCTGATGTTGATAGAAGTGAGGTAGCTGACTGGCCGGACCATGGCTATAATGGCGGCGGCACGCTGCAACAAAGGACCGCTGTGTATGATGATTGCAGTGGACTTTGCTTTGATGTGCTCACCCCATTATGTATGCATGGTGTGGCGGTGGCATGCAGGCTGATTGGGGAATGAGGGACGCACCTCCACTGATGCATGCCTGCATTCGCCTAACAGCAGTCAGTTTCCCCAAGACCAGAGACTGTCGCAAGATGTTTCTTGCGCATGCGCAAGCCAACATAAAATGGCAGATTAAACTGTTTCACTAGCAACTGGCAAATCCATGGAAAAAACAGCCAGGTGGCAATCCTACAAGTAAGTCAAAGCTTAGAAGTAAACTGGACAGGGGATGTCATTTTGTGACCTGACCACTGACTGTGGTTACTCCTATAGTCTGATATCCACCCTTACTGGTTTTATAATATGATGGATGTGCTCTGGTTGAATTAAACATTCTGTAATATTAAATGCATAAAACTAAGTCCTGATATAGTGTTTACCCTTATAATTTAGTTCCCAAATGGGGTGTACATAGAGTTTGGGGAACAAATATGGGCATGCCTATAATTGGGGAGGAGGCAAAGGATTCTGGCTCACAAATGTTATTTTCCTAGCTACACTACTGAAAGTAGGGACTATTTTTATTGTTTGTACCCTGCCTCACATTCTTGTCCCATGCAAGAACCGACTTGCTTTATCTAATGCCTTTATTTTGCACACAATGATGGATTGCTTTGTCTGCAAAATGTTTTCTTGTATGTAATGCACAAAAATGTATAAATAACAAGTAAAACAAATACCTTTCCTACCTGACTACAGTCTTACATATCTCCAAATACCGGGGACACAAATATCGAATTTTTGGCCGAATATTCAGGAAAAGGGATTTGCACAGCCCTAATTTAAATAAACCTAATGAAACCCAGAATCTGCAGGAATGAAAACTATTGCAAACCTTTTGAAAGGCAACCACTTCCTCTATCTGGAGTCGGGAGACACTCCAAGATAGATATAATCTGTCCAACCTAACCTATTTTTATGACACAGTGGTTATGGCAGTTGAAAATGTTACACCTGCTCAACAGGCTTTTCCTCAGTAGCTCTAAACTTTTCAAAGAACGCAAGCAGTTAGCTCTCCTGACTCCTAAAGTCTGTACCTTATAGCCATTCCAACTACTATAAGAGGTATGGGACATCAAAGGAAGCACAATCCTGGTAGTCACAGCATATTTCTTTGTCTATTCTGGCACTGATCTACAACAAAAGCCTTTTGGAAAGCTATACAAGGTTATTTGACTCCTATATTGCAACAACAGTACATCATTCTTTCACCCCTGACATTTGCATAGTGGGCATTTATGCTCACTTCTCCATAAAATGGAGATACATTATAGCACTTATCTCTTTGGCAGTTAAAACGTTGCCACAGAAATAGGAGTGGCTCTGTATGTTAATGAAAATATCAAAGCTACAGAAATTCAGAATACACATAAGGAGCCAGAAGAACTGTGGGTCACCCTGGAAACAGGAAATGGGACAGCCATAAGAACTGGGGTTGTCTACAGGCCCCCAGACCAGAGGGAGGACATAGACACATTACTGTTAGAAGATATACAAAACATGACAGCAAAAGGGGAGGTTCTGATAATGGGAGACTTCAACATGCCAGATACAGATTGGTCAATACCAGCAGGAACATCTGCCAGAACTAGACTCATAGTGGATTCCCTGCAGGGGGAGGGCCTCAAACAACTGGTACAGCAACCCACAAGAGACAGGGCTATCCTAGATCTAGTACTGACTAACAAAGAAGGATCACAGATCTCCAGGTAGAAGGTCACCTGGGGCCAGTGACCATCACATGGTATGGTTCAATTTGGCTACTACATCTAAATCATCCCATCCCAAGGCAAAAATATGGGACTTCAGAGGAGCTGACTTTGATAAGATGGCCAACAGAGTTAAGCTAGCCCTGGCAAAAGAAACACAGGTGAGGAGGTACAGGAAAGTGGGCAAGCATTAAGGATACAATACTTGAAGCAACATCCCATTGTGTTAGACAGAAAAGGAAGTGCAAAAGAAGAAGGAAACCACTTTGTTCCTCAAATACAGTAGCAGAAAAGGTCAGAGCCAAAAGGCTGGCCTTCAGGAAACATAAGGAACACAGCGGGATGAAGATAGGGAGGCATACAAACTGCCCTAAGGGAAGCAGGTAAGGCAGTAAGGCAGGCAAAGTCCCAAACTGAGGAAAACACTAGCACGAACAGTAAAGAAGGTGACAAGACTTTCTATAGATACATTAGTGAAAGGAGAAAGTCCAGAGGGGTATGCTAAAGCTTAATGGAGAAAAGGGAGCATGTGAGGAGGAGGACCCTGTAAAGGCATCTATCCTAAATAGATACTTTGCTCAGTATTTACTGAAGAGAAGTAGGGCAGGGCCCACATCTCAGCATCATGGACACAGGGGAGGAGGTGAGCACTACTCCCTTCACAAAGAAAGGGTCCTACAAGAGCCTGCTAAGCCCAGGGTGGATAAGGCAATGGACCTGATGGCACACATCCCAGGGTACCCTAAGGAGCTAAAGGAGGAAATAGCAGAGCCATTAGCAGAATTGTTTA
Source organism: Neoceratodus forsteri (assembly GCA_016271365.2). Lineage (NCBI taxonomy): Eukaryota > Metazoa > Chordata > Ceratodontiformes > Ceratodontidae > Neoceratodus > Neoceratodus forsteri. Next base: position 653,472,000 of record CM057455.1, on the reverse strand, counting down.
GTGAGTCTCTGAGCACAGGAGAGGTCCCAGAAGACTGGAGAAGGGCTCATGTGACCCGCTCCACAAGAGTGGTAGCAGGGAGGAGGCGGGAACTACAGACCAGTCAGTCTTACCTCAGTAGTGGGCAAGATTATGGAGGCACTCCTTAAGGAAAGGATAGTGCAACACCTGGAATCCATAGGGGCACAGGATCCAAGACAGCATGGGTTTACAAAAGGAAGGTCCTGTCAAACTAATCTCATAGATTTCTTTGACTGGGTAACCAGAGTGGTGGACCAAGGGGGAGCAGTTGATGTCGCCACCTTGACTTCAGCAAAGCTTTTGACACTGTTCCACATAGAAGATTGATAAATAAGCTAGGTAGGCTCGGGTGGCTGAAGTTGGTCAACTGGGTGGCAAACTGGTTGACTGGCAGAAAACAGAGAGTGGTGGTAAATGGTATACAGTCAGAAGAGATGCAAGTCACAAGTGGGGTACCTCAGGGATCAGTCCTGGGGCCAGTCCTATTCAACATCTTCATTAGTGACCTCCGCAGATGGACTAGAGGGTAGGCTTGTCTGTTTGCAGATGACACCAAGATCTGCAACAGAGTAGATGATCCAGATGGGGTGGGCAGAATGAGAGAGATCTGGATAAACTAGAAAATGGTCAGAAGAATGGCAACTGGATTTAATGCAAAGAAGTGCAAAATCATGCACATAGGGAAGAGAAACCCTGAAGCCACTTATAGGCTGGGAGGAGTTGCTAGCAGTCACAAAGGAAGAAAGAGACTTGGGCATCATCATCACTGACGACCTAAAATCATCCAAGCAGACCTCTAAAGCAGTAGGTAAGGCTAGGGGTGTTAGGGTGTATTAGTAGGGGTATCACAAGTCGTGAAGAGGGAGGTAATAATCCTCTGTACAAGACATTGGTTAGGCCCCATCTGGTACTACTGCGTATTGGAGGCCACACCTTCACAAGGACATTAACCAAATTGAGGCAGTCCAGAAAGGGCAACCAAAATGGTGCAGGGACTGCATCAGAAGCACATATGAGGACAGATTAACGGAGCTCAATATGTATACCCTTGAGCAAAGAAGGAGAGAGGTGATATGATCGAGACATTTAAACACCTTAAGGGCATAAACAAAGGTGAAAGAGTCTAACATGTTTAAATATAAGAAAACAGCAGGACAAGAGGACACAGCATGAGATTAGAGGAGGCCGATTAAAGGGGAATGTGAAATTCTTTTTCACAGAAAGGGTGGTAGATGCATGGAGTAGCTACCACAAGAAGTGGTGGCTATGAATACAGTGCAGGGCTTCAAACAGGCATGGGATAGGCATAAGGGAGCAATACAAATGACTATGAATAGATAGGTCACTGACAGAGCAAAGGCCGATGGCACATTTATAAGGTAGAAAAAGAAATGGGCAGACTGGATGGGCCTTGCGGTCCTTATCTGCCATCAACTTCTATGTTTCTACTACTGTAGATCCAAGAAACTGCACCATCTTCTAGAGAAAGGTTTATCAATCTTCTAAAAATGCTTTCTTTAGCAAGAAATTACATGAAGTCTTAAATAAAAATTTCACTTATTACAGAAAAAAAAGGGCAAAACTATTGTCGTCCTTAAAGGGACACTGTCAACCCTTTTAGGCCTTAAACTGTCCCTAGTTTAAAAAACATATTTTATGATTGCCAGCATCCTGTAAAATATGCTGATGTGACTGGTTGTTTGATTCTGATTTTTTTTAAGTGAAAAACAGACTGCCCACCATATTGTTGTTACCACACCAAAATGTATTTGTTTACATTCCGTAAATCTCCCACTGCATCTTTCCTGGACTTGAGAATCCCTCTAACACAATCTAGCCACTCAAGATGCAGTGAGTGCAGCAGAAACTACTGCATCATGAGTGGCTGCACTGCATTGGGGTGTTCTAATGTTCAGAAGTGAGCAATATGAGTAGATCAAGGATTTACAACAAAACAAGATTGGGTGTAATTACACAACTACCATGAGTTTCCAGTTGTGGTAAGAAAGGAGGCAGATTAAACCACCAGCAACACCAGTGAATTTTAGGGAAGGTAAACAATCATAAAACATGGGCTTTCAACTTGAAATAGTATGATGCAAAAATGGTTGACAGTGTCCCATGAACAAAAGATGCCACAGCACTTAACTCTGCTTACCTTTTGTTAGATATTTATACATAAAATGACTGTTGATTGTGCTCTGATGAGGGTAAAAGGAAGGTAGTTATAATGTATTTCTGTTCACAAATATTTGTAACTATGCTCTTGCTTTATTTCACTGATCATCTCTGTGGTTTAGGTATTACAAGATAGATTCTTTGGTTTTTACTAATATGTGTCCATGTACTATTAATTAATTTGTTATATTGCTAATTTATGAATGATTATTCCTGTACATCTGTACTACTTTTTTTTGTTTGTTTGTTTGGCTTAGCTCTGTCTCCAGCCATCAGTCACTTTAATGCTCCACAATGGCAGAAAAAAGTTGAGGTGCTGCTGCTGCTGGGCAACTTCAATCTGCCAGACATAGATTGGAGTCTCCCAGCTGCAGCTTCATTCAGAAGCAGAAATATCCTGGACTCCCCTGCAGGGGGCAATCTAAGGCAACTAGTCAGGGAACCCACTTGGGATGGGGCAATACTGGACCTGGCGCTCACTGTGACGTGGACAGCCAGTTGTGAGTGCTGTATGATTTTTTGTAAAATAAAAAAATGTGTTGTGAACTGTCTCCCATGAGAAATGCTGAAACAGCATGTGAGATCTCACACACACACACACACACACACACACACACACACACACACAGGTTTTAGATACAAGGTGTTATGTGAAAGGCTAGAAGCTAATTATAGAGTAGAACAGGCCTTGATCAGGAATCTCCTGTTTTTCTAAGTGAATTATAGATTTGACTGCTAAAAGGGAAATTAGTATCCCTTTTATTATGTTTCGAGGGGGAACCAGGTTTAGTACACTGGTGTGAAATCATAAAGATGCCTTGATGTCCTGGGAAGGGAAGATGCTCATGAGTTCAAAGAAATGTCATTTGAATAAGAACATGAGTTATGCTGAGGTTGCAGAATTTAATACTTGGAAAAGACATCCTGGTTTTATATAGATGTATTTTTTTTATATATTCTGACAGGAGGAGCCAGATGACCTCATGCAAATAGGTGGGAAAACCAGCTTTGAACACTGTTCTGTTTTCTTCAGAGACACTTATATCTAGACTCTGACAAAGAAACATTTGAGCACTTTAAGCAGGTATTTAGAGAGAGAGAGAATAACTAACTATTGTAGTAGGAATTGCACTGTTAAAACATGTTTTGTTTGAGAGATTTGTATGTCTTGTGTTATAATAGTTCTGTATTTTATGTGTTACATATTTATATCTATTGTAGTAAAACTCTATTTTTAGAGCTTACTTGGTCTGTCTTTGATTTCTTTCCTTTACAAGTAGAGTATATATGGTTAAAGCAGACACTTTACATAAATTTGAATAGTGATACCAAACTGGAAAAAGGTAAGCATTTTAAATCTGAGGTCTTTTATTATAGTTTTTAAGGGTTAATTTCTGTACACCTGGTTAGGTGTCTGTAAGCAAAGATATCTGGCCGAAGACAGAATTATCTGAACCTATACATTGGGTATGCTAACAAGAGGTTCACAGTTTGAATCCCTCAAGACTTGTGACCAAAGTTTGACTTGAACCCCAAAAACAGACAAGAGGGTTACCTTGTTCTGTTAACTGTTCACTAAGACTGTGCTTGAGGTTGGTACTTTGGGAGTAGAAGGCGACCTGCTGAATGGGTTTGTGACACCACCAACAGGAATAGTATTGTGGGTGTCAAGGGTGGGTTCACGACAGTGTGGTTCAACATAACGATGGTGGTGAAGCAAACCACACTAGGACAAGGGTCTTGGACTTCAGGAATGCAGTTTTGTTTTTAAACGGGTGAATGTTCAGAGGTGACCCAGTAGGAGGGAAGGGGAGGGAGGGAGAGGTGGAAGAACAGTGGGTTAAGCTAAGGGAAGGCATAGTAAAGGCAACAAACCTCTGCACAAAGTAAGTGAGCAAAGCCAACAGAAAAAAAGAGACTGCTGTGGTTCTCAAAGGAAGTGGCTGAAAAGGTAAAGGCTAATAGGACATGATTGAAGACATATAAAGAGATGATGCAGAGGTAAGAGGACAGGGAGGTGTATCTGGAGCATCAGAGGGAGGCAGGGAAAGCAGTGAGGAGCACAAAGACACAAGCTGTCAAAAAAATGGCCCAGGGGGTAAATAAAGGGGGCAAGATATTTTTTAGGTACATAAGTGAAAAGAAGACGACTAGGGGAGGGACTGTAATGTTCAGAAGGAACGGTGGGGACTATGTAGAGTAGGATCACAAAAAAGCAGGTATCCTGAACAAATACTTAAGTTTACACAGAGGAAGGGGAAGAGGAAGAGACAAACAAAAATAACAGGGGTGCTGGAAGCAGGGAGGTAGACACACATCATTTTACAGAGAAGAGACTGCAGAAGGGACTTGAAAATCTGAAAGTAGACAAAGCAATGGGGCCAGATGGGGCACGCCCAAGGGTATTGAGGGAGCTCAGGGAGGAACTGGTTCTGGCTGTATCTCTGACGGTCCTTTTTATCAACTCATTGGAAATGGGAGAGGTTCTCTACAACTGGAGGAGGGAAATGTAGTCCCTCTTATCAACATAGAAACATAGAATTTTCCAGCAGATAAGTTCCACTTGGCCCACCTAGTCCTGCCATTTTCTCTGCCCATAGTATCCCCACAGATCCTACTAGATCCTCAGTCGATTCACTCACACCTTCCTTCCTTCTCTCTAAGATACCGTTATGTCTATCCCGTGCATTCTTAAACCCTGCCACTGGTTTTGTCTCCACCACCTCCATTGGAAGTCTGTTCCAAGAATGCACCACTCTTTCGTGAAGTACTTCCTCACACCTCTCCTGAATCCCCCTCTAGCTTCTTATAATGACCCTTTATGCTTGAGCCCTTTTCCTCTGAGAATATACTGCCTCTTGCACCTTGTTTACCCGTGAGGTATTTAAAGGTCTCTGTTTTACCCCCTTCTTCCAGGGTACACATATTTAGGTCCCTTAATCTGTCCAGTTCCTTTCAATGTGCTTGATATTGTGAATCCCTCCACAAAAACACAATTCTAATTTGCACCTCTGTCTAATCTTCCTGCAATATTACAACTGCCTGTCTGTCCCAGGTCTTTTGTGCAAATAATAGGTCATTTTTAACTCGAGGTTTAGCATTCACCCAGATAATCTGGAGAGTTGTCTTTGCAATTCACTTAAAAAATTGTTACTTAATGTCACTGGAGGACAGTGAAATAAATATATATATATATATATATATATATATATATATAGTGACACACCAATGCCGTAGGAAAATTGGGGCAACCGCCTGGTATAAACCTCTAAGGCATGATTTCATCTAAAGGTCACTCTATTATTAACTTGAAAAAGTGAGCACTGCAACTTTAATTTTTTTAACTTTCTTTAGGTAATTACTATTGCTGCCAGCAGAGGCATCCGCAGACCAGCAAGTCGGAGGAATCACATGATATGTTGCTTCAGCAAGAAGAACAATCACATGGTATACCGAACAGACAGTTTGTTTGGGAGGCAGGCTGGCGCCAGTGAAGTATATAAGGTAAGCAGACTCCAGCGTGTTGTTAGAGTGGCAGAGCAGTTGAGCAGAGGCAGTTAGAGGAGAGCTGCAGTAAAGGAGAGAACAACTAGTATTGTAGAGAGAGAGAGAGAGAGAGAGAGAGCGTGGACTGTTTAAATTGATTTTAGCAGCATTTTCGACAAGCGAACAAAACTTCCTTCCACATCCGTGATCTGTCTAATTAAATAAATGATGATGGTCTGTGTGTTTGGGGGGATGGGTGTTTGAAAGAAAAAGGTAAAAAACTACTTATTGATCGTCCCTCATTCAAAGAAGGCAAAGGGTTAGCCTAGGATATATAGGATTAGATAATTGGGCTCAGGGCTGGCTGCTGTATATATAACTTGTCCATTTTGCTTTGCTTTTGGAGTGGGCCCTTGGGCTGACTGACTGGCCGGCACGGCCTTGTTCTCCCTCACCCTCTGATTCATTCATCCTCCCTCCGAGGCAGGCTGAATGATCTCTGGCCCTGGGTCCCAGTCCCCTGCCTCTGCCGACTCCGAGGCAATTTTATATTTTTACAAGACAGTACAAAATAACGCCTTGTTCTTCACATCCACAGTCCTAGAATTCCACCTTGCAAAAGTTGATTCAATGATTCTTGATTCCCCAGGCCTGGGTCCCTGCCAGCCACCCCACCCACCTGTCTTGCTGACTCCTGCCAACTCTCCGACTAAGCCTGGAGGCTGCTTGGCTTGGCTGCCCCTGCCATCTGCCCACCCCATCTGCTACTTTCCTAATCCTGTCAGGGTGTCCCAGCAGTAGTTACTTCGTTCGTGCTGCTGGCTGCCTTTGCAACCAAGTCTGCTGCCTGGGGCCTAGGCTGGCTGCATTTTTTAAAATAAAAGGGGGGGTCACGTGATGAGCTGAGGGGGGTCACGTGATGAGCTGAATTGGTATAGACGTCTCCTGTGCTGCTCCGAGGCCCCACAATGAATAATATGAAATTAAACCCTCCGAGACTGGCCTAAATTGATTAACAGCACTCAGAAAAGGCTTGTGAAGTGCTGTGGGTGCGTGTTTTGAGGAGATCGCTAAAAGGCCGCGAGAAAGGGAAAGGAGGTGACCGCAACAACAGCGAGTATCCAGCTGTAAAACCAGTCCGCGCCACAGCACCAAGATGGAAGCTGAACCCGCGGAGCCCCTGGCGAGGCGAGCTCCAGCTACTAAGAGGCCGAAGCCTCATTCGCCTACTCTGAATGAACAACAGGATGAGCCAGGAAAGGAGGGGGGCTCAAGCTCGACTACTGATGATATCTTGGAAATTAAGGTAATGCTGCAAGGGCTGGTGATTGATTTCGCAGCGGTAAAACTGGCGTTACACTCATTGGCATAGAGAATGGGGGATGCAGAGGCCCGGATCTCCTCACAGGAGAGGAAGATATCTGTGATGGAGCAGGAGATGGTGACAGTCAGAAAACAGGTTAAGAACTTAGAGGAGAGATGGAGGACCAAGAATCAGAAGTCGGAGAAACAACTTGATACTATCAGGGCTACCAGAGAGGGCTGAAGGGCCAGACTTTGTCTCCTTTATGCAGGATTTGTTACTTAAGTCGCTGGGTCCTACCCCATCTGGAGAAGCATACAATCTGGAGAGAACCCATAGGGCACTAAGGGAGATGCCACCACTGGGACGCAGACCTCGGGTGATAATTATGCTTTCTTAACTATAAAGAAAAGTCCCATGTGCTATTCACTGCTAGGCAAAAGAAGACTCTTCACTGGAATGGTGCTTCTCTTTGGTTGTTTCAGGATCAAACACCAGCGGTTAGAGAGAAGCAGAAGGAATACGTAGAAATTAAGAAGAAGCTATATCTGGCAGGAATCAAGTTTCGACTACAGTTCCCTGCAACTCTGGTGGTACGTCTTCAAGCTGGAGAGAAGAGGTTTCTTACAGCAAAAGACGCTTTAGAGGAGTTGTGGTCTGAGCTCCCTGAATTATTTAAGTCTCCAACCTGAGCATGTTCTAAGAAGAAGGTTGTGTTAACCTGAAAGGCTGGGACTGAAGATAATTAAAAGACATTAAAGTTCATACTGTTAGCTGGTTTAACTGTTTACTGTTATATATGTTGGATTTAAGGGGTATGCCAAGGTTATGGGGTATAGAGGGCTGCCTCTGGGATGGGGAAACTGGGATTTCAGCTCACTGCAATCAGGGATGAATAGGGCAAATGGTAAACAATTATCCGGGGAGAGGGGGCATGGTCACTGAGCATTGGAGATGGAGGGGATCTGGGAGGAACAACATTGCTTGGCCCTCAAAGGTGACCCTCCTTGTAGAGGTTAGATAGGAATCTGAGGGGCAAGGGAGTGAAGCTAGATAGCACAGGTACCGGGGGGGGTGAGGACTCAGAGGGATGCAAGATGAGCGAATGGCCATGAGGTGGCGGGTTATAGGGGTATAGCAAATTTAGTACTAGAAGGAAGAGGTGGGTTGGAATGGGATTCACTGAGAGAGTATGGACATAGGTGGTAGCTGTTTCTGCAGCCGGGGGGTCCCATGGGTGCAGATCCTAGGAGCTCCTTTATCTGAGATATTTGGGCCCAGACGCAGTCTCCTCGAGATTGGAGCACCTTGAGGGAGTTGTAACATGGGGATGGTCAAAGGTATATTATTTCACAGGGGGCAAACAGTTCACATTACAGTCGCTAGAGGGCGTTATTTCCCATTTGTGCTGACGGGTACTGTGAATTTCCATGAGGCGAGGTATCGGATTTCTCCCTGCTATTATTGGGGCAGAGATGGAGAGATGGGGGGGTGAGTATCTAGCGGGATTAAGGTTCAAGTTTTTTGGCAGCACTGGGAACCTATGAGGGATCTCCTTGGGATGTAAGAGAAAGCGACGAGAGGGTTGTTAAGGTCTGATATTCTTTCTATAAGTGAGAGCTTGGAGAAGGTTTATCAATGACATCTATAGGGAAATAAAGGGAGGCGAGCCCTGGCAAAGGAGGGTGAATGACATAAGGGGATGGAAGACTTTTATGCATTAGTCTTTTTCGAGGTTATGGGCTAGGCCTCGGAGTTGTATTGACATGAGGTGGGGCTGGGGGAGTGGTACAGGAACAGGTTCATCCATGACTAGATATCTGGTAGGTGGACGATCTATGGATCGGGGGTTGAGGGAAGGGGGGAGGGCTATTTGGATCTGGAAAAAGAGAGAGTCCAAGTTAGAGAGTAGCAAGGATGCAGACCTTGAAAGGGTATGATGTTTGGGCCTATGCAAAATAATTCTGATGGTTATTAATGTCATGTGTTAAAATAATTTCCTGGAATGTTAAAAGACTCAGGGGTAGACGCAAAAGAATGGTTATTTTGCGACATATTGAGCAAATGGGGGCTCACATTGCTGCGTTACAAGAGACGCATCTTCTGACAGAGAAACTGAGTGGTCTCAGGAGGCGGTGGGTGGGACAAGTCTATGGGGTAGGTAGGATAGAGCTTCAGGGGGTGTGGTGATTCTAATAAAGAAAACCTGCCCGTACATGATGTCGGCAGGTGTTTGCAAGGGAGGATAGCAGGGGGATTTATCTATTGGGCATTTTGTTTGGTAAAGCAATTTCGGTTGCCTCTATATATGGGCCAACTCCCTCTGACCCTGATTTTTTTGCTTCAGTAGAGAGGGACATAGCTATTTTTTCATCACACTCTCTTATTCTGGCAGGCGACCGGAACACTTATCTTAATAACCAGAAGAACAGGATACCACCGTCCAATGGGCCGCTGACTAAGGCTCAGTTGGCCCTGAGTAGGCTTTTGGAGGTTACAGCACTGGTCGACTCCAATTAAGACCCACTCGAGAGGGGTAGTAATATGACATTCTATCTCGCGCCCATAAGAGCCAATCTCAAATTTATTTTTTGTAAACAGAGAGCACCCAGGAGGTTAGGTAAGTGTTAACAGAGGGCAGAACCTTCCGGATCACTCCCTTATTCAGTTGATGTGGGAACTAAGACCTACACCTCCTCGCCTGTACCGATGGAGGCTAAATGACTCCTTATTGATAGAATCCGCACGCGGGACAGGTTGGAGGAGGTCTTTCAGGAGATCATAAGGCAAGGCACCTACATTGTAAATAAAAAAGCTGGCCTGGCCAACTTATAAGGTGTTATATACGGGGGTAGCCAAGGGTCTTGCAGCCCAAGGTAATAGGTGGAGAAGGGCTAAAGAGGAATTTGTACTGGGGGCAATCAACTCCTTGTCGCCGCTGAAAGGGTCCTCTGGGGAAATAGATGCTGAACTCAAAAGCTTGAGAAGGGAACTGGTGGATATTGTTTATGGGAAAGTAGAATTCTGGTTGAATAAGATTAACGCTAAATTCCTGCTGCAGAGTGATGTCCCTGGGCGTCTACTGGCAGCAAGAGTCAAGGAGTGGGAAGCAAGTAGAATGGTTACATCTATTCAGTATGAAGGGAAGCTTCTAACAGATCCCCAAGAGATGGCGGAGGCTTTTACGTCATATTTTAAAGAAATATACCAGGCTAAAGATTTGGCGGAGGATAAAGAAACTAATCGTTTCCTAGAGGGAATTTCATTACCAGTCCTGGACCCAATACAAGCTAGGGAGTTAGAAGCTCCAATAAGAGCATCTGAGATTATTGGAGTGGTGCAATCTCTTCCTGCAGGTAAATCACCCGGGCCCGACGGCCTTACTGCCAAATTCTATCAGGCGCATATCCAGACTATACTTCCTATGCTCCAAGAATTTTTTAATACCATAATGCAGGAGGGGGTTCCTCATCCTCCATTGTATCAGGCATACATTACACGAATCCCTAAACCAGACAAGCCTAGGGATGTACTTAGCAGATACAGGCCTATAGCTTTAATGAACCAAGACATTAAGATTCTTACAAGAATCTTGGCAAATAGAATTTTGAGTATTGCCCCCAGTTTAGTCAGTCAGGAACAAGTGGGATTTATGCTGGGGAGGGGGGCACAGGATGCTCTCAGGAAAATACATCATATTTTAAACTATGCCCCTGATTCTCAATTACCTCTAGCTTTGATTTCTTTAGACGCGGAAAAAGCCTTTGATCAGGTTTCCCATTCCTTTCTCATTGCTACAATGGAGAAGATGGGATTTCTGGAGGGTCTTCTTAGGGGTATTAAGAATCTATACGCTGCGCCAATTGCTAGGGTACTATGCAACGGCTATGTCTCACGGGAATTTCAGTTGGAGAAAGGGACCCGTCAAGGATGCCCTCTCTCACCGATACTATTTAACATCTACTTAGAACTCCTCCTGAGAGCGATCAATAGTGATGTAAATGTCAAGGGGATAAGGATAGGGGGAGTGGAGTTAAAATTCTCAGTCTTCGCAGATGACATACTTCTCTACCTACAGGACCCAGCATCTAGTTTTGAAAGAATAAGAGAATTAATAGGACGTTTTTCTAAGGTTTCCAATTATAAGCTGAATTTGATGAAGATACAAGTTCTCCCTTTGACACCACATGTTTACTGGGTGGATTTTGCACCACTCGGATTACAATGGAGGATGGATAAAATTAAGTATTTAGGCATCTGGATTACAGCAAATCTGGAGCTGGAGGCGAAAATAAATATGGGGGGGATTATATCAGCGGTCAAGGGGGATATACTAAGGTGGAACAAGCTACCCTTGAATTTTACGCCACGATTGGGCCTTATTAAGATGAATATATTACCTAGACTGCTGTATCCGGTTCATTTAGCCCCATATAGTATCCCTAATAAGTGGTTCAGTATAAGTAGGAAGCTAATTTTGGGATTCCCATGGAATGCGAAACCGCCTAGGATAAAACATAATGTTTTGCGTTTGCCTCATACAGAGGGAGGGATCAGGCTGCCTGATCTCCATATTTACTATGTGGCGGGTCAGCTGGGTCTTATGGTCCGATGGGCGGAAAATGTTGATGGAGAGAGTTACTCTCCAATCTGGTTACAAATAGAGAAGCAAATGTTTAAAAGCTCTGGCCTTACTCCAGAATCGTTGTATGCCAGAATGGGAAAAGTTTTTACAACAAGGTATGGGAACCCAATTGTGAAAACTGAAGAAGCCTGGTGGTCATCTTTACCCAGCACAAAACAGAATCAAATGAAGGCTAGAGATCAGCCTGTACTGGGTAACCTAACTTGTAATGGGGGTCGGTAATTAGTTTATGTGGGCTAACCAGTTAATGGGTCTAAGGCTTAGGGATGTTATTCAGGGTGATAGTGTGCTCACCACCACGATGTGATGGAATGTCCTTTTTCAAAGGCTACAACTCAAACGAATGCTGGAAAGGGGATGAGGGGGTCGGGGGTTCCTGCAATGGACAACTCCTTCTCGTGGGAGAGATTAAGGGAAGTTAATCCATGATCTAATCCCTCTCACAAATATATAAATCCTCCTGACTTTCCAGCCCGAGTTCTCCTTATAAATTTCTCAGATGGGACAAAGTGATGGCCCTAGGAACCTTGCTTGGGAAAATATCTGAAAAGCAGCAGGTATATTGGGATACCCAAGTATAAGAGTACGTAATTTTGTTGTCTCTAATATTTATTATACCCTGTGAAACTAAGGTGATAGAAGCTTGAGACAGACAGACCTGTGCTTTAGATGCAGAGGGGAGTAAGCGTATCTCCTGCATGTAATGTGGGATGTAAAATTTTACACCTATGGAGAGAAATTAAGTGACACATGGGCCCAATGCTGGACTACTCAGAATTTATAACTCCAGAGGTATGTGTTTTGGGTGACTTTTCCACATCTTGGGGGTTGCACCTAAATACCACCTCTCCTTGATGGCGGCGTAGTTAAAGCTTTTTTAGTAAAGCACACAAGGATGACCAAGTTTATGCCTACGATCAGTGGGTGAGAGAATTAATGGGGGTTCTGGGCAGGATAAAGAGGCATCTATATTCTGAGGGAAGAAAGGAGGTATATGCTAAAAGATGGGCGGGATTAGATGCGATTTACTCCCAGCAGGTTACGAACACTTAAACACAGGCCTGTCTGTCAGATTGTGAATAGCAAATGAAAAATATGCTGGAGTGTGAATCTTTTATCTCTGGTATTAGTCTGGCTTAAATGATTTTCTAGACAGCGGTGGTGGGGCTGCATTTGGCCTACTTATTAGGATAACAATGGGATAGTATTGGTCTGCTTGGTTATCAAGGGGATGGGGGACTCTCTCTCTTTCCAGGGGACACAGCAGGAGGCAGCCTGGTGAGAGAAAGGTTCCTTATGGGGGCCGCTGAATAGAATTTGTTCACGAGCTTGTAGTTATAAGGGGATCTGGGTTATTTAAGGGCGGAGACTATATACACACCTGCAAGTTCATCTTACTAAGGTATCGTCGAGTCCGGAACCTGATTTGAGTTTGGGGTGGTTTCTCCTGCTGTGCTTGTATATAGGGGGGATGTATATAGTTCACACAGTCAGTTTGGGGCTGTGTACCCTGGCTAAGCCAGGTATGTGTATGTCTGTCTGTTATTTGAAATATGAATTGTGAAAGAGGGGCTCCTAAATAAACAATCCCCCCCCTTAGCCTCCTTGTTTATTATCTGTTGTCTTGTGGAATGAATGCTGTCTTCGTCTTTGTGTGCATTTGTTCATGTTCAAATTTTGTAGGAGTTGTCTTGGTAAATAGCTTGTAATAGCCTGGCCATCTATTACAAACTATTTACAATTAACTTTTGTCTCTCCCCTCTCAATTCTTTATGGCATTAATGTTTGAGAATGCCAGCCCCCTTGATTAAAGTAGAGTTATTTTAAAAGTAGAAATAACGTCTAGTACAGTTATGCTGGTAGGTTGTAATCCCAGTCGAATGACCCTTAGAGACTAAAATTAAACCGTAGTTGGTTAGGCTGTCGGTAAAAGAAAAGAAATAAAACTGTTTTGTCTTTCAAGGGTTTTAGTTTTGAGTAGGACTTTTATTTCTGTTATTGAAGAACAGTTTGTGTATATTCAAGTAGAATATGTTGACAGATTATGTGTACTCACTTGAAATTTGGAGCGCTATACTATAATTAACTTTCCGGTAATTGTCCGTTTTCCTTCTCGCTTGTGCACACATTCGTGTAGCTCTGCTCGCTTCTCGGTTTCCGAATGAAATAAAAATAAAACTTAAAATGAAGCCGCGGTTGTTAGTGAGTCTTTCCTTCCCTTAGAATTTATTTTCAAACCTTGAATGTGGCTGTTAGTCTTTTAATTCAGAGAAACAGGCCCAGAAGTTTCTCCTCCCTCCTCTGCTCTTAGGAGCTGGACGCCCCTGTCTGCCTGTTTTATTTACAGTGATTCAGAGCGGGAGCTCCTGGCATTTTCAGAATATTGTAGCAGCACTAAAATCTGATAAAATAAGAATTAATCATTGAAGCTAATAAATATAAATTAATTAGATTATAGAGGAAGCTATAATATATGTGATATATCAAGTTTATTTCTAAAATTTATGTTAAAGTTTGATTGATTGGTTCAGGAACCAATCCTCTTGCTTTACACCCTTTATATGCCAAAGTTTTTTTGAATAGAGCAGATGAAGTTTGGATGCTGTGTTGTAAGCATCGAGAAGAAGTAGTAATGGAAATGAAATACTGCCAGAATAATGGATTGTTTGCCTGTTTTCCTTGTAAAGACCACAGAACTTACAGTTATTTTTTTCTTTAGTTCGAAGTTCGCTTTTATTTTGGCATTTTGTTTGCACTTGCTGGTTCCAGTAAATAAAAGACTGTGGAAAAGAACTCTCTCCTTGCAAGTATACTTTGTTACCCTAGCCTCCCACATTGGTGTCAGAAGTGGGATACTGGCTGGTTGAGGTAACCAACGAAAGAGCCTGTTCCAAGGTCACTGATGCCTGATGTTAAGAGTTCGAGAGGACATTTGCCTGACAGATCAACCCGAACCACAGAGAGTGCATACTAGGTCAGTAACAGCCAAATATCAAATGCCCTTGCTCTCCCGGTCTGGAACCCAGTGACTCAAGGAAGGTTCTGGATATACGACAGATGGAGGTACCCAAGGATGAAGGAAGGAGCAAGCCAGTGGAGGTATTGAAGAAGAACACCTCCTGAAGAAACCACAAGACTTGGTAAATGGCTTTGTACCAGGCAGCTGGAGATTGAGCTGACAGAGGGATAGAGATCGGAGAGAATATGAAGCCAGATGGAATGATACCTTAAGAGCCTTCCAAGCGTTGGGCACTGGGCGAACCCCTGCTATTCCTGGAGGGAGCCAGAAGGACATTAAAATAGCCAAGCTAACAGGTACCGAGCGACATAAAAGCCTATTTGTTGACCTTTGAGAGGGTGGCAAATAGCTCTGCACTGGCCCTTGAGACCAGTGGGTAATTCGATTGGCACCCTATTTGACTGGGAAGGCTCAACTTACGTGATAGCTGAGTGACATACTAGATGTGAATAACTATGACCGAGTAAAGCATGCTATTTAAAACGATATGATATAAAACACGGAGACTTATCACCAGAGATTTTCAGCATTCAAGTACACCGCAATTGATAATCCGCGAAGATACGTACATACAGTTGACAGACTTATGTGTTAAACGGCTGCAACCCAATACCCGAACTACAGACCAAATTATTGAGACTATAGTTTTAGAACAATTTCTACGTGTACTTCCATCAGATGTTCAACTTTGGGTTAAGGAACATCGCCCAAAGACTTCAGAAATTGCTGTTCGTCTAGCTGAAGATTATATTACTGCCCGACCCCAAAGACAAAGGACCTTTCATCAGACCCACCCCCATCAGCCGGTAAGAACAATTACTAATACGATGGGAAATATTCCTGCTTCTACTACTCAAGGCACCAGTAAAGCAGGAAGAGGGTATAACCTGACATTGTGTGTCACGATGCAAAGCTAGGGACACATTGCAAGGTATTGTCCTAAGAAAAGGTAGAACAAGCAATATTTAGCTCTAGCTAACTGGGGGAGTTTGTGGGTACCAGTACAAGTAGGGCAGCACAAAGTCTTAGGTTTATTGGACCTCGGAAGTAAGCAGACTCTTGTACATTCACGATTACTAAGTGCAGCCCCTTCTCCAACAAAGTATTTACAAAAGTGACCTGTATTCATGGTGATACACATTCTTACACACTAGAAGAAATAGAATTGAGTATACAAGGACAGGTACAGACTGTAAAAGTGTGAGTGGTGCCCAACCTCCTGTACCAGTTATAATCGGACATGACAGTCCCTCCTTTCAGTCTCTGGTGTCTTCAAATATATGCTGTAGTAACCAGGTCACAGACTTACCCCCATCAACAAAAAGACATTTTAGAACATCATTTTCCTTGAACAGGACATCTATGGAGAACCAGGAAAGACAAGAAAAGCGGAAGACAGAGAGAAGAAGTGAAAACAAAATGGACTGATAGTCAATCTTATGATGTCAAAGATAAAGTGATATGGAATGTAAAGAGTGAGAAGGGATAATTTTATACGTTACAACAGGAGTCCAGGTGGGCCCACTGTTGCCCTGACCCCGTATGCCTGTGGAGGTGGATGGGCCTCCTCCATCTCCATGCTACTGCCTTAAGTGGAGAAGCCCACCACTGCTGACCCATGTAGATGCTCAGGAGCTGTAAGGGAAAAACAGTAGCATTACTGCATGTGACCTACCCTGTCCCCTCCCAATTGACAGACCATGACATAACATGCAGTGACAGGCTACCACCCATCTGGAATCCACCACCCGGAACACCCTCAATGGCGCAACGCTGCATGCTGCCAGCAACCCGCTCTTCCTGTGGGGTCAGGCATTGCATCTCCGGCTATCCCCCACCAGTCACAGACCATGCTGCCCTGATGGCAGCCACCTTCTCTTTAATTCTCTGCCTGTCTGTGCCCATCTTCTTTTTGCACTCCTGCACAGAGCGCTGGTGGCTGCCATGCAGGTTGACAGCATGCACCACCTCCTCCCATGCAGCAGCACGGGCCTGTGGTGTTCCCTGGTGTCCGCTGAGCAGTGGCTCCTGGTTGAGGTAGGCCTCAAACAGGGCATCTGTCTATGCCTTTGTGAAGTTTGGCCTCCTCTTCCTCCCACGTCTCTGTTCCTCTTCCTCCACCTCACGGTCGGTCATGATTCATCCTGTGAGAATGACAGGTGTTACCTGTGACTGTGCAGTCCCATGCATGTCCCAGACACCACAGTACACACTCCCAAACAGCATGCAACTCACCGCAATAGACTGCAGTAACCGACTATGGCCAGTGCAGCTCAATGTCGCATTTTTATAGTGCAACCCATGAAAATGAGTGAGGCACATCTTTAAGTGGATGCAAATGCAGTGACTGCGCCATTGAATGGCTGATTAGATGAGTTGCATATGACAGCTGAATATCGTGCTGTTGCGCTTTGCGCAATTGTGTTGAACGTGCTGAGCCAAGGGCGCAGTTCTGTGACATGCGCAGTACACACCTAACTGCACAAGCCCGGGTTGACGACACAGGTGCCTGCCGTGCTGCTGATGTGCTGTGTGCGGGAGGCAATGCAGGGCACAGCCACCATTGTGCCAGTGGCGCCACAGTGCTGTTCACATATATGGCACTGTGGCACTGGGGTGTCGTAGGCGCACTGGGGCAACAACGCTGTAGACTGCTACAGGAGGTGGCACACTGGCACCCAATCGCGCTACACGCATTGGGTTCCAATTGCACTGTGGCTGTCCGTGCGCCAGAGACCCTTGACCTGTGCCGACCTTTGCCCCCTAGGCACCATCGCTCAAGTATGGGTGCACCACTATCGCACTGTTCAATGACAGCGCGATAGGGAATGGCAGCGCTGTACCGTGCAGCTGAGCGCCATTTTGATTCCACCACACTGAAGAGATGGCGCGGAGGCATGTGGTAATGTGGAGCCAGGTTGAGCTAGCCAACCTGGTGGTAATAGTTGAGCCCCATGCTTGGGCTTTGTATGGAGCTGCACCCCTGGACAGGGCCAGGAGTGTGGTGTGGCAGGAGGTGGCCGACACCCTGGAGTAGGCCACCAGTATGGGGCACACTGCGGAGCAGTGTCGCCATCGTTATGGGGACCTGAGGCACAGGGACCCAGACCTGCTTGCCCACCTGCGGGCACATGCCAGGAGGGGAACGGTGCCATGGCCAGGTAGGTGCCACATCCATACACTATTATCGCCCATACTGGTATCACGGTTGCGTGTGTCTGGCACATGAGGGGGGCTGTCCGGTGTTGGCCGTGGTGGTGGTATTGGGATGTGGGGTGGATGGGTATGGCTTTGTGGGATTGCACACAAATGGGCGGGTGGACTTTGCTACGGATTGTACTGATGTTCCTCTCTCCATGTTTGCACCTTTAGGCCGAAGAATGCCCGGCAGGTCAGAGAACGAGCGCCTCCTGGAGGAGCAGCAGGGCAGGAAGGATAATGGCAGTCAGTGGTGCATGGACCAGCCTGATGATGGTGAGTGCCTTACATCCATGATTACTATTGCATGCTGTATAACTGGGCGGGCATCGGGACATGGCCACCATCCATTGACACCACCGCTATGCACGCAACTTGTTACAGTCAGCCTGTCCAGTGGCACTGCATGTCTCGGAGTGCATCAATGGTGGTCCATGCGTGCACTGGGCACATGGCTGTGGCACTGCCTTCACACCGCGTAGCCAAGTCACTGTACGGCCATGGTGGTGCTGTGCAGGACATGGGCGGTGGGTGTGTGCAGTGGTCCACATGGCTGTGGCTGCCTGGGTAGGCAGGTCTTGTGGACACGGTCATTGCGGGTGGTCGCACAACATCACAGGGGAGTGGCACATGGCTCTATGCCATGCACAATGGGTGGGCTGCAGGGGGATGGACAGTCACACTTATTGACTCTGCTCCCTCGTCCTAGGTGGACGGTGACTCCAGGCACTAGAGAAGGGTGTTCAGGAGCTGCTCCAGGTGGCAAGGGAGACACTGGAGCTGCTACGGAGGATCCACCGCCATGGGGTGAGGAGGAGGAGGAGCGGCAGACGGCGCCATGTGGAGGAGGACCGGGGTGCACATTAATGTCTCCATGCCCCTACTAAAACCTTCACCCCTTTGACCCACCCTCACACCCCTTCTTCCCTGTCCCATATGTTCACCCCTGCCCCTTACCCGCTCCCACCTGTTCTGTGGCCCTTCCCCCCTCTTGTAAATAGTTGTATATAGGTTTTGTTACTTCTTTTAAATATAAGCATTTTGTTATGACAATTGTGGTTGTCTCTGATTTGCAGTGGGCTACAGGTGCTCAGCTGCAGTGGTGTGCATGGCATCAGGGTGGTGCATGGGCATGTGTGTGTGTGTGTGCAGGGTGAACGCCTATGGTGTGGGCAGGGGATCAGTCACTGTCTGTGGTTTGTGTGTTGTACTCTGTGCACTGGATGCCTGTGTGCAGTGGTCCACGGGGCCTGCACTGTGTGCATGGCACCCCTGTCAGACCGTCCATGGCCTGTGCAGCTGACACCCTTTCATGTCTGTGATATGCACGGTCTGCTGGCGTGTCAGTGGTGGCTGTTCATGCTGGATAACAACTGTACCTGGCACAATGTCAGGTTACCTTCCATCACCAGTATGGTGCACTTCTTCCTCCGGTGGCATTGTGGCCTCCGCTGTTGTTGTCCCCCTTACATGCTGTCGCTTGTGTCTGTTGCAGGGGATGTGCTCCAGTGTCTGTCACCTGTGCTCTGGCAGAATGCTGGTGGCATGCAGCTTCATGGTGCCTGCGCAGGGTGGCTGGCACACCTGTGCAATGTAGGGGTGCTGGCCGTGTGTACACGTCAGCAGTGGCCATATGCCAGTGGCTTGGTTGACCCGCTACTGTGTCCCTGTGTTGGTGTGCCCTTGGGTATGGGTGGGTGTTTGTCCATGCACTGTGTTGCATCCTGTGTGGTGCATGCTTCCGTGCTACACTGTGCGTGTCTGTGCTGGCTGTTATGGCCAGTGCTGGGATGGGAAGTGTCCTTGGGAGGGTGTGCAGGGTGCTGTACCACTGGAGGTGGGGTCCGGGGCATGCCCTGTCACATGTGGGGTACCTCGTGTGGCAACGCATGGCCGGTCTCTCAGCTGTACCTCGGGGGGATGTGCAGGATGGCACTGTGTATGCTGTTGTTGCACTACTGTCTGCTTCCACCCACAGCAGGGTGCACATGGTGGGGATGCCTTGCATGACTCTGTGGTGCACAGGGTTGCATTGTCACAGTGGTGGTGGTGGCATGCATAGGGTGTCCTGCACTGTTGGGCGCTACTTCTGGGAAGGGCGTATGGTGATTGTGGTGCAGGGTGTGCTCTGCATTGGTGGGATGGGGTGCCACAGGGTGGTCGGCCCTCCTTGTGTGCCATCACAGCTTGCCAGGGGGTTTGCTGGGGCACCATGGCCCAGCTGTGGGTTGGTTGCTGGTATCCATGGGCCAGTGGTTATTCCAGCACTCCCCCAGTTGAGCAGTACACGGGCTGTGGGGGACGATGTCTGTTCTGCTGTGTGCTCCTCTGCCCATCTGTGGCATGGGTGGTGGGCCCCTGCATTCCTGGTTGTGCTGTTCCATTGCTGCCTGCTGCAGGGGGCATCCTTGGTTGCGCTATGGCACATCTGGACTGCTCCGCTGAGCATCCTTTGTTGCACTATGGCACATCAGATATGCTCAGCTTCACATCCCTAGTTGCGCTATGGTGCAGGCGGTGCGATATTCAGTTGTCGGTCGTAGGTGCATCTTGGCCTGCACAGTTTTTGAATATTGTGCTTCTTGTGCATGGGCGCAGTGGACTTGCACTTGCTCCTGCTGTTGCGCACTTTTTGGGGGCAGTTTGAATATCTGGGCCCGTATGTATTTCCTGGTTAAAACTTTTGAATGAATGAATGAATAAATAAATAAATAAATAAGAAAGATTGATAGAATGAGAATGAAAGACATACCATGTAAACATTTGGACTGATATACTTGAATGTGGACTTGCAGCATGTATTAAGTTAAAACTTTTAACCCATATTTTCGGACTTTGTACATAAAAATATCCATTGTCCTTTGAGTCTGATTTTTGAATCTGTACTTGCTGTTTGATTTTGCTGCATCCAACAAGTTCTTCTTTTTAATAGCAACATCACAGAATTACAGAGAAGAATACTTGAGGTTGTGCCTAATGCAATGTGAACTCTTGACCAACTCCACTCATAGGTGACTCCTATCATCAGTCCAAAGATTTCACATCATGCTAATAATTTGCTCCACATATGTATTATTGTATGGCACAGAAAACACACTGAACAAACTTCAGTGTATTTGGGGCCTCAACTGCCCTGAAAAAGGCAAGACACTTATCAGCAGGGCTAGTGAAACTATTATCCCCCATTATTGCTGGTGCAGCAGTCCACAGTAGACAGAACTCCCTGTACAGCTCATTCCCATTAGTGGTGGGCGAAGTGGCCCCAGTTCACTCCGCGAAGTGATCCATGGAGTGAAGGCGAATTCACGGAGTGCTCCGCAACGTGAAGCGGAGTACTTCGCATTATAATTGGTAATGCGAAGTCCATTGAAAACAATGACTTCGCGTTACTCCGCATTCCCAAACCACTACTCCACCAATTCTTAAGGTGAAGTACATTGAAAACAATGTACTGTGCCTCACTTCGCCTTGTTTTTAAGCTCCAAAGGCGAATTTTGCAGCGATTCATGGGATTTCAGGTCACATGGGCTCTAGATTTTTCTGCACAGCCTCAGTTTGGGGTAGTGTGTGTATGAAGCTGTAGGAGACAATCTGCTCTGAGAGCTCTGTGATTCAAACCTTCTAAAAGCTGTTAAAAAAGCCTTTTGGGGTCATTTGTTTTGCTGAAACTTTAGTTCATCGATTATAGGAAACCCTCCTGTACTCATATCATCGAGCTGTTATTGTTGTGTGTGGATTTTGAATGTTAATGTACAATATTCAGTCTGTGTACTGAGAGACAGTGGAAGTGTGCTTTGGGGAGAGGCGTAACTGTGGTGTAGGTAGATTAACTTGGAGAAAAAGACAGTGCTTTCTGTTTTGGTGATATTTTTCTTGTATAACTGTGTTAATGTACACACAGTAATATTTTCAATAATTCTTGCCATTTTTTTGCTGAATGTTGTGGTGCAGCAGCACCTAATTTTAGTTTGTTTAAAATATGTGGTTGTATTACTGAAGTTTTCAATTTGCTACGCATTACTTAATGTGTGTGTGTGAGTATGTGTGTGACGCGTGTCATCAAATCAGACACCTTTTATTGTGCCACATAATTTCAGCAATGTGCACCTGCTATCCACTGCAGCTGTGTAATTTTTGTACTTCTTTGTGGTATCTTTACTAGTACTAGTGACTGTTACTGCAGCAGTGCAGTACACCCTCCCCCACGGCCCGCCCCAACTGGCAAAGGAATTCTTTTCCAGATTTGAATTTCTAATGGTGAGCACTGGTTAGGTGTTGTGCCTTTGCATCTGCATCTCTTCAGTGTGCAGCACAATCTTAATCTGTCTGTGCATTTGCATCTCTTTAGGGCCCAATCTCAATCTCTAACTTAAGCCACAGTTGTTTCTTTGGCTTCCCTTCAGAGTACTGGACAGGTGTGGTGCATAATTCTGCATGAACATTGTACTCATTAATATGCATTTTTAAGTCAGGACCATCATCACGAGTCACTCATGATACAAATCACGTTCTTCATCATCACGGTCACAAATGCAGTCACAAATCACGATTTGTGATCATGTCACGAACCACAACATTAATCTTTTTTAATAGTTACTTGAATGTATTGTAAGCCTGTTTTGTAGTATCTCTCCATGCTTCACCACCCCACCATTGTACTCATTAATGAGCGTTTTTAAGTCGAGGTGTTTTGTAGCACACCTCACTGGGGCCCGGGGAAGTACAGCCTTAAGCATTCACGTTTCTTCATCATCACGGTCACAAATGCAGTCACAAATCATGATTTACAATTACGTCACGAATCACAACATTAATTTTTTTACTAGTTAATTGGATGTATTGTAAGCCTGTTTTGTAGCATCTCTCCAGGCTTCACTATCCCACCATTGTACTCATTAAAAAGTGTTTTTAAGTCAGGGATTTGGACAGTGTCTGCAGTACATACACAGACTGGAAAGAAGACTGACTGCACACATGCAGTTTAGCACAGTGCATACTTGCACTGCTCAGAATACAAGGTCACGATACAGAAAATATAAAAAGGGCGAATTACATACAAGTGTCAGGATGGTGGAGGAATACATTTTATAACACAGCAAGGAAGGTTTGGGGGCACATGGTGTGAGGAAAAAAAACTAATGTGGGATCCATGGTGATCCAGCAGCAGTTTCAGCATTGACATAATTTGCAACTGATGTCCCTCTATGTGATCCTGGTGAAGTAGCAGGTACCACTGTGGCCTTCCTCTTCTTAGGGATGCCACCATGCACAGCTGCACCCTCTGCCACAGAATGTCCAGCAGGTGCAGGCATGGTCTGTTCTGTGGCAGCTTGCCACTCCAACTGGTGGTGATTGAGCATATGGGTGTGCTGGCCCCCAGTCCCCAGGTGAGTCCCCCGGAGGCCACGGTACACCTCTACCTCACATAGGCAGCACTTGACCACACTGCTGTCCCCCCCAACACAGTCAAAACACTGCCAAACAACAGAGGTGCAGGGAGGACCAGGCACAGGCAGGGGAGGGCCAAATGAACTGGCAGCTGACTGGTCTATGTGCTGAAAAGGGATGGGATCCACACCTGGGCCTGGGGAACAGGCACATCCTGCTCAGAGGACCTGGTGCTGGACTTGGTGGTGGTGATGGTGATTCAACTGCCTCAGAGTCAGGACAGGAGGCAGTGCTGGTCCTGCTCCGGGGGACAAACAACTAACTACTTATAAAGGTAAGAAAAATAAAATCTACAGAAAGAACAAATTAAGTAAAAAAAAGAGTACAGAAAAGACAAAAAAATGTAGATTTTAAAAAAAGCTGTTGGTTCTAAATCAAAGTTTGAATCTCCTTCTCGCTCTAATCTCAAAGTATCAGCAGTCACAAAACACACTCCTCTCTCTCTGTCTGCACAGGGGAAAGTAAAAGTGTCTGCTTGTATGACTCACGTCCTTCCTGTCTAGCTAAAGAGCATGTGACTTACAGTACTGTAAGCCATGTGATGTGTGGGGGGCTGCCAAATCTGAAACACCAAGTGGATCACTTAGAATCATAATGAGGAACGCGAAGTCCATTAAAAACAATGACTTCGCTTTACTCGCATTGCCATTCTGCCTTAGCAATGAAGTGGTAATGACAAGGTGGAGTGAGCACTTTTCATTGCCAATCCGCGTAGCGGAGTGGCACGCGGGGCGCCCACTTCGTTCACTTTGCCGACAGAATTTAAATTGCTGATCTCTAATTCCATACATGTTCAGTTTCAAAAGGTCATTCAGCTTCATAAAGTCATCAAATGATGGCAGTTTCTTGAAGTTTAGGCAAGAAAATTAAATTACTTTAAATGGAGAGTTCTCAAAAGAAAAGCATTTTTCCAGCTAGGCTGTTCCTTGATTGTAAACATCTTTTGCTTCTTTTTTAAACTTTTCCTGGGCTTCTCTGGACCAGTACAGCAAAGCTTTATTCACCTGGTAACCAATTAACTAATTGTTTAGTCTATTAATCGGCTGATTTTTTAGATCAGACATAACATCAAAGCACTTGGCGAAACACTTGCTGCACAAATTCAAAACAGGCCTGAAGACGTGTGACTTTTTTTGCATGGCATGAAAACCCATTGAAAATCTTTCAAACCAAATCCTCCACGTTAAAGCTGAGGGCGTTCATAGATTATTTTGCTGCATTATGTAAAATGTGGCAGTTGCCATTAGTTTGCACAACTGTATCTGTGGTTGAATAGCTTTCAGTTTAGCAAACATGGAACAGTTCTTACCATAATTCACTGAAGCATTGCTGGCTCCATAGGCAAAGATATCTTTCAGGTTCGGGTTCAACCCAAGCTCATTTATGGCATATCAATTATACATCCAGCATTAGATTCTGATGATTCATCTGGCTCATCATAAAATCCAAAAGGACATCGTTTATGCCCATTTCAAAATAAAAATGAGCAGCCAAAGGAAAAAACATACGGTTTCCTTTGTTTGAAGCATCCTTAGCAATTGCAAAGGAGAACCACTTGCTTTTAGCTTTTCAAGTGCTGTTTTCACAGAAAACAGCTTAGTACATTTTCAGCCAGACTTTCAATTTTTATTCTCACCTGTTTCATTAAGGATATAACTATGTAGCTAGTTTACTGCCACAGTCCATTGACAGAAAACTGTAGTTGTGTATCACTCCATGAAAGACATAGGCCAGTTCACATGCAGTGACAGCATCCTCCTAAGTATTTGTCATTGGTGAGCAAAACTTTGTTATACAGGTGTTCTGCTTTGCATTCTGAATGGCTACTTGTTTTTTTCTTTGGAATGATTCCGGACGGCATCAGCTCCATCATATATTGCGGTAAATACACACTGACAAATGGTACATAACAGGCATTTGTTTTATCAGCACATCTTGCCAGCCAATCCTTAAACTCTGCTGCATTGAGCCAGCTGTCAATCAATGTGCAGTTTCAGTTTCGAGTTTTCTTCTTCGAAGGTTTGGACTGGGAGTGTATTGTAGATGTGTCTTGTTGGGGATGGCCATGATCACCACCCAAACCTTCCATTGTTGGCATCATTTTATTTAATTCAGTCAACTTAAGTTGTCAAGTGTTTCTGACATCTTCCCTCTTCAAAGCGGAGTATAGCTGATGGTTGGGGGTGGGTGGATTTTCAGATTAACTGCCTTTAGGCTGAAGTATGAAATCTCACTCCCTCACTTACCTAGACTTTACCCCATAGACTGTATGATCTATTCTCCAAATCTCCAAATTTGCATTCTGTAACAATTCAGGCTCAGTTAATATAGCTTTCTGTCTCAGAAATCAAATCTGACTTCATTTGTGTTGTTACAAGGCACATCTCGCACAGACCGTCTCCCGTCCGCTCACTCTCCTACTAGTCTGTCACACGTTGGCTGTCAACTTGTCAAGTTGTCAAATGTCAAAAGAAGAATTAGTTTAGTTTGTTTCAAGTGCACTGTGTCCCCCGCTGTGCTCTCCTGGCCGCTAGCTACACAGTCACACAAGACACAGATACCCAATGTCAAGTTAACTTAAGTAAAGTCAAGTTAGTAGTTTAAACACTGCACCTCACACTGACTCTTCACCTTGCTCTCCTTGCTTACTCTCTCTCTACATTGTCACATCACATGGGTGCCAAATAAATGCGCTTGCGTGGCAGGGTCGCACACTGGCATAGAAACAGTGCATGTCACTGTCAGAAAACAAGCATTTGTCAATGCTGAATGTTGTCTTGCTGCCATTGGCAGTGCAGGAGTTAGAGATGCAGCATAGGAGTGGCAGTCAAGTATTGGACTGATGCCAACCCACCCCACCCTACAGAGAGTGAGGGCATTAGGATGTCCCTGTGTGTGTTTGGTAGTGCAGTGCGGGAAAACATGCTGGGCAGGATGTGAAAATGTCAGCTGCACAGTTCATAAGGAGTGTAATTAAATGGCAGTGCTGAAAATGTGGCATACAAATATATGAAAGTTGTACAGTTGCAAGGGTACGTGGCAAATATGCAAGGCACGCTTGCAGCACTGGCAGTTTGTGGGCGTTCGGCACCAAATTTTCAACATAGGCATTTTAGCACCTCTGCTCATGTACAGTGTCACTGTCATTTCCTCAAAGTGTCCCAAGAAGTGATTTCGCACAGCGACCACGCTATTCTGCTCCGGAAGTGCGGAAACACATTTTGGGTAGGATATGTGAAGTGACAGCTGTACTGTTCATCAAGAGGTGTGTAAAAATAGCAATGGTGGAAATCCAGAGTGAAAACATCACAAATGCATGACGGTATGAGCATGCATGCAATCTGCCAACGCACGCTCGTAACACAGTCATTTTATGGAGTATCAGCTCCAAATTTTCAACACAGGCATTCTAGGAGCTCTGCTCATGAACCGTGTCACTGTCATTTTCATAATCTGGCCCAAACACTGATTTCCCACAGCGATTGCGCAATTGTGCACCGGAAGTGCGGAAACACATTTCTGGCAGGATGTGGGAAATGACAGCTGTACTGCTCACAAGGAGGTGCAGAAAAATGCCAAAGCTGAAAATACTGCGTTAAAATATTGCGAATGCACGAAGTTACGAGCCTGCGTAGCAACTGCACAACGCACTCTCGTAAAACAGGCATTTCTTGGATTTTTCCCATCAAATTTGGAACATAGGCTTTTTGAGAGGCCACCTCATGAACACTGGCACTGTCACTTCGTTAATGGGTCCCAAAAGGTGATTTCGTGCAGTGACTGTGAAATCACCTTCCGAGGCTGATTAACACCATGACAGTGACAGAATTCATGAGGAGGGGCCCCAAAAACCCCATGTTGAAAATTTGGTGCCAAAATTCCAAGAAATGCCTGAGATATGCAACAAAGTTGAAATAACCCTATTCATTGCATTATACAGCTTACCTGCATTTCCTCAGTTCGCGGTCGGCTTTGAAGAGTGCAGGCATGTTCCTGGTCCGCTAAGATCGCGCCAGAGTCCAAGGGGTAAGTATGGGGTGGGGGGGTGAGGAGGCAGCGAGGTGGGTGGGTGCGGGTGGGGGAGGGGATTTAGACTACGAGGGATGGTTTTCGTTTTCTAGGTAAAAAAAAGAAACATCACGGGACAGTTTGCAATTGCAGGGCATTTGGCATGCTGGGTGGGCTCCCAGCGTGCCACCTAAGTGGGTTTTGGGGGGGAAGCCAACGGGGATTGGGCACCTCAGGCACAAAGTCAGGGGGGAGCGTGAGCCAAGGGGATTGGGCACCCTCGGCATTCAACAGTTGGGGAGGTGATGCAGATGGGAAGTGGGTTCCCCATTGCTGTGCAAAGCAAGCAGGGGGCGCGAGCCAAAGGGGATTGGGCACCCGGCATTCCACATTTGTGGGAGATGCCGACGGGAGTGGGCCCTCTGTCGGCACACAAACACGGGGTTGCCAACAGGGGATTGGGCACCCCTGATGTTGAGAAGTGAGGCAGCTGACTGGCCGGACTATGGTTATAATGGCGGCGAGCACGTCAAGCAAAGGACCGCTGTGTATGATGATTGCAGTGGACCTTTGCTTTGATGTGCTCACCCCATTATGTATGCATGGTGTGGCGGTGGCATGCAGGCTGATTGGGGAATGAGGGACGCACCTACTGATGCATGCCCTGCATTCGCCCAACAGCAGCCGTGCCCCCAAGACCCGCACTGTCGCAAGATGTTTCTTGCGCATGCGTGCAAGCCAACATAAAAATGGCAGATTAAACTGTTTCACTAGCAACTGGCAAATCCATGGAAAAAACAGCCAGGTGGCAATCCTACAAGTAAGTCAAAGCTTAGAAGTAAACTGGACAGGGGATGTCATTTTGTGACCTGACCACTGACTGTGGTTACTCCTATAGTCTGATATCCACCCTTACTGGTTTTATAATATGATGGATGTGCTCTGGTTGAATTAAACATTCTGTAATATTAAATGCATAAAACTAAGTCCTGATATAGTGTTTACCCTTATAATTTAGTTCCCAAATGGGGTGTACATAGAGTTTGGGGAACAAATATGGGCATGCCTATAATTGGGGAGGAGGCAAAGGATTCTGGCTCACAAATGTTATTTTCCTAGCTACACTACTGAAAGTAGGGACTATTTTTATTGTTTGTACCCTGCCTCACATTCTTGTCCCATGCAAGAACCGACTTGCTTTATCTAATGCCTTTATTTTGCACACAATGATGGATTGCTTTGTCTGCAAAATGTTTTCTTGTATGTAATGCACAAAAATGTATAAATAACAAGTAAAACAAATACCTTTCCTACCTGACTACAGTCTTACATATCTCCAAATACCGGGGACACAAATATCGAATTTTTGGCCGAATATTCAGGAAAAGGGATTTGCACAGCCCTAATTTAAATAAAACCTAATGAAACCCAGAATCTGCAGGAATGAAAACTATTGCAAACCTTTTGAAAGGCAACCACTTCCTCTATCTGGAGTCGGGAGACACTCCAAGATAGATATAATCTGTCCAACCTAACCTATTTTTATGACACAGTGGTTATGGCAGTTGAAAATGTTACACCTGCTCAACAGGCTTTTCCTCAGTAGCTCTAAACTTTTCAAAGAACGCAAGCAGTTAGCTCTCCTGACTCCTAAAGTCTGTACCTTATAGCCATTCCAACTACTATAAGAGGTATGGGACATCAAAGGAAGCACAATCCTGGTAGTCACAGCATATTTCTTTGTCTATTCTGGCACTGATCTACAACAAAAGCCTTTTGGAAAGCTATACAAGGTTATTTGACTCCTATATTGCAACAACAGTACATCATTCTTTCACCCCTGACATTTGCATAGTGGGCATTTATGCTCACTTCTCCATAAAATGGAGATACATTATAGCACTTATCTCTTTGGCAGTTAAAACGTTAGCCACAGAAATAGGAGAGTGGCTCTGTATGTTAAATGAAAATATCAAAGCTACAGAAATTCAGAATACACATAAGGAGCCAGAAGAACTGTGGGTCACCCTGGAAACAGGAAATGGGACAGCCATAAGAACTGGGGTTGTCTACAGGCCCCCAGACCAGAGGGAGGACATAGACACATTACTGTTAGAAGATATACAAAACATGACAGCAAAAGGGGAGGTTCTGATAATGGGAGACTTCAACATGCCAGATACAGATTGGTCAATACCAGCAGGAACATCTGCCAGAACTAGACTCATAGTGGATTCCCTGCAGGGAGGGCCTCAAACAACTGGTACAGCAACCCACAAGAGACAGGGCTATCCTAGATCTAGTACTGACTAACAAAGAAGGGATCACAGATCTCCAGGTAGAAGGTCACCTGGGGCCAGTGACCATCACATGGTATGGTTCAATTTGGCTACTACATCTAAATCATCCCATTCCAAGGCAAAAATATGGGACTTCAGAGGAGCTGACTTTGATAAGATGGCCAACAGAGTTAAGCTAGCCCTGGCAAAAGAAACACAGGTGAGGAGGTACAGGCAAAGTGGGCAAGCATTAAGGATGCAATACTTGAAGCAACATCCCATTGTGTTAGACAGAAAAGGAAGTGCAAAAGAAGAAGGAAACCACTTTGTTTCTCAAATACAGTAGCAGAAAAGGTCAGAGCCAAAAGGCTGGCCTTCAGGAAACATAAGGAACACAGCGGGATGAAGATAGGGAGGCATACCAAACTGCCCTAAGGGAAGCAGGTAAGGCAGTAAGGCAGGCAAAGTCCCAAACTGAGGAAACACTAGCACGAACAGTAAAAGAAGGTGACAAGACTTTCTATAGATACATTAGTGAAAGGAGAAAGTCCAGAGGGGGTATTGCTAAGCTTAATGGAGAAAAGGGAGCATGTGAGGAGGAGGACCCTGTAAAGGCATCTATCCTAAATAGATACTTTTGCTCAGTATTTACTGAAGAGAAGGTAGGGCAGGGCCCACATCTCAGCATCATGGACACAGGGGAGGAGGTGAGCTACTCCCTTCACAAAAGAAAGGGTCCTACAAGAGCCTACAAGCCCAGGGTGGATAAGGCAATGGACCTGATGGCACACATCCCAGGGTACCCTAAGGAGCTAAAGGAGGAAATAGCAGAGCCATTAGCAGAATTGTTTAGTGAGTCTCTGAGCACAGGAGAGGTCCCAGAAGACTGGAGAAGGGCTCATGTGACCCCGCTCCACAAGAGTGGTAGCAGGGAGGAGGCGGGAACTACAGACCAGTCAGTCTTACCTCAGTAGTGGGCAAGATTATGGAGGCACTCCTTAAGGAAAGGATAGTGCAACACCTGGAATCCATAGGGCACAGGATCCAAGACAGCATGGGTTTACAAAAGGAAGGTCCTGTCAAACTAATCTCATAGATTTCTTTGACTGGGTAACCAGAGTGGTGGACCAAGGGGGAGCAGTTGATGTCGCCTACCTTGACTTCAGCAAAGCTTTTGACACTGTTCCACATAGAAGATTGATAAATAAGCTAGGTAGGCTCGGGGTGGGTCAGAAGTTGGTCAACTGGGTGGCAAACTGGTTGACTGGCAGAAAACAGAGGTGGTGGTAAATGGTATACAGTCAGAAGATGCAAGTCACAAGTAGGGTACCTCAGGGATCAGTCCTGGGCCAGTCCTATTCAACATCTTCATTAGTGACCTCGCAGATGGACTAGAGGGTAAGGCTTGTCTGTTTGCAGATGACACCAAGATCTGCAACAGAGTAGATGATCCAGATGGGGTGGGCAGAATGAGAAGAGATCTGGATAAACTAGCAAAATGGTCAGAAGAATGGCAACTGGATTTATGCAAAGAAGTGCAAAATCATGCACATAGGGAAGAGAAACCCTGAAGCCACTTATAGGCTGGGAGGAGTTGCTAGTAGTCACAAAGGAAGAAAGAGACTTGGGCATCATCATCACTGACGACCTAAAATCATCCAAGCAGACCTCTAAAGCAGTAGGTAAGGCTAGGGGGTGTTAGGGTGTATTAGTAGGGGTATCACAAGTCGTGAGAGGAGGTAATATCCTCTGTACAAGACATTGGTTAGGCCCCATCTGGAGTACTGCAGTATTGGAGGCCACACCTTCACAAGGACATTAACCAAATTGAGGCAGTCCAGAAGGGCAACCAAAATGGTGCAGGGACTGCATCAGAAGACATATGAGGACAGATAAGAGCTCAATATGTATACCCTTGAGCAAAGAAGGGAGAGAGGTGATATGATCGAGACATTTAAACACCTTAAGGGCATAAACAAGGTGAAAGAGTCTAACATGTTTAAATATAAGAAAACAGCAGGACAAGAGGACACAGCATGAGATTAGAGGAGGCCGATTAAAGGGGAATGTGAGGAAATTCTTTTCACAGAAAGGGTGGTAGATGCATGGAGTAGCCACCACAAGAAGTGGTGGCTATGAATACAGTGCAGGGCTTCAAACAGGCATGGATAGGCATAAGGGAGCAATACAAATGACTATGAATAGATAGGTCACTGACAGAGCAAAAGGCTGATGGCACATTTATAAGGTAGAAAAGAAATGGCAGACTGGATGGGCCTTATGTCCTTATCTGCCATCAACTACTATGTTTCTACTACTGTAGATCCAAGAAACTGCACCATCTTCTAGAGAAAGGTTTATCAATCTTCTAAAAATGCTTTCTTTAGCAAGAAATTACATGAAGTCTTAAATAAAAATTTCACTTATTACAGAAAAAAAAGGGCAAAACTATTGCCGTCCTTAAAGGGACACTGTCAACCCCTTTAGGCCTTAAACTGTCCCTAGTTTAAAAAACATATTTTATGATTGCCAGCATCCTGTAAAATATGCTGATGTGACTGGTTGTTTGATTCTGATTTTTTTTAAGTGAAAAACAGACTGCCCACCATATTGTTGTTACCACACCAAAATGTATTTGTTTACATTCCGTAAATCTCCCACTGCATCTTTCCTGGACTTGAGAATCCCTCTAACACAATCTAGCCACTCAAGATGCAGTGAGTGCAGCAGAAACTACTGCATCATGAGTGGCTGCACTGCATTGGGGTGTTCCTAATGTTCAGGAAGTGAGCAATATGAGTAGATCAAGGATTTACAACAAAACAAGATTGGGTGTAATTACACAACTACCATGAGTTTCAGTTGTGGTAAGAAAGGAGGCAGATTAAACCACCAGCAACACCAGTGAATTTTAGGGAAGGTAAACAATCATAAAACATGGGCTTTCAACTTGAAATAGTATGATGCAAAAATGGTTGACAGTGTCCCATGAACAAAAGATGCCACAGCACTTAACTCTGCTTACCTTTTGTTAGATATTTATACATAAAATGACTGTTGATTGTGCTCTGATGAGGGTAAAAGGAAGGTAGTTATAATGTATTTCTGTTCACAAATATTTGTAACTATGCTCTTGCTTTATTTCACTGATCATCTCTGTGGTTTAGGTATTACAAGATAGATTCTTTGGTTTTTACTAATATGTGTCCATGTACTATTAATTAATTTGTTATATTGCTAATTTATGAATGATTATTCCTGTACATCTGTACTACTTTTTTTTGTTTTGTTTGTTTGGCTTAGCTCTGTGTCTCCAGCCATCAGTCACTTTAATGCTCCACAATGGCAGAAAAAAAGTTGAGGTGCTGCTGCTGCTGGGCAACTTCAATCTGCCAGACATAGATTGGAGTCTCCCAGCTGCAGCTTCATTCAGAAGCAGAAATATCCTGGACTCCTGCAGGGGGCAATCTAAAGGCAACTAGTCAGGGAACCCACTTGGGATGGGGCAATACTGGACCTGGCGCCACTGTGACGTGGACAGCCAGTTGTGAGTGCTGTATGATTTTGTAAAATAAAAAATGTGTTGTGAACTGTCTCCCATGAGAAATGCTGAAACAGCATGTGAGATCTCACACACACACACACACACACACACACACACACACACACACAGGTTTTAGATACAAGGTGTTATGTGAAAGGCTAGAAGCTAATTATAGAGTAGAACAGGCCTTGATCAGGAATCTCCTGTTTTTCTAAGTGAATTATAGATTTGACTGCTAAAAGGGAAATTAGTATCCCTTTTATTATGTTTCGAGGGGGAACCAGGTTTAGTACACTGGTGTGAAATCATAAAGATGCCTTGATGTCCTGGGAAGGGGAAGATGCTCATGAGTTCAAAGAAATGTCATTTGAATAAGAACATGAGTTATGCTGAGGTTGCAGAATTTAATACTTGGAAAAGACATCCTGGTTTTATATAGATGTATTTTTTTTATATATTCTGACAGGGAGGAGCCAGATGACCTCATGCAAATAGGTGGGGAAAACCAGCTTTTGAACACTGTTCTGTTTTTCTTCAGAGACACTTATATCTAGACTCTGACAAAGAAACATTTGTGAGCACTTTAAGCAGGTATTTAGAGAGAGAGAGAGAGAGAGATAAATCTAACTATTGTAGTAGGAATTGCACTGTTAAAACATGTTTTGTTTGAGAGATTTGTATGTCTTGTGTTATAATAGTTCTGTATTTTATGTGTTACATATTTATATCTATTGTAGTAAAACTCTATTTTTAGAGCTTACTTGGTCTGTCTTTGATTTCTTTCCTTTACAAGTAGAGTATATATGGTTAAAGCAGACACTTTACATAAATTTGAATAGTGATACCAAACTGGAAAAAGGTAAGCATTTTAAATCTGAGGTCTTTTATTATAGTTTTTAAGGGTTAATTTCTGTACACCTGGTTAGGTGTCTGTAGGCAAAGATATCTGGCCCACCGAAGACAGAATTATCTGAACCTATACATTGGGTATGCTAACAAGAGGTTCACAGTTTGAATCCCTCCAAGACTTGTGACCAAAGTTTGACTTGAACCCCCAAAAACAGACAAGAGGGTTACCTTGTTCTGTTAACTGTTCACAAGACTGTGCTTGGAGGTTGGTACTTTGGGAGTAGAAGGCCGACCTGCTGAATGGGTTTGTGACACTCACTAACAGGAATAGTATTGTGGGTGTCAAGGGTGGGGTTCACGTACAGTGTGGTTCAACATAACGATGGTGGTGGAAGCAAACCACACTAGGACAAGGGTCTTGGACTTCAGGAATGCAGTTTTGTTTTTAAACGGGTGAATGTTCAGAGGTGACCCAGTAGGAGGGAGGGAGGGAGGAGGTGGAAGAACAGTGGGTTAAGCTAAGGGAAGGCATAGTAAAGCAGCAAACCTCTGCACAAAGTAAGTGAGCAAAGCCAACAGAAAAAAAGAGACTGCTGTGGTTCTCAAAGGAAGTGGCTGAAAAGGTAAAGGCTAATAGGACATGATTGAAGACATATAAAGAGATGATGCAGAGGTAAGAGGACAGGGAGGTGTATCTGGAGCATCAGAGGGAGGCAGGGAAAGCAGTGAGGAGCACAAAGACACAAGCTGTCAAAAAAATGGCCCAGGGGGTAAATAAAGGGGGCAAGATATTTTTTAGGTACATAAGTGAAAAGAAGACGACTAGGGGAGGGACTCTAATGTTCAGAAGGAACGGTGGGGACTATGTAGAGTAGGATCACAAAAAAGCAGGTATCCTGAACAAATACTTAAGTTTACACAGAGGAAGGGGAAGAGGAAGAGACAAACAAAAATAACAGGGGTGCTGGAAGCAGGGAGGTAGACACACATCATTTTACAGAGAAGAGACTGCAGAAGGGACTTGAAAATCTGAAAGTAGACAAAGCAATGGGGCCAGATGGGGCACGCCCAAGGGTATTGAGGGAGCTCAGGGAGGAACTGGTTCTGGCTGTATCTCTGACGGTCCTTTTTATCAACTCATTGGAAATGGGAGAGGTTCTCTACAACTGGAGGAGGGCAAATGTAGTCCCTCTTATCAACATAGAAACATAGAATTTTCCAGCAGATAAGTTCCACTTGGCCCACCTAGTCCGCCCATTTTCTCTGCCCATAGTATCCCCACAGATCCTACTAGATCCTCAGTCGATTCACTCACACCTTCCTTCCTTCTCTCTAAGATACCGTTATGTCTATCCCGTGCATTCTTAAACCCTGCCACTGGTTTTGTCTCCACCACCTCCATTGGAAGTCTGTTCCAAGAATGCACCACTCTTTCGTGAAGTACTTCCTCACACCTCTCCTGAATCCCCCTCTAGCTTCTTATAATGACCCTTTATGCTTGAGCTCCTTTTCCTCTGAGAAATACTGCTCTCTTGCACCTTGTTTACCCCGTGAGGTATTTAAAGGTCTCTGTTTTACCCCCTTCTTCCAGGGTACACATATTTAGGTCCCTTAATCTGTCCAGTTCCTTTCAATGTGCTTGATATTGTGAATCCTCCACAAAACACAATTCTAATTTGCACCTCTGTCTAATCTTCCTGCAATATTACAACTGCCTGTCTGTCCCAGGTCTTTTGCAAATAATAG
Organism: Neoceratodus forsteri; assembly: GCA_016271365.2. NCBI lineage: Eukaryota > Metazoa > Chordata > Ceratodontiformes > Ceratodontidae > Neoceratodus > Neoceratodus forsteri. The sequence goes on along the minus strand of CM057455.1, from coordinate 653,436,276 downwards.
GTCATTTTTAACTCGAGGTTTAGCATTCACCCAGATAATCTGAGAGTTGTCTTTGCAATTCACTTAAAAATTGTTACTTAATGTCACTGGAGGACAGTGAAATAAATATATATATATATATATATATATATATATATATAGTGACACACCAATGCCGTAGGAAAATTGGGGCAACCGCCTGGTATAAACCTCTAAGGCATGATTTCATCTAAAGGTCACTCTATTATTAACTTGAAAAAGTGAGCACTGCAACTTTAATTTTTTTAACTTTCTTTAGGTAATTACTATTTGCTGCCAGCAGGGCACATCCGCAGACCAGCAAGTCGGGGAATCACATGATATGTTGCTTCAGCAAGAAGAACAATCACATGGTATACCGAGCAGACAGTTTGTTTGGGAGGCAGGCTGGCGCCCAGTGAAGTATATAAGGTAAGCAGACTCCAGCGTGTTGTTAGAGTGGCAGAGCAGTTGAGCAGAGGCAGTTAGAGGAGAGCTGCAGTAAAGGAGAGAACAACTAGTATTGTAGAGAGAGAGAGAGAGAGAGAGAGAGCGTGGACTGTTTAAATTGATTTTGTGTAGCAGCATTTTTCGACAAGCGAACAAAACTTCCTTCCACATCCGTGATCTGTCTAATTAAATAAATGATGATGGTCTGTGTGTTTGGGGGGATGGGTGTTTGAAAGAAAAAGGTAAAAAACTACTTATTGATCGTCCCTCATTCAAAGAAGGCAAAGGGTTAGCCTAGGATATATAGGATTAGATAATTGGGCTCAGGGCTGGCTGCTGTATATATAACTTGTCCATTTTGCTTTGCTTTTGGAGTGGGCCCTTGGGCTGACTGACTGGCCGGCACGGCCTTGTTCTCCCTCACCCTCTGATTCATTCATCCTCCCTCCGAGGCAGGCTGAATGATCTCTGGCCCTGGGTCCCAGTCCCCTGCCCCTCTTGCCGACTCCCGAGGCAATTTTATATTTTTACAAGACAGTACAAAATAACGTCTTGTTCTTCACATCCACAGTCCTAGAATTCCACCTTGCAAAAGTTGATTCAATGATTCTTGATTCCCCAGGCCTGGGTCCCTGCCAGCCACCCCACCCACCTGTCTTGCTGACTCCTGCCAACTCTCCGACTAAGCCTGGAGGCTGCTTGGCTTGGCTGCCCCTGCCATCTGCCCACCCCATCTGCTACTTTCCTAATCCTGTCAGGGTGTCCCAGCAGTAGTTACTTCGTTCGTGCTGCTGGCTGCCTTTGCAACCAAGTCTGCTGCCTGGGGCCTAGGCTGGCTGCATTTTAAAATAAAGGGGGGTCACGGATGAGTTGAGGGGGTCAATGGATGAGCTGAATTGGTATAGATCGCCTCCCAGTGCTGCCCCGAAGCCCCACAATGAATAATATGAAATTAAACCCTCCGAGACTGGCCTAAATTGATTAACAGCACTCAGAAAAGGCTTGTGAAGTGCTGTGGAGTGCGTGGTTTTGAGGAGATCGCTAAAAGGCCGCGAGAAAGGGAAAGGAGGTGACCGAACAACAGCGAGTATCCAGCTGTAAAACCAGTCCGCGCCACAGCACCAAGATGGAAGCTGAACCTGCTGGAGCCCTGGCGAGGCGAGCTCCAGCTACTAAGAGGTCAAGCCTCATTCGCTTACTCTGAATGAACAACAGGATGAGCCAGGAAAGGAGGGGGCTCAAGCCCGACTACTGATGATATCTTGAATTAAGGTAATGCTGCAAGGGCTGGTGATTGATTCTGCAGGTGAAACTGGCGCACCCATTGGCATAGAGAATGGGGATGCAGAGGCTCGGATCTCCTCACAGGAGAGGAAGATATCTGTGATGGAGCAGGAGATGGTGACAGTCAGAAAACAGGTTAAGAACTTAGAGGAGAGGATGGAGGACCAAGAATCGAGAAGTCGGAGAAACAACTTGATACTATCAGGGCTACCAGAGAGGGCTGAAGGGCCAGACTTTGTCTCCTTTATGCAGGATTTGTTACTTAAGTCGCTGGGTCCTACCCCATTCGGAGAAGCATACAATCTGGAGAGAACCCATAGGGCACTAAGGGAGATGCCACCGCCGGGGACGAGACCTCGGGTGATAATTATGCGCTTTCTTAACTATAAAGAAAAGTCCCATGTGCTATTCACTGCTAGGCAAAAGAAGACTCTTCACTGGAATGGTGCTTCTCTTTGGTTGTTTCAGGATCAAACACCAGCGGTTAGAGAGAAGCAGAAGGAATACATGAGAAATTAAGAAGAAGCTATATCTGGCAGGAATCAAGTTTCACTACAGTCTCCTGTAACTCTGGTGGTACGCCTTCAAGCTGGAGAGAAGAGGTTTCTTACAGCAAAAGTCATTTTAGAGGAGTTGTGGTCTGAGCTCCCTGAATTATTTAAGTCTCCAACCTGAGCATGTTCTAAGAAGAAGGTTGTGTTAACCTGAAAGGCTGGGACTGAAGATAATTAAAGACATTAAAGTTCATACTGTTAGCTGGTTTAACTGTTTACTGTTATATATGTTGGATTTAAGGGGTATGCCAAGGTTATGGGGTATAGAGGGCTGCCCTGGATGGGAACTGGGATTTCAGCTCACTGCAATCAGGGATGAATAGGCAAATGGTAAACAATTATCCGGGAGAGGGGCATGGTCACTGAGCATTGGAGATGGAGGGGATCTGGGAGGAACAACATTGCTTGGCCCTCAAAGGTGACCCTCCTTGTAGAGGTTAGATAGGAATCTGAGGGGCAAGGGAGTGAAGCTAGATAGCACAGGTACCGGGGGGGGTGAGGACTCAGAGGGATGCAAGATGAGCGAATGGCCATGAGGTGGCGGGTTATAGGGGTATAGCAAATTTAGTACTAGAAGGAAGAGGTGGGTTGGAATGGGATTCACTGAGAGAGTATGGACATAGGTGGTAGCTGTTTCTGCAGCCGGGGGGTCCCAGTGGGTGCAGATCCTAGGAGCTCCTTTATCTGAGATATTTGGGCCCAGACGCAGTCTCCTCGTGAGATTGAGCACCTTGAGGGAGTTGTAACATGGGGATGGTCAAAGGTATATTATTTCACAGGGGGCAAACAGTTCACATTACAGTCGCTAGAGGGCGTTATTTCCCATTTGTGCTGACGGGTACTGTGAATTTCCATGAGGCGAGGTATCGGATTTCTCCCTGCTATTATTGGGGCAGAGATGGAGAGATGGGGGGGTGAGTATCTAACGGGATTAAGGTTCAAGTTTTTTGGCAGCACTGGGAACCTATGAGGGATCTCCCTGGGATGTAAGAGAAAGCACTAGAGGGTTGTTAAGGTCTGATATTCTTTCTATAAGTGAGGCTTGAGAAGGTTTATCAATGACATCTATAGGGAAATAAAGGAGCGAGCCCTGGCAAAGGAGGGTGAATGACATAAGGGATGGAAGACTTTTATGCATTAGTCTTTTTCGAGGTTATGGGCTAGGCCCGGAGTTGTATTGACATGAGGTGGGGCTGGGGGAGTGGTACAGAACAGGTTCATCCATGACTAGATATCTGGTAGGTGGACGATCTATGGATCGGGGTTGAGGGAGGGGAGGGCTATTTGGATCTGGAAAAGAGAGAGTCCAAGTTAGAGAGTAGCAAGGATGCAGACCTTGAAAGGGTATGATGTTTGGGGCCTATGCAAAATAATTTGATGGTTATTATGTCATGTGTTAAAATAATTTCCTGGAATGTTAAAAGACTCAGGGGTAGACGCAAAGAATGGTTATTTTGCGACATATTGAGCAAATGGGGGCTCACATTGCTGCGTTACAAGGACATCTTCTGACAGAGAAACTGAGTGGTCTCAGGAGGCGGTGGGTGGGACAAGTCTATGGGGTAGGTAGGGATAGAGCTTCAGGGGTGTGGTGATCTTATAAAGAAAACCTGCCCGTGTAAGTGGCGCAGGTGTTTGCAAGGAGGATAGCAGGGGATTGTATTTATTGCGTTTTGTTTGGTAAAGCAATTTCGGTTGCCTCTATATATGGGCCAACTCCTCTGACCCTGATTTTTGGTTCAGTAGAGAGGACATAGCTATTTTTTCATCACACTCTCTTATTCTGGCAGGCGACCGGAACACTTATCTTAATAACCAGAAGAACAGGATACCACCGTCCAATGGGCCGCTGACTAAGGCTCAGTTGGCCCTGAGTAGGCTTTTGGAGGTTACAGCACTGGTCGACCCAATTAAGACCCACTCGAGAGGGGGTAGTAATATGACATTCTATTCGTCGGCCCATAAGAGCCAATCTCAAATTTATTTTTTTTTTTGTAAACAGAGAGGCACTCAGGGAGGTTAGGTAAGTGTTAACAGAGGGCAGAACCTTCTCGGATCACTCCCTTATTCAGTTGATGTGGGAACCAAGACCTACACCTCCTCGTCTGTACCGATGGAGGCTAAATGACTCCTTATTGATAGAACCCGCACTGCGGGACAGGTTGGAGGAGGCTTTACAGGAGATCATAAGGCTACAAGTACCTACATTGTAAAATAAAAAGCTGGCCTGGCCAACTTATAAGGTGTTATATGCGGGGGTAGCCAAGGGTCTTGCAGCCCAAGGTAATAGGTGGAGAAGGGCTAAAGAGGAATTTGTACTGGGGGCAATCAACTCCTTGTCGCCGCTGAAAGGGTCCTCTGGGGAAATAGATGCTGAACTCAAAAGCTTGAGAAGGGAACTGGTGGATATTGTTTATGGGAAAGTAGAATTCTGGTTGAATAAGATTAACGCTAAATTCCTGCTGCAGAGTGATGTCCCTGCGCCTACTACAGCAAGAGTCAAGGAGTGGAAGCAAGTAGAATGGTTACATCTATTCAGTATGAAGGGAAGCTTCTAACAGATCCCCAAGAGATGGCGGAGGCTTTTACGCTATATTTTAAAGAAATATACCAGGCTAAAGATTTGATGGAGGATAAAGAAACTAATCGCTTCCTAGAGGGAATTTCATTACCAGTCCTGGACCCAATACAAGCTAGGGAGTTAGAAGCTCAATAAGAGCATCTGAGATTATTGGAGTGGTGCAATCTCTTCCTGCAGGTAAATCACCCGCCCGACGTCTTACTGCCAATTCTATCAGGCGATATCCAGACTATACTTCCTATGCTCCAAGAATTTTTAATACCATAATGCAGGAGGGTTCCTCATCCTCCATTGTATCAGGCATACATTACGAATCCCTAAACCAGACAAGCCTTAGGGATGTACTTAGCAGATACAGGCCTATAGCTTTAATGAACTAAGACATTAAGATTCTTACAAGAATCTTGGCAATAGAATTTGAGTATTGCCCCAGTTTAGTCAGTAGGAACAAGTGGGATTTATGCTGGGGAGGGGGGCACAGGATGCTCTCAGGAAAATACATCATATTTTAAACTATGCCCCTGATTCTCAATTACCTCTAGCTTTGATTTCTTTAGACGCGGAAAAAGCCTTTGATCAGGTTTCCCATTCCTTTCTCATTGCTACAATGGAGAAGATGGGATTTCTGGAGGGTCTTCTTAGGGGTATTAAGAATCTATACGCTGCGCCAATTGCTAGGGTACTATGCAACGGCTATGTCTCACGGGAATTTCAGTTGGAGAAAGGGACCCGTCAAGGATGCCCTCTCTCACCGATACTATTTAACATCTACTTAGAACCTCCTGAGAGCGATCAATAGTGATGTAAATGTCAAGGGATAAGGATAGGGGAGTGGAGTTAAAATTCTCAGTCTTCGTGAGATGACATACTTCTCTACCTACAGGACCCAGCATCTAGTTTTGAAAGAATAAGAGAATTAATAGGACGTTTTCTAAGGTTTCCAATTATAAGCTGAATTTGATGAAGATACAAGTTCTCCCACACCACATGTTTACTGGGTGGATTTTGCACCACTCGGATTACAATGGAGGATGGATAAAATTAAGTATTTAGGCATCTGGATTACAGCAAATCTGGAGCTGGAGGCGAAAATAAATATGGGGGGATTATATCAGCGGTCAAGGGGATATACTAAGGTGGAACAAGCTACCCTTTTAATTTTACGCCACGATTGGGCCTTATTAAGATGAATATATTACCTAGACTGCTGTATCCGTTCATTTAGCCCCATATAGTATCCCTAATAAGTGGTTCAGTATAAGTAGGAAGCTAATTTTGGATTCCTATGGAATGCGAAACCGCCTAGGATAAAACATAATGTTTTATGTTGCCTCATACAGAGGGAGGGATCAGGCTGCCTGATCTCCATATTTACTATGTGGCGGGTCAGCTGGGTCTTATGGTCCGATGGGGAAAATGTTGATGGAGAGAGTTACTTTCCAATCTGGTTACAAATAGAGAAGCAAATGTTTAAAAGCTCTGGCCTTACTCCAGAATCGTTGTATGCCAGAATGGGAAAAAGTTTTTTTTACAACAAGGTATGGGAACCCAATTGTGAAAACTGAAGAAGCCTGGTGGTCATTTCTTACTCCAGTACAAAAACAGAATCAAATGAAGGCTAGAGATCAGCCTGTACTGGGTAACCCTAACTTGGTAATTGGGGGTCGGGTAATTAGTTTGCGGTGGGCTAACCAGTTAATGGGTCTAAGGCTTAGGGATGTTATTCAGGGTGATAGTGTGGCTCCCACCACGATGTGATGGAATGTCCTTTTTCAAAGGCTACAACTCAAACGAATGCTGGAAAGGGGATGAGGGTGGGGTTCCATGGACAACTCCTTCTCGTGGGAGAGATTAAGGAAGTTAACTCAGATCTAATCCTCTCTCACAAATATATAAAATCCTCTGACTTTCTCAGCCCGAGTTCTCCTATAAGAATTTTCAGATTGGGACAAAGTGATGGCCCCTAGGAACCTTGCTTGGGAAAATATCTGGAAAAGCAGCAGGTATATTGGGATACCCAAGTATAAGAGTACTCAATTCTTTGTTGTCTCTAATATTTATTATACCCCTGTGAAACTATGTGATAGAAGCTTGAGACAGACAGACCTGTGCTTTAGATGCGAGAGGGGAGTAGGCGATCTCCTGCATGTAATGTGGGGATGTAGTAAAATTTTACACCTATGGAGAGAAATTAAGTGACACATGGGCCCAATGCTGGACTACTCAGAATTTATAACTCCAGAGGTATGTGTTTTGGGTGACTTTTCCCACATCTTGGGGGTTGCACCTAAATACCACCTCTCCTTGATGGCGGCGGTAGTTAAAGCTTTTTTAGTAAAGCATTGGAAGGATGACCAAGTTTATGCCTACGATCAGTGGGTGAGAGAATTAATGGGGGTTCTGGGCAGGATAAAGAGGCATCTATATTCTGAGGGGAGAAAAGAGGTATATGCTAAAAGATGGGTGGCATTAGATGCGATTTACTCCCAGCAGGTTATGAACACTTAAACACAGGCCTGTCTGTCAGATTGTGAATAGCAAATGGAAAATATGCTGGAGTGTGAATCTTTTATCTCTGGTATTAGTCTGGCTTAAATGATTTTCTAGACAGCGGTGGTGGGGCTGCATTTGGCCTACTTATTAGGATAACAATGGGATAGTATTGGTCTGCTTGGTTATCAAGGGGATGGGGAACTCTCTCTCTTTCCAGGGGACACAGCAGGAGGCAGCCTGGTGAGAGAAAGGTTCTTATGGGGTCAGCGAAAGAATTTGTTCACGAGCTTGTAGTTATAAGGGATCTGGGTTATTTAAGGGCGGAGACTATACACACCTGCAAGTTCATCTTACTAAGGTATCGTCGAGTCCGGAACCTGATTTGAGTTTGGGGTGGTTTCTCCTGCTGTGCTTGTATAAAGGGGGGATGTATATAGTTCACACAGTCAGTTTGGGGCTGTGTACCCTGGCTAAGCCAGGTATGTGTATGTCTGTCTGTTATTTGAAATATGAATTGTGAAAGAGGGGCTCCTAAATAAACACTCCCCCCCCTTAGCCTCCTTGTTTATTATCTGTTGTCTTGTGGAATGAATGCTGTCTTCGTCTTTGTGTGCATTTGTTCATGTTCAAATTTTGTAGGAGTTAGTCTTGGTAAATAGCTTGTAATAGCTGGCCATCTATTACAAACTATTTACAATTAACTTTGTCTCTCCCTCTCAATTCTTTATGGCATTAATGTTTGAGAATGCCAGCCCCCCCCCCCTTGATTAAAGTAGAGTTATTTTAAAAGTAGAAATAACGTCAGTACAGTTATGCTGGGTAGGTTGTAATCCCAGTCGAATGACCCTTAGAGACTAAAATTAAACCGTAGTTGGTTAGGGTTGTCGGTAAAGAAAAGAAATAAAACTGTTTTGTCTTTCAAGGGTTTTAGTTTTGAGTAGGACTTTTATTTCTGTTATTGAAGAATAGTTGTGTATATTCAAGTAGAATATGTTGACAGATTATGTGTACTCACTTGAAATTTGGAGCGCTATACTATAATTAACTTTCCGGTAATTGTCCGCTTTCCTTCTCGCTTGTGCACACATTCGTGTAGCTCTGCTCGCTTCTCGGTTTCCGAATGAAATAAAAATAAAACTTAAAATGAAGCCACGGTTGTTAGTGAGTCTTTCCTTCCCTTAGAATTTATTTTCAAACCTTGAATGTGGCTGTTAGTCTTTTAATTCAGAGCAAATACGTCAGAAGTTTCCTCCCGTCTCCTCTGCTCTTTAGGAGCTGGCCGGCCCTTGTCTGCCTGCTTTTATTTACAGTGATTCAGAGCGGGAGCTCCTGGCATTTTCAGAATATTGTAGCAGCACTAAAATCTGATAAAATAAGAATTAATCATTGAAGCTAATAAATATAAATTAATTAGATTATAGAGGAAGCTATAATATATGTGATATATCAAGTTTATTTCTAAAATTTATGTTAAAGTTTGATTGATTGGTTCAGGAACCAATCCTCTTGCTTTACACCCTTTATATGCCAAAGTTTTTTTGAATAGAGCAGATGAAGTTTGGATGCTGTGTTAAAGCATCGAGAAGAAGGTAGTAATGGAATGAAATACTGCCAGAATAATGGATTGTTTGCCTGTTTTCCTTGTAAAAGCCTTACAGAACTTACAGTTATTTTTTTCTTTGTTCGTGAAGTTCGCTTTTATTTTGGCATTTTGTTTGCACTTGCTGGTTCCAGTAAATAAAAGACTGTGGAAAAAGAACTCCTCTCCTTGCAAGTATACTTTGTTACCCTAGCCTCCCACATTGGTGTCAGAAGTGGGATACTGGCTGGTTGAGGTAACCAACGGAAAGGCCTGTTCCAAGGTCACTGGATGCCTGATGTTACAGGTTCGAGAGGACATTTGCCTGACAGATCAACCCGAACCACAGAGAGTGCATACTAGGTCAGTAACAGCCAAATATCAAATACCCTTGCTCTCCGGTCTGGAACCGGTGACTCGAAGGAAGGTTCTGGATATACGACAGATGGAGGTACCCAAGGATGAAGGGAAGGAGCAAGCCAGTGGAGGTATTGAAGAAGAACACCTCCCTGAAGAACCACAAGACTTGGTAAAATGGCTTTGTACCAGGCAGCTGGAGATTGAGCGACAGAGGGATAGAGATCGGAGAGAATATGAAGCCAGATGGAATGATACCTTAAGAGCCTTCCAAGCGTTGGGCACTGGGCGAACCCCTGCTATTCCTGGAGGGAGCCGAAGGACATTAAAATAGCCAAGCTAACAGGTACCGGCGACATAAAAGCCTATTTGTTGACCTTGAGAGGGTGGCAATAGCCTGCACTGGCCCCAGACCAGTGGGTAATTCGATTGGCACCCTATTTGACTGGGAACTCAACCTATGTATAGCTGAGTGGACATGCTAGATGTGAATAACTATGACCGAGTAAAGCATGCTATTTTAAAACGATATGATATAAACACGGAGACTTATCACCAGAGATTTTGTGCATTCAAGTACACCGCAATTGATAATCCGCAAGATACGTACATACAGTTGACAGACTTATGTGTTAAACGGCTGCAACCCAATACCCGAACTACAGACCAAATTATTGAGACTATAGTTTTAGAACAATTTCTACGTGTACTTCCATCAGATGTTCAACTTTGGGTTAAGGAACATCGCCCAAAGACTTCAGAAATTGCTGTTCGTCTAGCTGAAGATTATATTACGTCTCGACCCCAAAGACAAAGGACCTTTCATCAGACCCACCCCATCAGCCGGTAAGAACAATTACTAATACGAGGAAATATTCCTGCTTCTACTACTCAAGGCACCAGTAAAGCAGGAAGAGGGTATAACCCAGACATTGTGTGTCACGAATGCAAAGCTAAGGGACACATTGCAAGGTATTGTCCTAAGAAAAGGTAGAACAAGCAATATTTAGCTCTAGCTAACTGGGGAGTTTGTGGTACCAGTACAAGTAGGGCAGCACAAAGTCTTAGGTTTATTGGACTCGGGAAGTAAGCAGACTCTTGTACATTCACGATTACTAAGTGCAGCCCCTTCTCCAGACAAAGTATTTACAAAAGTGACCTGTATTCATGGTGATACACATTCTTACACACTAGAAGAAATAGAATTGAGTATACAAGGACAGGTACAGACTGTAAAAGTGTGAGTGGTGCCCAACCTCCCTGTACCAGTTATAATCGGACATGACAGTCCCTCCTTTCAGTCTCTGGTGTCTTCAAATATATGTGCTGTAGTAACCAGGTCACAGACTTACCCCCATCAACAAAAAGACATTTTAGAACATCATTTTCCTTTTGAACAGGACATCTATGGAGAACCAGGAAAGACAAGAAAAGCGGAAGACAGAGAAGAAGTGAAAACAAAATGGACTGATAGTCAATCTTATGATGTCAAAGATAAAGTGATATGGAATGTAAAAGAGTGTGAAAGGGATAATTTTAGGCGGTTACAACAGGAGGATGAGGCTCTAAAATTGTTGTTGACCTCTCAGGATAAGATTCAGGGAAAGATAAGTAAATTTCAAATGAAAAATGGTCTAATGTATAGAATTTGTGATAATCCTAGAACAAATGAACAAGTTGAACAACTGCTAGTCCCTGAAAAGTATCGTTCTCTTTTATTGAGCCTGGCTCATGATATTCCAATGGCCAGCCATCTGGGGAGAGACCGTACACTGAGTAGGTTATTGCGTAGGTTTTTTTGGCCTGGAATCCATGAGCAGGTTGCTAATTATTGTAAAACCTGTCCAGAATGCCAAAAAGTGGCAAAGGTTTTAAAAAAAGAGACAGTACCATTACAATCTATGCCCTTATTCACTACTCCCTTTCAGAGGATTGCAATGGACATTGTAGGACCAGTACAGAAAAGTTCCAAAGGAAATCAGTATATTCTAGTAGTATGTGACTATGTCACTAAATATCTGGAAGCGGTACCCCTACGTACCATCACTGCCACTAGAATTGCTGAGGAATTGGGAAAGATTTTTAGTAGAGTAGGTATTCCTCAAGAAATACTCACAGACAGAGGTACTAACTTCTGTTCTAAAGTGTTGATGCGGTTGTACCAGACGTTGGGTATTGAAGCTATTCGAATAACGCCTTATCACCCACAAACTGACGGTCTGGTAGAACGCTTCAACCAAACTATGAAAAAGATGATTCAAAAGTTTATACAGGATGAGGGAAGACAGTGGGATACCTATCTCCGGTATTTAATGTTCGCATACCGTGAGGTGTCCCAAGCTTCAACCGGGTTTTCCCCATTTGAATTGTTATATGGGAAAAACCCCAGAGGCCCCCTAGATATAATAAAAGAATGGTGGGAAGAGAACAAAGAAATGCAAAATATATGCCCTCCTGAATACCTACACCAATTAAGGGAACGAATAAAAAGATATAGTCAATTGGCTCATGTTACTAATCAAAACCAACAAGCAATACAAAAACAACAATATGATAAAGGCACAGGGACTAAGTCATTCTCAGAGGGGGATCAAGTATTATTATTACTTCCCTCATCTGATAATAAGTTATTAATGAAGTGGCAAGGTCCATATAAAGTAATTTGTAAAGTTGGACCTGTCACTTATGAAATCTACGTTCATGATAAAATTAATGAGAAACGTATTTATCATGTGTACTTATTAAAATCTTGGAATGAAAGAAGACCTGAGGTATGTGGATATGTCTATCCGGAAATGAATAGTAGTGAACTTGATGTAGCTTATCGTAGGCTGGAAGTAACAGGGGACCTGAAAGATATCAGTATAAATCCAGAGTTAACTCCACAACAAACAATGGATATACTGTCTGTAATACAATCATTTAAGAACACATTCAAAGGGACACCAGGGAAAATAAGCGGGGAAACACATAACATCATAGTTTCTCAGAATACTCCCATCCGACAGAAATCCTACCGTCTCCCTGAAAAGGTCAGGGAATCGGTAAACCAGGAATTAAAAAAAATGAAAGAAATGGGAATTATCGAACCTTCTTGTAGTGACTGGAGTTTTCCTTTAGTGGTCGTAAAAAGGAAAGAAGGAGAAGTGCGTTTATGCCTAGATTTCCGTCGCCTGAATGCCATTTCCAAATTTGATAGCTACCCCATGCCCCGAATTGATGACATATTGGATCATTTAGGTAATGCCCAATATTTTTCTACTCTTGATTTAACAAAAGGGTATTGGCAAATACCCTTGGAACCAGAAGCACAAGATAAGATGGCATTCAGTACACCCTTAGGATTATTCCAGTTCACAGTAATGCCTTTTGGATTACATGGAGCCCCAGCTACATTCCAAAGAATTATGGATAAGATTCTTGCACCTCATACTGCTTATAGTGCAGCATATCTGGACGACGTGGTGGTATTCAGCCCAACATGGAAGGAGCACTTATACCACTTATCAGAGGTTTTAACTGCTGTTTCCAATGCTGGACTCACCATAAATCCAGAAAAGTGTACTATGGGTATGCAAGAAACCAAGTATTTGGGATTCCTGATTGGAAAAGGCTGTGTGAGACATGAGGTCTCTAAGGTCGATGCAGTAGCTACATGCCCCAGACCAAAAACAAAGAAGGATGTGCACTAGCAGGTTATTATAGACGGTTTATTCCTACCTTTTCTACAATAACCGGACCTTTGTCCAACTTAACTCGAAAACGTAATCCAGATAAAATAATATGGAATCCAGAGTGTGAGGAAGCTTTTTGTAAGATAAAATCTCTTCTATGTTCTTCTCCGGTTCTCCATACTCCCGATTTTACAGCCCCTTTTATTTTGCAAACTGACGCTTCAAATCGGGGTATTGGAGCTGTATTAACGCAAAACATTGAAGGGGAAGAACATCCCATCATGGATGTTAGTCGGAAACTACATGAATGAGAGACCAAGTATTCAACTATTGAGAAGGAGTGTTGGCCATTAAATGGGCTGTTGAAGCCTTACGATTTTACTTATGGGGTACAGAATTTGTAATTTGACGGATCATAATCCATTATGCTGGTTGCATAATATGAAAGATAGGAACTCGGATTATGCGGTGGTACCTTTCACTGCAGCCCTATCGTTTTGTAATCAATCACAGAAAGGGAATTGCAAACAGTAATGCGGATTTCCTATCAAGATATGGGATAGAAGAGAGATGTTCACTTAACCCCGGGGTAATGAAGAATGATTCAGAGGATACTTGTCTTCCCTTTACCTGTTAAGTATCTGTCATATTAATTGGTACCCCGGGGTGGAGCCATGGAGAGGGCGGGCTGTGGCTCCATCAAAAGGGGGGAGGAAAATGTGAAAGAGGGGCTCCTAAATAAACACTCCCCCCCTTAGCCTCCTTGTTTATTATCTGTTGTCTTGTGGAATGAATGCTGTCTTCGTCTTTGTGTGCATTTGTTCATGTTCAAATTTTGTAGGAGTTGTCTGGGTAAATAGCTTGTAATAGCCTGGCCATCTATTACAAACTATTTACAATTAACTTTTGTCTCTCCCCTCTCAATTCTTTATGGCATTAATGTTTGAGAATGCCAGCCCCCCCCTTTGATTAAAGTAGAGTTATTTTAAAAGTAGAAATAACGTCAGTACAGTTATGCTGGGTAGGTTGTAATCCCAGTCGAACGACCCTTAGAGACTAAAATTAAACCATAGTTGGTTAGGCTGTCGGTAAAAGAAAAGAAATAAAACTGTTTTGTCTTTCAAGGGTTTTAGTTTTGAGTAGGACTTTTATTTCTGTTATTGAAGAACAGTTTGTGTATATTCAAGTAGAATATGTTGACAGATTATGTGTACTCACTTGAAATTTGGAGCGCTACACTATAATTAACTTTCCGGTAATTGTCCGTTTCCTCTCTGCTCGCACATTACATGTAGCTCCATCGCTCTGGTTTCCGAACGAAATAAAAATAAAACTTAAAATGAAGCCGCGGTTGTTAGTGAGTCTTTCCCTCCCTTAGAATTTATTTTCAAACCTTGAATGTGGCTGTTAGTCTTTTAATTCAGAGTAAATACGCCAGAAGTTTCTCCCGTCTTCTCTGCTCTTTAGGAGCTGGCCGGCACTTGTCTGCCTGCTTTTATTTACAGTGATTCAGAGCGGGAGCTCCTGGCGTTTTCAGAATATTGTAGCAGCACTAAAATCTGATAAAATAAGAATTAATCATTGAAGCTAATAAATATAAATTAATTAGATTATAGAGGAAGCTATAATATATGTGATATATCAAGTTTATTTTAAAATTTATGTTAAAGTTTGATTGATTGGTTCAGGAACCAATCCTCTTGCTTTACACCCTTTATATGCCAAAGTTTTTTTGAATAGAGCAGATGAAGTTTGGATGCTGTGTTGTAAGCATCGAGAAGAAGGTAATAATGGAATGAAATACTGCCAGAATAATGGATTGTTTGCCTGTTTTCCTTGTAAAAAGCCTTACAGAACTTACAGTTATTTTTTTCTTTGTTCGTGAAGTTCGCTTTTATTTTGGCATTTTGTTTGCACTTGCTGGTTCCAGTAAATAAAAGACTGTGGAAAAAGAACTCCTCTCCTTGCAAGTATCCTTTGCTACCCTAGCCTCCCACATGAATAAAGATGGTTTTCAAAAAAAATAAAATAAAATAAAAGCCCAGTGCCTCACACCTCCCAAGTCAGTCCTGAGTCCGACCCAGCCCCTACTATGAAATCAGCAGGCAGCAGTATTTACAGAAACAAAAATTATTCTGTGTGTGTGTGTGTGTGTGTGGGGGGGGGATTAGCAGTAAAAAAAAAGAAAAGAAAACAGTTGAAACTCAAATCACCTTTCTTTGTGTGTGTCAGTCTGGGGGGGCATATTAGCAATATTAAAAATAAAATAATGAATCTGCAGGGAGTCTGAAGAGGACTACACTTAAAAAAGATAAAGGGACACAAGTGAGACACGGGGTCCTCTTACTGAAGGAGCTTTACTATACATGCTTGGGCATCCTGTGGGAATGCAGGAAGGGACCGAAACTGTGATTTCTTTGTGCTGGTGCCAGCAAACAAAATAATCTGAAGGACAAGGTAGGATTAAAGGAGGTTAAGGAGATATCCAGAATGGTGTAGAGTGGGTGAAGAATATGGGTTTTTAAGTGACTGCTAGAGAAATGCTATCTGGGATTCCCCCTGATAAAAGGGTCTCTGCCCATGAAACAACTTCAGCAGTGCTAGTGAAGCACTAGGGATGGGGACCCTATGTCAACAGGTAAATGATGATGAGGAGAATGATGTGGAAAACTATGAGGGGACAAGGTAGGAAGGAGGCATCACAGGCCGTAGCACCCGTGGTGCAGTCATCTTCAGGAATGTCCTCGGGAGGCAGCAATGTTGCCTGGTGTGCAACAGGTTTGTAGCACTCACTGTGGAGCTGGGTGCAGTAAAGGAAGAACTTAACCTTCTTACAGTAATTCCCAGTGGACACTGGTGCAAGCAGCCACCACTCCTTTCCACTGCACACCGTGCCACACCTACTGTAGGTAGGGGGGATGGGGGAAGAAAGGTCTATACAGGCTGAGATCCTGAGGTGGCAACAGCAAACAGATTCACCCCTCATGTGCAATTTGGTTTATCTAGTCCCCCAAGTGAAAAGGTCGTACCCTGCAGGCATGCAAGAGACCAGGTCTGTGCTTAAGAGTACACCTTATATGCGATCAGAGTCCAAGAGACAAGACAGTGCTAGGAAAGAACTTGTGATACGTGATACCATCATGAAGAGGACAGAAGGGGTGGTGGGTGCAGAGAAGTAGGGGACAGGAAGGTTAGATGCCTTCTGGGGCTTTGGTTGGATGGGATGTAAACAGGGTAGAAAGAATTGTCAATAGAGTGGAAAGCAGTCCTACTAGGCACCAATAACCTGGTTTGCAGACTCCTAGAGGAGGTTAAGAATAACTTTAGAAATTTTGTGGGGGACATCCAAGCTGGCAGCTGCCTCACTGACTTCTGAGTTTTTTCTGTCAGTTTGAGCAGAAGGGAGAACTAGAAGAGGGTTCATCCAATTGCTCACTTCAACCCATGGCTGATGGAGTGGTACAGGCTGAAGGGATGGGGCGCCTTGGATATTGGAGCCACTCTTGGATGAATTGAAAGTTATTCAAGCTGGATGGCCCTCAACCCTCTGAGGAGGGCATCAGGATACCAGGGAGCAAGTTTAAAGAATTATTTAAAAAATTAGGCAGCTTTAAACCAGCAGAGGGAGATGTGCAGATGCGGACAACAAATACACCTACTAAACTGAAAGAAGCCTAAATGGCCTCTCACCACTGCTAAAAAACATGGAAGAAACAATATGGCATAACAAATGCAGAGAAAGAGGGAGGCTGGAACAGGCTGGAGGAGAGGGGTTGCAAAACTGGATCTGGGTATCTAGGAAGGAGGAGATAGGCAGGGCCAAGGCTTGAGAAAATAATTCGATTTTAGTTTTTCCTTTGTTTACACACTTCTTCAATATTGTCTCTGTCTGCTCATGCTCCAAGATTGTATTTTTTAGATTTTACTTTTCTGTATTAGAAGAATGTTTTCTTCAGAAAATCCCCAAAACCCACCAAAGAGCATGTAAACCCCCAGAGCTTCTGGGGGCCTTGTGGGCCCCAGACCCCGGCTCTTTTCTGAAGGGGTAAAATTAGTCTCTTGCCCAGGGCACCAAAATTCCTTCCTACGGCTCTGGGTGACACATTCATCTTGGCAGCTTGCACTCAGGCATACAGCAGCAAAGGAAGATATAACCAGCATTTAATATCCTCTCCAAGTTGTCTAATTAATGGGGTGTAATTATCTTGGTATAAATTCGGGATGGGTGGGTCGGCTGAGACCTGGTTCTGACTCAGACTCTGATTTTTTCCAAAAGGTTCTGATTTACTCTGATAAACTGTAGACCTATTTTAGTCTATTTGAGTATGAGAAATGCATCAGTATTATTCTTTTAGGTCCCTCTGTTAAAAAAATAAAATAAACCTTTACAAAAAAAATTGTGTCTGAATTTTTGTGTTATTTGGTCAGCAAACAGCCATATATAACACTCACCAGTAATCCAGTAGTGAGTCACTGAACAAGGAGATCAGGGCAGGGTACTCAAAAACTAAGTGGCGGAATTCGTGACTAAGTGACGTGAAACAGAAGATTCATGCACAGAGTTGCGCCCGAAAATTAAGTGGTATGAAACAGAAGATTCAATAACATTGAAAATGACTAAAAGTGCTACAGAAAGACACTGACAAAATAGCTTCCTTAAACATGAACATGAAATAGAAGATTCAGTAAACAAACAAGGTTGCACTGAAATATTAGGTGGTGTGATTCGTGAGGATCATGACTAAGTGATGTGAAAGAGAAGCTTCATGTACAGGGTTTCACACAAAAATTAAGTAGCATGATTCATGACTAAGTGATGTGAAACAGACGACAGGGTTGCATCCAAAAATTAAGTGGTATCAAACAGAAGATTTAGTAACACTAAAAATCACTAAAACGGCTACAGAAAGACACCTCCCTTCAGAAATCTGTATGGCACTATGACTTAGTAGTACTGCATGCACAGAGATGAGTAACACAGACTCTGATGTGACCCCCCCCCTTCACAATCTGTATGGCACAGAGACAGGCAACACAGAGTCTGAGATGTGACACACCCCTCTCAAAAAGCATGAGGCACTATACGACCAAGTAGTAGTTCAGGCACAGAGATGAGCAACACAGAGTCTACAGCAGTATGACCTTTCAGGGAAGCACAGGGATGGGTAACACAGAGTCTGTGACATGATACCCCCCTTCAAAATATGTGAGGCACTATATGACCTAGTAGTAGTTCAGGCACAGAGATGGGCAACACAGAGTCTGATACATGATGCTCCCCCTTCACAATCTGTATGGCAATATGGCACAAAGACAGGCAACTCAGAATCTAGGGCAGCATGACCTTTCAAGGCAGCACAGAGATGGGCAACACAGTGTCTGAGATGTGGGTGACACCCTCTTCAAAATCTAAGGCACTATAAGCCCCCCTCAAAATAACTGAAGCACTATGACTTTCAGTAAGAGTTCGCCTGTCTGGTCTGACTCTGTTGAATTAATTGGTCTCTTTCTCTCTCTCTATATATATATATATATATAGGGATACATGATTGGCATGAGTGTGATATGGCAAATATTGTCACTCCTGCAGAGTGAGCTCTGGATATCTCACGAGTGCGGAAGGCATGAGTGAGATATCCAAGCTCACGATGCAGGAGTGACAATATTTGCCATAGCACACGATCTGCCCATCATGTATTCGATATATACAATAGGGCCAAGAGTTTCAGAAGTTTTGTTATGCTGTCTTGTGTTCTGTTCCTGTTAATGTGTTTGCTCATTCTGTGTGTGAGCTTTTCTGAATGGGCTGGCAGTGTTATAAACTCTGAGAGACACGAGTGTGTTTTGTAATGCTAAATGAGTTAGTTTCGGATAGGAATGAGAAACACTTTTGTGAAGCTATATTGTTTAGCAGTCTGGCTGCAGTGAAGCTAAGAGCATGTAATTGTAATGAACTGAGAGGCAGAGTGTCAGAACAGCTGATACTGTTTTCAGTGGTAATTAAGTTAGCTGTAGGCAGAGTGCAAAGTGTTCTGTGAAATTGTGCTCTTTAGGATTCTGGCTGCAGTGAAGTTGAAATTGTCACAGTAATTGGGTGAGAATCAGAGTTTGAGGAACAAGTGAGAGTGTGTTTCAGTGGTAGTTGAGTTAGCTGCAGGCAGTAGTTTAGACTGTTCTGTGAAGCTGTGCTGTTTGGAATTCTGGCTGCATCAAGTTGAGAGCATCATAGTAATGAGCTGGAAGTTGGGGGGGGGGATAGGTGTGTTTGTAATGCTCACTGAGTTAGCTGTAGGCAGCAGTGAGACCTCTCAGGTAGTTCTGCATTTGTGTCTATGGTAACAGTACAGTTGTTTCTTTCATGCTGAGGGGAAAGCTGCCTAGGGTGATGATATCAGTGACCTTTTGTGACCTGTGTGTGTAAATGTCTCATATCATCACAGTAGAGCAGAGGGTAAACATATCACACTGCAGTGGATGATACGCTGTTTTATCTCACTCATTTACCACTAACCCCTACTGTGTGTGTATATATATATATATATATATACACACACAAATATACATGTGTGTGTGTATATATATATATATATATATATATATACATACACACACACACTTTCTCTCTCTCTCTCTCTCTCTAACAAAAATGGGTGTTTTATCATTTTACTGTAGAGTCTGCAATGTCTGCACTCTGCTGCTATCTACTCTGCACTCTGCTGTTGAATTTATTGGTCTCTCTACACTCTCTCTCTCTCTTACTAATGAAAAAAATCCCTTTTTATGTTTGCTTGTGTGTATGCCTGCAGCACATGTGCAAGAAACATCTTGTGACAGTACCACATTCCAGAGATGTGTCAGTGTTGTGGCCAATGCAGTGGATGCTTTACTGGGCATGTCCCTCAGCCACCAATCAAAGGGGAAGCTGCTGATGACAGCAGCTTCAAAGAGAGCCAAGAAGTTGAATTGAATCTGCTGCTGCAATCACGAACAGTTTGGTCACTGCAGTGGCTCCTCCCCCCCTCCCTTGTAACCTTGTTGGTTCCTGCTGCCCAGCACTCTGTTCCTGGCCGTTGCTCTGCCAACAACTTATTTGCTCTGTGAGCCTTTCCTGATGAAACAAGTAATGAGCTACGTCTCCTGCCGCCCACCACACACTCCAAGGAAAGCCAACATTGGGGTGTACAATCCCTGTGTTATCATGTATCACCCTCCCTCCATTAATGTGGCACACTAAGAGCCCACCCCAGTGTGCCAAAATGTTTCCAACACTGGGATGACCACTCCCAGTATCTGATGTACCCCCCAATACCCGTTTGTAATCTGCCGACATTGGGGTGCCCAATCCCCATGTCAGCATGCCCCCCTCACCACCACTATAGCGGCACACTGGGAGCTCACCCCTGTGTGCCAAATCTTTTTTTTTTAAACCTGTAAAAGAAAGAAAACCATCCCCCTCTGGCATTTATTTCTTTTTTACCTGTAGAAAAGAAAATGGTCCACCAACATCTCCCCAGTTCCCCCTCCCACTCAACACCCACCATCCCCACACCCCCCTCACTCATACTTACCCTCTGGAGGTTGGGAGCAGTGATCTTCTCTGGACCGGGACACGTCTGCACTCTTCAAAGCTGAACTGCAAAATGAGGAATCAGATAAGCGCTGTATAATAGGAGTCAATGGGGTTTTCAACTTAGGTTGATAGCTCAGCCATTTTTAGGAATTGTGGCCCAAAACTTTCAACATGGGGTTCTTGGGACCTACCTTGTGAACATGTCACTGTCATTTTGTTACTCGGTTCTGAAAGGTGATTTTGTAGTCACTGTGCTGAATCACCTTTCAGGACAGATTAATGAAATGACAGTACCACTGCTCATGAGGTGGGATCCCAAAACACCCATGTTGTAAATTTGGTGAAAGAATTCCAAGAAATGACTGCAGTACAAGTGTGCATCATGCAGTTTCTGCACATGCTTGTAACTTCACCACTTTTTAATATTTTTCACTCCAGATTTTCAACATTGCCATTTTTTCACACCTCCTTATGAATAGTACAGCAGTCACTTTTCACATCCTGCCCAAAATATGTTGTTGCACCTGTGGCGCATTAGCTGTGGGAAGTCGATTTTTCGGGACAGATTAACAAAATCACAGTACCACTTTTCATGAGGGGAGGTCCCAAAATGCCCATGTTGAAAATCTGGTAAAAAAATTCCAAAAAATTGTTGTGTTACAGGTGTGCATTGCGCAGTTTCTATGCACGCTCATAACTTCACCAGTTTTTCATATGTTCACTCCAGATTTTTAACATTACCATTTTTTCACACCTCATGAACAATATAGCTGTCATTTTTCACATCCAGCCTGAAATGTGTTTTCTTACCTGTGGTGCAGAAAGGCGTAATCACTTTGTAAAATCACCTTTTGGGATTGAGTAACGAAATGATAGTGCCACTGTTCATGGAGTGGGGTCCCAAAAAAACCCATGTTAAAATTTGGAGTGAAAGTACCAACAAACTCCTGAGGTGTTAGGGTTTCCAACCATAATGCCCCACCCTGTAGAAACTGACAGGCATCGGGGGTGACTTGGGGTCATTGGCTACAATGCTCACTCCTTTCCAGACCCACCCCACCCCACCCTTGCAGCCAGTGACAGGCACTGAGGTGTGCCTTGGGGTCCTTGCCCTAACATTCACCCCATTCTTCTATACATAGAAACATAGATTTTGACGGCAGATAAGGACCGCTTGACCCACCCAGTCTGCCCATTTCCCTACCTAATGGATAAGCTGTAGATCCTAGTTAACCAGCAGCCTACTTCTTCCTACCCCAACCCCCTAGAATTGCCTTATGACTGTCCCATGCATGCTTGAATTCCACCACTGTTTTTGACTCCACAACCTTCCTCCGAAGGCTGCTCCATGCATCCACAACCTCTCTGTGAAAAATACTCCTTAAATTACCTCTGAGCCGCCCCCTTCTATCCTCAAATTGTGCCCCCTTGTTCTTGCACACCTCTTTTTTTGAAAGATGCTACCCTCTTGAACTTTGTTGATTCCCTTGAGGTACTTGAAAGTTTCTATCATGTCCCCCCTCTCCCTCCTTTCCTCGAGGCTATACATATTCAGCTCCTTAAGTCTCTCTTCATATGTCTTCTGGTGCAGACCCTGCACCATTTTAGTTGCCCTCCTATGGACAACCTCCATCCTGTCTATGTCTTTGCGGAGATTGGGTCTCCAGAACTGCACGCAGTACTCCAGATGGGGTCTCACCAACTGTCTGTACAGAGGGATAATAACTTCCTGTTTTCTACTGGTGATGCCTCTCCCTATGCATCCCAGTATCCCCCAGCCCTCCTTGCTGCCCTCTCACATTGCTTGCCCACCTTTAGGTCATCTGATATGACTACCCCCAGGTCCCTTTCCATTTTTGTTGTTGTTAGTATCTCACCCCCCATTGTGTACTCTTCCCCTGGGTTTTTGTTTCCCAGGTGCATTACCTTGCACTTCTTAGCATTGAATCTAAGCTGCCATACATTTGACCATTCCTCTAACCTTGCCAAGTCCCTTCTCATCCTTTCCACCCCACCTTGTGCATCAACTCTGTTGCAGATCTTTGTGTCATCTGCAAAGAGACATACTTTTCCTTCCAGTCCCTCTGCAATGTCGCTTATAAAGACATTGAAGAGCACTGGTCCTAATACTGAACCCTGCGGTACCCCACTAGTAACCCCCCTTTCTTCAGAGTGGACTCCATTTACTATTACTCTCAGTGTCCTATTCTCCAGTCAATTCTTTACCCAGGCTGTCATCTTGGGACCCACTCCCAGGCTGGCTAACTTGTATATTAATATTTTGTGTGGGACTGTGTCAAATGCCTTGCTAAAGTCTAGGTAGGCCATGTCCACAGCCCCTCCCTGATCTACTACTTTGGTCACCCAGTCAAAGAAATCTATCAGATTTGTCTGGCATGACCTTCCCATTGTGAATCCATGCTGCCTTGGGTCCTGAGCCCCTCTGGTCTCTAGATACTCAACAATTCTTTCCTTCAGAAGTGATTCCATCATTTTCCCTACCACTGAGGTTAAACTAACAGGTCTGTAGTTTTCTGCTTCTGCCTTGCTCCCACTTTTGTGAAGGGGAATCACATCTGCCCTTCTCCAGTCCTCGGGTACCACCCCATCCTCCCATGATTTGTTAAAGAGGGTAGTCAGTGGTGTCACTAGTTCTACCCTTAGTTCTTTTAGAATTCTGGGATGAATCCCATCAGGCCCCATTGCTTTTCCACCTTCAGTTTTAAGAGTTCTTTCAGAACCCTTTCTTCTGTAAATGAGCTGGTATCAACTTCTGTATCCAGAGTATTTCTACTGTTTGTTTTAGGTACCTCCCCCACTTCCTTTGTAAATACTGAGCAAAAATATTTATTTAGTATCTCTGCCTTTTCACAGTCACCCTCTGCCCACCCTCCCTCCTCTTTATTAAGCCTCACTAACCCTCCCTTGGTCTTCCTTCGCTCCCTGATGTACCTATAAAAGGTTTTATCCCCCTTCTTAACTGAGTTGGCTGTCTTTTTCTCGGTTTGGGCCTTTGCTGTTCTGACTGCCTTCCCAGCTTCCTTTTGCTTTAACTGATACAGTTCTCTGTCCTGCTCCTTCTGTGATTCCTTGTACTTCCTGAATGCTTTCTTTTTCTCTTGAACCTTCACTGCCACTTCCTTTGAGAACCATAGTGGTTTCTTACATCGTTTCATTTTGTTTATTTGCTTTACACAAAGGCTTGTTACCTCTGTGATGGCAGTTTTTATTATTCCCCATTGTTCTTCCACCCCTCCTTCCTGCCCATTTGCTAGTGCATTCCTTAGGTACTCACCCATTTTGGCAAAGTCAGCCCTCCTAAAGTCCAGTACTTTTGCCTTTGTATGGCTTGACTCTATTGCTGTGTTTATTGGCACACTGCAACACCTGTCAGTGTCTGCAGGGTGGAGTGAGGTGGAATGGAGTGAGCGTTATGGCCGATGACACAAAGGCACGCCCCCAACGCCTGTTATTCATCTCTCTAACTCCTGCACTACCAATGCCTATGCCAAAAAGCAAACATTCAGCATTGACAAATGCTTGTTTAATGAGTACTCTGTCTGCTGAAAATTCTGTAGCATTCTGCTGTTTTCTGCTGTTGAATTCATTGGTCTCTCAGTCACTACCCACCTCTTCTCCCTCTCTGACAAAATTTTAACCATTTTTTTTTGGGGTGGGGGGGAATTTTCACTCACAAATGCACACACGATTGTCTCCGTTGACTGTAACGCCCCTATTGCCTTGATACTTTTTTTGCACTGCATGAAAACTGATTGAAAATCTTTCAAACCAACCCTTCCACATGAAAGCTGAGGGCTTTCATAAATTTTTTTGCTGCATTATGTAGAATGTGGCAATTGTTCTTAGCTTAGATTATAATTCATTGAAGCATTGTTGACTCCATAGGCAATGACATCTTTCAGGTTCAGGTTCAACCGAAGCTGTTTTATGGCATCAGTTACACATCCAGCATTAGATTTTGATGATTCATCTGGCTCATCATAAAAATCCAAAAGGACATCATCTATGCCACTTTCAACATGTAAAGATGAGTAGCCAAAGGAAAAAACTTACAGTTTCCTTTATTTGAAGCATCTTTAGCAATTGCAAAGGGCGAACCGCTTGCTTTTAGTTTTTCAAGTGCTGTTTTCACAGAAAACAGCCTGTGTACATTTTCAGCCAGACTTTCCATTTTTGTTCTTCCCTGTTTCATTCAGGATGTAGCCGTGCAGCTAGTTTATTGCCACAGTCCATTGACAGAAAACTGTAGTTGTGCATCACTCCATGAAAGACATAGGCCAGTTCACATGCAGTGATGTGTATTTGTTTTCGGTGAGCAAAACTTTGTTATACAGGTGTTCTGCTTTGCATTCTGAATGGCTATTTGGTGTTTTTTTTCCTTTGGAATGATTCCGGACAGCATCAGCTCCATCATATATTGGAGTAAATACACACTGACAAATGGTACATAGCAGGCATTTGTCTTATCAGCACATTATGCCAGCCAGTCCTTAAACTCTGCTGCATTTAGCCAGCTGTTAATCAATGTGCAGTTTTGGATTCGAGCTTTCTTCTTCGAAGGTTTGGACTGGGAGTGTCTTGTAGATGTGTCTTGTTGGGGATGGCCATGATTGATGCCCAAATCTTCCATTGTTGGCATAAGTTTATTTAATTCAGTCAGTTTAATTTGTCAAGTGTTTCAGATGCCTTCCCTCTCCAAGGCAGAGTATAGCTGATGGTTGGGGGGGTGATTTTTAGATTAACTGCCATTAGGCTGAAGTATGAAATCTCACTCCCTCACTTGCCTAGCACTATACCCCATAGACTGTACTATCTAGTCACCAAATCTCCTAATTTGCATTCTGTAACAGTTTAGGCTCAGTTAATATAGCTTTCTGCCATCTGTTCTCCAGATTTACATTCTGTAACAAATCAGGCTCAGTTAATATAGCTTTCTGTCTCAGAAATCAAATCTGACTGTGTTGTCACAAGGCACACCTCACAGACTGTCTCCCGCCCACTCGCTGTCCTACTAGACTTTCACACATAGGCTGTCAACTTCTCAAGTTGTCAAATTCCAAAAGAAGGAGTAGTTTAGTTTGCTTGAAGCACGTTGTGTCCTCCGCTGTGCTCTCCTGGCCACTAGCTACACTGTCACACAAGACACGGGCACCAAATGTCAAGTTAAGTAAAGTCAAGTCAGTAGTTTAGTTAAACGCCACACCTTGCACTGACTCCTCGCACTCCTTGCTCGCTGTCCCTCTACATTGTCACATCACATGACTGCCAAATAAGTGCACTTACGTGGCAGCATGGCACACTGGCATAGAAACAGTGTACATCACTGTCATAAAAAAAAGGCAGATTAAACTGTTTCACCAGCAACTGGCAGGTCCATGGAAAAAATAGCCAGGTGGCAATCCTACCAGTAAGTCAAAGTTTAGAAGTAGATTGAAGAGGGGACGGCATTTTGTGCCCCGACCGATGACAGTGGGTACTCCTACAGTCTGATATCCACCCTTACTGGTATTATAATATGATAGCTGTGGTCTGGTTGAATTAAACATACTGTAATATTAAATGCATGAAACTAAGTCCTGGTATAGTGTTTACCCTTATAATTTAGTTCCCAAATGGGGTGTACATAGAGTTGGGGAACAAATATGGGCATGTCTATAACTGGGGGGGAGGCAAAGGGTTCTGGCTTACAAATATTATTTTCCTAGCTGCACTACTGAAAGTAGGGATTATTTTTATTGTTTGTACCCTGCCTCACAATCTTGTACCTTGCGAGAACTGACTTGCTTTATCTAATGCCTTTATGTTGCACACTGTGATGGATTGCTTTGTCTGCAAAATGTTTTCTTGTATGTAATGCACAAAAATGTATAAATAACAAGTAAAACAAATACCTTTTCTACCTGACTACAGTCTAACGTATCTCCAAATACTTGGGACCAAAATACCGAATTTTTGGCTGAATATTCAGGAAAAGGGATTTGCACAGCTCTAATTTAAATAAAACCTATCTAATGAAACCCAGAATCTGCAGGAATGAAAACTATTGCAAACCTTTTGAAAGGCAACCACATCCTTTCTCTGGAGTCGGGAGACACTCCAAAATAGATATAATCTGTCCAACCTAACCTATTTTTTATGACACAGTGGTTATGGCAGTTGGAAATGTTACACCTGCTCAACAGGTTTTTCCTCAGTAGCTATAAACTTTTCCAAGAACACAACCAGTTAGCTCTCCTGACTCCTAAAGTCTGTATCTTATAGCCATTCCTACTACTATAAGAGGTATGAGACATCAAAGGAAGCACAATCCTGGTAGTTATAGCAAATTTCTAATGAAGCATCATACTAAGACTGGAAATATATATCTGGAAAATGGCTATAACTCCCTCCTTTGTAAATTCATGGCTATTCAGTTCAAGCTATTATATTGTACAGTTCCTGCCATCTTCATAAAATGGGGCTCCTGCAGGACAGTCAGGTATTTAATTCCAAGATCCTGATGGTACATTTCTTCATCTATTTTGGCATCGATCTTAAACAAAAGACTTTTGGAAAGTTATACAAGATTATTTGAATCTTATATTACTACTACAGCATTCTTTCACCCCTGACATTTGCATAGTGGGCATTTGTGCTCACTTCTCCATAAAATGGAGATACATTATAGCACTTATCTCTTTGGCAGCTAAAACAGTACCACAGACATACTACTGCAGATCAAAGAAACTGCATCATCTTCTAGAGAAATGTTTGTCAATCTTTTAAAAATGCATTCTTTAGCAAGAAATTACATGAAGTCTTAAATAAAAATTTCACTTATTACAGAAAAAGGGCAAAACTATTGTCGTCCTTAAACTGTCCCTAGTTTAAAAAATGTATTTTATAATTGCTAGCATTCTGTAAAATATGTTGATGTGACTGGCAGTTTGATTCTGATTCCTTTTTTCTTTTTAAAAGTGAATAACAGACTTCTCACCATATTGGTGTTACCACACCAAAATGTGTTTGATTACATTCCTTAAATCTCCCACTGCATCTTTCCTGGACTTGGGAACCCCTACAACATGGTCTAGTCACTCAAGATGCAGTGAGTGCAGCAGAAACTACTGCATCATGAGTGGCTGCACTGCATTGGGGGTGTTCCTAATGTTCAGGAAGTGAGCAATACGAGTAGATCAAGGATTCACAACAAAACAAGATTGTTTGTAATTACACAACTACCATGAGTTTCAGTTGTGGTAAGAAAGGAGGCAGATTAAACCACCAGCAACACCAGTGAATTTTAGAGAAGGTAAACAATCATAAAACATGGGTTTTCAACTTGAAATAGTATGATGCAAAAATGGTTGATGGTGTCCATTGAACAAATGTTGCCACAGCACTTAACTCTGCTTACCTCTTGTTAGATATTTATAAATAAAATGACTGTTGATTGTGCTCTGATGAGGGTAAAATTAGGGTAGTTATAATGTATTTCTGTTCACAAATATTTGCAACTATGCTCTTGCTTTATTTCACTGATCATCTCTGTGGTTTAGGTATTACAAGATAGATTCTTTTGTTTTTAGTAATATGTGTCTGTGTACTATTAATTTATTTGTTATATTGCTAATTTATGAATGATTATTCCTGTACATTTGTATGACTTTTTGTTTTTTGTTTTTTTGCTTGGCTTTATGTCTGACAGCCATCGGTCACTTTAATGCTTCACAATGGCAGAAAAAAGGTAGGTGCTGCTTGTGGGGGACTTCAGTCTGACGGATATAGATTGGAACCTCCCAGCTACAGCTGCAGCCAGAAGCAGAAATATCCTGGACTCCCTGCAGGGGCAATCTCAGGCAGCTAGTCAGGGAACCCACTTGGGATGGGGCAATACAGGACCTGGTGCTCACTAACAGGAATAGTATTGTGGGTGTCAAGGGTAGGGTTCACGTACAGTGTGGTTCAACATAATGTTGGTAGTGGAAGCAAACCACACTAGGACAAGGGTCCTGGACTTCAGGAGGGCAGATTTATTTTTTTAAATGGGTGAATGCCTCATAGTTGACCTGGGGGGGGGTGGAAGAATAGTGGGCTAAGCTAAGGGAAGGCATAGTATAAACAACAAACCTTCGCGCAAAGTAAGTGAGCAAAACCAACAGAAAAAAGAGATTGCTGTGGTTCTCAAAGGAAGTGACTGAAAAGGTACAGGCTAATAGAGTAGAACTGAAGAAATATAAAGAGATGCAGAGGGAAGAGGACAGGGAGGTGTATCGGGAGCATCAGAGTGAGGCAGGGAGAGCAGTGAGGAGCGCAAATGCACAGGCTGAGGAAAAAAAAGAAACCCGGGTGTAAATAAAGGGCGCAAGACATTTTTTAGGTGCATAAGTGAAAATAAGACATGGGGAGGGACTGTGCATTTCAGAAGGAAGAGTTGGGACTATGTAGATTAGGATAATGAAAAAACAGGTATCCTGAACAAATATTTAAGTCTTCACAGAGGAAGGGGAAGAGGATGAGGCAAACAAAAACATCAGGGGTACTGGAGGCAGGGAGGTAGACACACGTCCTTTTACAGAGGAGAAACTGCTGAAGGGACTTGAAAATCTGAAAGTGGACAAAGCTATGGAGCCAGATTGGGTTTGCCCAAGGGTACTGAGGGAGCTCAGGGAGGAACTGGTTCTGGCTGTACCTCTGACTGTCCTTTTTATCAACTCATTGGAAATGGGAGAGGTTCCCTATGACTGGAGAAAGGCAGATGTAGTCCCACTTCATAACATAGAAACACAGAAACAGAATTTGCTGGTCGATGAGGTCTGCTTGGCCCACCTAGTCATCCCATTTTTCCCTGCCTGTAGTATCCCCACAGATCCTGCTTGATCTCCAGCCTAGTCACTCATTCCTTCCTTTTCCCTAAGATACCATTATGCCTGTCCCATGCATTGTGAACCACACCACTGGTTTTGTGTCCACACCTCCTGTGGGAGACTGTTCCAAGAATACACCACCCTTTCTGTAAAGAAGTACTTCCTCACATCTCTCCTGAATCCCCCTCTAGTTTCTTATAATGCCCCTTTGTCCTTGAACACAGTTTCCTCTGAGAAATACTTCTCTCTTGTAACTTCTTTACCTCTGTGAGGTGTTTAAGGGTCTCTATCTTATCTCCCCTTCCAGGGTACACACATTTAGGTCCCTTAATCTCTCCTCGTAGAGCTTCTGGTGCAGACCCATACCATTCTAGTTGCCCTCCTCTGGACCACTTCCATTCAGCCTATGTCCTTCCTGAGATGTGGTCTCCAGAACTGGACACAGTACTCTAGGTGGCGTCTTACCATGGAGCTATACAGAGGCAAAACCACCTCCCTCTTTCTGCTGGTAATGCCCCTCCAAATGAGGAGAGACTACAGGACCCCAATAGGCACACCCCGAAGAAGAGGAGGGACAGGGGAATATGATAGAGACCTATAAATACCTCACGGGGGTAAATGAGGTACAGCAGGGTAGCATTTTTTAGAGGAAAAGATGCGTGAGAACAAGGGGACATGCAACGAAGCTAGAAAGGAGTCAATTCAAGAGAGGTGTAAGTACTTCTTCACTGAAAGTGTGGTGGATGCCTGGAACAGTCTTTTAGTAGAGGTGGTGGGGGTAAAAATAGTGCTGGGATTCAAGAACGCATGAGACAGGCATAAGTGTATCTTAGTGGAAACTAAGGGAGGAGCCAAAGATCAAGCAGGGTCTGCAGTGACAGTAAAGGCAGGGGAAAAATGAGCAGACTGGGTGGGCCAAATGGTTATTATTTGGCATAAAATTCTATGTAATAGTTACCATGCTACCCTCTCTTATACCTCATTGCATTTATCAACTGGCATATTGTTGCAACAAGCCACCTGTATTTATGTCTCCTACTTCCTGTCTGACTACAAGATAAGACACCTTTAGGTAATTATTTACTCAGCTCAATACACTGAATGCTACATGCAGTTAACGTTACTCCTATTTCTGGGAATTTATGGGTGTGAATATCTTCTTCAACCAGAGCATCAGGTGTTTTTATTGTCCTGCGTTAATACTAGCTACACAAGATATAACAGAATACTTGTCTTTGCCAGATGTCAAAGACATGGTAAAGACTTTAAATGGAATGCCAAATCTATTATGAGTTTGCACCTGCAGCCTTCCGAGCTACACATTTAGATGCAGTTCCTTTGAGGCTTTCTAAAATGAGTGCATTGACATGGATATTATTTGTGTTTCCCTTTTTTATACTTACTTTATTCAGGAAGAAGTACAACAATACAACAACATTTCCATAACTTAAAGCGAAGCCAAGTAAGCATGTTGCCACTATCCTCCAGCATATGTTTCACTGCATTATTTCACAGAACAGATTATTGATGCTTTTTACAATACTTCCTAAGAAAATATTTAGAGTAAAACAACCAAATGTATGAAGCTATCTTTCTATAAACACTGGACCTATGATATTATGTGGGTCTCTGACCATCCAGAAGTAGGGTTGGGGTAGTCTTATAATGCTTCTGTCCACCAGAACAGCATCAGAAAACTCCAGTTCTTAATCGGGCATGTATAGGGTCTCTGTTATGATGGATTAGACTCCCACTACCCTGATCATTCTCCATCTAGTCCAATCCACAATATATTTCTCCATTCTGTCTTGTATCTGATATGTGATCCATCTCCATTTCAACTATATCTTCCACAGGCCCTGCCGATTGAGATGCTTTTGGGGGGTCATGTTGCAACCACTTCCTGATTATGGCTTTATTAATGGCTGTGGTATATATGTACCCTAGATAGTAAATGCTAGCCCCACTGACTGTTTTAGGTGGAAGCCCCAAAACCAGATTCTGGAAATGGAGGGGGGTTGTTAAATTGAACAGGTTCCGGAGCTGCTGAGAGACAGCTACTTTATACTGTATGCCTCCAGGACTGAACAGGAGTACAAAATATGTGTATGAGAGGCCTGAGGCTCACCGCAGTGTCTCCAACAGTGCGCTGGAGCTGTGGCATCCCATTTTGCTTTAATCTTGGTGGTTAGAAAGTAGTGAACATTCAAATTCCAGGCAAACTCTTGCCATGTGTGAGATGAAGAAGTCTTAAAAGAGCCCTCCAATACCTTTGTCCATTCTTTCTGTGATAGATTGAAACCAGCTTCAGCTTCCCATTTAGAAGGTAAATAATTTGCTACCATTCTTTGATGCAACACTATATATTGATAGATTCAGGAGAGAACCTCTTTTCGACCACTGTTTAAGCAATAAGACATGACGGGGGGGGGGCATGGTGAGATAATGGCCCAGCTTGGGTGGGTTGAACCACAAGGTGAAACCAAGAGCTTCCACTACCCAAGTATGGCCATTATCCAACCATAACGCACCCCTGGAGTGCCTTATTGTGATTATGAAATGGCTCCTTTAAAACAAAAATAGCATTTTGTTTTTTAAACAATTTTATATTTCAAAATTTTTTGGGAAAAAGCCTAAATCATTTAAAATAAAAATATTAAAAGAAAACAAATAGTCCAAAGTGGACACTGAATTGCTGCTATTTTGCCAGTAGTTGGCATCAATGTTGCATATGTGTGACTCAAGTAAGAGCAAAGGGATGACAGGTAGGAGGTTCAGAAGCTAGCGTAGCATCAGGATAGAGGAGGCTGTGTTCGCCAGCTGCCAGTTGGATTGGGGTCCTACCTACTGTCGGGTGTTGTGGGCTGAGCAGGCCACTGAAACAAAAGTTCATAAAAGGAGTCCGCAGCTGGATCGGGTGGAGGGGTGGGTAACTCATATCTATTGATACTGTCTGCCTGCCCATTTTATTTTAAAATATCAATTGCACAGTCGAGTGGCTGAGTGAATGGGTGACGGCATTGCAGCAGCAGAGTGAGCAGGTGGAAAACCGAATTTTAGCCGCATTCTGCAGCTAAGGAAAATTAAAATGCTTTTTGTTTGTTTGTTTGTTTTACAGCAGTCATTTTTTAGAGAAGACCACATGATATGCCCCTGTAATCAGAGGCTAACAGGGAATGCTGTAGATAATGTTGCATTACTGTGGGCATTTTTCGGTAGATTTGTATATTGGTGCAGAGTACAGATTGCATGGGGCTACTGTTAGCCAGGCTGTTGTGCTAGGATAACATCCTGGCTGAAAGTACCTTTCAGCTAATCAGGAATTGTCTTTCTTACTAGCCATTTCATAATAGTTAGTAAGATCCCCAGAGTGGGTTCTTCAGAGTCCTCTTCTAATAGAATACGTTGCTGCTGGAGCGATGCCTGTATATAAGCTCATATTTAAAAGTAGTGAAAACGGTCCATTACCAGCCACCAAATCTCCCTTTCACATTCCTCAAATGTCTATATTAGATCCTGCCTTAGCATCTAGTCTAGGCATTGAGGGCCTCTCCTTGCTTGCCTAATGTACTATTAATCTAGATTGCTGGGTGGGAAATTCTCATCCTATACAAACCATTTGTACCTCGACTGTTGCCATACCTCTCAACTGTACCACATTACGAGGAACGTTCCTCATTTTACTTCACAATAGCTCCCTGTTCCACATTGTGAGGACTTGTCCCACATTCAGTGTTAACATTTTAAAGAAAAATTCTATAGTAAATGCTGCAAATAATATATCATTCAATTAATAACAGACTTTCTAAACATAAATGCAAACATTTTAACAAGTGTTCTGAGCCTCCTAGGTAAAGAATTGATTAAGTATTCCACATTTTGCTCATTTGTTCCACATTTTGAGAGGCAATGTTCTACATCTGGGAGACAAAAGGTTGAGAAGTATGACTATTGCTGCACTATACAAGGATAACAAAAAAACAAAACAAACAAACAACAAAGAACATTCCCAGGCATTAAAAGTTGTCTCTTAGGCAATTTATTCAGATTTGTCCCTGCATGTATAATTTTCTGGACCAAACAATAGACAAGTAAGTGGCTGCATACTGACCATGCTTTCCTCCAGTTCCTTTCAATGTGCTTCATACTGTGAATCCCCACCCACAAAAACACTTTCCTAATTTGCACCTCTATCCAATACTCCTGCAGTATCACAACTGCCTAGCTGCCCCAGGTCTTTTTTGCATGTAATAGGTAATTTTCAACTCGAGGTTTAGCATTCGCTCAGATAATCTGGAGAGTTGTCTTTGCAATTCAATTAAAAAATTATTACTTAATGTCACTGGAGCACACTGAAATATATATATATATATATATATATATATATATATATATATATATTATCCCCAGGTAGCGCTATCCCAAGGGCTAGTACCCCTGCCTGACTGACTACTGACAGGTTGAGGGACCTAGGTGCAACAGCAGGTGCCTCCATCCAGAGGTCGGTGTAGGAACAGTCAGATATGATCTGGTCACAGCCCTCTGGGTCACTGCAACCCCAGTTTCTTCCCACTAGTGGCTCACCAGCGATTCCCACACTATCATTTTGACTTACACTTACCCCAAGGTCGGGATGACCAACTGGGTGCTGAGGACTCCCTGTAAAATAAGGTGCAGTTATATTATAACCCATGCACAAAAGGGTAGCACAAACACGCAGTTCAAACAGTGTACCTTGCAACAACAAATCTGATTTATTAAGGGGAAAGTAACAAGAATGGGGAGATCAAGTTGATTGGCTTACCACTCTCTCTCTCTCTCTGTCTATATATATATATATATATATATATATGTATACACCTACACCTAGGGCACTGTGCACAGGCCAAACCTATAAGTCACTGTCTCTGGGTACGCAGGCAATAGAAGGCTAGCCTCTCTGTGCAGCTGGTTGGGGCCCTGACGCAGAAAACAAGCATTTGATACCTAAGAGGATTAAGTAGAACCAGAAGGCTCAGTTCGTGTAGCCAGGAAAGCAGCCAGACAAATCTTGCCCTCCCAATGAACATCGAACAGGGAGCTATCCTGATTTAGTACTCACGACTCCTGCAGAAAGATCGCTCTCACACCACTCGCAGGACCAAGCCTGAGATACAAACACTTCTCCACACAATTATATGAAAAGCAGAGGGGTACCATAGCAAGCAGCTGCAGTATACTCCTGATTGTTTTCACTGCAAAAACCAGGCCAAATGACGTAGCTTCACTTGTCCTGACAGACCGAGCACGATTGAAGCAGATTCTCCAGTCCTCTGCAGGGTGAGCCTGGTAGGTAGCTGTAACCGTACAGCCTCCTCTGTCTGCACTCCTCCACAGATCTTGTCCACTCCTTCTGGCGATGCTATCGCCCTACTTCTTGGCCTGCTACACATGCTTCCTGCACAACGACTTCCACAGTGCAGGAGCCAGAGCTCCTTCTACCTTCACGATCACCAACGACTCTGCCCCTCCAGGACAGTTGCAGGGCAGTTTCCTCTCCTTCACAGGGCTCCAGTTTGCTGCTTTGTTTTGTCAGTCACTCCATACGCCCTCTATTGGTGCAAAAAGGTGCCAGGGTCCAAACTACACTTCCCAGGAGCATCTGCCATATATTCCCCTTCAGGCAGGCTTCCAGTGGGAGTCCAACTTCTAATTGGCTCCAGTGGCCTCCATTTTAAAGCCCCCTTTCCCCAATTGGCCCACCTCATCAACTTGGGTCCAAAATGGAGGGGCTGAACACACAGAGT
Source organism: Neoceratodus forsteri (assembly GCA_016271365.2). NCBI lineage: Eukaryota > Metazoa > Chordata > Ceratodontiformes > Ceratodontidae > Neoceratodus > Neoceratodus forsteri. The sequence goes on along the minus strand of CM057455.1, from coordinate 653,401,084 downwards.
CCCAGCTGCAAATAAGGCAGGTTAAAGAAACTAAATTTTTGCAATGGCACTACATATTTTCTGGCAAACAGTTACCTCTTTCAACCAAGCTCCCTCTGCTCTCTTAGAAACCATAGAAATGGAACAATTCAAACAACCCCTCGAGTGGGATTCAAGCAGTAAACCCATTGTCCCCCTACACAAACTAATAAAGCCTGCAAACAGGCAGCTCTTAAAGAGACAGTACCAGAGGATCTAAAAGCACTCACAGCGCCCACACTTGAGTGGCCTTACACCGAACGTCAGTTAGGCAGGGAGCACTTAGGCAAGCTCCGGTAAGGCTTTTAGGAACCCCCATCTGTAGTGGGGTTACACCTTTCCTGGCCTGAAAAGAACTTGGCGTCCGCGTCAAGTAGTTACCCTTAAATCACTTTAAGGCAAAATAGCTTTAATCTGACAGACATCAGACATTTGGTTACATACACTGACACTGTATTACATAGTTTACTATTGTTTATACAATGTTACACATACAGACAACCTTTTTTCTTTTTAACTCAGGTCATTACTTCCTGCCCATGACACCTGGAAAGAGGGGGCCCTCCCCTATCAGCTACCTGCGGGCTAACTGGGGCAGGGGTACCATACTCAGAGGGCAATACTGACAGTCTGGAGTCATTTTCCAGGCTTAATTTGGGCAAAGAGCTCGGGACACATACACCCCTTTATGGACCACATTCAGAGGCAGATCCACAGGCTGCCCAGGGACTCATAGCTCAATCTCACTACAAGCCGTACTTCTCAGCCAGTTCTTCTTGGGTTCTCAGATAAAATTTCTGAAGGCTCCGACTCCATTTCAGCCCCACTTGGATTGGTTGGGGAAACTTCTATAGGAGCAGGGGACCCAGAGTCTGTGGTACCTTTGGGAACAGAGCCCTCTATTTCTGAACTCACCCCACCCAGCTCAGTTAGCGACATTTCTGGTACTGGCGGAGAACTATCAGGGCAATCAAAATATTCTTCTTGCTTTGGCATATCCCCAGTTGCCTCCACCACATCACTTTCTTCATCTGAGAAATCCAACAGTTCAGCCAATCCCAATGAGCTCATATCTTCAGATTTAATACCACTCACTTCTCCCTCTGGGAGCATTGGCTCCAGAGACAAAGCTGGGGGCTCAAACAGTCCAGGAAACCCAACTTCATCCCCAGGGTTGATTAAGGGATTGCTCCTAAACAACTGGCTCAGTTCATAAGAGGGGTAGTAGTCAAGATTATTCTCATTGTCCTCGGATACAGACTGGCCATCAACTTCAACAGCAGGGGTTGGAGAAGGTCTCTTTAGTTTAACTTCTGGGGAATCTCCCGGTCTTAGTTTTTTTCTTGCCAGCTGCTCTAGTCACAGGCCTAGAAGAGGGGGCGTTGGGAGGTGCAGCCTCTAACAAAATCTGTCCAATCGGCAGCAGATGATTTCTATGTATAGTTTTCACATCCTTGGAGTTGTTCTGAGGCCGCACTTTGTATACAGGTAAATCTTTCAGCTTTCCCACAACAATATGAGGGAGGTGATGCCATCTGTCAATGATCTTATGCTTGCCATGCAGTCCCAGATTCCTCAATAGCACTCTATCCCCTTCTCTCAGCTCCATTGCTTTCCCTTTCTTGTCATATCGTTCTTTATTGGCTAGGATTCATTTAGCAGCCATGGTCTGGGCTAGTTAGTAGGCATGACTTAGTTGGGCCTTCGACTTCTGCACATACTGTAGATGATTAGCTGCTTGAACCCCATCAGGAGAGACCCAGAAACATACTGTACATCCACAGGCAGTCTAGCTTCTCTCCCAAACATCAGTCTATGTGGGGAAAATCCAGTGGCATTACTTTTGGTGCAGTTATAAGCATGTACCAAGGTGCTAATCTGCTGGCTCCATCTAGGCTTATCTTTAGGTTGCAGGGTGCCCAACATGTCAAGCAATGTGCGGTTAAACCTTTCAGGCTGAGGATCTCCCTGAGGATGATAGGGAGTAGTTCTTGACTTTCGTACCCCCCACAAGGATAGCATTTCTTTAGTCAAACGGCTCTCAAAATCTTTCCCCTGATTGGAATGGATTCTTTGAGGGGCCCCATAGTGGACAAAGAAATTCTCAACAAGTACTTTAGCCACTGTGGTTGCTTTCTGGTCTTTAGTGGGAAAAGCCTGGGCATACCGGGTGAAATGATCAGTAACTACCAATATATTGCTGATGTTCCTCTGATCTGGTTCTAGACTCAGGAAATCAATGCAGACCAACTCCATGGAGGCACTAGTAGTGATGTTAACCAGAGGGGCAGCTCTCTGGGGCAGGGCCTTTCTTTGTAAACATCGGCTACAAGTCCTGATATGTTCCACATCAGCACCCATTTTGGGCCAATAAAACTGGGACCTCACCAAGTCATGGGTTCTGTCTATGCCGAGGTGTCATAGAAACATAGAATTTGACGGCTGATAAGGACCGCTTGGCCCACCCAGTCTGCCGATTTCCCTACCTAATGGATAAGCTGCAGATCCTAGTTAACCAGCAGCCTACTTCTTCCTACCCCCACTCCCTAGAATTGCCTTATGACTGTCCCATGCATGCTTGAATTCCACCACTGTTTTTGACTCCACAACCTCCTCCGGATGGCCATTCCATGCATCCACAACCCTCTCTGTGAAAAAATACTTCCTTAAATTACCTCTGAGCCACCCCACCATCTTCAAATTGTGCCCCCTTGTTCTTGCACACCTCTTTTTTTGAAAGATGCTACCCTCTTGGACTTTGTTGATTCCCTTGAGGTACTTGAAAGTTTCTATCATGTCCCCCCTCTCCGTCCTTTCTTCAAGGCTATACATATTAAGCTCCTTTAGTCTCTCTTCACATGTCTTCCGGTGCAGACCCTGCACCATTTTAGTTGCCCTCCTCTGGACAGCTTCCATCCTGTCTATGTCTTTGTGGAGATTGGGTCTCCAGAACTGCATGCAGTACTCCAGATGGGGTCTCACCAGATGTCTGTACAGAGGGATAATAACTTCCAGTTTTCTACTGGTGATGCCTCTCCTTATGCATCCCAGTATCCCCCCAGCCCTCCTTGCTGCCCTCTCACATTGCTTGCCCACCTTTAGGTCATCTGATATGACTACCCCCAGGTCCCTTTCCATTTTTATGTTTGCTTGCATGCATGTGCAAGAAACATAGTGCCATCATCCGAGTTTTCGGAGGTGTGGCGGCCCTCTTCCAATTCAGTCAGTGTGTCTGCAGACACGGCCACAGTTCTCCAATGCCTGCTGGAGCTGTCTATGACAGCTCCAAAATGCAGTGGAGTACAGTTGAAAGGGGGAGCTATGCTTTAGTGAGCAGCGATAAGATATCACCTGCTCATGTGCACTCCCCCTACACACACACACACACACAGGCACGCATATTGCGTGCTCGCTCCCCCACGCACACAGACTGTGTAGCCAACGGGTGCCAATCCTCACGGCTGTGCTGCACCCCCAAGCAGGGTTACATATGCCGCGCTGGGTGCCCACCCCAGAGTGGCCACACATTGTATAGCCGACGGGGGTGCCCAATCCCCCGTTGGCTCCACTGTCCCCCCCAGTACAGGGTGCCACGCTGGGAGCCCACCCAGCATGGCAACAGATGCTATTGCCGACAGGGGTGCCAATCTCCCGTTGGCTCTATGCCCCCTCGCCCCCACCAGCCATCCTTGTGCCACGCTGGGAGCCTACCCCAGCATGGCAAACGTCCCGCATCATCATGTAAAGAAAAAACCTGAAACTTAAAAATGCACCTTGCAGTCTCTGCCCCACCCGCACCCACCCACTGCGCACCCTGCCTCCCCACCCCTCACCCCACACTTACACCTCCTGACTCCAGTGCGACGATCTTCCGGTGGACCAGGAACGTCTGCGCACTCTTCAAAGCCGACCGCGAACTGAGGAAATCCGGTAGCTGTATAATGTAATGAATAGGGTTTTTTCAACTTTGTTGATATCTCAGCCATTTTTGAATTTTGCACTAAATTTTCAACATGGGGTTTTGGGACCCCTACTCATGAATGCTCTCACTGTCATGGCGTTTCATCGGCCCTAAAGGGTGATTGCAGTCACTGCACAAAATCACCTTTCGGGACTGAGTAATGAAACGATCACTGCCACTGTTCATAAGGTAGGCTCTCAAAAGCCTATATTGAAAATTGGTGGAAAAATTCTAAAATGACTGTTTTACTGAGCGGGTTGCAATTCCTCACGCGGCTCCGTAAGTTCGCTAATTTTCAATATTTTCACTCCAGTTTTCAACATTGCCATTTTACCACACTTCCTTATGAGCAGTACAGCTGTCATTTTTCACATCTTGCCCAAAATGTGTTTCCGCCCATGTAGCGCACAATGGCGCAGTCGGTGTGCAAAATCAATGTATGGGACACATTAAGAAAATCACAGTGACACTGTTAATGAGCAGAGGTCTTAAAATGGCTATGTTGAAAATTTGGTGAAAAAATTCCTAAAAATGACTGTTTTACGAGCATGCGTTGCGCAGTTCCCACTCACTCTCGTAAGTTTGCGAATTTTCTATATTTTCACTCCAGATTTTCCACATTGCCATTTTGTTACACTTCCTTATGAATAGTACAGCTGCCATTTTTCACATGTCGCCCCAAATGTGTTTCCGCACATGTAGTGCACAATGGTGCAGTCGGTGTGCGAAAGCAATGTTTGGGACAGATTAAGGAAATCACAGTTACACTGTTCACGAGCAGAGGTCTTAAAATGGCTATGTTGAAAATTTGGTGACAAAATTCCATAAAATGACTGTGTTATGAGTGAGCATTGTGCAGTTTCCACGCACCCTCGTAAGTTCATGACTTTGTAATATTTTCAGTCCAGATTTTCACCAGTGGCATTTTTCCACACTTCCTTATGAACAGTACAGCTGTCATTTTTCACAACATGGCCAAATGTGTTTTCACACTTTCAGGCGCAGAGATGCATAGTTAGCTGTGAAATCATTGTTCGGACAGATAAAGAAAATCACAGTGACACTGTTCATGATCGGAGGTCCCAAAATGCCTGTGTTGACAATCTGCTGTAAAAAATCCCCAACCTAATTACATTACGGGTGTGCATTGCACAGTTTCTATGCACGCTGTGACTTCACCAGTTTTTTTAATATTTTGACTGCAGATTTGCAACATTGCCATTTTTTACACCTCCCCATGAACAGTACAGCTGTCATTTTTCACATCCTGTTCGGAATATGTTTTTGCACCTGTGGTGCTACATGCCGTAGTCGCTGTGCATAAGCAGCTTTTGGCTAACAAACTAATATTGCCACTGTTCATGAGGTGGGGGTCACAAAAAAACCATGTTGAAAATTTGGAATGAAAATACCAATGAATGCCTGAGGTGTTAGGGTTTCCAAACATAACGCCCCACCCTGTAGAGAATGACAGGCATCAGGGGTGTGACTTGGGATTCTTGCCTGTAGTGCTCATACCATTCCACATCCTGCTGCCAGTGAGAAGCATTGAGGTATGCCTTGGACTCTTCAGCCCCAAAGTTCACCCCATTCTCCTATACCGCACCCATCTCACTGTATTTCCTGATGGAATGGGGTGCGCATAAGGGCCAAAGAACCCAAGGCACACCATGACACTTGTCAGTGTCTACAGGGTAGGGTGTGGTTTAATGGCATGGCCTTTAGGCCTGATGACCCAAAGGCACACCCCAATGACTGTCACTCTCTGCAGGGTGGTGGGGTTGGCTTCAGTTCAGTACTTCACTGCCATTTCTATTATGCAGCTCTGTAACTTCTGCACTACCAATGCCAATGCCAGCAAGCAAGCAAACATTCGGCATTGACAAATGCTTGTTGTTGTTGTTAATATCTCACCCCCCATTGTGTACTCTTTCCTTGGCTTTTTGTTTCCTAGGTGCATTACCTTGCACTTCTTAGCATTGAATCTAAGCTGCCATACATCTGACCATTCCTCTAACCTTGCCAAGTCCCATCTGATTGTGTAGGGACCTCAACACCAGTTCTCTAAAAGCAGCGGGCAGCACCAGTTGTTGTTTGTCTACCTGCCCCTCTTTATCCACTGTCTCTCTTGTCTCTCTGTATAATAGTCTATTAATCAGTTTCAACTTGGGACCTTCTTTGTATAACAGGGCAGTTCTCAAGTCAGTGGAACGCAGTTTTGACACATCTTTCCCCTCGTACAGAGCCTCCAGAGCAGTTTTTATCATGGGGTCTCGAGACTGAGCTAGCCGGAGACTATCATTATTGAACTGAGATAGTACACTAGTGTCTAATGCAGAGAAATGACAGTAAGCAGCAGGTATAAAATTCTCAGATGGGCCCAAACAATCCACCATGCAATCCACAGCATCAAGAGATACCTGTTCCTCCTTGTCAAATTTTTGGCAAAGTGCACTGATGTCAGGTTCTGACAGCCTGACCCAGTTGTCTCGGGACACAGGCCTCCGGGAAAGAGCATCAGCATCTATGTGGTTCAAGCCTGCTCTGTATTCAACAGCATAGTCGTAAGTAGACAACGCAGAAAGCTACCTTTGGCCAGTGGCATCCAACTTAGCTGAGGTCTGCACATAGGTTAGGGGATTGTTATCAGTCTTCACCAACATCTTAGCACCGTGCAAGTAGTCATGAAATTGATCAACAATGGCCCACTTCAAGGCCAAGAACTCTAGCTTATGCACTGGATAGTTTTTTTCTGAAGGAGTTAGGCTCCTGCTGGTGAATGCTACAGACCTTAGACCATTTGTGTGCTGTTGATATAACACGGCCCCCAATCCTTGTAGACTGTATGAAGAATGTATGGCCTGGCAGGGTCAGCATAGGCCAGCACTGGGGCATGAGTAAATTGATATATAATATCATGGAAAGCTGTCTCACAATCAGCAGTCCAGCGGGTTCCAAACACATCCTTTGGACGGAAATATTTTTTCTCAGTCTCAAAGGGCACAGCTTTCTTATACTTTTTGTGGGTTGGAGGATACCCTTGAGTAAGGTTGAGTAGAGGGCGGATCACTCGAGAATAGTCTTTGATAAATCATCTGTAATAACCACAAAATCCCAGGAACCTTTGCAGCTCCTTCAAATTCTTTGGCTGAGGCCAGGTAGTCAAAGCTTCCACTTTACTGGGGTCAGTCTCTATGCCTTCAGTGGATACTATGTGCCCCACATATTTCATAGATGTTTGAAAGAATTGACACTTGTCTATAGACAATTTGAGACCAAAATCTTCCAGTCGATCTAGGACTTTGAATAACCTGCTCTCATGTTCCTCCAAGGAGCTGCCAAACACTATAACATCATCCAGGTAGACTAAACATTCGAGTAAGTTCATGTCCCCCACAGCACGCTCTATCAAGTGCTGGAAAGTAGCAGGGGCACCTAAAATCCCTTGGGGCATCCGCATAAACTCGTAGAAGCCTAGCGGGCAAATGAAAGCAGTCTTCTCTCGATCCTCCGGAGCCATCGGGATCTGGTAGTATCCACTGCGAAAGGTCTAACACTGAGAACCATTTACTACCATTTAGACAGTCCAAGGCATCCTGGATGCGAGGCATGGTATACTGATCTGGTATGGTTTGCCTGTTTAAAGTGCAGTAATCCACACACATCCAGACAGCTCCATTCTTTTTCCTCACTACTACAATAGGTGAAGCATAGGGGCTTCTAGACTCTTGTATCACCCCAGCCGTGAGCATCTCCTGCAGGTGTTGTCTCACGTCATCTATATCATCAGGGGCCAGGCGTCGAGATCACTCATGAATAGATCACTCATCCTGTAGCCGAATGTGGTGCTCAGCTCCTTGCACACATCCTATATCCCACACTTCAAAGAAAACACCTGCTCCCTCTGGGCGAGCCTTTCACTGATCCTTTTCTTCCATTCTGTGGGTAGTGGGGAGTCACTGAAATCAAACAGATCAGGGGTCACTCGGTCACTCTTCCCAGAAGTCTTGTTGCGGGGCAGAACAGCAGTATTCGCACAGTGCACCATGACCAGAATGCAACCTCGTTTCACTCGAATCTCTCATTCAGATACATTGTGCACTTGAACCATTACTCTTCTGGCAAAAGCATGGGCTCTAGCAGGCAAAATGCTGGGTTTAACCAGGAACCCCTCTGGTAATTTCCATCACCTGGTACATCCAGCATCAATATTTTATTCTTAACATCCTTCTTAATCCGGACTTCTCCTTAGAGAAGACACTGGGCATTCGGAGCTAGCAGCAAAGACTCTGGATCCTTCTTCCAGACAATACCCACTGGGCCTTCGGGTTCCACCTGGCTGGCCTTTCTCTGGGCCTCATAAGCCTTCTGAATCAAGGCAGGTATTTTGAGAGCTCGCCCAGTCCTGGACCTCTGTTTTTCAAAGCACAGCTGCGCTAAGTGACCCAACATGTGAGCATTGGTTCCGATTAACAGGAGAACCCCATCATACAGTCCAGTGGGGGGACACACTAATGTCAAGGTCTCCACTTACTCAGCCACCCCTGCCACAGAAGTAGGGAAAGATAACCAGACCCGGATATACCCAGAATAAGGGTAGGCCTTATCACTCAGTCCCCAAATATGTAGTCCATCCAAAGGCTGCAGAGGCACTTCAGGCAAGTGCTGCCGATACCAGTCCTGAAACATAATGGTCACTTGGGAACCACTGTCTAACACAGCCTGGGTGGGTACTCCATTCACTCTCACGGTGGTCTCCATTGAGGGACCCACCACATCAGACCATTCAGGGGGCATGGTTTTGGAGGTTGCTTGGGCATTGGCCCGGGTAACAAAACTCTTCAGAGGAGCCCCCCCCTGGGGTTTGGTATAGGCCTTGAGATGCCAGGCTACTAGCCTGCTATTGACCCTCCTTAAGTTCTCTGGTAACCGGCACTCAGTCTGAACATGTCCATCCTCCCCACAGAGGTAGCAGAACTTAGTATCTCAAGGGTCTTTGTTGGGAGGGGGATATCTTGCCTGCTGGGAGGTGTTGGGGGTTCTGGAGGGCTCCTCTAAACTAGGTCACTTGTTTCCAGATAACTCAGGTCCCCCAAATTTGGAGGGGCTGGCAGCAGTTTGTTTCAATTCTCTCACCATTTCCCATAAATCTCTAATCTCAGCCTTCAAATCACTCTCCACCAGGGGATCAGAAGAAACAGCATGCACCCCCACTCCACCCTGTACCTCTGGGGGCACAGAAAATGCATCAGGTCCCTTGTTCAATCCTCTCGAGGGGTGGGGCTCATCTGGTTCACTGGGCTTAGAGGTCTGGCATAGATTCACAACCCCGACATAGGGTTCCCACCCCTCTTCATCAGTCTCAGCTTCTCGGATCTCTCTCATCAATTGGTAGTATTCGGGAGGGGCAGCCCATCGGTCATGTAGTTTGAGCTTCAACAATATCACACGGAAAACCTGGCAGATTTCAAGATATGATCTAGGCGGACCTGATTTAAAGCAGCAGCAGTTACCCCCTCTTTGCGATAAGCTTTTTGCAGTGCCCTTTCCACTCTGGTAACAAAGGCTGACAGTTTCTCATTCCTCCACTGTTTAGCTGACTTGAATTTCCACAACAAGTCTTCCCCAGTTTCTGTACTCCCAAACACCCCCTCCAAGGCAGAAGGGTACTCTACTGCAGTGGCTTCGGGGCTAGTAACCCGCAAGAAATGGATGGCTTCCAAAGCTGGGCCCCTCAGGCTCTCCATCAGTCTCTTTCATTTCTCCCCCTCAGAGCACTGCCACTCTTGAAATAAAGGGGTAGCATAGTCCATCCAAGTCTTGAAATCATCTTCTCCCGAGTGCCAGGCACTGTACCAGAAAAAAGTTTCAATCTCCAATAGGAGTCTAACTGTATGGGGGAAACAACTATAGGTGGTGAAGCCAGGATGGAGCTCTTGGAGGACCCGGGAGATGTACCCAGGGACGATTGAGGGGTGGGATTACTGGAAAGGTCTAACACCTGTAGTAATTCCTGAGTGGTCCTCCCTTCTGCAGCTAACAGTTTAAGCAATTTATCTTTGAAGCTATTGGTCTTGGGGAACCCCCCTGGGGTGACTGAACCACTCTGGACATGAATGACCCTCCACCCCTTTGGAGCACCTTCCAGGTAAATCACGGGGGGGCACCCTCTCTGGGTCTATAACTATACTGCATAATAGCAGCACCTGTAAGGTCTGGTCGAGTAGGTCAGCCATTCACCCCTTCACCTCTACCTTGCCCAAACATTTAACATGCTCAACTGCAGAAACAAGTTCAGTGTTCTTTATCCCCAGAGGTACATCCAGTAGTAACACAATTTTCTGGGAATCCAACTCTTCAGCTTCACCCCACTCCATCAATTTATGTTCCATCATCTTAGCAGGGTCTAACTTAATTTTAGTTGTGATATCCCCCTCCAGTTTTTCCTTTGGTTTGGTCATGTTGGGGTGGTTTGCATATTCGGCCACTAGGGAATGCTAATCCCAGTGGTGCCTCCAAAATGTAAACCACAGGTGGTGCTATCCCAAGGGCTAGTATCCCTGCCTGACTGACTACTGACAGGTTGAGGGGCCTAGGTCTAATGGCGAGTGCCTCCACCCAGAGGTTGGGGTTGGAACAGTCAGATGTGACCTGGTCACAGCCCTCTGGGTCACTGCAACCCCAATTTCTTCCCACTAGTTGTTCACCAGTGATTCCCACACTATCGTTTTGACTTACACTTACCCCGAGGTTGGGTTGGCCAACTGGGTGCTGAGGACTCCCTGTAAAATAAGGTGCAGTTGTTCAATAACCCATGCACAAAAGGGTAGCACAAACACACAGTTCAAACAGTGTACCTTGCAACAACAAATCTGATTTATTAAGGGGAAAGTAACAAGAATGGGGGAGATCAGGTTGATTGGCTTACCACTCTCTCTCTCTCTCTCTCTCTCTGTCTATCTATATATATACATATATATATATATATATATAGTATATATACTGTACATACACCTAGGGCACTGTGCACAGGCCAAACCTATAAGTCACTGTCTCTGGGTACGCAGGCAATAGAAGGCTAGCCTCTCGGTGCAGCTGGTTGGGGCCCTGATGCAGAAAACGAGCATTTGATACCTAAGAGGATTAAGTAGAGCCAGCAGGCTCAGTTCGTGTAGCCAGGAAAGCAGCCAGACAAATCTTGCCCTCCCAATGAACATCAAACAGGGAGCTATCCTGATTTAGTACTCACGACTCCTGCAGAAAGATCGCTCTCACACCACTCGCAGGAACGAGCCTGAGATCCAAACACTTCTCCACATATTTATATGAAAAGCAGAGGGGTACCATACCAGGCAGCTGCTGTATACTCCCGATCATTTTCACTGCAAAAACCAGGCCAAACGACACAACTTCACTTGTCCTGACAGACCGAGCGTGATTGAAGCAGATTCTCCAGTCATCTACAGGGTGAGTATGGTAGGAAGCTGTAACCGTACAGCCTCCTCCACCTGCACTCCTTCACAGATCTTGTCCTCTCCTTCTGGCGTTGCTATCGCCCGACTTCTTGGCCTGCCACACACGCTTCCTTCGCAATGACTTCAACAGCGCAGAAGCCAGAGCTCCTTCTACCTTCATGATCATCAATGACACTGCCCCTCCAGGACAGTTGCAGGGCAGTTTCCTCTCCTTTACAGGGCTCCGGTTGGCTGCTTTGTTTTGTCAGTCACTCCATAAACCCTCTATTGGTGCAAAAAGGCACCAGGTCCAAACTACACTTCCCAGGAGCACCTGCCATATATTCCCCTTCAGGCAGGCTCCCAGTGGGAGTCCAACTTCTAATTGGCTCCAGCAGCCTCCATTTTAAAGCCCCCCCTTTCTCCAATTGGCCTACCTCGTCAGCTTGGGTCCAAAATGGAGGGGCTGAACACACAGAGTCCCAGCTACAAATAAGGCAGGTTAAACAAACTACATTTTTGCAATGGCACTACATATTTTCTGGCAAACAGTTACATCTTTCAACCAAGCTCCCTCTGCTCTCTTAGCAACCATAGAAACGGAGCAATTCAAACAACCCCTCGAGTGGGATTCAAGCAGTAAACCCATTGTCCCACTACACAAACTAATAAAGCTTGCAAGCAGGCAGCTCTTAAAAAGACAGTACCAGAGGATCTAAAAGCACTCACAGCACCCACACTTGAGCGGCCTTATGCCGAATGCCAGTTAGGCAGGAAGCACTTAGGCAAGCCCCAGTAAGGCTTTTAGGACCCCCCTTTTTAGGGGGGTTACACCTATATATATACATATATATCTATATCTATATATATATATATATATATGTGGCAACACATTCATCTTGGCAGCTTGTACTCAGGCATACAGCAGCAAAGGAAGAAGTAACCAGCGTTTAATATTCTCTCCAAGTTGTCTAATTAATGGGGTGTAATTATCTTGGTATAAATTCGGAATGGGTGGGTTGGCTGTGACCCAGCTCTGATTCCAACTCTGATTTTTGTCCAAAAGGTTCTGATTTACTGTGATAAACTGTAGACATATTTTAGTCTATCTGAGTATGAGAAATGCATCAGTATTATTCTTTTAGGTCCCTCTGTTGAAAAAAAAATGTAACTGTTTTTTAAAAAAAAACTTGTGTCTGGATTTTCATGTCATTTGATCAGCAAGAAACCATATATAACACTCACCAATAATGCAGTAGTGAGTCACTGAACAAGGAGATCAGTGCAGGGTACCCAAAAACTAAGTGGCATGATTCATGACTACGTGACGTGAAACAAAAGATTAATGTACAGGGTTGCACCCAAACATTAAGTGGTATGAAACAGAAGATTCAACAACACTGAAAATCACTAAAAGTACTACAGTAAAACACTGACAAAATGGCTTACTTAATCATGAACAAGAAATAGAAGATTCAGTAAGCAAACAGGGTTGCACCCAAATAATAGGTGGCGTGATTTGCAAGGATCATGAATAAGTGATGTGAAACAGAAGATTCTGTGAATTGGGTTGTACTCAAAAATGATTCAGGACTAAGATACTTGAAACAGAAGCGTCATGTATGGGGCTGCACCGAAAAATTAAGTGTCATGATTCGTGACTAAGTGACATGAAACAGAAGACATTGTTGCACCCAAAAGTTAAGTGGTATCATACAGAAGATTCAGTAACACTGAAAATCACCAAAACTGCTACAGAAAGATATGCCCCCACAACCTTCAGAAATCTGTATGGCACTATGACCTAGTGGTTCATGCACAGAGATGAGCAACATAGAGTCTGAGATGTGACACCTCCCTTCACAATCTGTATTGCACAGAGATAGGCAACACAGAGTCTGAGATGTGACACACCCCTCTCAAAATAGTGAGGCACTATATGACCAAGTAGTAGTTCAGGCATAGAGATGAGCAACACAGAGTCTGAGATGTGATGGCCCTCTTCACAATCCGTATGGCACTATGGCACAGAGCTGATCAACTCCGAGTCTAAAATGTGACATCCTCCTCTTAAAATTTGTAAGGCACTATATGACCTAGTAGTAGTTCAGGCACAGAAATGGACAATACAGAGTCTATAATGTGAGTCCCCCCCCCCTTTTGCAATCTATATCTCACTATGGCACAGAGATGAGCAACACAGAGTCTAGTTCAACACAGAGATGGGCAACACAGAGTCTGAGATGTGACACCCTCCTCTCAAAATACGTGAGGCACTATTTGACCTAATAGTAGTTCAGGCACAGAGGTGGGCAACACAGAATCTGGTACATGATGCTCCCCCTTCACAATCTGTATGGCAGTATGGCACAGAGATGAGCAACACAGAGTCTAGGGCAGTATGAGCTTTTAAAGCAGCACAGAGATGGGTGACACATAGTCTGAGACACTGGTGACACCCCCTTCAAAATCTAGGGCACTATAAGCCCCCCCCTCAATATTACTGAGTCACTATGACCTTCAGTAAGAGTAATCCTGTCTGCTCTGACTCTGTTGAATTTGTTGGTTTCTCTCTCTCGATCAATATATATATATATATATATATATATATATATATACTCTCTCTCTCTCACACAATCTCTAACATAAATGGGTGTTTTATCATTTTACTGTGAAGTCTGCAATGTCTACACTGCTGCTGTCTACTCTGCACTTTGCTGTTCAATTTATTGGTCTCTCTCTCTACTTTCTCTCTTTTTAATAAAAACAATTCCTTTTTAATGAGTACTCTTCTGCAATTTCTGTAGCATTCTGCTGCTTTCTGCTGTTGAATTCATTGGTCTCTCAGTCCCTGCTCTCCTCCTGTCCCTCTAACAAACTTTTAACCATTTTTTTGGTGGGGGTGTGAATCTCCACACACACACACACACACACACACACACAACTGACTCCATTGACTGCAAAACCCCAAATGCCTTGATCTTGGTTTCCTAGGGAGGACCTGTGCTGGCTGAAACAGAGGATTAGCTAGAACATGTGTCAATCACAGAACAGAGGCCCTCATTGGTTGTCTCTCTCCAGTGCTGCTCCCCCCAGATCATGAGTGTTTCCTTTTGTTGATCATGTGACAGTCCAGGGGCTTGGGAGTCTGGCAAAAATCAGGGGAAAAAAACAGAAATACTTTTTTTTCCAGCACTTTTCTGCACCCTGCACTGCCTTTTCCATGCAGTACTGGTGGTGAGAGTGTTATTCTGGACCAGACTGCATTTCCAAACCTGGCCAACTTGGCAATCTGGGTCAAGCCACAAAAGGCTCGGTTTTCCCAGTCAGAGCCAAGTCAGCCCAGTCTGGGAAGATTCAGAACTGCACCAGAGGCAGTTTGTCTATCCCTAGCATAAATACTTATTAGTGTTTCGTAACAAACACCGAGATATTTAAGCTCAGTGAGTGCCCACTTCATAGGGAACTGAGTTTGTAAGGATCTACATGGATTATAGTTTAAACTCAGTCCACTGTTTTTGTAGAGTTAAGTGTATATCTTGCTAGGACAGTAAATTCTCTCACCATCTCCATAAAACAGGGCAAGGAAGTCTCAGGGGCCGGCAGACATAGCAGCATATCATCTCCGTATAAAGTGATTTTATATTCCCTTCTGGCCCTTGAACTCCTTTATCCATCTGAATATTATTTGTGTTTCAACCAAAAAAAAATGATATGATCATTTTTATAAAAAACTAAAAGTAGAGCACTCACACCTCTAATACAAGGGCACAGGTCTAAAAAAACTTTTATTGCAAAAATAGAACAACCATATCACCTGACGCGTTTCGGATGATACTGCATCCTTTCTCAAAGGTTAAACCCCTAAAGTGAACATTCCCTTAAATACTCATACCAATTAACTAATTATGACATCATAATTTACCAAGTGTCTAAAACTAATATAAACATATCACCTAAATAGTAATATATAACCTTAAAAACCAAATATATCTAATAAAGAAAGAGGAGGGAAATGGGGGGGAAAAAGGAAGACAGAAAATGTAAACTTTTAAAAACAGCAATCAATACAGGTTTCATTTAAAGATTTCATACACAATTAACCCTAACAACTCAGTTCTATTATCATTTCTTCATTCTTCTTTGTTTCAAAAATGGTTTCAGTTCAAATCCAGTATTTAGTCCTTTATACTTAGTAGCATTGAGATTTATAATCCAAAAAGCTTCTCTTTTCAATAACAAATTATCAAAATCTCCCCCTCGTGGTTTACGATACACTCTGTCTATTCCCACAAAATGAAACTGATGTGTTTCATCATTTTTTACTACGTGGGCAGCCATCACATATGTTAAATCTTTATTTTGAATAGCTTTTAAATGTTCCTTAACTCGTGTTTTAAAACTACGTTTCGTTTTTCCAATATAAAAACTACTACAGCTACATACTGCCATATAAATTAGTCCTTCTGTATTACAAGTAATTAATTGCCTGATATTAAAAGTCCGTTCTGTATTCCCACAAGTAAATTCTTTACATTTATCAATTACAGGACAAACTTTACAATGTTTACAAGGATAGCAGCCCACTGCATCTTTATTAAGCCACGTATCAGTCTCTCTAGTTTTATCTAAAAAATGGCTATGCACAAGTCTATCCCCTATTGTATTGGCTCGTCTGTATGCCATTCTCGGTGGTGTTTTAGTAATCTCTCTTAAACCCATATCACTGGATAAAACTGTCCAATGTCTTTTGATAATACTTTCTATTTCCCTAGCCTGTATTGAAAAAGTCGTCACAAAATTAAATCTTTCCATTTGTACTTCCTGCACTATGACTTTTGATTCAACAGTTCTACTCTATCAGCTTTTCAGCAGTATTCTCTCCCTGTTTTAATACTTTTATCACTGTAACCTCTTGATTTCAAAGCGTCTTATTAACTCTTCTGCTCCTTCTTCAAATCCACCACTTCACTACAATTCACAGCGAGTTCTCAAAACTGGCCTTTAGGGATATTATTAACTGTATGTCTCGGCTGGCAACTTTCTGACCGTAATATGGTATTGCCATCTGTAGGTTTCCTAAAAATTGCGGTTTTCAATTTCGCGCTGTCTTCCTTATAAATTTTTAAATCCAAAAAGCAAACACTTTCTTGGGACGCAATGTATGTAAATTTCAAATTAATATTTGTGCGTTCCAAAAAAGCAACAAACTGTGCTAACTCCTCTAAAGTATCTCCCCAAATGAAGAACAAATCATCTATATATCGCTTCCAAACTTTAATTTTGTCCCTATATTGATTATATGCTGAATTTAATACCATTTCATTCTCCCAAGCCCCCATATACAGATTGGCAATTGTTGGAGCACATGTGGCCCCCATAGCGGTTCCCTTAATCTGTAAAAACATCTCTTTATTGAATAAAAAAACATTGTCTTTTAATACATATTCCAACAATTTCAAAATAAAAACTGTATTAGGTGTCTCTATTTCATGTCTCTGATTTAAGAACGGCCGCTGCATCAAGGGCACCTTCATGTGGAATGTTCGAATAAAGCGCTTCAACATCCATTGTCACCAAATAGTCTGTATCATTAAGATCCATCTCTTGTACCAATCTTAATACATCTACAGTGTCTTTCAAATATGATGGCAAGGAGACAGTAAATGGTTTTAAATAAAAGTCTACAAATTGTGATAAGCTCTCTGTTAATGAACCAATACCGCTGACAATTGGTCTACCTGGTGGATTAAGCAGAGTCTTATGTATTTTGGGCAACAAATAAAATGTTGCCCTGACAGGGCTTTCTGTCATCAGAAACTGTAATTCTTTCTGAGTTATTTCCCCTCTGCCTGCAGCTTCTTTCAAAAATTCATCAATACTGCTCTTAAATTCAGCTGTGGGGTCATAACTCAGTTTCTTGTAAAAGTTACTGTCATTTAATTGTCTTTCTGCTTCTTGTATGTAATCTTTTTTATTCAGAATAACCACACATCCACCTTTGTCAGCTCTCTTAATTTCTATCATGGTATCTTTCTGCAAAGTCTGTAGCGCATCACGCTCTTCATTACTTAAATTATTATAGCTAAACACAGGAGGGTTTTCAAATAATGTTTCCAAATCATTTTCTACCAATTGTTTAAAAACTTTGACAGCAGGGCTAAGTGGAGGATTAAACGTTGACACCGGTTTGAAAAAATTCCCTCTGTCTTTCGTTATCACATTTTCCATAGCACTTTGTTTGGTAGAAAAAAAGGTTTTCAAATTTAAATTCCTGCAAGCAATATTTAAATCCACCATCGTCTGAAATTTACTTGCGGGTGCCGTGGGTGCAAACCCCAAACCTTTACTGAGAACCTGTTCCTCTGTGTTAGTTGGTGGATTTAAATGTCGTTTGCTATAATTAAATTTTAAAATTCCTGCAAGCAATATTTAAATCCACCATCGTCTGAAATTTACTTGCGGGTGCCGTGGGTGCAAACCCCAAACCTTTACTGAGAACCTGTTCCTCTGTGTTAGTTGGTGGATTTAAATATTGCTTGCAGGAATTTAAATTTGAAAACCTTTTTTTCTACCAAACAAAGTGCTATGGAAAATGTGATAACGAAAGACAGAGGGAATTTTTTCAAACCGGTGTCAACGTTTAATCCTCCACTTAGCCCTGCTGTCAAAGTTTTTAAACAATTGGTAGAAAATGATTTGGAAACATTATTTGAAAACCCTCCTGTGTTTAGCTATAATAATTTAAGTAATGAAGAGCGTGATGCGCTACAGACTTTGCAGAAAGATACCATGATAGAAATTAAGAGAGCTGACAAAGGTGGATGTGTGGTTATTCTGAATAAAAAAGATTACATACAAGAAGCAGAAAGACAATTAAATGACAGTAACTTTACAAGAAACTGAGTTATGACCCCACAGCTGAATTTAAGAGCAGTATTGATGAATTTTGAAAGAAGCTGCAGGCAGAGGGGAAATAACTCAGAAAGAATTACAGTTTCTGATGACAGAAAGTTCTGTCAGGGCAACATTTTATTTGTTGCCCAAAATACATAAGACTCTGCTTAATCCACCAGGTAGACCAATTGTCAGCGGTATTGGTTCATTAACAGAGAGCTTATCACAATTTGTAGACTTTTATTTAAAACCATTTACTGTCTCCTTGCCATCGTATTTGAAAGACACTGTAGATGTATTAAGATTGGTACAAGAGATGGATCTTAATGATACGGACTATTTGGTGACAATGGATGTTGAAGCGCTTTATTTGAACATTCCACATGAAGGTGCCCTTGATGCAGCGGCCCGTTTCTTAAATCAGAGACATGAAATAGAGACACCTAATACAGTTTTTATTTTGAAATTGTTGGAATATGTATTAAAAGACAATGTTTTTTTATTCAATAAAGAGATGTTTTTACAGATTAAGGGAACCGCTATGGGGGCCACATGTGCTCCAACAATTGCCAATCTGTATATGGGGGTTGGAGAATGAAATGGTATTAAATTCAGCATATAATCAATATAGGGACAAAATTAAAGTTTGGAAGTTTATATATAGATGATTTGTTCTTCATTTGGGGAGATACTTTAGAGGAGTTAGCACAGTTTGTTGCTTTTTTGGAACGCACAAATATTAATTTGAAATTTACATACATTGCGTCCCAAGAAAGTGTTTGCTTTTTGGATTTAAAAATTTATAAGGAAGACAGCGCGAAATTGAAAACCGTAATTTTTAGGAAACCTACAGATGGCAATACTATATTACGGTCAGAAAGTTGCCATCCGAGACATACAGTTAATAATATCCCTAAAGGCCAGTTTTTGAGAACTCATCGTAATTGTAGTGAAGTGGTGGGATTTGAAGAAGGAGCAGAAGAGTTAACAAGACGTTTGAAATCAAGAGGTTACAGTGATAAAAGTATTAAAACAGGGAGAGAATACGCTGAAAAAGCTGATAGAGTAGAACTGTTGAATCAAAAAGTCATAGTGCAGGAAGTACAAATGGAAAGATTTAATTTTGTGACGACTTTTTCAATACAGGCTAGGGAAATAGAAAGTATTATCAAAAGACATTGGACAGTTTTATCCAGTGATATGGGTTTAAGAGAGATTACTAAAACACCACCGAGAATGGCATACAGACGAGCCAATACAATAGGGGATAGACTTGTGCATAGCCATTTTTTAGATAAAACTAGAGAGACTGATACGTGGCTTAATAAAGATGCAGTGGGCTGCTATCCTTGTAAACATTGTAAAGTCTGTCCTGTAATTGATAAATGTAAAGAATTTACTTGTGGGAATACAGAACGGACTTTTAATATCAGGCAATTAATTACTTGTAATACAGAAGGACTAATTTATATGGCAGTATGTAGCTGTAGTAGTTTTTATATTGGAAAACGAAGCGTAGTTTTAAAACACGAGTTAAGGAACATTTAAAAGCTATTCAAAATAAAGATTTAACATATCACGGCGGCTGTACGTAGTAAAATGATGAAACACATCAGTTTCATTTTGTGGAATAGATAGAGTGTATCGTAAACCACGAGGGGGAGATTTTGATAATTTGTTATTGAGAAAAGAAGCTTTTTGGATTATAAATCTCAATGCTACTAAGTATAAAGGACTAAATACTGGATTTGAACTGAAACCATTTTTGAAACAAAGAAGAATGAAGAAATGATAATAGAATTGAGTTGTTAGGGTTAATTGTGTATGAAATCTTTAAATGAAACCTGTATTGATTGCTGTTTTAAAAAGTTTACATTTTCTGTCTTCCTTTTTCTCCCCATTTCCTCCTCTTTCTTTATTAGATATATTTGGTTTTAAGGTTATATGTTACTATTTAGGTGATATGTTTATATTAGTTTTAGACACTTGGTAAATTATGATGTCATAATTAGTTAATTGGTATGAGTATTTAAGGGAATGTTCACTTTAGGGGTTTAACCTTTGAGAAAGGATGCAGTATCATCCGAAATGCGTCAGGTGATATGGTTGTTCTATTTTTGCAATAAAAGTTTTTTTAGACCTGTGCCCTTGTATTAGAGGTGTGAGTGCTCTACTTTTAGTTTTTTACAAGTTGTACGTTAGTATTGAAGCACCACTTCCTGATGCTCACTCCGCTTTGGTTTTTTTTTATGATCATTTTTATGTTTAAAACTTTCTAATTTCTTCCAAAACAGTCTTTAGAAGTTCAAACGTTCCATTGCTTAACCTTGTTACAAAATGGACCCTTCAGAGAGATGGTCAACAACGGCAAAGAGGAACAATATATTGCTGATAATATGCTAACTTAATATCTTTGTCTGTCTCTGCATTGAACTGTATAACTACTACATGGGAAGAGCCCAAGTTGGGTCCAGAATTACACAGCATGCCACAATACATCATATCTGTATAGAAAACAGTAAACTTATGACTAAAAAGTAGGGTTCAGTTCAATTTTAATTTGGACTTCCTGTGTTTTTGTTTTTTTTAACAGAAGATCGAGAAACAAAGTTTAACTAGTTTGAAATCCAGTATTGGCCAGCCACTAGAAGTGCTAGTAGTGCAGACATTTGTGGAGTCCACGCTACCATCTCTTTCTAGGTACTACAAGATGGCAAAGCGCTGGTGCACAAGAACATCTTTCAAATGACTGGATTCTGCTGGACCCAGTGACCCTACACAGCTCACTAGCAGATGTGTTCAACCTGGGTCTAGTTCACAAAATGTGGGTTGCAGCTCTGAGATAACCTCACAAACCTCTTCCATTGTGACTGACCCGAACTCATCCAAAGACAGGTGAGCGCAACTTAAAAGTGAAGGCTCGACTCCTCTGGGTTGCAACATCCTGTTTGGCAAGATCCCAGCCTGCATAGATGACACTGTCTGAGAAGAGTCGAGCAAATTCCTTGCACTTTGAGATAAACACATTTTAATCAGCTGCAGACAGGTCAGACTTAATAACCTATCTGCTCTATGAAAGAGTTCAACCAGTTAATTTCTCCCAGCCACAATCTGCCTGGACAGAAATGCTGCCTTCTTATAGGTGATTGCCCTTTGATATTCATCGTGATGAATCTTCAAAGCTAATTTGTCCTCCTGGGCCCTGGATCTCCTCCAACAGTACTCTAACCTCCAACCCCTTGTCTTCAACTCCTTGAGCTGCCCATCAAACCATGAGAAACCCAAGCTTGAGACCCAGAGGGGTACACTAGTGGGTGCTACAGAGTCAGAGGTCCTAGTGAAGAGCCTGTTATAGGCCACCAGTGTCTCCTCTGAACCCACCTAAGAAACTGCCAACATCTCCGAGATGTTGATTACTACCTGCAGTCCTTCAGGCTAAAGCTCTCTTAATGGGTGGCAATGAACCATTCACATAGGGGGCGGACTACAAGGGGGGGGTCCCAAAGGAGAACTTCACTATGCAGTAATCCAAACAACTGTCTAGATCAATCTTTGTCCAACATGTTAGAATTCACCATTGATCCAGGCTTTAAAATCACTCAGAATAATCCATCTGGATGACTCCAACACCTTGTCAGCGATGAAGTCCATGATTTCTGCAGGAACTCCTCCTCACACCCAAGAGTCTAGTATACAAGGAGAATTCTGCAACCTGTAGCTGAACACCCATGCATGGCCACACATTCAAATAATGAAGTATCCTCTACTGGGTGCATGGTGAGGTCCAACTCAGATCTTAAACAGATGACCTCCACCCCCCATGATCCCTCCATGGGCAGTGTACCATGTAGAATCCACCTGGGCTGCCATTTCCAAGACTGGACTGGTGTCTCCCAAATAGCCAGGCCTCAGTGGTGCAAGCCAGATTGACTGAGGAACCAGTAATCAAATCTGCTTCAGTGGCAGTCTTGTTCCTTGTTGATGCTGCATTGCAAAGCACCTCCCACAGGGGATGGAGCAAAACAGCCAGCCTAACAGCTGCCAGCATACTTGGTCCAGTGGGAGCACTGGGTATGGGAACCAAACACATCTGGCCTGGCTCTAGGTCCCATTTCTTACCAGAATGTCTCTTGGTCCTACCATTCTAATAATGCCCCCCCCAATTACCACCCCCTGCACCCAACTAAAAATCACTCTGCCACCACTCGCTACAAACCTCCGTGCACCAACAATATGCTGTGTTAGGAGGGGGGTCATGAAAGGGGCATAGGTCTCAAAGCCGGGATGAGGAGTTGCTCATCCTCGGGGTCCACACCGAACACAGATTTCAATGCTGCTAAGCTAAACATTAAATACCCCAATAATACCCAACCTGCCCTAAATACTAAACTAAACAGCCCCCCCAAACCCTTCCCAGACAATAAACCACCCAAAGAACCTGACAATCTCTTACAGCCACACACACGCACACACATCTGTGCAGCCTATGCACCCTATGCAGTCACATTTATTTTATTTATTTATTTTATTTTGCTTTTGGTGACCGGGTAAGTGCACTAGGCAAACAATGCCTATTTTCAGGCACGACCCAGGAGAAAACAGTTTACAGACAAAACAATAAACATGTGACGCAGCACATGAAGGCAGTACAAATCAGGATAAAAACAATGTGTGGATATTAGATATAAGTACATTGACATACTGGATAACGAAGGTTGAAGTACTGTGAAAACAAAAGAATAAACAGGATTGGTAACAAAAGAAAAATTCAACATGGGAAGGTAGTAAGTTACAGTACAATAAGTGCCAAGAAAAGTGGAGAGGGAGAGAGAGGGGAGGAAAGAGATGATGAAAGAGCGTGGCAGGTATAGGTCATGAGAGATAGTGAAGATCCAAGATGGTGGCCACGCTGGGCTAGCCGCTTGCTGCTTGTGTTATCTGCGTTTCTTCGTTTTATTTTTAAGTGCCTTTGCTGTCTAATTTTGTTTAGTTCCTGTATTTTAAGTTTAACTCAAAGGGTGCCGCGTCTCACCGACTTGTTTAAGTGATGCGGCTGTTGATTCTCGACAGATTTTTTGAACAGAGTCTCCGGACGAGTTTCTGTCAGTCGTCTGGATTGGGTTTTTTGGATGGACTCTGACCACGTTGGATTGCTGGCATTAATTGTGGGCTGGAACTGGATGCGGCTTCTCCCGGAGGACTGCCGATATTTTGGATTGCTGGCACTAATCATGGACTGGAACTGGATGCGGCTTCTCCCAGAGGACTGCCGGTATTTTGGCTGTGCTCTGTTCTGTTTCGCTGCTCTGGGTGTTCTTCGCATTTCTTTATCTGCTGCCTGACTTGTTGAGACCTGGACGCTGGATATTTGACTTGGGGCTAACCTGGTGAGGCTGTACTGTTTCTATTATTTGTGGGTTGTGGGGTTTGTTGCCTTCATACCCCCCCACACCTATTGAGACTTGCTTAGACCTGGATGCTGAATATTAGAATTGGGGCTCACCTGGTGAGGCTGTATTGCTTCACTATTTGTGGGTTGTGGGGTTTGTTGCTTTTGTACCCCCCCCCCCCACCTAGTGAGCCTGGTGACTGTTTTATATTTTCTGTCGTGCTGTGATAAACTGTGAAGCCCTTACTTCATATGGATGATCTTTGCCACTTAGAATCATGGTTTGTGAACTAATTTAACCCTGGATTATCCAACCGTGCTCGGAGATTTGTTATATTCCTGAGGATCAAGTTTTCTAAGGACCCTGCAATTTTCCTCTAATATATGGTGGTACAGGGTTTCTCTGCTATCACAGGAGTTGGTTTTAATTTGTAGGGAGTGTTGCCTACCTGGTGGTCTCCAGCCAGGCAGGAGTGGCCCTCGGTGCCTCCCAGGGAGCTGGGGGAGACCGGGGCCTCTTCTAGGTTGCCTTGGGGTCAGCTGTAGTGCTGACCTACGAGGCAACTTTAGCTGCTGGCTGCCGTCCGAGTGGGGGCAATACTCCCTGCAGGAACATATCTCCTGACTGTATTTTATTGGTTTTATAATTAATCACTGACATCTGAGGAGCAGTCGTTGGAAGATTTCAGGATTTTTATTATTTGACTTTCCGAACTTTTTCGTAAAGACTATTTTTATTTGTTGGACGTTATTGATAGAACACTGAGTGAGTGGTTTAGTCTTTGGACTGTAGGTAGTAAGAGCGATTGTTATTTATTATTACAAATTTGAATTTAACTCCATGCCATGTGAGAGGTGGTGTTGGGAGTTTATTTTATATTTTTAATATTTGCTGCATGTGAGAGGTACTGCATTATTTTAAGATACAGAATTGTTTAAAATTTAAATTTGTTTAATATTTAATAAGTTATTTTACTATGTTTTAAATTTACTGTATTTTATTTTATTTTATTGTTTGTTATTTTTGAGTTGTTTTTGGTTTATGTTTGTTTATTTGGCTTGCTCTCCCTTCCTCTGTGAGAGAGAGTGGGGAGAGTGCGTTTATAATTGTGATATTTTTAGGTTTATTGTTAGTCTTATTTTTGTAATTTGTTTAATAATGACGGTTGGGCATTATTCCCCCACCAGGCTCAGGGAACTTGGCCTTTTGAGTGCCCACCGTTATCATCCGACACCTATTTTAGGTGTCGGGCATTGGGCATTCTAAAGAGGCGAGGACGAAGGTGGAAAGCTGGGCCTTGTGTGGGACGGGGGGGGTGGATTGGGGTTTTAGGGTCCAGAAGACGTCCTGGGGCCGAAATGGGGTCAAGATAGAGGTTGTTCCTATCTTGTCCCCATACCCGAGTCCCAAAAATATCGGACAGGTACTGAAGTCTTCCCCCACATCTCATCCTGCCTTGGCGGTGTTGTGCAATGCCAGATCTATTAAAAACAAGACAGCTATTGTAGCTGATCTTGTTGGGTCAGCTGATCTGACTTGCATTACCGAGACTTGGCTGGATAAAAATGCTGGCCCTATATTGGCCTCGGCAACCCCAGCTGGGTTCTCGGTAATACACCGTCCAAGGCAGGATCGTAGGGGCGGAGGTGTGGCCATTATGTTTAAATCTGAACTGGGCCTTGTGGATGTTCCATTGGGGAACACCAGATCTTTTGAATATATCCTGGGTGAGGATGCAGGTTGTGGGATTCTCCTCGTCTACCGTCCACCAGGTGACGGCGGCGAATTCCTACAGGAGATTGCAGACTTCATTGTCGACCTTGTGTTGAGGTTTCCCAGATTAATTCTTCTGGGCTACTTCAACGCTTGGGTCGACGATGAACTCTCTCATTTTGGTCAAAGTCTCCTCCAGCTGATGAGTGCACTGGGCCTGACACAGGTTGTTACCACCTCTACCCATATTGGAGGTCATTCACTAGATCTGGTCTTTCTCTTGGATATGGAGATCACTGACTTGGGGGTGGAACCAGTCAGTTGGTCGGACCATTACACCATAAGGTTCAGTTTCAGGGCCCCCTCTAATAGGTCTGCCCCTACGGAGATGGTCCAATACCGCCCTTTAAGGGGTGTTGGCTCCAACGACCTTACGGCGGTATTGGACCTATCGAGTTTGTCGGGTGAATGCATGAGTCCAGAGGATCTTGTACTTGCCTATAATAAGGCTGTGGGAGATGCACTGGACAAAATTGCTCCTGTTCGTGTTCAGCCTCTCACTATCCGTCCAAGGAGTCCATGGTTTGATGGCTCCTTGAAGGAATTAAGGTGAGTAGGTCGAAGGCTGGAGAGAGCCTGGTGGAAATCAGGCCTTGATGTCGACAGGCTTAGATTGCTAGCCCATTATGATGGCTACCAATCAGAAATCACTCGTAAGAAGGCAGAATTCCTGTCCAGAGATTTCTGCTGCAAAAATCGACCGCTCAGCTTTTTCGGACTGTGGACAGGCTGTGCAATCCAGTCTGTCTTCAGCCTAGAGAAGCTTTTCTCAACTTAGATGTGAGGAGTTCACTCGCTTCTTTGCAGATAAGGTTGCCGACATCCGGTCCGGCATCGGTCCGACCTCTCCTTTGGGGGGTCACGGTGGGCAACCGGTTGTACTTAATCCCCGGCCTGCCTGGTTGGAGTTTCACCACCCAGAATTCACAGACATTGTGAAGATCATCCAATCAATGCGTCCAACTAGTTGTAGTTTGGATCCAGGTCCTACACCTCTGTTAGTAGGATGTGCTGAAGTCATCTACCCAATCCTTGCTGACATTATCTGGAAATCCTTGGAGAGGGGGGTTTTTCCTAATCCCCTTAAGGAGGCAGTTGTCCATCCACTCCTTAAAAAATCCTCCTTGGATCCAGACTGTCTAGCTAACTACCGGCCTATCTCTAACCTGCCATTTGTTGGTAAGGTTATTGAAAAGGCAGTTGCAGTGCAATTGGATGAATATCTCACCTCTCATAATGTCTATGATACTCTCCAATCTGGCTTCAGAAAAAGGCATAGTACTGAGACTGCCCTTGTTCGGGTTTTGAGTGACCTCCTAATGGCCAGAGATCGAAAGGCTTATACCATTCTGGTCCTTCTTGATCTTTCTGCTGCATTCGACACTGTAGACTATGAGGTGCTACTGGAGCGGCTGGGGGTTTTTTGTGGACTGTCTGGTACAGTCCACGAATGGTTCCGTTCTTACCTCACTGGTAGGTCTCAGAGAGTTGTCACTGGAATTTATTCCTCTGACACCTTCTCCCTACCATGTGGGGTACCGCAGGGTTCCATTTTAGCTCCCATGTTGTTTGCAGTGTATATGCCTCATTAGGAGAAATCATCAGGAGATACAGCTTGAGTTTTCACTGCTATGCGAATGATACTCAGCTGTATTTATCCTTTCTCCCCAATCAGAGTGATGCACTCTCTGTACTTAACAACTGTCTGGATGAAATCAGAATTTGGATGAGTTCGAGTTGGTTGAAGCTTAATCCGGATAAGACCGAGGTATTGGTTGTGGGCCCAGATCATCCTGGGAGGGGTTTGGGTGCAGCACATCTATCAGGCTTATCACTTGGTGGGGTGCCGCTCTCTAGCTCGCGACAGGTGCGAAATCTGGGCATTATTTTTGACCACGGTCTGACCCTGAAATCTCAGGTGTCAGCTGTTGTCAAGACCTCTTTTTATCATCTGAGGAATATCGCCCGGGTGAAACACCTGATTCCCCAGGAGGACCTTCCGACTTTGGTTCATGCCTTTGTTACAACCCGTTTGGACTACTGTAATTCCCTATACCTAGGACTCCCAGGGATTGATATCCGCCGCCTGCAGCTAGTGCAGAACACTGCAGCCAGGCTTCTGACTGGGACTTCGAGAACCAGTCATATTACGCCTGTGCTTCGCGAACTGCATTGGCTGCCTGTGCGGTGGCGTATCATCTTTAAGGTTGGTTTACTAACCTTTAAAGCCCTACACGATCAGGGACCCAGTTACCTGAAAGATCTTCTGATTCCCTATCGCCCCCTCCGCCCCCTCCGCTCCGCCAATGAGGGATTGCTAGAGATTCCCAGGGTTCGTTTGAAGTTATCAGGATCTCGTGCTTTTGCTTACTCAGCTCCTACCCTGTGGAATTCTCTACCTCATTGGTTGAGAGAATGCCCCACTGTCGACAGTTTTAAAACTGCTTTAAAAACTTATCTTTTTAACTTGGCTTTTTCTTTATAGTTTATTTGCTTATTGTTGATCTCTGTTTTATTATCATGTACAGCGCCTTGATTTTGAAAGGCGCTTTATAAATAAACACGAATTGAATTGAATTTAATTGAGAGGAGGGAAAGTATAAAGGGGGTAGATAGGATGGAGATGGGGAGAGGGCAGGACTGGATGAGGGTTCAAGATGGGTTAAAATAAGTGCAGGGATGTAAGGTGTGAAGGTGTTCCCGATGTAGTTTCTTAAAGGCAGCATGGGTGTTTGTTTGACGGATAGAGAAGGGTATAGAGTTCCAGTATTTAGGAGCAGTGTAGGCAAACGCACGTGTGCCCATATTTGTTCTGCATCTTGGAACACGTAGAAGGGCTTTATCATTTGATCATAGTTCATGAGTGAAAGGTTGTAGTTCCAGTGCGGAAGAAAGAGATAGGGGGAGACCTGCTCTGGTGACAGAGTCAATTTGTGATCCAAAGGTCTGAAGACGATAGGCGGAAGGGCTAAGCCATTTTAAGTCCGAATAGAGGTGGCAGTGGTGCTTGAAACACGGTGAGGCAGCGGCATAGCGACAGATGCTATTATAAGTGCTGTCCCATTTATGGAGGGAGGATTTAGATGCAGATAGGAAGATTGACGAGCCATATACTAGTGCCGGTAGAAGGAAACCTTGAGCCACGGCTAGTCTGGCTTGAGGGGTAAGTGCATAGCTGGTAAGACAGGCACTTCCTAACTTAGCATTTACTGACTTACAGATAGTTGAGATATGAAGGTCAAGGTCAAGAGATTCATCCAAGGTGACACCGAGATATTTGAAGGATTTGGCAGAGGGTAGAGGAGAGCTGTCCGCACAGGAGATGATAACGGGATTTGGATTTGCTTTGAGTCTGGCCTGAGAGCCAAACAACATTGAGTAGGATTTGCTAGAGTTGAGGACTAGTTTATTATCAGTGAGCCAGGTTTGGATACTTGCAAAATCCGAGGCAAGGGGATAGTGTAGAGAAGTTGAAGTTTTTGCACTGTGGTAGATAACCAAATCATCCGCGTAGAGCAGAGATGAGCAGTTCGGTGCAATTAAGGGGATGTCATCAATGAAGATTGTGAAGAGTAGAGGAGAGCCCTGGGGTACTCCAACGTGGATCAGTGCAGGATCTGAGATTGCAGAATTCAAGACCACAGCCTGTTGCCTGTTAGTCAGGTAGCTTTCAAACCAGGTTATGGTATCTGGGGAGAAACCAAAAGACTGAAGTTTTGAAAGAAGAAGTGAGTGATTTACCAGGTCACAAGCTTTAGTTAGGTCGATAAAAACTGCTCCAGTCAAGAGGCCTAAGTCCATGGAAGAATAAATGTCACTAGTCAGCTTTAGCAGGGCAGAGGTGGTACTGTGGCCTTTACAGAAACCATGTTGAGAGCTAGAAAGGAGGTTATATTTTTGGAGGTATTCAATTGTTTGTGTGGCGACTAATTTTTCCAAGATTTTGCTTAAGACAGAGAGTATAGTGATGGGACGATAGTTCTTGATTTCCTTTTGGTCTCCTTTTTTTGGAATAGGAGTGATTTTAGCAATTTTCCATATATTTGGGACTATACCACAGCATAAGGACATATTAAAGATTTTGGTTAGCGGGGAGGCTATGAAAGGGGCCGCTGCTTTCAAGAGCCTAGGTTCAAGACCATCAGATCCAGGGCTATTGTTTTCATGGATGGAGAGAAGTAATTTTTCAACTTCTCTTTTTTGAATGATCCAGAACCTAAAGGGGGGGGTTCAGAGGTGGTGGTTTGGTGTCACAATGGGGCAGAGCAGTGTGAGCATTTGGGAAGGAGGACAGATAGCTTGATAAATCTGAGAAATGGTGATTAAAGGTACTGGCTATGGTTAACGGGTTATTGCAGTGTATACCGTTAAGTAGCATGTCATTTGTATGGGACTTTTGATTAGAGCCCAGGAGAGTTTTTATGGTATTCCAGAATTTCTTGGAGTCACCAGAGGTGTTTATTAGCGGGTTCCTGCAGAAGGCGCTTTTGGATAGACGGATGTTTCTTTTGCAAGCATTCCTCAGTGAGCGGTAATGGCAGTAATCAGATTCCAACCATGTGGACTTTAAATGACGCCAGGCTTTATCTCTGATCCTAATCTGGGTTAGTAGATCTTTTGTTAGCCACTTCGTCTGAGTACCTCGAAAGTGCCTAGTTATCCATGGGGCATGGAAGTCTTGGAGCCAACTAAATTTTGTAAGGAAGCTATCAAAGGCGGACTGGACATCTGATGCATTGTGAATGGAGGACCAGTCAATCATGGAAAGGTCATTGGTAAAGTGAATAGGGTTGAAATTGGCAAGGTTGCGAGACGTTACAAGTCTGTTACATCAACACTCACAGAAGGCCTATACAATTAACCTTATCACTTTCTAAACCACAGTTGTCTGCCAATCACCTTAACCTAACCCACACACATACCAGGGTATTAAATAGCTGGTATAGTATAGCAAAATGCTACCCATATCAAACAGTACTGCCAACCATTTTCTGAATTGCATAGCGCTAGACTGCTAAACATTTTTTTTTATTCAGGATTACACATTCAAAATACATTAAAAATCAAGCATTTTTCATTTTGCAGCAATTCCCATGTGATCTATATTTTTGCAGTTGATTAGCACTTCCATACGCAAAACTGCTATTCAATATTTCTGACTTATTTAATACCCTGCATACATGAAATACTACACAATACTATAATTCAATGTCTGTGGTGCCAAAATCCAGAACATGAATCTTTTAGGAAGTAGAAACAAATGTCCAAGCAAAGTCTATGACACATAAGGTAACACCCAGTGTTGAATGTTTTTGCTCTGCTTTCACCATTTATTTATTTTCTTGAATTCTGATGACTGGGTTGGCCCACTGAGACAAGACAGTCCCTTTATCAGAGGTAACCCAAAAATTAGAATAGGGCATTAGAATATTTATTAGTCACCAAAGGATTTGCTTGAGGCAGTTCTCCCACTACTGCCGTCAACAGATAAATGTGCCCATAAAAGAATAAAACAGAGTATGAGTCAGCAGGCTCTCTCACCACCCACTGGTTGCACTCCCAGTGCACTCCTGAGTCCAGAATGAGCTTTCACCAGTGGGGCCCTAAGTCCAGCCCCAGCTCAGCTCCAGTCATGCTGTCCTCACTTGAGCAATTCTGGGCCAGCCAAACCACTCGCCCAGACAAAAATACCTGGCCTAGCCACACTGTCAGCACACATAGCCCAGGCCCTCCAACCTCCAACTTTGTCAGTCCAAATCCATTCCATCTATCCTCCAGCAACACACCGAGCTTACACTGGCCAGACCTCTGACCTCAGCAGCAGCTGCTGAAAATGGCCACAGGCACCATCCAGAAAGGCAAGCTGGGTGTCAGCTACCCAGCAGATGATGACCAGAAACAGTCTTAGGTCTTGCACTGTGAATCCCCACTGTGATATGGGTATGTGGGGGCTACCAGAGGACAAGGCTGGGGCTGCTACCCCAGAGATATGCCCCAAGTTTGAAGATTCAGTGGATGGTGGCATAGGATAGATAGCAATATCATATCATATCGTATCGTATCGTATCGTATCATATCGTATCGTATCGTATCGTATATCATATCATCATTTGCCCCATGCTATTCAGCCTATTTGTTAATGACCTATCATCTGTATGTACCAATTCTGATGCCCAAATCTACCTATACATGGATGACACTGGCATCTACACAAAATTTATCAACGTTTCTGACCTCAGCAAAACTCTTCAAACTGTATTTGACAGGTGTCAGAAATGGATACTGAGAAACAACCTACTACTCAATAATACCAGAATCAAGGTAATGTCCTTTAGTGCAAGACCAACCCCACCCAATTGTATCCATATCACACCCCACACAGGCCCCCTTCCACTTGAAAATGTCTCAGTCTTTCAATATATTGGGATACGGCTCACCTGACCATAAATTAAGCTTTGTGGAACACATCACTAAGATTGCCAGTCACACTCATCAGAACCTTGGTGAACTCTTACCACATCAGAAACATCCTTACTCCACGTACAAGAAGTCTAATCTGAAGGCAGTCCTTGCTACCTGTCCTGGAGTATGGTAGCGAAATCTACAAATCTGCCACCAACACAATATTACATAAAGGTACCATACTGTTCAAGAGCCTATACAGGTTCACTCCAGGTTGCATCTTTTTGATCTTTATAACAACCTTGGTCTCCTCCAGCCTAATAAAACAAATGTGTACAAGAGAGCTGTCCAGGTAATATGTGCAACCTGTTCATAAAGTCAGAACACTGTAGTAACCCCAGTAGCCTGGAATTCTTTACCAGAGAGTCCTCCACAGTCCATAACTTCAAGCATGCAATGCAACACCTTCTAAGCACCCCTTGCTCCTATCACCAAGATAATGTGACATCCACAGGCAGCTCCACTCCCCTGCCCTAGCTGACCTGATTAACTCTCCTCACCTTTCCTCTCCAGCTACTTTTAAGTACCTCGGGTATTCTCCCCCTCTCAAGTCTGAATGGCCTGTGTACATATGCATGTGCAGTTCTTTTACTTGCAATTAATTTATTTATATGTAAATTTATATATATATATTTGTGTGTGTACTCCAACTGTCATAACAGGGGTTACAAGGACCTTCATATGTTTAAAATAATGGGTTGTTACATTGGAGCTATGCTATATGGTCTGAAAATAAAAATAATGTGCTTGTGGTACAAGTGCACTTCAAGATTAATCCTGGTCCTGAGATCCAGATTTTGAAATGTGTTCTTGAATATTAATGATCTGCATCCTATTATTGCAGTGTATATTCTGCTTCTTGACTATATTTCTAGGAGTTGGGCTGCACCTGCAATTGACCATTGGTTGTGCAGTTACCCAGGCAAAGTTTCTGACCCACTAGGGGCACATAAATAGGGACTATGGCCCGCCACAAGCAGTTTTGCTAGTTCTAGTATGGTGTTCTAGTCCATAACATCTGTGTGCAGAGTTCCAGCTTTAGCACCTTTGGTTTTACTACTCCGGCTATGACCAGCTGAAGGAGGCTTGTGGGTCTAGGAATGTCATTCATTCATGGTTTTGTGAATGACTATTACAGTATGCACTGCAAGCCCATTGGTCCACATTGTGGACCAATAGCCTATAGAGGCCCGTGAAATTCTTTTTATTTTTTATAATTTTTCTTTTTATTTTTCTGGAATTTCTTGTTATTTCTTTTTACTCATTGAAAATTTAGTTTTATTTCTTGTTATCACATTTATATTCCTGAAGTCAGCCGCACCTGCCACCACCTCTGCCCGCTTGGGAGCTCCAGAACCGTGGGTAAGACTTCTGCCTCAGGTCAGGGAAGCCAAGTGTAGCTGCCATTGGACAAGCGCTTGCTACCTTGCTCCCTGATTGGACTCCTGCTGTTTGCTCTGCCCCTGACTGGCTCCTCTACTCTCTCAGCTTTGCTGTTCTTGCTGCGCTCTGCGCCCATTGAATTACATAGACGTTTGCCGAAATTTTCACCCAAGTGTTATCAGTCTACTGTACTGCTTCTAATTTTGAGATTTTGTTTTAGGGAAATGTTTATACTGTTTAAAAGTTGATTTGAATTCCTGTGAACTTTAGTCCACTGCTGCTACTATCTCTGACCTCTCGCACCCTCTTCCTGCCTCCCACCCCCTAGTCTGCTAATTTCTGTTGTTTTTCTGCTCTGTGCCTCTAGCTTCCTGTCGTTTTCATCTCTTCTCTCCAGGCACCAGGGCTTACAAATTCCTTTGATCGGACCTCGGCCACCTCCTCCACCTGTAATCTTAGTGCTGCTATTCATTCAGTCTGCCTTGCTCTGCTGCACATACCCCCTGATTTGTTTTTCTCAGCACCTACTGCCCTGCCTCTTAAGCTAACACTCTCCTCCTTCTCCCCCTTAGATCCTGCCCTTGACCAGGTTGACGGGTCTCTAATTTGGAGCAGCCATGGCTCCTGAAGCCAGCCGTACCTGCCGCCACCTCTGCCCACTTGGGAGCTCCAGAACTGCGGGTAAGATTTCTGCCTCAGGTTGGGAAAGCCGAGTGTAGCCACCATTGGACAAGCGCTTGCCACCTCGCTCCCTGATTGGACTCCTGCTGTTTGTTCTGCCCCTGATTGGCTCCTCTAATCTCTCAGCTTTTCTGTGCTCACTGGGCTCTGTGCCCATTGAATTACATAGACTTCTGCTGAAATGTTATGCCTGCCCCCCACCCCCTCCTACCTTACTTAAATATGCCTTAACTCTACCCCCTCACCTCACACTCTGCCCTCAATTGCCTGCTGGTCCCTCCTATTGGCACACAGCACTTGCTTGCCTAGTCTCCTCCTCTCTGTCCCACCCAGCTCCACCCTACACTGCTCTCTTTCCCCAGCTGCTCACATGCCCCTCTCCTCACCATTCCTGCTCACTCTCAGCTCTCTTTTCACTACCTCTCCCGGTCTTTCTTCACCCTACACCTGCCATGAATTCCCTCCCTCACCTGGTCCTTCCCCTTCTCTCCCTCCTTGCCCTTCCTCTCTTGTTCTCTGTCCTGGGCCACTGCCATCCCCACCCCATACCCACTATCTACTTAATCACTACCAGCAGCACCCTGGGAACACTCCACCACTCACCCAGTCCTCCCCATGGGCCTCCACTCATTAATATCTGTCTGCTTCTTTACACCACCAAGTTTGGTCACTATGCCAGCCTATCCCTTCTGTACCACATTGCATAACATCGGGGCCACCATATGGAATCTACCTGCTGCTCGTACAATAAAAGGAACTCAAATTATCACTACTGGACTTACGCCTCTGCTCTATGAAGCTCCTCCTACTTCTCCTACTGATCTTGGGAAACGTCCATCTGAACCATGGCCTGAGCTGTACTAGCCTCTTGAAAAAGGCAGGGGCTGTTACCATCACAACCTTTAACATTTGCAGCCTTTTGCCAAAGGTTGATGCACTCCAAGCCTTCACCAGCCAACATAACCCTGACATCCTTGCTGTAGTTGAAGCATGGCTGACATCAAAAGCCCGTAATCTGGCAATCGCCTTACAGGGCTACAATTTTTTCAGACTGGATCATGTCTCTAAAAGGGGAGGTGGCTGTGCCATCTACATTAAGGATACTCTCCTGGGGCACCCTGTTTCAACTCCTGTGCCTGCCTCCTCTGTCCAGCTCCTACCCATTAAAATCCTTCTAGGTCCTAATCAAAAATCCCTCACCATCGTTTCTGTATATATTCCACCTCAGGATCAAGATCTTGGCATCAAAGAAGTTCTTAACTTCGCCAGCTCCCAACCTCCTGGCTCTGAACACATCCTACTTGGTAACTTCAATATAAACTGGCTCGCAACTGATGTCTGCACTCATAAGGATGCCTTTGCAGAAGCCAACCTCTCACAATTGGTTACCACACCTACTAGGATAAATTACAAAACAAGCACCAGTACCCTGCTGAACTGGGTTCTTACCAATCACCCCACTAGGATCTCCTGAACCTCCATTCTCCTGGACTCTCTCAGTGACCACTCCCCGGTTATATGTGAATGGTCTAATACATTTCTAAAGCCACCCCCTATAATCATCAGCAGCAGAGTCCTCCCCCATGGTCAACCTACCCATCTCAAGCAGCACCTATCCCTGCAAGAATGGCTGCCCATTTACAATGCGATGGATGTTAACCTAGCCCTTGACTACTTCATCACTATCTTCAATAAGGCCTGTGACCTCTTTGCTCCTGCTAAAAAATGGAAAGCAAAAGCCTTCTGTAACCCTTGGATAACTGCGGAGCTCCTTTCCCAGCTGAAATCTAGGGACCACCTGTGGGCTGTGGCTAACACCACAGGCAAACAATCTGACATCCAAAAATATAAACACGCCCGTAATGCGAGCACAAAATCCATTCGTCTTATGAAAAGTTCATATTATAAGGACGTCCTCACCAACACCTGGGGAAATGGCCGTGCTTTCTGGGACAATATCAAGGACATTATTGGGAAACAAACAAAGTCCCTTCCGGCCATGTTAATTGTAGAAGGGTCCACTACCCTTGATCCTATGGTCATTGCAAACACCTCTAACACGGCTTTTACCGACCTCAGTACTGTTCTCCCACCTGATTTTTTCACAGACAGTGACACCAACTCAAACACACCCTGTGCCCTGTCAAACCACCCACATTTCTATTTCAGGGAGATTAGGTTGAGTGAAGCTCACCACTACATCACCTCAGCCATCTCTAAATCCAGAACCAGCAGTGACACCCTGGACCTTAAGCTGCTATCACTTATACTTGATGAGGTCCTCTGTCCCCTAACCAAAATTCTTAACCTCTCTTAACAGCAGTACATTCCCAGAAATATGGAAAACAGCCACTGTGACCCCGGTCCACAAAAGTGGGGACAAGACCAGTCACTCAAACTATCGCACGATCTCCATATTGCCACCACTATCCAAGGCCCTTGAGCATACTGTTGCGGACCAGCTCACTAACTATTTGGACATATACAATATTCTGTGCACACAACTGCACGGTTTTAGAAAAGGGCATAGTATCACTATTGCCCTGCTTGAATTTACTGGTGAAGTGCATAGTTCCCTAGATAAGGATCTTCTTACTGGGGCTGTCTTCATCGACCTATCAAAGGCATTTGACATGGTCCGTCATCGGCTGCTGTTTGACCAACTACTCCTTGCCGGCCTCGCACCTGACTCAGCCCACTGGTTCAGAAGCTACCTTGACAACCGCTCACAGAGAGTAAAAATTGCCAATGCTCTCTCAGATACCTTGCCTGTCCACTCTGGAGTCCCTCAGGGGTCCATACTGGGCCCACTCCTCTTCAGCCTTTTTTTAAACTCCATACCACAATCCTGCTTGTAACAAATCATCCTGTATGTGGATGATGCTGTTGTCTTCTCCACGCACAAGGACCCTACACCACTACAACTCAGCCTACAACTCGGATTCAGTGCCATTGAAACATGGTTTTCCAAGCATAAACTAGTCCTCAATCACAAGAAAACCAAGTCCTTGCTTTTCTGCAGTTCACATAACTGTCACAAGCATTACCCCCTTGACATCTCCACCAAGCAGGGGTCCATCCTCGAACAAGTCTACTCATTCAAATATCTAGGGATTCTGCTTTACCCCAATCTCTCCTATTCTGCTCACACTGACAGCATGGCCAAAGCTGCCAATGCATGCCTTGGATTACTCTACAAGCATAGGCAACATCTCACCCCTGAAGCCCTGAAGATTGCCACCCAGAGCTCTGTGATGTGAATTATTGATTATGACCTCATTATCTGTGGCTCTTCCATGACGTCCACCCTCCGACGTATAACAACTGTCCTAAACAAAGCATGCTGACTTACAATTGGTGCCCACTGCCTCACCCATACCTGTACCCTTTATGTACAATCTGGATGGCTCCAACTCTCCAACCATATAAAGTATCTCACATGTACTATGGTGGGAAAAATCCACCTTGGCCTCACAACCCCCGGTGTTACTGCCTTGTTACTTAAAAATGCCAATCAACGGAACACCAGGAATGCAACAGCCCAGAATCTACGCTTTCTCGCTGTTGTACTATGCAGGGCCAATGCTCCTTCATCTACAGGGCTCCTCTATGGCTGAATGGTCTCAGCCACACCATCTCCTCAGCCACAACTCTAGGCTAGTTCAAAACCAGGCTCCGGGCCCATCTCATTGCCTCTAGCTCCTGTGACTGCCTCTCCTAGCTCATGACCTTCACAGCCAAAGTCCCAACTGATATTCTGCTTAACCCCTGGCTCCCCCCAGTCGCCCTCCCCCCAGCTCCTGAGGTGCTACTTCAAATTTCAGGTTTACATACCACCTCTTTAGCCTCTCTTTGCCCCCTTGTAGCACTTATTTCCTCCCCCTCACCCTGCGCCCCACTTTCCTTCCTTCCTCCTTCTCATTCATCGTTTGACAAATGCCACCAGCTGCATCCACGTCCTCCCCCTCTTTTTTCCTCCCTATCTCTGACCTGACCCATTCCTTGTGGGCACATGCTTTCTAGGTGCGTTCCCCATTTCATTACAGCTGCATCTTTTACTACCTACACTTCTCCTCTTTCTCTACACCTTATTCTTCCTTTACTTGACCTTTTTCAATAGCACTGTTGTAACATGAATTGTTTACTGTTATGTCACTGTTGTTTCCATGTTGTATGTTATTAACTGATGTGGAACCTTTGTAAAAGAACCTTGGCTCAAAGGTATCTGTAATCCTAGACTAAATAAATAACAAAAAATTATAAATTACCTCAAAATGAGCTTATGCACACTAGAAATCGCATTCCTAGTATACTACATTGTATTAAGCAGTATTATGCTATAGTTTTGCAAGGTTTTGTGACTAAAACAATTTCACTGTTGCTTCCTTGTGGACCTTCTCTGTGGTAACAACAAAGCCTAAACAACAACTGCTGCAAGCATTTATTTAGTTTTTGCCCCCCCAAAGCAATTTTTTTCACTTTATTCATGTGTTTTTTATATTTTATTCATTTTATATGTTGAATTTCTTGTTATTTCTTGTTATACCTTGAATTTCTTGTTATTTCTTTTTATACCTTAATGTCTTGTTATTTCTTGTTTTTTCTTATTTAAGAAAAACACGGGTCTCTACCAATAGGCTTACAGCTGCTACTGTAAGCTGTCATTCAGCGGGCAGCCGGACGGTATGTGGTGGGTTTGTGCTGCCTGCCAATGATGGGAGGGAGCTGGGCAGGCAGGGGGTCCTGTGTGGGTGGGGGAGTGTCACTGGACCACCATGGATGTTTTTTACGCAGGGTTTACTGGTGATCAGGGTTATGAGTGGAGTGGGGGGGGTCCCACTAGACTGCCAGGGATATAATTTACTTTTATTTTTGGTGATTGCAGCTACAGAGTGGGAAGGGGTACCACCTAACTACCAGGGATATACTGTATCTTACATATATGTTTGGCGATCACAGCTACAGGCAGCATGGGGGGATACCACTAGCCTACCAGGGACATCTGTGGGTAATTATGCATGGTGTTGTGGGGGGTGTTTGCCACCCACAGCTGGCAGCTGCTGTGTTGCACATTGCAGTACAGCAACGCATGTGGGTGGCTGGAACTTGAGCCTTTATTTTGGGCTCAACCTTGGGCCCACATATGCGGCGCACCTCAGGGTTGTGCCAGCATATGAGCTACACATCCCGGAATGAATATCAGGATGCGCCACATATGGATAGGCATGCTCCGTGGAGATGCGCAGCATACAATCATCATTCCGCCCCGGCGCATCGGGACTTGTGCTGCACAAGTTCCTCTTTTGAATTTTGCACCAGGGCGCATTTCTGGGGTTGCACTGGCACACCTCAGTTGCGCCAGGCACAACCCCTTTGAACATCTGGACCAATGTGTTTTCGCATCTCTGGTGCGAAATGAAATTTTGGTCAATATACTATAAATGGCATATGTCATGTCTATAAGGCGAATTCTAAAACAAGTATCATCAAAATTTGGGGTCAGAATTTCAAAAAACAAATTATTTAACAGGCAGCAAATGTTCGGCATTGGCAAATGCTTGTTAACTTATGCATTTATTATACAAGCAATTATTGTTTCACTGTTGTGTTTGAGTGCATGCAGCTCACTTTGGGCTTGGTTTGTTATTGTTCTAATATTGTGTGGCCACTGTGCCTTTAACCTTTCACTGTACAAGTGAGACCCCAACCTGCAAGCTCCCCCTCCTAGAAAGAACCTACATAGGTTTTGAAGCGTCAGGGAGTAGTGCTGCCTTTGTTTTTCCTACAATAAATCCTTATGCTGCAACTGCTTTGTACTGCTTGTTTATTTCACACACTTCGCCTTTCTTGCCTTGGTTCTTGTCGAGTTTATTTGCTGAGTGCTGCATAGTATCTGTTGATCCAGTTGGTCTCTTGTTTTTGCAGTTTCCCTATTTTCTTCTGGCTCGAGCAGCAGGGACACTATCACTGGTAGTGCTGAGCAGGATCTTTTTCCATACAGTGAAGTCCACAACCTTGTGGAGATTTGACTGTAGGGACTTTCTGTTGCAGTGTGTATTATTATATTCACTTTTAAGCAGTGTTGCTTGGGTCTGGCGGGTTGCCCTATTACTTCCTTATTTACATCCTGTTATTCTGTGACATCATTGAGCCTCATACTATTCTGCATGGATATGTTTTAGCAAGGGAGTTTCAAAGCATACTGCTGGAAAAGTGAAACATGAGCCCTAGAGGGGAGACTAGAACTGAATGAGTGACTCAAGTCCTCATTAGAGTAACCAAAAATACAGCTGATGACTCAAACAGTGCCAGACTCCAAAGGACAGCAGCCTTGCTGAAACAAAGCCAGGAAGCAGGTGACATTTTTGCTGAAAACTTTAAACCTAACTTGGAGGCATCAAACAACATTAAAGACCATATCAATCAACTTGAATGCATGAAGCTGACAAATTAATTTATACCACACACAGCAAGGCTTGCAAAAATATAAGGATGCTACTCTTTTGCCCAGAGTCCTCTGCATAGACAAAGGGCCAGCAGGGGGATTTCTGAAGGATTGTTATCAATGGCATTGGGAGGCAGTACTCAACCTCTGCTCATTTACTTTAATACTACTAGGATGAACTCACACAGACATACTATTACAGCAAGGAAGACTGAAAGACCAGTGGGTCACCACTTCTCCCAGCCTGACCACTCAATCTCAGATATGTCAGTAATGGTCTTAAAAGGAAATCTCAAAAACACACAACAGAGACGAGCTTTTGAGATTAAACTTATTTTACATCTCAATATGGTAGCAGATGGGATGAACGTTGATCTTGGCTTTATGGGACACTACAAAACTAACATCCACAGACCTTTTCTTCTTCAAACTGACATATTATAGGACTTCAGCGTGTGGGATGTGGGTGCGTGTGTATGTATGTGTGTGGGTATGTGTTGTGAGGTATGTGATATAACAGATGTGGGGCTTGCTGTCACATTGAGGTAAGTCTCTATTTAGATATATGGAGTTATAATGTGTTACTATTCTTATTTCACACACATAATGAATATTAATTCCTCCTTACTTTTATCTTTGCCCGAGGATTGATTCCATTGCACCATATTCAGATTACCTAGCCTGCTAGTGTACATACAGGAGTGTTATCATATACTGTTACATATAATTTTTGTAACTCTGTACATATTGGGGTGCGTGATCTCATTTGCATGGGGGTCCTGCACAGATCTTTTTACATTAGGCTAATATTGTAGTAATTTGTGGATATGTAGGTATGTTAGACCTCTGGTCTTACACATATACTTTATATTTACTTCTAGTTACCTTATCCTGGGGAGGGTGGCAGGTTTATTTCATGGTAGTTCTATCTAGTATCCTTGGAAATGTTACTATGCAGATAGTAGTACGGTTAAATAGTGTTACATTTTTGCTCTGTAGGTATTAGGAGACATAAGCCCTTTTACTCAGGATTTCATGAGAAGTTTAATTCCTTTGAGGAACAATTGCAGTGACTGAAGTTAATATAGGTTCACTAGGAGAGAGAGAGTGTGTGTGTCTATGGGAGAGAGAGAGAGAAAGGGAGAGAGAGAGAGAGAGACAACATCTCCTTTAAGCTATGTATCTCCCCCACCCACATTATGGTGATGTGGGGTGGGTTAGGTTGTATTGTTTGTATGAAGAGGAGGAGAGAAATTACATTTTTATCTCTTTTTCAGATTCCTTAGACACTTGTGGTACATCAAGTTGTTACATTCTCAGTATATATTGACATGAGTACATATCAGGCTACATGGTCTTAATTCCTTGAGGTTCCTCGACTAGAGTTTTTTTGTTTGACACTAATATTATCAATTTATATTTACATTATCATTTATGTAGTCCTGAGGTTTTTGAAATTTCTTGGGCCTTATATCTAGCTTGAGAATACAGCTGGGTGACAGGTCCAGCTAGGTTTTACACATCACACAGTGTGCACTGATGTTTTTAAGACAACTTTACTGGTAAATTATTGTCTATAATGCAAACATTGAAACTTCATGAGCCCTATAACAATCTTAGTTTGTCTTTAATCTGGGTGGGGGGTTGCCTTTCAGTAATCACATCCTTATACTAACTGTGACACTCATTGCTTGATTTAGGAGTTATCTGCTTCAGCACTGTTATCTTATGTCAATTAAATTTATATGCAGTAGGATTCTTTGTATGTGTGTTCCACCAAGCACGTCTGACCCAAGGTTCTTTCTGGCTGAAGGCAGTATGGTACTGATTAAACTTCTCTGACATCATCTTCTGTTTTTTTTTTTTTTAAATGAGTATTTTAAACCAATGGGGATTTTTTCTGTTTTTCTCTGCATTATCTAGCTGTTATAAGTATTGTATTTTCTAAACAACTGCCATGAGCTTCTGAAGAAGAACTGGTTGGTCCGAAAGCTAGAGCACTTTGTTCTTGTTGTTACATCTATGTTGGTGCATTAAAAGGTATCAAATCATTTGCTTCTGGACCTTTACTTTAATAGACATCCTGTTAGACAAGCATAAGGAGAGACAAACCCTAGTGCTACAGGAGACTGAAGTACTAGAAGACAGATTGTCTCAGGAGCAGTCTGGGAGTGACTCTGAAGATAGGTTTACAAATAAGGTTAACATACACAAAAAGCAGACAATTGCCAGAAAACAGAACAAATATTCAAGGGATGTTTTTGTCTATACAATCAAGTATACAACTGGGACATACACAGTGCTGAATGCCAAGGGAGATC
Organism: Neoceratodus forsteri; assembly: GCA_016271365.2. Taxonomy (NCBI): domain Eukaryota; kingdom Metazoa; phylum Chordata; order Ceratodontiformes; family Ceratodontidae; genus Neoceratodus; species Neoceratodus forsteri. The sequence continues at coordinate 653,358,299 of CM057455.1, read as the reverse complement.
CAGTAATAGAAATAACAGGTCACAGAGTCAAGCTAGGATATACACTAAGTCCTGCAACAACAATCAACAAAGCCCAGACTGTAACAGCAGTTCTCCCAGCACTGACAATAGGGTGTCTTTTTTAGAGTCCAAACTAAGAAAAAATGTAAATCTACAGCATACGGAAGCAATATCCAAGACCAAGAAACAACAGTAAAAAACACAAAACATGTAGGGACATGGGGTGGCCGAAAGAAGTGCCAAAAAACCTCAACAGCAACAATGGCAGCACTTCCTTTGGACCAAAGATAGGTCCTGAATATCTGTAAAACATCACTCTCATCATCACAAATGAGTGTGCCCTATTTTGTCTGGAACCTGAAGGCTGACAGAGTTACCATTGAGGTAGATCTGCAAAAAATGTACTGTAAACTCAAACTAAAAAAAATATTTGACATGAAGAACCACCAAAATGGTACATTCTCATAGAGAAGAGATAGCATCAACAATATGTGACACTATAGTGGTCACCAAACTACCACAGCCCACTGCTGACATTCAGTTGTTAAACCAACACACTTTGTCCACACTGGAATTGATGGATGCCAGTGCATAATCACTGAATATCTACCCTGGTTTGAACTGTGACTAAATCATAAATCTAGACAAAATAGGTTTTCCACCCGTCTGGGATCCAAATGGGCACTGTCTCACGTGGACATAACTTGACCAATATGACAGCTATACAGATGAACTTGATGACTTCAGTCAGACAAGGAAGACATTTAACCCCCATTCAGTCTTTACTCCACCCAACATCTTCCCACTGGCTATAGCCACTTTTTAAAAAATGGCCAAACAAGAAGTCAAAAAAATATTTAGTTGTGACAAACATACCAAAGTAGGCAACCTCATCTACAAATGAATCAGAGCCCTACAAGGACTCTGCCAATTGGACTCTGTTATAATAAAACAGACAGACAAGGGTGAACAAATAGTAGTCATGGATAAAGAATATTATTTGGAGGAAGTCCTATCCCACATTTCAAATATAAAGAATTACCTCCAACTGGACACTGATCTGACTTCTATGTTTAAGACAACAATTTACCATTTTCTTGATTATTCATTAGGTGTTCACCACATCACTGAACAGGGATTACTTCACCTGAAAGCGGACTTCCCATTGCTCCCAACATTCTATAGTATTCCGAAGATACACATGAGCATCAAGAAATTGCCTGGTAGACCCACTGCATCTGGTATCAGTTCCCTTATTGAGAACATTGCCAGATACATTGATTCATTTTTATAAACATTAGTTATACATCTACCATCTTACTTTGACAGAGTAAGCCCTATCTAAGGTAGATACCCATATGTGAGGTATCCGAACCCCCCCATTCCTTTCACTCTTTGTTTCTGTGGGACAGCTGCTCTCACTGGGAATGAAAATGAAATACGTTTTCTGTATGCTTGACTATTTTAGGGTGTCACATTTAATGATTTAATGGAAATAAAAAGAAAAGGACATGATGAATTCCAAGGATTGACAGGAGATGGGAGAAGAGGAGCTCACCCTTGTTCTCCTGTTCCCCTTGCAAACCCAGTAGAACCCTCATGGACTTACTATCTTATTAAAACTATCTTTTGAGATTAAACAAAATGGAATCATAAAACCCCCTTAACCAAGAAAAGAGGAGTTGAGTCTAGGCTAAAAAAGATAACATGTATGAACATGTATGTATTTACTGTTTGATGGGGAACTCCTGAGAATAAGTGGTTTACACTGGTTTTAGCAAAAAGGGGTGGATCACCTGACGGTGATGTCATCCATGAAAGGTATAAAAGCCTACCACTTGAAGTAACAAAGTTAGATAGCGGAATCAGTTGAATACTGACTACCAAGTGAGAAGGACCTCAGAAGTGCATGCTTGTTTCCACACTTATCTATTTGCAAAGGCTGAAGCTAAGCCTCAGGAATTTTCTAAATTAGAAAGTTTGCTGGATACTGGGCATTGAATAACCTTTTGCTTTCTGTATGTTTATTGTTTTAATTTTTTTTTTTATTTCCTGATTTGAATGAAATAATGCGCATTTGTGTTTTTATGCACCTGACTTCTGGTTTGTTGTGTCTATTTTATCCCACACCTTCACAGTGGTGTGAGAAGTGGGATTTCTGGTATGTCTAGATTGCCTAGGAGACATTATCAGTGGGTACTGAACCAATACTCAGACAGATGCAAAAAGATCAGGGTGCTGGCTCAACTAGTGTACAGCCACCTACATGTACAGGATGGCTGGGTTAAGGAGGAGATTCTAAGGTGGTATGACATAAATACTGAGACTTACCGGCAGAGGTTTCGCTCACAGAAAATGACTGGCCAGGACACCCCCAAAGAGACCTATGCCCGACTTAAAGATTTCTGTTGTAAATGGTTGCAGCCCACAACAAAGACTTTACAACAGATTATGAGACTTACAATCATCAAACAGTTTATAAAGGTTCTTCCGCAAGATGTCCAGTTATGGGTGAAGGAGCATAAACTCAATTCAGCAGAGCGCACCATCACTCTAGCAGGGGACTACCTGGTGGTTAGATCATCCAAGCCCAGAGGATATCAAGGCTCTTCACCCCAACCACCTAATCTGGTAAGAACTTTTGAATATTCTACTCCAAGAAACCCTAACTATGCAGGGAATAAGTGGAGAAATGAAAGAGGGGAAGGAACTGTTCAGCTGATGTGATTTGCCACAGTTGCCCGGGGAAGGGACATATCACCAGAAAGTGCCAGAATACAAGAAGGGAGCCTGCTCACCTAGCTTTCACTGACTAGGGATGTGTTACCACTGTATAGACTGGAAAATAACAAATACTGGGGTTATTAGACTCAGGGAGTCAGCAGACATTAGTCAGGACAGACCTGATGAAAGAACTGGACATTTCTGGGCCTAATGCCATGGTTATTTGTGTTCATGGGGACATTCATCAGTTTTGTTTATTTATTTATCGAAATGTTTCACCAGGAAGGCACACTGAAAAACAAGTTGCTTGTCTCCCGGTGCGACCTAGGGGGAGAGGGTACAGAGAGAATACATGTAGCAAATACATCACAGTCAAAGCACTGGGAACAAGTAATGCATGAGAACAATACTCAAATACACGAACAATACATGAAGTACAGCAATGGCATGATTACAGGATACAAAAATACAACAGGGTAATGCAGATAACCATCAAACTGAACAATTAAAGTGCAAGTTCTTTGTACATAAGTGCTATTTAATAAGTAAGTTTAGACTCAGATAGTGGAGGGGAACAAAAGAGAGAGACAGGTAGCATTATGGTTGAGGAAAGCAAGTACAGCAACTCAGTGTTACTCGGATACTGATGGTGGTAGAAGGCATATGCCCATTGAGATTACCTTCCCCACACCTGCGGGGTGTATATTAGTTCCCGATATTGAACAGATAAATATCAAGAGCTTTTTTAAATGCTAAAGTTAAAGTTAGAGGAGAGGAAGTTATGAAGGGCAGTGCAGCGAGAATGAGAGGAGGAGAAATATCAGATTTTAGGGAAATGATGAATGAAAGCAGACTGGCCAGGATGTGTAGAACAGCAGGGGATGACAAAGGTGCGTGGGTCAGAGGATCTTAAAGAGTGAGCAGGAGAGAGAGGGGTAGAGAGAATGGAAGATAAATACATTGGGTGAGAGCCTAGCCAGTATTTTGAGATAAGTTTGGCGCAGTGGGAGAGGCACCTGGTAGCAAGTGAAGGGAAAGGCAGTGAGTGATAAAGATCACAGTCGTGAGTACATATAGGAGAGTCCATGGCAAAGTGGCAGAAAGAACTGAAAAGGGGGCCCAATCTAGATATGGTGGATATGGTAGCAGCACTGTAGACTACATCACAGTAGTCAAAAATAGGGAGAATCATCTTCTGTACAATCTCATGCCTGGCTGTGAGAGGAATGCTATTAAGGTTCCTGTATAAGGCACCAAGCTTGGGGTGTAGTTTTTTCAGGATGGCGTCGATGTGGCCAGAGAAGTTGGGGTGTTGGTCCAGCCAAACCCCAAGGTATGTAAAAGAGGAGGTGTCCTTGAGCACTGTTCCATCCAGAGTGTGGAAAGAGGGCAGAACAGGGAGCCTAGCAAGTCTTTGCCTAGTGCCAAAGGTCATGGAGACTGTTTTCTTGGCATTTAGAAACAGTTGATGGGAGGCAAGCCAGTGCTGGATCTTATTAAAGTTGAGCTGTAGTCTGGCTTCCACATCAGAGGGGGGATTGGCCAGAGGTGCACAAGATGGTATAATCAGTGTACATGTGTATGGATGTGCAGCAGCAGGCTGACAGTAAGTCATTGAGAAAGATGGAGAAGAGTAGGGGGCCCAACACTGAGCCCTGAGGTACTCCTGTGTGGATTTGGCAAGTGGGGGAGCGGGACTCAGCTATTCTAACTGACTTAATCTGCCCAGCGAGATAGGCCCTGAACCAGTTTGTAGCTGAATGTGAGAGTCAGGCTGAGGAGAGGGATTGAAGAAGCAGAGTGTGGAAAACAGTGTTGAAATCCTTGGCAAGGCTGACAAAGATGGCAGAGGTGATCAGGCCATTGTTCATTCCAGTGAGGACTGAATCAGTAAGCCTGAGTGAGGAGGTAGTGGTAGAGTGTTTTTTGCTAAATCCAGATTGGAACAGAATGCTGTAGTAGACCTACTGAATAAAGCAATGTAATTTCACTGGCAATTAGTCCCTTTTGTCATTCAGGAAAATGTGACACTGCCAGGATGAAGTGAATACCACAGTTTTCTGCATGACAAAAGGGATTAATTGCCATTGAAATTACACTGCTTTATTCAGTAGGTCTTCTGCAGCATACTGCAGAGTGCTTTAAAAAATGGATTTCATCCTGGGTGACGCTTCTGTATGTTCCTTCCTTGGGTTGGCCAGTTACTATAGGAGGTTCATACCAAATTTTGCCATCATAGCCACACCCCTTATTGACCTAAGAACAAATGCCAAAACAAGGTCCAATGGACCTCGCAGTGTGATGAGGCATTCAGGAACATTAAGGCTATTCTATGTTCCTCCCCAGTGTTAGTCAGACCAGATTTTCTGACCCCCTTTTGAAGTACACACCGATGCTTCTGACACAGGTATAGGGGCTGTCTTATCACAATGCAAGGAAGAGGAGCACCCAGTGATATTCATCAGCAGAAAACTCCATGAGAGGGAATGAAAATACTCCACAATAGAGACGGAGTGCTTGGCCATGAGATGAGCCATTGAGGCCCTTAGGTATTATCTGTGGAGTACAGAATTTACCATGCTAACTGACCATAATCCGCTGTGCTGGCTCCACCAGATTAAGGATAAACACTCAAGGATTATGCATTGGTATTTAGAACTACAGCTCTACTGATTTTTGTTGAACACAGGGCAGGGTCCCAACACCAGAATGCTGACTTTCTGTCCTGTTATGGGGCAAATGCTGATGATAAATGAATTGTACATGCGTGTGTATCTTGAATGAAAATAAATGTTTAGATGTGTAAATGAAAGATGATGTCTATACAGGTATTGCAAAACCTGTGTAGAAAGCCTCAGGGAATTGAATGGTATCAGTAGATGTTAGCACGTCAGGATTCAGATGCCATTTTGATTCATGGTGTCCCTGAGGTGGAGCCCCTAGTGTGGGTGAATGGAAGCTCCAACCCTTCCAGGGTTCTGAAGGGGTGATTGCCAACAGTAAGGACTGTTGCCGTCTTGTGTAGGTGTGTGTGGCATGGTGAGCCCTATCTAAGGTAGATACCCATGTGTGAGGTATCCAAACCCCCCCCCCCATTCCATTCACTCTTTGTTTCTGTAGGATGGCCACTCACACTGGGAATGAAAATGAAATACATTTGCTGTATGTTTGTCTATTTTAGGGTGTCACATTTAATGATATAATGGAAATTAAAAGAAAAAGATATGATGAATTCCAAGCGTTGGCAGGAGAAGGAAGAAAAGGAGTATGCCCTCGTTCTCCCATTCCCCTTTTAAACCCAGTGGAACCCTTATGGATTTACTATCTTATTAAAACTATCTCTTGAGATGAAACAAAATGGAAACATAAAACCTCCTTTACCACGAAAAGAGGAGTTGAGACAAAGCTAGAAAAATTTACGTGTGAACACGTATGTATTTACTGTTTGATGGGGAACTCCTGAGAATAAGAGGTTAATACTGGTTTTACCAAAAATGGGTGGATCACCTGATAGTGATGTCATCTATGAATGGTATAAAAACCAACCACTTGGAGTAACAAAGTTAGATAGGGGAATCAGTTGAATACCGACTACCAAGTGAGGAGGACCTCAGAAGTGTGTGCTTGTTTCCACACTGTCTATTTGCAAAGGCTGAATCTAAGCTTCAGGAATTTTCAAAATTAGAAAGTTTGCTGTATACTGGACAATGAATAACCTTTTGCTTTCTGTATGTTTATTATTTTTTTTTTATTTTCTGATCTGAATAAAATAACAACGCACATTTACGCGTTTATGCACCTGACTTCTGCTTTGTGGTGTTGGTTTTATCCCACATCTTCATGCTTACCACCCGGACACCATGGCAGTTCTCAAATCTCTGCAGTATCAGAGATTTGATGGCAATAGTGTGTGGCTCACCATGGGTGTGATGTCATTCTACATGTACATCAAAGATCATTTGGGACTCAATACAGTCAGATTCTTCATGGATTGTTTTGATACTGAAGATTTCATGTCATCTGAATTTGTCTTGGTGGCCGTGGACCTAATCCTCAACTACAATTACTTTTAACAATCACTTTTATCTTCAGACTTGTGGGATTGCAATGGGGTTGGCAATGGCCCACTGATATGCCAACCTTTTTTTGGGTTGGTGGGAGGAGGCTGTCATCTATGACCCTAATCACAACCCATGTTGCAAGAGGATCAGGTACTGGGGCCACTTTATGGATGGTATTGTTTGTATATGGAATGGAGCTCCTTGATTTCATGTCCCTGATCAATGAGAACAATTGGAACCTCAAATTCACTTATCTGGTACACCCCTCCACCATCACATTCCTCTACCTCACCCTCTGGGCAGGCTCTGATGGTACAATAGTTATAAACTCATACCATAAACCAACCTCAAGGAACACCCTTTTAGGCTATGAAAGCACACACATTTGACATCTAAAAAGGGGCATCCCCAAGGAACAATTCTTGCAGTTCCATTGCAGCTGTTCAGATGACCTTTATATCTGTCCAGAATCTTATACATTCTAATTCTGCTGGCTGCCTCAGGGTTAATAGACAGGCTGAGGAACTTTATCGAAGGTTCCTAGACAGGCATTACCAGCCTGATGTATTGGATGAGGCTAGGTTGTTCACCTTTAACCAGGATCGCAAAACTTGTTGGAGTATTTGCGATGATCCTACCGGTGTCTCTGTAAGGGACTGACACTAGAGGTACCTTGGCACTTTATGTAGGTTAATAAACATTTTGTATTTTTTGCACATTTAAACCTCACTGGTATCCAATATTTGGCATAGATGGTGATGGTGCTGATTTCTCCTTGTTGCAAAGGATCACAGCAGAGACAACTGCCCTTCCTCCTGCGAGATGGAAGCGCCCTCTATGATTCTCAATCCTACTCCTCCTCCCCCACAGCTGGCTCCCAGCATCCCGGGCTCATTCCAGAACCCAGGTAAGTGACATCACAATCTAGGGTTCTATTGCTGTGCCGACAGGCCTGCTTAAGTGGCAATTCTTATCTAGCTATACACAGCAATAGATTGTAAAGGGACTAAAACATGTCACATGCCAGATTTGCACTCATTTTCTGTTCTGCTGCAAAACTACTTCTACTGTAGACAGTATAGGTTTGAGGGGGAAGAAAGTCAGCATACCCCCTTGCTGCATAGATAAATATGATACACAAGTGAAGCATACAGTACAGTTCTTCAACATAAGAATAACTGCAAGGACCACCTAGTTATGCTGTTTGTGCATCTCTACCAAACCATGTTAGCTCTGTTGACAGTGGTTGAGAGATGCAGATCTTCTACTACATTTATCTTTATGATCTTACTGCTGTTTTAATAGAAGAACCCACTGAATGGTTTCAAAGTATCTGTAAAGGAGATGGGGTAGTGTGGGCCAAAACAAAGATTTAATACTGGAGCAGTGGTAAAATGTCTAACTGCTTCATCTTCAATTGAGGGCCCTTCCTGATTTACTGTATGCCATTCTAAACACACAGATTATTCTGTTGGAGTCACACTGCACAGATAAATATCATTTTCATCCTGACCTACAGTACAGTACCATCTGTTTGCCATTTCTAAACTGAAATACTAACTATGCCCTCCAGTGTCGCTTTTAAAACTGGTTTTGAAATAATAAACAACTAATAAAAGAAGAAAGAACATTTGAAAAAAACAAAACATTATTATGTCTTCAGAATAACATTTAAAAACCCAGCCAAATAAATATGTTAGTACACAGGACAGCAACATGCCGTATTGTTTACACTTCAAAGACTTTCAAAATATGCACATTTCCTTTTGTGCAGGGTAAGGAGTAATCCTGTTTAATAATAAGAACATCTTTTTCTAATATTTAAAGGCAACATAAAACCACAGAGGCATACCAGACACCTAAGCAAAGTACTACAGCCAGGCACTCATACTGGAATGATTTGTGTGAGGATACAGGTCCTGCTAACTTGCAAATGCTGAATGGTACTGTAGGTGGAACCATCTTTATCAACATCACAATAGTGGAGCAGAGAAACCAGAAGAAGTGACCGCCAGGTAATGGTCTGCTGGCTCATCTTGTCTGCACATCCTACCTGACTACATTACTAAGCTGAACGCAAGTGGAAGGTGGCAACATAAACAGCGCCTGAACGTGTTCTACATTACTAAGGCCCTTGTGCCCCCTTGTTCCAACCCCCCCCTTACTAAGGCCATGTGTCTGCCCCACCCTGGTTTGAAACTGTCCACTGATTTGGACCTTAGTGAGGTAACTCAGGCAACCTGTAAAGAGCAGATGGCATCAAAATCAGTATGTATGTAACCACCCCCGCCTACAAGGATTGTGACTCCATGGAGTAGAGACTGGGAGTGGCTGGGTCTTTAGATATTCAGGTGAATAGTGCTTGGGTTCAGTTTTGAGTATCGGGGGTCTGTATATGGTGAGGTACCTCCGTCTATGGGGACCCTTCTAAAATTATGCTTCCAAGGTGCTTCACACATGAAAGTAAGTGGCTCCCAACCCACTGTGAAAGGGAGCTTGAAAACTTATACCTTTATACCCACCAATAACTAATGAATAACTAGAAATAGTATGTTTATTCTGTTATATAACAAACATTAGACTCTTCCAACAATTATCATCAGTATAAAAAATATACTGTGGTATGTTTATATATTCATATATGGAAGTAGTAGAAACAAGATATAAGCGCGTGCGGTAAGAAAATAATTTATATTGTTTATGGGCTGTTTCATCATAGGTTTGACCTAACTACTATCCAACTCGATGTTGAACTGATCCAGTCGGATAGTAGATACAGGATATCTGGATCCAATATCCAGTCTAAAAGTGATATCCGTGCATCTCTAATATACATATATATTGTCACTTAAAGGGACACTGTCAACTCGCTTGGGCCTCAAAGTGCTTTTAGTGTTAAAAGCACATGCTATGATTAGTCACATTCTGCAGATATTGTTGACATAGTTGGTAGTTTGAGTATGGTTCCTTTTTTCTTCTTAAACATGAAAAACAGACTGCTGTTATGATGTTACAACACAAAAAAGTGTTTGTTTACAGTCATTGATCAGAGCCCTCTGCATCTCCTGGGCTTGAGAACATCACCAGCACAGTCTAACTACTCATAATGTGTGGGATGAGAGCAAACTATTGCATCATGAGTGGCAGCACTGTTTGTGGGTGTTCCTAATGTTTAGGAAGTATGCAATAAGATTAGATCAAGGATTTGAATCAAAACAAGGTTGTGTATAATTGCACTATTAGCATGTATTTCATTTTTTCTAAGAAAGGAAACCACTAAAACAACCAGCAACATGAATACAGTTTAGAGAAAGTAAGCAATCATAAAATGTGGCTTTTCAGCTAGAAATAACATGATACAAAAATGGTTGACAGTGTCCCTTTAACTGACTACAAGCTTTCATTAAAATGAACTTCTTAGCCCAAATGGATCCAAACAGCTAATTTGAAAGAAATTATATTGACAGAGGTCTACATTTGAATGGTTACAGATAGAAACTTAATATTTTTTTAAATTAAAGCCAGGAGTCAGACTGGTAAAAATAGATCATAATGACAGTTTTCATGTATTGATACATTTCTTTTTCTTTTTTTCGAAATTTCTATTTTTCCCTCCTCCTGCTCCACAGAGCCGCTTCCTTCAGAAATCGCCCATTAAGCCTGCCCCTGCCAGCACCTACCTTACAACCTCTGGTCCCTCCATCTAACCACGGAAACCCCCCGGTCGGGGTCGGGGTCAGCGGCCCCCCGAATCTTGCATCTTGTCAGGGTCCTGGTCGCAGGCAGTTGCTGGTGCATTGGGACCAGGCTCAGCGTTCCATCATCCCGGCTCTGAGGTTTTTTTTCCCCATGTTCCACATGGGACGCTACGCTCCCTTCATCAAGGCTCGCCGGCATCCGCGAACGCTCCCTCCTTCCACGGAGGAACAGCCCTCGAGGCTGATTGGCTGCCTGCCTCACGCCTGCAACCAATCATATCCCTGAGACTGTCGCTTCCCCCAGCCTCCGCCAGGGTTCGCCGCTTGCCAGGTTGGAAGTCCCCTCTCCCCCCGGAGAAGGTGAGCTGCCCCCAGACGATACAGCCTATCTCCTCCCGGCCAACCCTCAATGACCTAAGCTCGCTCCTGAACCCAGGTCGCCAGCATGGTGTGAGGTGTGGCATCCAGTGCCTCAACCCTCAGCGCCACCAGTCCGGCATTGCTACATTTCTATGTTTATTGTTATACTATGTTGGTAAAAAAATAAAGTATATCAATACATATTTTTTATGTTTTAAAGGTAGTATCTGTATATCCATTTTCATATCAATAGTGTGAAATTTAAGCTGTTTCTTTATATCAATATATAAATTTTACATCACTATAAACTTTTTTGCATCAATATAAAAATACAAGATGACTTTATGCAAAAAAAATTAATAATTATTTTAGCTTTTTTCTGGTTTTTGTTAATAGTATGCCTTATTTAACTAGGGACTGTGTAGTTTGCAACCAAATATGCATTTATCTTCTTCTTTTAATCATGCCAAAACATTTGCACACACCCCCTTCAAGTGACATCTGAGCTTCACTGCTTTCGCTGACTTTCCTAGTGAAAGCACTGGAATATAACACAGTACCATAATAACACTTTACACAGTGATAACTAGGGAGTTAGCAAATGCAGTCAAAAATAGGATACATTTTATAAGGGGGGTCAAGATTTCAGAAACAAGGGTCTGAATGAAAGGAAAAGGTAAGGCACATAAGTAAATTCACAGTTGCCACAGGACGCACCACCGACCAGGCCAGACACAGTGCAGTTTCCCTCATGTCTCACTACCCTTTCTCCACTGGTGCACCAGTCTCTGGGAGCTCCCCCAAACTCTATGTGTATACATACTGTAGAGTGTGAGTAGTTATACTCCTGAAGATGAGGAGTTGCTGTACCAGTTGGTGAAAATAAAATCCAAAATGAATGGTATGCCAAATGATTGTCTCTTAAGGTAGGAGATTACAGGTGATAGAAACCTACTGAAACAAAAGACATTCTCTTTAGGAGATGATGCAGTCTCTTTCTGTGGGCTCATGTACTGATCATGCAATCCAGGACCTGCCTATCTAACACTCCCTATCTATCTGTTGAAGTCATAGAGCCGTACTCCGCTCTTGTCTCTCGGTTACCCAGTGTCAGCTGCACAGCAAATTGTTCAGGGTGATGTCCTCCATATTAATGTTACAAACTGGCAGTCTAATGGGGCACTGAACCTAATGCTTCCTCTGGTTGCTAAAGGTGTGGGCTAAGGGGAATTCTATCAAGCGTCAGGTCAGTCCTCTTCACTTCTCTGATGACAAGCAGTCACGCAGTGCCATGGATGTTTAGGCCCTCTGTGAGGATGAATCCATGCAGCAGGATTTTTCTGGAAAAAGCAGGCTGGTTTCTCCCATAGAAATGGAGCGATGAAAGGCAACTCCCGCTCCAATAACTGAAGCCCCCTTCAGGCATGTGAGATTCTGAATTTGTATCTGTGGTTCCCAAGTAGGGAACCCTGTTTGAACCCTCAACCCAAAGGCTGAGCTGTAGCATGTCTGTCTCTCACAGGCAACCAGGCAGATCCTATCTGTCTAGGGCACTTTTGCAGCAGTCGATCTCTCAGTTCCCAGATTCAATGGCCATGACAGTCCATGGGGACCCTCTTATTGGTCTAATTTCACAGGGCAAAGATTCCATGCAGGCAGTGTGCCTGCCTTGTCCGTGCACTTCCTGGGTATTTCATTGGGTAACTTACACCCCAGTTTCACTATCAGCCTTTGGCACTTTCTCACTTGTCCATGGGGTCAAAGAATAGCAACATAGATACATAGATAAATAGATGCTGTTGACAGATATTTATTTTATTTATTTATTTATTTGAATCTAAGATTACAACATATCTTTGAGCCAAATCTCTTTTACAAAGGTTCCACGTTAGTAGTACAGACAATTAGCATCAAAATAGTTACATGGTTACAGATTAGTTACATGATACAGGATAACATATAGTAACTTAGGATGACATTAGGAATTAGAGGTGAGGCATGACATACAGACACTAGGAAGAAGACAGTAGGGGGAAGGGCTGAGGAAGGGGATGGCATATGTGGGAGAGGACAGAGTGAGGCAGCCGATGGGCTTTCTCAGGACAGGCATGGGGTAAGTGCTTTGGAAGTGGCTGTGGACAGGTAAGTGCAGGTAGAGAACAGAACAGACACCAGGGGTGGTCAGAGGCAGTATGGGGCCACAGCTTGTTAGGTGGTGCAACCACAGGTGTTGGTGCCTATAAGGGAGAGGCGGAGCTTAGTTTTGAAGACAGCAAGTGTTGCTGCGGAGGAGATGTCTCCATAGAGACTGTTAAACCAACTTGGGGCCCTGTAAGAAAATTACCTTTGGCCTTGGGATGTGCGGCAGTGGGGGATTTGCAGGATTTGTGGCTTAGTGCTCCTGATGTTGATGGTGTTGATTTTGGGTTTAAGGAGGGTGCTGACTCCAGGTGGTGCTTTACCCAGTAGGATTTTCTTAGCTGTGATGCAGGTTTGGTATTTGATTCGGTTGTTAAGTTGTAGCCACCCTGTTTTAGAGTAGAGATCACAGGTGTGGGTGAGACAGTGGGAACCAGTAACGAGATGGCAGACTTGATTGAGGGAAGTTGAAACTCGTTTGAGAGAGGAAGTTGTGGCAGATCCATAGATAACTAGGCCGTAGTTGATGATGCTGATGATGGAGCTCTGGATGGTGGCAGACAACGCTTCAGGGGTTAGATGTTTCCTATGTCGGAACAGAAGACCCAGCCTGATGTTTGCTACCTTTGCCACATTATTAATGTGTGGAACATAGGAGAGATTTGAGTCTAGGGTGAGACCAAGGTATTTAAAGGTATGGACTTGTTCAAGGGTGATTTCTTGTTTGGTTTTAATGGAGAGTTGACATTGTTTGAGTTTGTTGTGGGTGCTGCAGAAATCATGGTCTTTGTTTTCTTCTGGTTAAGGATCAGTTTGTGTTTAGAGAACCAATTTTCGGCTGCTGAGAAGGCCCGCTGGAGGTTTCCTTGAAGATGTACTGGATCACGGTGGGAGGCCAAGATGACAGCATCATCTGTGTAGAGTAGAAGTTGTTCAGGACAGGAATCTGGCAGTGAGTTCTAGAGGAGGCTGAAAAGGAGGGGGCCCAGGATTGAGCCCTGCGGGACACCGGATCGGACTGGTCTTGGGTCTGAGAGTGTGTCTGCAATTTCACTCTTTGGTACCGCTTGTTTAAGTAGCTTTTGAACCAATACACTGAGTTGGGTGAGAGCCCTGCTAGTCGAAGCTGGGCAAGAAGGAGATGATGGTTGACGGCATCAAAAGCTTTTGTTAAGTCAATGAAGGTGGACCCAGTTAGTTGACTGTTATCTAGTGAGCGATGGATTGCACCAGTAAATTCAAGTAAGGCCGTGGAGGTGCTATGACCTTTTCTAAAGCCATGTTGCTCCTTGCACATGATGCTGTACTCGTCAGGGTAGTAAATGAGCTGGTCTGACACAATCCTTTCCAGGGCCTTGGAGAGTGGAGGTAGGGTGGAAATTGAATGGTAGTTCTCATGTGCTGTTTTGTCCCCAATTTTGTGAATTGGGGTTACTGAGGCAGATTTCCATATGTCCAGGAATTGGCTGAGGTTGAGGGAGAGGTTAAAGATCCTGGTCAGTGGCCAGAGAACTTCATCAAGGGTGAGCGATAGTAGTTTGAGGTTGAGGGATTCGTCGCTTGCTCTGGAGTTGCTGATGGCTTTGGTAATATAACTGCGGACCTCATACATTTTTACTGCTTTAAAGTGGAAGGGAGCATGGCTGGTGGGGGCTGATGAGGCAGTGGGATCCTCCTCATCGAAAAAACCTTTGGGGAGTACAGAGCTGAGGTCTGTCAAAGCGACATTGAAAGTATCAGCAATGAGTTTCTTGTCGAGTGTGGTTAACCATTTATGCAGAGTACTGATGGTGGTGATTTAGGCTGCTTCCCAGTGACTTCTTTTATGTTATTCCAGAAGTCCCTTCCATTGCCCCATGTGTTAGTGAGGGCGTTATTGTAATAGGTGGTCTTCATTTCCCAGATTTGTTTGGTGCAGTCGTTTCGTGCGTGTTTGTAGTTAGTGATATCAATTTGTCTCCCAGTGCTACTGGCAACCTCCCATAGGTGGTCCTGAGCTTTTAGTCGCCTGAGTAGGTCAACGGTGAGCCAGAGGTTGCAAAGTGCTTTGGCTTTGTGCTTTTTGAGGGGTGCATATAGGTTGCAGGCTTGATTAAAGATTTTGATGAAGTCATCAAGTGTGGTGTTCACGTTAGTTGCTGAGAGGACTGGGGACCAATCCTGCTGAAAAAGGAAGAAAGGTCTTAAGATGGGGTAGCTTTTCTCTATGTAGGACTCTGCTTGTAATAGTTTTGGGGGGGTTGATGAATTTGTTGGACAAGAAGCAGTTGACAGGGGAGTGGTCACTTAGTGTGTCAGGGAGGACAGCGGTGTTAGTGATCCTGGCAGGATGGCTGGTTAGGATCCAATCCAGCAGCGTGCTGGTACCCATTTTATAATTTGTCCTGGTTGGGGAGCTAACCATCTGGGTAAGGTCTGCTGCCACTATGGAGTCCCTATATGCCCTGGTATCCGCAGCAGACCAGTTAATATTAAAGTCGCCGAGGAGGATGGTTTCAGAGTCAGGTGAGAGGGATTTGATTAAGTCCAGGCCTGCATTAAGCCCATTTCCTTGCTCCTTTGGTGGAATGTAGATGTAGATAAGGACCACTAGGCCCATCCACACTGTCCATTTAAGCTGCCTAGCAAAGCATCCAGTGACTCTATCTGTTCATCGGCTTTAGTTTTTACTTCCTATCTCCATTATTCCTTTGTTTCTGTCCCATGCATGTTTGAAGCCTGCCACTGTAGGGGCTGCCACCACCTCCTGAGGCAGGCTATTCCATGCATCCACCACCCTTTCTGTAAAAGAGAACTTCCTGACATTTCTCCTTATGCAGCCACCCCTCAGTCTCATATCCTATCCTCTTGTCCTGACACTAGTATTAATCTGGAATATGTTGTCCCCTTCCACCTTGTTAATGCCCTTGAGGTACCTGAATGTTTCTATCATGTCACCTCTCTCCCTCCTTTGTTCCAGTGTGTACAGATTGAGGTCCCTCACTCTCTCCTTGTAAAGCTTGTGATGTAATCCCTTCACCATGTTAGTCACCCTCCTCTGCACTGTCTCTATTTTGTCTATGTCCTTTTGAAGGTATGGTATCCAGAACTGTACACCGTATTCAATGTGAGGTCTCATTAGGGTCTTGTACAGTAGAACTATTACCGCCTGCCTTTGGCTTGTGAATCCCCTTGCAATACACCCCAAAATCCCACTGGCCTTTCCCACTGCCTTTTTCATCTGCCTAGTGGCCTTCAAGTCATCTGTGATTATGACCCTCAAGTCCCTCTCCTCCTTAGTTACCATCAGCAGCCCCCCCCAACCTGTAGCTGGAACAACAATGGTGTCCTTTCTGCCTGCTGAACAGTTCTGTAGTTCCACACACAACTGTCCCTTGAAGTGGTTCCTAGTCACTGGGTGTGCCTATCTATCATCAAACAACAACTATGCGTCAGTCCCTCCTTCTCCAAAACCCGTCTCTATATATCAGGGGCGGCATGCATCCAAGAGCATCTCCATGTACTCCACTCTCAGGTGTCAGTTCAAAGCAATATACTCATGGCTGTGCCTCTTAGTCCTTCAGTGCAGATGGGTGGGTGAAGTTTATGAAACCAAAACCCTAGTTGAACAAGCACAAACATATCAGGTGGAGATGTTTTTCAGGAGAAAATATCCTTTTCATTGGAAGACATTCACTTTGAAAATAGTAAAGCCAGGCTGAACAGAACACACAAACAGAGCACATGTTTTTAAAAAATTGATGCCTGACGTGAGGTTGCAGATGAGCCAGGAGAGCAAACAGACATGATGTCTGAACTTGCTGATGTTTCGTGCCAAAGGGGCGGCACTTTCTTCAGAGCTAAGCCACAGCAATAGGGAGCCTCCTTAAATACTGTGAAAGGGCAGAGCTCTATTCCGGCCAGCGCAACACTCAAACAGTGCAAAGTAAGTGCTGACTGTAAGCTGTCATTACAAAACAACAGTACAACACCAAACCTCATATTTAACATGGTGCATGATAAAAAAAAATGGGTTATGTACTCCAAGCCTCAGAGCAGATTAGATCCCATGTACAATAAAGTGCTAACCTAGTGCAAGAATAAAAGTGGGTTGCAGTTGGTACCTGCACCATTTCCCTCAACACCCTATGGTGCAGCCCATCTGACACAGGAGATTTATTTACTTTCAAGGCTAAGAGTCGTTTGAGAACCCTTCCTGTGGTAATCGGTTCTGCACACAGTTTTGTTCCCCTTTTCGGACCCATGCCAGCTTTCCCTAAGGTTGAAGCCCTTCCTTCTCCTTTGTAAGTACTGAACAGAAGTATTAATTTAGTATTTCTGTTTTACTCTTGCTGTCCTCCATTCACCATATCACACTTCAGCTTGTTGAGGTTTTTACATCTAACATTTGATAAACATAAAAGTTGAATAAAAGGAAAATGAATAAATGCACAAAACAAAACAAGGCAACAAAAATAACAGATACAACATTTCGTAAATTAAAAACACCATCATATTACACATAAACAGTAAAACTGTGCGTACGAGACTCATCCAGCCATGATTCTATCATGGTGATGATAGTGGTCACAGTGTAGCGTGTGGGCTGTGCCATTTCACATGATGCTGTGCAGCATCCAACATGTTTCCTAGTAATAGTTGTCCTCCCCACAGGTGTGCCCCTCCCCACTGCCATGCACTCAAAAATTACTCCACTTGGCACTGTGCCACGGCACTCCAGCACAGACACCACACACGTGACATGGGGTCTACTCATTGTACTGTACATCAACAGTGCATTTCAAGTCCTGCCCTTGACCAGTGGGTGATCAGCATGTGGAGGTGGGGCCATGGGGGTGTCACTTTGCTATGTTGGTCATGCACACAGTTCCCTTGAACCCTCACTACTGTCAAGATGGGAAAAACCTAAGCAACAAACCACAAGAATCTGCATGTGCTATATAAGGCCTACTCCTAACACCCTAACTCTGGAGGGTAATGGCAGATGGTGGAACCCATCTAGGTGAGAATGAAGTGGACGCAATGGGTATGTGTATAAGTATTCTGTGACTGTACCCTGTATGTACCTGTTATGTGGCTGTTGCATGTTTGGCGATTTTCATTTCTAATTGTGAGGGCACCGTGCTCCGCTCTGGTTTAACAACCTACCAAGTGATCTACTTGATGAACCCAAGATTTGTCCCTTTAAATTTAAACTCCGTTCTATTCTTAAGGACCAAATGCAATGCTCCTGCTTTCTATGACCTGGCTCCTTCACCACAAGTCTTTTACCCCCCCCCCCAAACTCTGCACTAATTACAATCCCCAACGGGCAACTTACTCACTGCTCCTCCCCTCTAACCACCAACCCAACTCATCCCCCCAACTTTCTCCTCTCTGTCTACCTCCCACCTCTATTCGTCCCCACCCCACCCCCTTTTTTTACCCTCTCCTTGACAAAGTTAGCCAGTAACCTTGGCTTCCTGCATCATTTCTCTATCTCTTCTTGCAATGTCTTACCCTCATGTTTCTCCTCTTAGTTCCCACATTTCAACTGCATATTTTTGTTATTTACTGTACCTTGCTGAAAGCTATTACTGTTGTTAACTCGTACCTGCTCACTGTGTTGTTCTATTGTCAGTAAAACATGTCTGTATTTCCTTGACGTGGAACTTATGTAAATGAGCTTGTAGCTCATAGGTTGTAATCCTAGAATTCAATAAATAAACAATAAAATAAAATTGTCATTGTGGGTTCCCCTCTGCCAGTTGACACTCTCATCCTCTGGTGGGGGAGGCCTCACAGGGCACTGGAGCTGCTAGTCACATATGTCCTCCTTTGGAACAGGGATTAGGGGGCCTGGCAACAAGAAAAAGATGGAGAAGAGAGCCATAGTGGTGCAGTGGGGGACCAGATAGCAGGACGGGAGTTGCTGGACAGAGTACACAACCCCCTACCCTGAAGTTAGCAGTGACCCATGGTGCCATGCAGCTATGCTGGCAGTGTGCAGTGTCCCAGTAGCCAGGACGTACACCAACTAGCACTCCAATATGTAGTCCATGGAGTCATGAAGATCACTCTAGGGTGTGCCATATCCTGGTTACTAGGACAAACACCTGTGGTACGAAAGTACATTGCACTAGCAGACAATAAGGGATTTTTGTTGTTTTCATTCTGTTGCTATGGCTGTGCTATACTCTTGCTGTGCTGTGTACATGTCTTAAGTGTGTTGGGGAGGGATGTCCATGTGCACCGGGGTATACACAGGGGTTTCTTTGGCAGAGTTCCTGACATGTGCTGATGTGGGCCACTGCTTACTGATTCAGGAATATGTTGTGCTGAGGGTTTTCCTTCTCTTTCTGTGATGTGCAAGTGGTTGATGGTTGATGCTTGCTGTTGCTTGTGGAATGTTGTTGTTGTTGAATTTTGTTGACCTGGTAAGCCCACTGGGCCTAGAAATCCCTTTTTCAGGGGCGACCGGGGGGGATACAGATGGTAAGCAACTGAAATTGAACCAGATTAAGCTGTTGGTGGTATTTTTAGTGAACGAGGGAAATTTGGCCAGGACACTGGGGAAATTTCCCTACTCTTTTCGATAAGTGCCATGGGATCTTTAACATCCACCTGAACTACCACCAATCCAGGCAGATGGGACCTCAGTTTAACGTCTCATCTGAAAGATGGCACCTCAGAAGTGCAGCACCCCTCTCATGCTGCACTACAGTGTCAGTACTGGGATATTAACCCAAGTGCCAGATGTGGGAACTGAACCCACAGCCCTCTGATCTCCCGGCCTCAGAGGTGAGTGTGCTACCTACTGAGCCACTGACGCTGCATGTACCAAGGCTACTACAGCCCTCTGGGGACACAGAGTATGTCAGAGCGCACCCATGCTCAGAGTGCCATTGCTGTGCTGTGCAGAAGTATGTACTTTGTACTTTCACCCAGTGTGTTGTGCATGCTGTGAACTGGCATCCAGCCAACTTCCATGCCTTTGGTTCAGCTGTGTACTGCACCCAGACTTTTTGTGGATCAGGCCCCGAGTCATAACATCTCAGTACTCTCAATGACAACCATCTGTGTGGTGATGTCACATTCACAGCAACTACATGGACAGGAGAACAGTTGTCAACTATCATTTTTTCTAGAAAAACAGTAGAGTAAGTAATAGTTAATGGGTCAGAATCAAAAGCCTACAACACGTGGATGTGAAATACACATGGATGTGAAATACAATATTTTGAAAACCTTCTGGTTTTAAACTTTTTATTTTAGCACATACCTGCTCTTTAAGCAACATTATAAGTCTAAAGATTCATGAACCAAACCAGGCTTGTAACTGGCTATTGAACTGGTCATTACTAAGACTTGAGAGATCCATTTAGCACTGCACGGCACTAATCCCTCTCCCTACTTTTTATAATTCTGATAACTTTCCCTGCCACAATATCAATATCAGACTTTACAAGTTCATGAGGCTAAGTGTCCCCTGCTGTGGATCACTTTGTTATTTTTGCACATGATTAGGAGGCAGGCTAAACTGGTGAATAACTGAGATCAAGGAGAACCAGTGAATTTCGTCTTTGGGCATTATGCTCATTATTTCTCTGCATTGCTACAGGGAACTGATTGCTGACTTCATCAAATGTACCATCTGGCAAACATTACAGTTGCACATTGTGTTCCTAGGACGCACCATGGGTCAGCACCTCGTCACTGTCCAAGCTTTTAATGACACTCCACAGCAGATGTAGCAAGATAAAAGCCTTTTGAATCCAAAAGTAGGTAAGCCAGTAAGGCAGGATACATGGTGCCCCTCCCCAAACAGAGCCGAACGTGTTCGCATGACAAATACACTTCCTGTTTGTTGTTTAATATTTGCTTTTTAATAATGTAGTTACAAAAAAAGAAGTGACTGATCCAGTTGCCAACCACACCTTTCATAAGATGTCTTCCCATCTTACTGCTCCTTCCACTATGCTCAGCTGATGAAAACCAACAAAAGTAAATAAAAAAAAAAAAAAATTGAGAACTAATGCTGTTGCTGCAATTAGACTTATAATTGTAATAACCTCACTGGCATTCATTTCCTAGGACTAAAAACTGGCAGGCGGGAGGTGGCCCTCAGTTGCTCCCCAGTCCACCCATCCCCCATCCGGTCATTATTCCATCAGAAATGACTGATTGCTTAGACATTATTGCTTAAAGTAACTGTTAGCTGGAAAAAAATGTCACCATGACTGTTTTTTTAATATGAGTACTGTATTTCCTCTGGTTTACTGAGGAACTGTGTAATCAGTAAGACTGGTGCTGGTAACTAGGGAAATAAACAGTGAAACTAGTAGAACTGCAGATGGCCCCACACTTACATATCACAGCAATATATATTAATCAAGACACCAGAAATGACTTGTGCATGAACATAAAGTTGGTATGCCACATTCGTATATACATTACATGAGAGACTCACACATTTTGATGATGCCATCGCTTGCAGGAATCCTGCTTACCGTGCACTTTGTATAGATGGACCTTTTTCCTTTATGAGCCATGGGGGATATAAACGGCACACTGCAAGCAGGATTTCTGAAGGTAAAATACAGATAGATAAAGTAGATAATATGATGCCTTTTATTAGACCAACAAGTAATTTTCAGTGTACTGGCTTTCAGGCTTAATCAATGCTTGTGTTGCAAAAACTGTCACTTCCTGCAGAAGAACCCAGTATAGGCCTGAGGGATTGTGTACTTAAAAAAGAATACTTTGTTGGCCCCATAAAATGTAGCAATTCACTACTTTGCTCATATGTTTGTACAAGGACCAATACAGTTACACACATTGAACTGAAAGTAACATACTGTAGTATGCTGTACAGTATTATAGTGACAAAAATGACTTGAGGGCCATCTTGCCAACTCCTGCTACAGCTACACGACAGTGACTGTGCGCTCTGGATAATCTGCATATATTTGTACATTACCACATAAATAACAATACTTTTGTGTATTGTTTTACTCTGTATACTCTTCATTCATTTTAGAAAAAGAAAAAAAGAAATGCACCGGGGTTGGGGTTGTTGACTGATGGCAGTCGAACAGAGCAAACAACCAGGAACCAGGCACTTACCATTAGTGAACAGAAAAACACCTCCTAGGACAGCAAGTGTGCAACATGAGCTGGTTTTATTTGATGTAAGCAGGCAGAACAAAAGTTAAAATTGGACCCTGGTAGTCTCAACCTAGGTGAGGTGGAGACTATGTGGGTCCAGTTTTAACTTTTGTTCTGTCTTCTTACATCAAATAAAAAATCAACACAATTTTGTGCAATTGCTGTTTCAATAGGCACTTTCCTTTCTGCCAGTGGTGAATGCCTAGATTCCTTGTTGTTTTTTCTTTTCATTTTACTGTTTTGCACCCTTTTTCCAGATGTCTTTTTTCTGTTTTGCACTACTTTGTGTACCCCTTCCCCTGAGTCACCCCTGGAACTGAACCATGCTCAGTGTGGCCTTCCCAGGTGCCAGTTTCTAAATAAATAATATGAATAAATATCCAATACGAGTATGGGCACAAATCCAAGCTCATCAGCTGGAATGCTTCCCCTAGTCACAATGAAGGATGAAGCATTGGAAACATGGAAGATTGGGCAGTTTCTCATGTACTGGGTAAAGAATGTGCAGTACCGACACTGTGTTCATGAGAGTAATTTTATGCAACACGATTAAGCTCTCAGACCGCTATTGTTTCTCAATGTGCAGTCAACTGTATCTTTGCTTGACATCCACTTATTCCCAACATCTTTAGATTTTTCATTGTGGCATTTTTTTTAAACAAGTTTGTATTTAGAAGTTTTCTGACATCTGATAAAACCATCCAGACATATAATTAACCGGTTTACCAAAATATGCAGTTGAACATCTCTTATACTGTATAACTTCCATATGCCAAAAAAATTACAACAGCCTTTTTAGAAACACAGAATTTAATGGCAGATAAGGACCACTTGGTCCACCCAGTCTGGTAATTTTTTCCCTGCTTATACTGTCACCGCAGACCCTACTTGATCTCCAACCCCCTTGCTTCCCACAAAGATTTTGTTGTGCCTATCGCATGCATACTTGAAGCCTACCACTGTTTTCACCCCACAACTACTCCTGGAAGACTGTTCCTGGCATCCACCATTCTTTCAGTGAAGAAGTACTTCCTCACTTCTCTCTTGAATTAACCCCCTTCCAGCTTCACTGCATTTCCCCTTCTTCTTGAGCATCTTTTCCTCTAGAAAATACTCCTCTCTTGTACCTTATTTACCCCTGTCAGGTATTTATAGGTCTCTATTATATCTTGCCTAACTCTTCTCTCTTTCAGGGTGTACATATTTAGGTCCTTCAGTCTCAACTCATAGGGCTTCTGAATGATGCAGACCCTCCACCTCCCTCCTACGGACTGCCTCCACCCTGTCTATATCTTTCCTGAGATGTGGTCTCCAGAACTGGACACAGTACTCCAGATGGCATATCATCAGTGATCTACACTGGTTTTCGGGGATTTTAACATGCTGGATGTAGACTGGGGCATTTCTGCCACAGGTACAACAAAAAGCAGGGCCATCCTCAACTCAATACAGGGGCATTTCTGAGGCAACTGGTTACAGAACCCCCTAGAAATGATGCAGTGCTGAACCTGGTATTAACAAATGGGAACAGCACTGCAGACATCACAGTGGGTAGTTCGCTGAGTACTAGTGATTACCATACTTTGTAGTTTGGCATACGGATCTGGCAGAAAAGGAACCACAGCTGGACCATATACCATTAGTAGGGATCTCAATTACAGCACCACAATTAGGGTAACGGGAAAATGTCATAAATGACAGGGGCAATGTAGATTTTGCAGCGCCCTGCACTTACGATGTTTTCACCACCCGTACTGTTTACCTCCCATCCACTCATGCCTGGACATGGAGGTGATTATATTTAGTGTAGGGTGGTGCAGGGGGAAAAAACCCCAGCAGAAACTACCTGTTCTTCACTACCATCCCTTGGTGGTAACATTTGTTGCAACAGAATGTGGGGTTGTGGTTTTTGTGGGTGACATGTTTCTGGCACTGTAACTGACAGTGACCAGATTCATGTCACACCAACATGGGTGAACCCAGTTGGACAAGGGTTCTAGACTTCAGAAGGGCAGATTTTAGAGAAACAGGTACCTGTCTCAAAGATTACCTCAAAGAGGGGATGGCCAGGGGTTTGTGGAGACACTGTGGAGTAAGATTATGGAGGGCATAGCTAAGGTAACGGCATGCTGTTTAAAGGAAGTTAGTAAGAGAAGGAAGAGGAAGAGGCTGCTGTGGTTCCCCAAAGAGGTGGAAAAGGCAGTAAAGGAGAAAAAAGCAGCTTTCAGGAAATATAGATGGACACTGAAGGAAGATGACCAAGAGGTATACCTGGCAACGCAAACGGAGGCAGCAAAGAGCGTGACAACAGCAAAAGTGCAAGAGGAATACAAATATCCAGGGAGGTGAAGAAGGAGGACAAGACCTTTTTCAAATATGTGAGTGAAAAGAGGAAGATGAGGGGAGGGATAATGAGAATCAGAAAGTCAAGAGGGGACTGTGCAGAGGAAGATCAAAAGAAGGCTGAAAGTTTAAATGATTACTTTTGCTTCATCCTTGCAGTGGGGGACAGAACAGCATGCAGTAGAAAGCTCTGGGGGTGGGAGAAGTGGACACTAGTCCCTTTATGGAAGACAGAGTCTGAAAGGGGTTGGATGCCCTTAAAGAGAATAAGGCAATAGGGACAGATGGGATTCACCCAATGATCCTAAAGGGGTTCACGGACAAAACGTCGCACTTAAATTCGTCGTGGTCAAATGACAGTGGACAAAAAGTAATTATGTCACTATAATGGCAGTAACAGTAGTCACAGGCATGTAGTTACTGCGACCAAAACATTGACCTATCTAACTATCCAACAAGAATCCCTGTTTCCACCAGTACTGCCTTTAAATGCTGCTTAAATGATGCTTTACTCTCTTCTACTACTTCTATGGCTTACTTTTACTTTTACTTAAAATCAGTGCTTACTTTTACTTTTACTTATGATCAGTGCACCTGACACATACTGGTCTTGTTTTTTCCATGACCGAAGCTGTACCTGTCCTTGCCTCCTCATCTCACAGTAGATGACATCAGAGACCTAGCCTGTATGCTTTTTTAACCCCATAGCAATTGATGATTTCTCTGTCATTCACTTCAGGTGGTGTGACCTAATGGTTCTACTTAAGATGAGATGGCCAGAGACCTATCATTCAGTAGCAGCTGACATGGAGTTCATAAGTTCCCAGAAAGAAAAGCAGAAGCTGTGCATTGACAACTTTTTGTACATAAAGGGGAAAGACGGAGATTATGGTAAAATAATCTGGAGGTGCAAGCTGCTCACCTGCAGGGCTCACATGCACACCAAGGGGGACACTATCTTGCAAGGTCCCACAGAGCATAACCATGCTCCCATACATGGTCGTGCACAAGTAATTAAAGTCCGCAGCTCCATGAAACGCAAAGTTGCAGAATCTCAGGAGTGCACCAGAAATGTGGTTCTGCAAGCACTTCAAGAAATTGATCTCAGACATGCACACTTATTGTCAAGTCAGGAAACGATGCGGCAAGATGTGCAGAGACACAGACAGTTATGTCCCCCCCAAGATTCTGACATATCAGAATTCTTGCAGACTGTCAGCGGTGAAGACTTTATATGGGTGCAAGATGACGACTTTGTTATTTTTGCTAATGAATCATACCTGCAGGTGCTAAGGGAACATCATCATTGGTTCTGTGATGGAACTTTTAATGTTGCACCACATGAAGATGATCTGCTGTATACTATTCATGCACTTGTCCATGGAGTCAACAGGCCTTGTGTGTATGCTTTATTGCCTGGTCGTAGTGAGGAGGTGTACAGGAAATTATTTGTTCACCTGCAAACATTACTCAGGAGCCAGACATGCCCTCTCAGCATCATGGCAGATTTTGAAATTGCAGCGATCAATGTTTTGAAACAGATGTTTCCATCTGCAGAGCTATCTGGCTGTAACTTCCACCTGGGTCAGGCACTATGGCGCCGTGTGCAGCAAGAAGGAATGCAGCAGAGATATATACAGGACCCCGACTTCTCTCAAAAAGTCAGATGTTTATTGGGCTTGGCTTATGTGCCAACAGAACATGTAGAGTGGTACTTTGAGGCACTTCAGGATGATTCTGATTTTGAAGACGTGGAGTGCTTGCTTGATTATTTTGAGGACACTTATATTGAAAGGCTGCAACAAAACAGAAAGAAATGAAGACAGCCAAGATCTGCAGTGCCCTTTTGGAATCAGCACTTTAGAGTACTGAACAATTTGCCATGCAGTAACAACGTCATTGAGGCTTGGCACCATGTCTTCTCAAGGACAGTAAATATAAGCCACCCAACAAGAGTGAAGTCGGCAAGAAAGTTGCGACAAGAGCAACATGCTGTAGCAGTGCAGCGTTGTCAGATGGAGCTTGGACAGCAGGCACCACAGAAAAACAGCAGATATGTATGCCTCAACAAGGGCACAAGTACATCTGCCTTGATGTGGAATCAGGCACACCCAAAAAACATTTATTGGACATAGCAGCAGTTATTGAAATAAATGTGGCATAAAACACGCACAACACCTTATTACAAACATTAAATGAAAACTGTGCACTTTAGTAGAAACATTGTATGTGCACATAGGTATTTTACTGATTTTTAAGTTTGTTTAAACACTAAGCACTTTATTAAAAACTCTAGTTTAGTTCCCTTTTAGTTTCCCTTTTTTATGTTCTCTTGCACACATGTGCAAGGAACGTCTTGCGACAGTACGAATTTTGGAGGTGTGTGACCCTCCTCCTAAATCCAGTGCTCAGTGTAGCAGACGCGACCCTACTGGACCAATACATGCTGAGCTCTGTATGACAGCAGTTCGGTTGTGTTGGTCTTCACCTCAAAGAAAAGGTCCGCTGCAATCAGCGTTGGTAGCGTGTATGCAATTAGCATACATGTCAGCTGAACTGCTGTCATGCACAGCTCAGCATTAAAAAAAACCTCTTGCTTCCTCCCTCTGCTAATGTCCTCCCCCTCCCTTGTTAGTGTGCTCCCCACCCAGACATTGTGTGTCGAGGGGGTACCCAGTCTCCCTCAGCCTATCGCCCCCCCCAGCACACTGTGTGGCTGACAGGGGTGCCCAATCCCCTGTCAGCTACAGCCTGCCCCCAAACAAACACCCAGTTGGCATGCTGGGAGCCCACCCCAGCATGCTCATGCCTCACACCCATGCACACTGTATGGTTGGCAGAGGTGCCCAATCAACACCAGCTCCATTTTCCTCCCAACAAACAGGTAGGTGGGACGCTGGGAGCCCATCCCAGCGTGCCAAAACCGTCCTTTGTTTTTTTAAATCCTGTGAAAGAAGAAAAAGGTCCCTCAGTGAGTCCCTGCCCCCCCACCAACCCACACCCACCCTCTGTGCACCCACCTCCCCACACCCCCCTCACTCCATACTTGCCTCTGGAGCCCGGCGTAATGATCTTCAGTGGACCGGGAACACATCTGCACTCTTCAAAGCCGACCACAGACTGAGGAAATGCCAGTAAGCTGTATAATGGCATAAATAGGGTTTTTCAAAATTAGGTGGATATCTCGGCAACTTTTTTTACTTTTGACACCAAATTTTCAACATGGGGTTCTTGACACCCCTTCTCATGAATTCAATCACTGTCATGGCATTATTTGGTCCTGAAAGGTGATTTTGTGGTCACTGCGCAGAATCACCTTTCAGGACTGAGTAATGAAACTACAGTGTCGGTGTTCACGAGATGGGCTTTCAAATAGCCTATGTTGCAAATTTGGTGAAAAAATTCCAAAAAATTACTGTTTTACAAACGTGCGTTGCGCAGTTTCCACGTGTACTCATAAGTTCATGAATTTTTAATATTTTCACTCCAGATTTTCAACATAGACATATTTCCACACTTCCTTATAAACAGTACAGCTGTCAATTTTCACATCCTGGCCGAAATGCGTTTTTGTGCTTCTGGTGCAAAATAACACGGTCACTGCTGGAAATCACTGTTCGCTACAGAGTAAGACAATCACAGTGACACTGTTCATGAGCAGTGGTCCTAAAATGCCTATGTTGAAAATTTCATGCAAAAATTCCAAAAAATGACTGTTTTATAAGCGTGCATTGGCAGTTTCCACGCGCACTCATAACTTCGGGAATTTGTCCTACTTTCACTCCAGATTTTCAACATTTGCATGTTCCCACACCTGCTTATGAACAGTACAGCTGTCATTTTTCACATCCTGGCCCAAATCTGTTTTCACACTTCCGTCGCAGAATAGTGCGGTCGCTGTGGGAAATCAGGGTTCGGTACACAGTAAGAAAATCATAGTGGCACTGTTCATGACCAGAGGTGACAAAATGCCTACATTGAAAATTTGGTGAAATAATTCCTCTGAATGACTGTGTTACAAGTGCGGGTTGCGCAGTTTCCACACAGGCTCATACCCTTGAGCACAACCAGGGCGTTAGTGTTCCTAAGACAGACACTTAAGAAGTATGAGGGTGAAATGTTACTCATTTGCAAGAGGAGTTGCAGAGAGGTACTCTGTTGGTGATATGGATGCTGAAGGGATGTGGATACAACTGGGGGGGCAGCACAAATGCCAAACACCAATGCAAATACCAGCAAGTGAACGTCCAGCATTGACAAATGCTTGTTAAAAACTATGGTTCCGTTTGCAGCACTTTAGTTTTTTTTTTTTGAAATTCAAGTTTATTAAATTTCCAGACTAAGAAAGAAAAAAAAAAAAAAACACAGTTACATTGAACATATCCAACCAGTAATCTACACCTGGTATAAAGTAAAATAAAAAGAAAAGAAAAAGAAAACCCCCTACCTCACCTCCCCCACCCACAACTGCCCCCAACCCCTCACCCCCTCTCATCCCACCTACCTCACCCCCATCCCCCACC
The DNA here is from genome assembly GCA_016271365.2 of Neoceratodus forsteri. Taxonomy (NCBI): domain Eukaryota; kingdom Metazoa; phylum Chordata; order Ceratodontiformes; family Ceratodontidae; genus Neoceratodus; species Neoceratodus forsteri. The sequence continues at coordinate 653,329,304 of CM057455.1, read as the reverse complement.
CACCCAAGTGTGCCAGCTAAATATATAACTGAAGCAAAGTTAGAGTTATTACAACATTCACAAGGAGGACCATGCTCAGAAAAGCAGAGGAAAGAAGACACAGAGGAAACTATCTTGGGCGCCAGAGAGAAAGCCAAGAGATCAACGGTGCAAATAAAGAGCGTAGAGCTTACCCCACCTCTTCTGAAATAGGTCCATGCGATTCCGCACACTGGCAGCTAGCCTTTCGACATTAAGACAAGCCGAAAGCTCTGTCAACCACTCCGGGTAGGTTAGGGACAATTGGTCAGTCCACTGCCTAAGAACTAACCTCTTGACTGCACCAGCCACAAGGGCCATATGATATCGACGCTCAACACAATCAATAGCACTATAGTCCCCTAAAATACATATTTCAGGAGTAAAAAAGGTAGTAAGGCCCAATAGGGGATCTAAATTGGCTTGGATGGCCGACCAAAGCGGGGTTACTTTGTTACATTGCCAGAAAATATGAAGGTGATTCCCCTCTCCCTGCGAACACCTGGTGCACTGGGAGAGAGCCAGCCTTTTGAGCCAGAGAAGTTTCTTAGGCGTGTAGTACATGTTATTAATAATATAATATTGGGTAAGTTTAAGCCTGTCTTGAGTATGGTACCTATGCAGGTCCCTCCAAACCTGGGCCCAATTCAAAGTAGCATTCGGAAGTAGAGAGGGCCAGACACTAGATCCCACGGTAGGCTCTGGAAACTTATAATCCAATAGAAAGGAGTATATTGTCGAGATGGAGTGAGGCTTAGAAGCAAGAATGAAAATATGAGACAGGAAGGGTTGAACCAGGGATTCCCTAAACTGAGTACCAAACTTCTCAGCAATAAGATGCCTTAACTTATATACTTTAAAAACTCTGCCAACGGGGATACCAAATTTGGCAAGGATGCCAGACGTCGAGAGAAGGGAACCTTGATCATAGTATTGATCCAAACTAGTATTTTTAATATGGGGGAGCCAGTTGGAGGCAATTATCGAGTTATCAAGCTTAATGTTAGGATTTAATACAATAGGCTGTCCTAAGTCCAATTTAGGAGGATCTTTAGAAACAGTAGGCACTGAGAGAGGGACCTAAGAGACGTAAGGATTGTTTGGTCTGTTATCCACTGCGAGAGGTGGGGGATGGGAGTGTAAAAAATGGCGTAAGGATCTAACTTAGACTCCGAGAGGATCGATTTCTCAATTTGGAGCCAAATCAGGGGAGAGGGATCATGATGAGATAAGATCCATCTTCCTATTCTGGATAGATGAGTGGCCCAGTAATACAACAGAAGGTTAGGGAGCCGGAGACCACCTTTATCTCTGGGGAGGGATAGTTTGAGGAAGGAATGTCTAACCACCTTCCCACGCCAGATAAATTCCAAAAGGCCGTGTGAAATTGTTGCAAGTAAGAGAGCGGCAACCAGAGACCCAACAGGTTAAGAGGATAGAAAATACGAGGAAGCACATTCATCTTGATAATGTTAATCCTCCCCCAGAGAGAGATAGGAAGGTTGGACCATCTCAGCAGATCTTGCTGAACCTGAACTTTGACAGTATCTAGGTTAAGCTCTTTAAGCTGGGCCGGATCCGAAGAGAAATGAATACCCAGATATTTAATCGACCTTGGGGACCAGTGCATCCCAAACTTAGCAAGTCAAGTTTATGTATAGGCATTTAAGGGAAAATTACAGACTTGGTTATATTTAGTTTGTACTGAGAAAATTTACCGAACTGATTAATGAGGAATATTGCCTGTTCTAAAGATTCAGCAGGATGGGTACGTGCAGGAGTACATCGTCCGACATGCTGAGAGGACCAAGTCCTGCTGACGCACTTGGCACCCTTTTATAAGTGGGCAAGACTTGAGTTTGATGAGAAGAGGCTCGAGATATAAATTAAAAAGAAATGGTGATAGGGACAGCCCTGTCTGGTTCCAGTAAATAATTGAAACTGAGAGAAAACCCCATTACAGTATATCTTAGCTGAAGGGAATCGTGAGAACCTGTACCCATTGGAGAAAAGAGACCGGAAATCCCATCTTGGCCAAAGTAGCCCAGAGAAAGGACCAGCTTACACGGTCAAAAGCTTTCTCACCATCTAGTGAGACCAGGGCCATAGGAAAATGAGATGTTTGGGCTAGATGAGAGATATGGGAAAGGGTTCTAAGGTGGTCCGAAGGAGAACGAGAATGGACAAATCCTACTTGCTCAGGACAAAGAAGGTAAAGCCATATCTTCTTAATCTGTTCAGCCAAAACTTTAGCGAGAATTTTCATATCGCAATTCTGAAGGGATATAGGCCGATAACTCGCGGGATCCATAGAAGTTCTGTCCGGCTTAAGAATTAAGATAATTGTAGCCTCAAGTAGTGCAGGGTCCACCATATTAGCAGAGAAAAGATACTGATAAAGCTTGAGGAGTATTGGAGCAAGTTCCTTGGAGAAGGTCCTGTAAAAATTGGCGGGGAAACCATCTGGATCAGGAGCCTTGTCCGGGGCCATAGAAACAATAGCAGCCTCAATTTCAGAGAGTGAAATAGGGGCGGTCAGAGTAGATATGTGCGAAGGCAAAAGTTTCAGGATATCAATACCATTTAGATATGCTGCTATATCAGCTAGAGAAGCTGGAGGGGAAGGTGCACTATAAAGATTTTTATAATACCTCTCGAAGACTCCTGCTATATCTCTAGGGGAGGATACAATGGAACCAGAAGAGGATTGCATAGCGGGGATCAACCTGGAGCTTTCCAATGTTCTAAGTCTCAGAGCCAAGAGTTTACCAGCTTTCTCACCATGCTCAATATATTTGGCCTGAGTCTTAACGAGACAGTACTCAACTCTTTCCCTCAGAAGATCGGTATATTCACTTTTGGCGGCCATTAGAGCTTCTAAGGATGACAAGGGAGAGGAAGGGGAGTGAGCGTTCTCCAACTCTCTAATTTTAGTCATAAGGAGGGATGCTCTATCCAATCGAGCCTTTTTCCTAGCTGAGGCAATCTTAATCAACTCGCCCCTGATATAACACTTCAGGGAACCCCAAATACAATCAAATCTAGGGGTAGATCCAAGATTCTTCTCCAGAAAGGACAAAATAAGGGATTTAATCTGAGTCACAATTTGAGTATCTTTTAGAAGTTGGGTATTAAGCTTCCAAACAGTGTCCCTTTGAAATTTAGAACCAGGGGATATATTTACCCACACAATTGCATGATCAGAAAGAATAATCGGTTCAATACCAGACTGGAGAAGATCCGGAAAAAGGGTTTTACTAAACAAAATATAGTCTATTCTAGACCAGGACCCGTGGGGCTGAGAAAAGAACGAGAAGGATCGGAGGGATGGGTTGGAAATACGCCAAGGATCGCAAAGCCCTAGCATGTGAGTAAAATCTAGTAACGATCTTTGAGCCGGAGTAGGTGGGGAATTGAATTTGGGATCCTTGTCTAACAAATGGGAAGGTGGAAGGTTCCAATTGCCCCCAACACAATTTGAGAAGGAAGCAGAGCACTGATTTTATCTAAGGACATAAAAAAGGTGGGACTGCCCCCTATTGGACCATACACAGATCCTAGTACTATAGTATCTCCGTTAAGAGAACCTTTAATCAGTACGTATCTTCCTTCAGGGTCTGCTATTGTGCTATTGACCAAAAAATTGACATATCTTTTAATAAGTATCGCCACACCCCCCTTAGTATTGGTTCCACTTGCTACAGAAACCTGCGAAAAACCAGATCTAATCAACCATTTCGATTCTGCATTGGTTATATGGGTTTCTTGCAGAAATAAGATATCAACCTGAATTGAATCACAATGTTTAAAAACCTGAGATCTCTTGACCTTCCCTCTGAGCCCATGCACATTCCACGATGCAAATTTGAGAGCACCTAAAGCCATTTTAAGTACATGTCAAATATTAAAGCAACCAGGTACAATGTAGTATAGCAGGCACACTCCCCCCCCCCAGCTCCAGCTCCCATAGCATACCAAAAGTACTTGCCAAAAGAAGGATATCTTAGCCAAATGGAGAATGTTTAACATTACTAGGATCACACATAAACCCAAACAGACTGGAACGACCCACCCACCCCACCCCGGTACTCCCTCAAGAAAAGCATCCAACTATATACAGTTCGCCCCAGACACAAACAAACCCAAAATATATATGTGAACCATGATATTCTGGCAGCCACTTCCCAATGCAAATCCATAACCCATCAGGCTGTAGGGGCTCAGAAGCTTGGAAAATACCCAAAGCCCAATGATCCACCACAGAAACCACCCCTCTCCACCCCAAACCATTTAATAGAAACCTAGATCCAGGGATATGATTTGCAACCCCCCATCCATCATGCAGTAATGCAGCTGTGAGCACTCATTGCTAGGCCCAGGAGTATCCCCAACAACAGTACAGTCAGGGTCCAAAAACCAACGGTTCTTGAAATTACACCCGCACCTCTACCAGCCAGAAGATTTCTAAAACAATGACTAGGGCTAACTCACCATCGGCGAGGAGAAAAGCAAAAGGGTAGGAGGCGCACAAAATGAACTGCAGTATCATGGCACCCTCACGGTAAGTACAGGCGGTTTCCCAGGGGAGCCAATTACCGCTAGGACCAAACCGGTCCGTCCCCAAATCGGTATGCTAGGAAACAGTAGCCCACCCAGGGGCGTTCCGGGTAAACCAACTTGTGAAGGGAAGAAAAGGCAATGGAGGCCAAAGCGGCCCAATTTATCCTCCGTTCAGCTGCCCGAAGCCCGCGGCCGACCCAGCGACCTCAAGAACAACCGGGCAGGTGAGTCTAAACCGAACAGTTGGAAATCTTACTATCGGGGGGAAAACCAAAAAGGGAGGGAGAAAAGAAAAGAGTAAAACCAGCAGTAATATCTTAAATCCAAAGTCCACTCGAGAGGTCTACTTAGAGTCCAGTTCAGGGACAGCCACTCATCCATTAGTCTAAAACAGGCTAGGCATTTTAACGGACAAGTCTTTTAAGGCTGAGTCCGAGGATTCGTAACTGAGGGGACTTCCATTAATCGTGATCTTGAGAGTAGCCGGGTAGAGCATGCGAAAGGGAATAACAGAAGCCACCAGCTTCTGAACAACAGGATGAAAAGCAGCTCTTTTTATTCTGACTTCTTTTGGTAAGTCCTGAGCAATGCGTAACTTAGATGCATCCCAGCTTATAGCCTGCAGCTCTCGGGCCTTGTTAAACACATGCTGTCGCTCGATATAGCTTAGAAATTTCAAAATGATGGGACGTGGAGGAGAGCCGGGTGGAGGCCTGGGCCTAAGAGCCCGATGTGCCTGCTCCGAGTGATAGTGAGGGTTGAGGGGCGAAGGGTCTACAATCTTGACCAGGAACTTCTGGAGGAACGCCATAAGATCAGCCCCTTCCTCGAGCTCCGGGAGGCCTAAGATCACGAGATTATTTCTCCGACTACGGCCCTCCAAGTCTACCATTTTTGCTTGCAGCTTTCTAACTTGCTGGGCTAAAGAGACCATCTCAGCCTCCGTGGTAAGCTTCCACTTCTCGAGTGAATGTATCCTGGCCTCCGAGTCAGATACCCTCGTAGTGAGTGCAGAGAGATCCCCCGGATGGATTTCAGGTCAGTTGTGATGGATTGTAGCACGTCCTTTAACGGCGCGATCTCTTCCAGGAATCTTTCCTCTGATAGGGGACTGGCTGCTTGAAGTTTATCCCCCGATTTATCCGAGGCAGGCCCGGGCTGGTTCCGAGGTGTTTTAGGGAGTTTTTCTGGCATAGCAGGCAGCGTTTGCCTTATTGCGGCCTGTTTTTTGTCCACCTCGATCCTACTGCAGACTCCAAGGTACACCTCCGACGACTCCAAAAAACCGACAAACGGAGTGTAAATGTGCCGGCAGTAACACACTTAGGTCTTAATTTGATCAGGAAAACACCAAATAAGCTTGAATTGCTAGCAGGGAGGGAGAGCTCCAGACCTCAGCTGCCACTCAGCAAGCAGACATCACGTGACTCCCGCAGCACTTTAGTTTAATTCCCCCATTTTAAATAAATAAATAAAGTTTGAGTTTGTTAAAAATCCCTATTGATTCCAGGCATCTTCACCATTTTAAAAACTGTACAGCCATGTACAGCACTTTAGTTTAATTCCCCTTTTTAAAGATAAATAAATAATTGATTCCAGGCATCATTAGCCTTTTTAAAAACTGCACTTGTCATAAACCAACTAACGCAGCCTCCGTAGCTGCAGCATGCGACTAATGCTACTGTAACGCCTTGACCATGCGACTAATTTGGTAACTCCATTTCATCCTAGCGACTATTTGGCTGCCCTGAAGTATCCTCGATGTTTTGTCTGGGGACTAAATGGCCGTATGCCTCCTAAAGGAGCTGAACAATGTGCTAGCTGCCCCTCTGGCAACACTATTCAGTACCTCTTTAGAGACAGGGCTAGTACCATAGGACTGGAGGAGGGTAGAGGTGGTCATACTGCACAACAGCGGCGACAAGGAGGCAGGTAGCAACTGGAGACCAATTAGTCTCACTTCAGTGGTGGGGAATTTGATGGAAACTCTGCTGAAGGAGAGAAATATGGAGTACCTGGAGACAAAGGGACTGCATGTCAACTGGCAGCATGGCTTCACAGAGGGAAGGTCATGTCAAATGATTTCTTTGAGTGGATGACTAGGGAGGTGGGCCAGGACAGAGCAGTGGATGTGGCCTATCTGGACTTCAGTAAGGCCTTTGACACTGTGCCACACAGAAGGCTAGGGAAGAAACTAAGCAGCCTGCAGGATAAGGGAGAAATTGGTAAACTGGGTATCAAACTGGCTGAAGGATAGGAGGCAGAAGGTGGTGGTAAACGTCAGGCACTTGGGAGACAGGGGAGTGACTAGTGGGGTGCTGCAGGCATCAGTGCTGGAACCAGTCCTCTTCAGTGTCTTCAAAAGTGACATTGCAGAGGAGATGGAAGGGAAGGTGTGTTTCTTTGTGGATGATATAAAAATCTGCAACAGAGTGGATGCTCAGGAGGGGGTGAAGAAAATGCATAGGGATTTGGGGAGGCTGGAAGAGTGGTCTGAGGTGTGGCAACTGGGTTTCAATGCCAAAAAGTGCAAGGTCATGTACCTGTGGTGGAGAAACTCAGGAACTACGAATAGGATGGGGGAATGCACTTACAATCTCCAACAAGAAAAGGACTCAGTAGCGTACTTGATGACCTGAGGATAGCTGTTCAGTGTAACAAGACAGTTAGAAAGCTTAGTGGGAGGCTGGGGTGCATAGGAGGGGGTTCTAGCAGAAGGAGAGAGGTGGTGTTGCCATTGTATCACCTCACTACTAAGACCTCATCTGGAGTACTGTGTCCAGTTCCTAGTCTGCTTCTTCAAAAGGACACAGAGAGGGTGAAAGGGGTACAGAAATGGTACTGGGACTTCATGAGAAGCCGTATGAGGAAAGGCTATGGGATCTCAACATATACTCCCTGGAAGAGGGGAGACTGAGAGGGGACATGTTTGAGACCTATAAATACCTTACGGGTCAACAAAGTGCACATAAACTGTACTGTCTTTTTCAGTTGAAGGAAGGCAACAGGACATGGGAGCATGAAATAAAGCTAAAGAGGGGACTTTAAAAGGAATGCAGTGAAATGTTTCTTCATGGAGAGTCATGGATGATTAAAATAGCATACCAGCAGAAACTGTGGGGGCTAGGACTGCAGGAAGCTGCAAGCATGCATGGGACAGGCACATGGGAAAACTAGACAGTAGAAAGGGAGGAGGGGGAGACGCCAGTGATTAAGAAGGATCAGGGTCCCGATTCACGAAACATTGCCTGGGTGCAAACCCGGCTACAGTATGTGTGAGCAGATCTGGTACTGCTATTCACTGAAGCCCGGTTTACGCACTCAAACCTAGTTTGCAGTCAGGCAAAGTGTGAAGGGGAGCAAAATGCAAATGAGAGGAAGGGGACCTGAATATTGGTGCATTCTGATTCACAGAGCATTGCTTTGCACAAGGCCTTTTGCACAGTCCCCTTGCGTGGAGCAAATACTGCCAATCGAGACCTTGCCTTAATCCCTCGTAACCCTAGTGGTTGGCCAAGGTACTGTGGTGGCCCCCTCCCGCCCGACCCTCAGCACAATAGTCCCTGTGTCCAGTGGTCCCCCCAACCTGATGCCCTGTCTGATGTATTTTAACATTTTTCCTGGTGTCCGGTGGTCTCTCCCCCCCACCCAATGTAAACATATATGTTTTCCTGGTGCCCAGTGGTCCCACCTCCCCGGCTGATCCCCATCCCTGTAATGGTGCAAGCCCTTCCTGGGTAGACAACTCCCCCCCTGGGCGATTGTCAGCCAGATGTTATAAAGTAAAATTTCCCTGGTGTCTAGTGGTCACCCCCCTGCCAATCACTGATCTGCTGTAATATAACAAGAATTCCCTGGTGTCTAGTGCTGCCCCCCAATCGCCAGTCTGCTGTAATATAACAATAATTCCCTGGTGTCTAGTGGTCACCCCTCCCCCTGCCAATTGCCGGCCCATTGTAATATAACAATCATTCCCTGGTGCCCAGTGCTCCCTCACCCCACCCGATCCCTTGCCGGATGATAAATATATTTTCTCCCTGGTGTGCAATGGTCCCTCCCCCCATCTGATCCATCACCCAATGATAAATATCTTTTTTCCCTGGTATCCAGTGGTCCCTCCCCCCACCCGATCCCTCATCCAATGATAAATATATTTTTTACCTGGTGTCCAGTGGTCCCTCTCCTCACTTGATCTCTAGTCTGACCTGTAAAACATTTTCCCTGGTGTCCAGTGGTCCCTTCCACCACCCGATCCCTCAGCCAATGTTTAAAAATGTTTCCCTAGTGTCTAGTGGACCCTACCCCCATCCAATCCCCGTCCCTGGTGTGACAAGCCCCCCCAAAAAAAACAGCCCCGGCCCCAGCCCATCTCTTGTTAGTGGTTAGTGGTCTTTCCCCCATAGCACTGACACCCCCCAGTCTCCTTTATTTGAATTTCAGAGCCATGGTTCCATGATGGTGAGTGACACAGCCCTCCACATACCACCTCAATCGCCTGCCATCTGACTGAAGCTGGGCGCACGTTTCTTATTGATAGGTTAGGCGCATTGTCAACCCTAAAGCTCATCCCATTCTATACACTCCAGAAACATACACACTTAATGGAGTGAACTGGAGGGGAACAGGAAAATTTCCCCCAGGCAATTCACCCCCTGACACTACACTCCCATGACAAATTGTACTTGCACATTCTGCTTCCATCAATTCACTCCCACTGTAATTCAAGTATGGGTATACATGTTGCTCCAGCCCTCTCTTTTTTTTTTAAACTGATGCCCTGTACCAAATACCAAGGCCGGTAGCTTTTCCTTTTTTTATATGAAAGGGAGCTAGCCTGAGCAGACATAGGGGCCAGGGCAGGGACACCACATGGTCCATGGCTGGCAGTTGGGGGGAGGTATTAGGGAAAAGAAGAAAATAAATCCAAAATATACTGATTGCATGGAGATTCCTACAACAATCAACCCCAGCAGCAGCTCTCTCTGCCAACAGGCCATCCCGCTCTGTGCCTGAATGAATTTTTTAGTTTACCAGGAAAAGAAAACTGCATGAAAAAACACTGGATTTAGGGCATAACAATTTTGTTTATACTATAACTGGCCATGGCGCCACGCAACACCCAATGGAGCAAAGTGACCATGGGCAGGAGGACCCTATTGGAAATGGCTGGGGCAGGGGAAAACAGCAGCCAAGGGTGGAGGAGCACCAAGAAACACAGACAAGACTGCAGCAGCAGACCAAACAGGTACAGTGGGAGCACAGGGGAAAAGGCATTCGGGATATATATAGTATTTATTTTTAATATATTTGATACAGTACTAGGGTTTCAGCATCGGGCCACCGGGAGCTGTGGTGACGGATGGCACGAACAGTGGGGCATCCCACGTGGGTCAGAGGGGGGCTGAGAAAAAAAGCTGAGGGCAGAGAAAAAGTGGTTGAAGAGCACAATACAAAACCGGGGCAGATAGGCCACAATTACAGAAACAAAAAAACTTACCAGCTGGGGGGAGAGCAGGGAGAAAAGCTTCTGATCATGGCAGCCACTTGAGCACTGCAGGCCTTAGTCCTTGGAGAAGCACAAGGGAAGCTGGCACTTGCTAAAAAAACTTGAGTACATACTTGAATTACTGTGGGAGTGAATTGACGGGAGCAGAATGTGCAGGGACAAGTTGACATGGGAGTGAACTATCAGGAGTGAATTGTCGTGGCATGACTAGACTTGAGTGAATTGTCATGTACCCAAGCTTTAGGGTTGACAACACCAAGGAAGACTGCACCCCTGATTTGTTTTATGGGTGGGGATGGGTTTTAGGGTTGAAAACCCTAAAGTTACATTTCCCAACTTTTGTCACTTTAGTCTAAATCCTAAATAATGCATTAACAGAGTTTTTTGCAAAGAATATATATATTTTTTGCAAAAAACTTTGTTAATGTACTAATTAGGGTTAAAGCAACAAAAGTATGGAAATGTGGCATTTGGATTCCCAACCCTAACACCACACCCCCACCCTGTAGGCAGCAACAAGCAAGACCATTACAGTTTCACCTCTCTTGTGTCTTCACAAATCAGGTGTGGGTCATGCCTTGGGGCTGTCAACCCTAACACTCATCCCATTCCATAAATAAGAAAATAAGCTGAGATGAGTACAGTATATGAGAATGGGGTGATTGTTAGGGTTGACAGCCCCAAGGCACACCTCAAGCCTGATTTGTGAAGATGCAAGAGAGGTGAAACCATAATTTTATTTCTGTTGCTGCCTGCAGGTTGGGGGTGTGGTGTTAGGGTTGCAAATCCTAATGCCACATTTTCCTACTTTTGTCACTTTAACCCTAACTAGTGCATTAATGAAGTTTTTTTGTCAATAATTTCCTTTCTTTTTTATATAGTGTAATTGTATCCTCATTTGTCTGTGGGAGCACAGGGCCCTGCACTCCCATCCCTCGTTAGATGTGCATATACAGTATATATATTTATAAAATGGGTAGGAAAAATCATACCTGCTGATTGGTTGAAACACATCATATGACCATGCGTATATCAGAGAGCGACTGCACACCTGCACTTTCACCCCCTCCAAAACAATTTTGCCATTTTATAAGATAGATAATCCACTCTTCAGAGTGCAGTCATGCTCTGATATACACACACCTTAGGTGGTTGATGCACTCAGCCTGTGGCCTCACATGTAACAACGCACACCAAGGTGTGCATATATCAGAGTGTGACCACACACCTTAGAGTGGGTTATCTATTATATATATATATATATATATATATATATATATATATACAGTATATACATATTGCTATGGAAGTGCTGGGCCCTCTGGGCCCTGCGCTTGCATTTGTAGTAAAACAGGAATGAAACTGTCAGTCTAACCTTCTTATTACCCCACCTCATGAAAATGGTAATGAAAATTTTGAAATCCCCACCAAAACGTGATTCCACACCACCGCAACACCATTGCATGCCACAGTTGTGAAAATACAGTTTGACCACTGTTTGAAAAATGACAGCTGTCATGTTGATGAAGTGTTGTAAAAAGATGGTCATGTTGAAAATTTGGAGTCAAAATACTTAAAATTGACAAAGTTACAAGCGAGCTTAGGACAATTTCAATGTATGCATGTAACTGCCATTTATACATTTTTCCCCAAAATTTTCAACGTTGCCTTCTTATGACCCATCTCATGAACAAGGGGAAGAGAAATCTTCAAATCTTGCCCAAAAGGTAATTTTGCCAAGCGAGCTCAAAATTACCTTTCAGGCTTGATTTGCAAAATTCCACTGCCATAGGTCATGAGGTGGGATTCCAAAATTACCGTGTTGAAAATTTGGGGTCAAAATATGCAAAAATTACAAAGTTATGCATCAAAGTTCAAAACCCCATTGAAATACATTGAACTGCATTTACCTTAGTTTCTCATATTGAAGTCGCCAGTTCGAGCAGCAAGACATGTCTTCGATCGGAGAGAGAATCTTGACCTTGGGACCCGTTCAGGTGAGGTGGGTATGGGGGGGGGTGCAGAGAAGTGGGTGCTCAGTGGGAGGTCAGACTGTGGGGAGAGGGCGGTTGGTGAGGTACTGAATTTTTTTTTACGCTCCTTCAGAGCTATGATTTAACGGTCTGTACCTCCTTAAATATATTTTAGTCATGGAGATCAATAATCAGTTTAATCACAGCTTTGCTAGTACTAATCTTTAAAAAACATATAGAAAAAAGTCTGTCATTTACAACATATAAACACAACACGCTCCCCACCCATAGCACGTCACCTTCATGATCCACTTTAAAGTAACTAAATATAAACCTTCCATAGATTGTGATTTTACATTAAAATACACTTCTATCATGCATATTCAAATAATACCCTCCACTGAAATGGACTACACTTAAAGTTTAAAAATGTGTTAAAAACAAACACATGTATTGCTATACACCTTATCAATTAAGACAAAAGGTGTTATCCCCAATACTTAAATAAATGTATGCTCTGACTATCATTATATTTAATTTTGCTCATTTTTTTCTTTTGCACCCATAGCAATCAATAGCAATCTCCAATATACACGTTGTCCACCCTAATTCCATAAATGCATACTGTCGCTTATACTGTGACTGATTGCACTACAGTTATCCGACCACCAATACTATTAATAGCTATCTCTGTTAAAGCACACTAACTACATTCATCAGGACTTGACTTTTTACTTATAAAGACTCTAATATTTGCACACTATAACAAAATGTATTTTCCGTAATAACCCTGAATGTATAATGTAGCGTTTAATGTATTTTATAGATTTCCCTTTATAGTGCATTTATAACGATTGCTAAGAAATCAAAAATGGTATCCACAATGATTCAGTAAAAGCATCTTATTGCTTTTAAAATGGCATGTAACGCTCAGTTTTTATAACCATCAAAAGCTACTTTGTGGTGCATCAATCACAATTTATGACGATCACCAAAAAATAAAAGGTATTATCCACAATGATTCAGAAAGTGCATCTTATTACTTTTAGTATAGCATGTGACGCTCAGTTTTTAAACTGTCAAAAGCTACGTGTAGCAATCCCAAATTAAGTATGCTCTATTTCATTCAAATGCTTCGCCTGTTATTAAAAAGACTCAGCATTGCATACTGTAAATTGTGTTATATTAAATGGTTCTCCCATGTTGGTGCACTACACATAATTAATGACGGTTGCCACTAAACCAAAAAAAATGTTATCCACAATAAATTAATACAGACTCAAGTGTTTTGTATAACATATATATGTTTAAACCATCAATAACTACTACTGACGATCCCAAATAAAGCATGCTCTCTTTATCTGATAAACATTTGGCCTCTTAATAAGACAGACTAATGCCATTACTTTCAGTCACTTTAATTATATTTAGTAGTACTCCCTTTTTAATGCATAAATAACAATCAATGATGATCACTACTAAAACACAAAGGCCCAGGTATTCAAAAGGGCTGCGCATGACGCATGCAAAACCCACTGATTTGGCCTGGCATGATATTCAAAAAGGGAAAGTGCGCGGCACAAATCCCGATGCGCCAGGGCGCATCAGTAATGTATGCAGGCGCAGGTGGGGTGGGCGTGCCCATGCATACTCTGCACAGCCCAGTATTCAGCCCTGAATGTGTGGAGCCATGCATGCGCAACCCCTACCTACGCCAGTACAAAGTTGATCCAAAAAAAAAAGGAACAATGGATGGTCACCCACATGTGAGTTACTGCATTGCAGGGCGCAACATGGCAGCTGCTACATGTGGGTGGCCACCCAAGCTCCAGCTGCATCTCCGTGGTGGCGCCCCCCCATGCCTGATTGCAGACATCAGTAAAAAAAGATAAATGAAAAATCCCTGGTGGTCCAGTGGACCGCTACCTGTCTGATCACGGGCTAAGTAAATAACATATAAATCCAATATCCCTGGTGGTCCAGCGGACCTGTCTACCCGCCCGATCGCGGGCTAAGTAAATAAAAGATATGTCCAAAATCCCTGGTGGTCCAGTGGAGCTGCCCGCCTGATCGTGGGCTAAGTAAATAAAAGATATGTCCAAAATCCCTGGTGGTCCAGTGGACCTGCCCGCCCGATCGCAGGCTAAGTAAATGAATGAAAATTATCATTATCCCTGGTGGTCCAGTGGATCTGCCCACCCGATCGCGGGCTATGTGAATGAATGAAATTATCATTATCCCTGGTGGTCCAGTGAACCTGCCCGCCCGATTGCGGGCTAAGTAAATGAATGAAAAGTCTCAATATCCCTGGTGGACCAGTGGACCTGTCTGCCCCATCATGGGCTGCAGTAGAATAATAGGAAACCTATCGTCCCTGGTGGTCCAGTGGACCCCCCCACCCACTGATCCCCACTGCCCGCTACCCCCGGTCAGTGGCAGGTGGCAGCACCCCACCCGCCTGCTGCCCCGCCGCCCGCCGACTGACACCGTCTGTAGGGCTGTATGCCCATTGGTCCGCAGCGTGAGCCCATGGGCGTGCAACATACTGTACTACACATTCGAGATATGTGAATGGGTCCATTCACATATCTGGAATGTGTAGTACAGTATGGGCTGCACGCCCATTGGCTCACGCTATGGACCAATGGGCATACAGCCCTACTGACGGTTAGTTAGTTAAAACCTTTATTTTTATACAGGAATTCAGATGGAGAAACATCACATCATTAGGACAAAGTCCTATTTTCAAGATGGTCCTGTTAGGTGCAATTACTCATAAATTATAACAACAAAACATTACAATACACATAATTCAATCATTCACAATATAATACACAAAACATCTAAACAATCATCTAAAGCAATCACAATGAATTTTTAGTACAGGCATCAAACTTGTTAAAAATACCTTCAAATCATTAGTCTGGCTACAATATACAGATTTCAAAGCCCCCCACAAATCCTTAACAATAATCGGGAATCTTAAGGCACTATATGCATTTATAAACCTAGGGAATACATAGTCCCTTAAATTTATGTCTCTCAAATTATATACACATTTTCTCAATTCCAATTTATCATGAAGACTTTCAGGTTGTTGAAACTGTATTACCTTAAAAATCTGTGTTAACCAAGAGATCCTACGTTTACTTTCCTGAGTGACCCAACCCAATTCATTAAGTACTTGGCAATGATGTGTCCTGTAATCCTTTTGTATTATAAATCTAGCCATCCTATAATATAACTGATCAACCTTAGTTAACAATCTATTTGCTGCAAAACCATATATATGATTTCCGTATTCCAAAATTGGAAGGAGAAATTGGTTTATAATTTGTTCCCTCATTAATCTGTTCAAACAAAAACTAGAGCGCCTGAAGGCTCCCAATCTTTTATTTACTTTAGTTATAGTCTTTGTTATGTGATGTTCAAATTTCAATGATGAATCTATCCAAACACCCAGATATTTATAAACTGTAACCTGCTCTAATATTTCACTATTTAAGGTTTTATATTAATCTTTGTATTTTCAAACCCTATAGGATTTGCTTTCTTCCAAAACCATTAACTTGGTCTTTTACTATTAAGTAATAAACCAGATTTTGTTAACCACTTAGATAAACCAGTAAAATCATTCTGTAAATTTGTTTGCATTTCGTCAATTGTTTGACCACTAGATATCAACAAAGTATCGTCTGCATAAAGATTTATATTAGAGTGTTTTATGCAATCCGTGACCTTATTAATATAGATCAAAAACAATATTGGGCCTAAAATAGAGCCCTGAGGCACTCCTCGTTGCACTTTTAATTTATTTGATAACACTCCATTAATGCAGACCTGTTGAGTTCTTTTTGAAAGATAAGATTTAAACCAATTTCCTGACTCCTTTACCACACCAATTTCTGCCATGCGTCTAACCAGCAGACTATGATTAACTGTATCGAAAGCCTTGGATAAGTCCACGAACACGGCTCCCACCGATCGGCCCCCCTCCAATTTGGATGCAATAGCATCAACCACATCGGTGAGAGCGGTGCCCGTGGAACATCCCTTCTGGAAACCAGATTGTTGTTTGGTTATTAATGAATACTTTTCCAAGTGGTCAACCAATTGAACTTGAATTAATTTTTCTAATATTTTTGAAATCCCAGACAGTAAAGCAATGATGCCCGCCAACTGACGGTGTCAGTTGGAGGGCGGCAGGGCAGTAGGTGGGCTGGGTGCTGCCACCTGCCACTGACCGGGGGGGAGCAGGGCGGTGGGGATCAGTGGGCAGGTGGGAAGGGGGGGTCCACTGGACCACCAGGGATGATAGGTTTCCTATTATTCTACTGCAGCCCACGATGGGGCGGACAGGTCCACTGGACCACCAGGGATATTGAGACTTTTCATTCATTCACATAGCCCACAATCGGGCGGGCAGGTCCACTGGACCACCAGGGATAATGGTAATTTCATTCATTCACATAGCCCATGATCGGGCGGTCAGGTCCACTGGACCACCAGGGATAATGAGACTTTTCATTCATTCACATAGCCCTCGATCAGGCGGGCAGTTTCACTGGACCAGCAGAGATTTATGATTTTTCTTTTTTTACTGCAGCCAGCGATCGGGCTGTGGAAACATTGCCGCTGCAGGGGGGCACTGCCCTGATGGCCCTGCCTGGCAGCGTACAGGCGCAAGTCGCCTGGGATCGCCACCTGCATGCAATGGGTTATAGAATGACATGCAAATGGCCCCATGTGCACCTTGCATACATTATAGCCCCATTTGCATGTCTACTTTTGAATATCGCGGTTGCTGCACCTTGAGCAATGGAACTTGCACTAGCGCATCCCCATGCTCCACTCTGGCCACTTGCGCTGGCGCAGTGCCACTGCACCATGCACACTGCGGGTGGCCAGGGTGTGATATTCAATGATGCTGTGCCATGGTGCAGCTCCGTTGAATATCACCCAGTCCACGTCCCTGCGCAGCCAAAATGAGCTGTGCCTGGGCTTGCGCCACATCCTGGCGCAGTTTGAACATCTGGGCCAAAGTGTTATTTTCTGTAATTTGATAAAAAAACTCTGGCTTTTAGTGTACCAGATGTCACTTTGATCTTAATCCACCAATGCCTTGTCAATGGAGATCCCCAATAGAGAAATTCATTGAGACTTGACCTCTAACTTATACTTACTGTCTGATTTTATGGGATTATATAGTAACATATAAACAACTGCTCATTAAAACCAAGGGTGAGCGGAGCAAACCATCCCACTACAGACTGGCCAACCCCCCCCCCCCATGACACAGCCAACACCACAATGAGATAGGGCAACCCCACAGGAAAAACACCGAGGTGTACAGCAGAAACCCAATTTGCCTACAAATAGATTTTTGGAATGTTACTACACCTCTTATATTGATACAGGGCTACTTACAGCCATTTAACAAATAAATAATTCCCCTTTTCAACTTTTTTTCCTTTCTTCTCATCTGGCAATTCGGTGCAGCTCTCTCTCTCTCTCTCTCTCTCTCTCACAGCTGCTTTCTTTCTCTCTTTTTCCTCATGTCCAGGAGTGGTGGCAGCATTATCCAAAATGTCCTTCATGCTTAAAAATTTTACAAACATTAAAGGGAGTATTCTGAGGATAGAGGGGAAAAAAGAATCAATCAGTGTAGTGCTTGCCTGGCTCAGTGGTGTGGGGCAAATATCTCCAAGCTCTTTCTATTTCTTTGAGTCCAGAATTGATAGAGGCATTATCCAGCAAGCTCTTCACTTCAGGACCAAAAAAAAAAAGAAAACACACACACACACACACACACACACAAACATTTGGGGCAGCATTCTGGGGAATAGAAAGAAATAAACAAAAATCCCACACAAAGTCTGCTGCTCTGCTATCCCTAGGTTTGTTGTTTCAGCTGGCAGTAGGCTCCCTATGCAAAAATATATCCTGGGCAGGCCTGCCAGCACAGCGGTTGGATTTCCGCTAGCGATGCCAGTGACCCGGGTTCGGGAATGAGTGTGGGAGCTGGAGGGCCTGCCGGGAGAGGAGGGGAGGACTTGAGCATCCCAAGGACCGCTCGTCCTCTCCGGGGGGTACTAGAGCTCAGCTCTTGTCTGACCCCAGGTGGAGACCCGAGGTACAGCAAGCCCAATGCTCCAGCAGAGGGGGCGACGTGCCAGACGTCGGCGCTTCAGTGCCTTGACGTCTGGGGACCTGGCACATTGACAGAACATCAGGAAAAAGCCTTGCAGCCTCCTGGTAGATGGAGCACCAGGCCCTGACCTTCAGCGCCCCTACCTGCCCGGAGACAGCGTGCCGACGAAACACAGAGAAGCGTCAGGGTGTAACGGCTCCCACCCCATACCCACCTGCGGGGTACAACCACGGCTCCATGGGGCACAGACTGCACCGATCACCAGGTAGGTGAGCGAGGGCTGATAAGGCCGTAGGTGTCTCCCGAAGATGGGGAGAGCTGTGAGGAGGGGGAGCATAAAGAGAACGTAAAAAAATATATATATATATATATTTCCTACAGTACCATAATTCAAACAACAGATCTCACAAGCATGCAACATAAGTTTATATTGTACTGACCTGTACCATGTGTTTCGGTTACGGCATTCAGTGGCTGTGTTTTGATAAAGTAAATGGACATGAGCAGGAGGGTAGGCATGCAGCAGATGAGCAGTGGCAGAATCTGGAACAGCAAAAAGGTGAACAAATAAATTGTGAATTACATCCCAATGGTTTCCCTGATCTACAGTACCCCCACATGGTAATCAGACAGCTGGGGAGGGATAAGCAGTTTTTGTAGACGGATTTGTGGTAGAATTCTAATTCTTAGCAGCAAAACAGATAAATACAGTAAATAAACTTTGACTTAACACCTGATTTTACTCAGTTTACTCATTGAAATAAGACATAAGTAGGCTTGCGTCCATCTGGAATGCCTCCCACTCCCTGGTGGGTATATTAGGTATCCCTGCTGATCCATCGAAGATGTTTATCCCATCTGGATTTAAACATTTTGAAGGTGGTTGCTTCTATTACAGGCTGTGGGAGTCTGTTCCAAGTCTTGGCAGCCCTAACAGTGTAATAGTTGTCACATTTACAAGTGATGGCTTTGGGAACAGTCAGTTGTCAGTTATGGCTTCTTAGATTTGTTATGTGACTGCTGAACTGAAATCCACAGTGAGTTTTTAGCTCAGTGCACTGCAAGAATCTATAGAGTTGCAGTAGATCGCTCCTTTTTTTCCTGTCCTCTAGGCTAGCTAGACCAGTGTTGTAAAGTCTTTCAGGGTAACTTAAGTTTAGTAATTTTGGAATAGTTTTGGTGGTTCTACATTGAACCCCTTACAGTAATTCTATGTCCTGTTCTAAGTATGGACTTCAAAAAAGGTGACCCTGTATCCAGATGGGGGGTGGATATATGTCCTATATAGGGGCAAGATACATTACTTGCTCTCATTTACAAATGAGCGCTTAACACAGTTCAATATTGTATTGGCAGTCAATGAGATTGTTTTGCAGTAGCCTGTAGCCATTAATCTGTTGTTGACTGTGACTCCTAGATTACATTCTTTTTCAACTGATTTCAAGATTTTATTATTCAGTGAATATGGATATAATGAATTGCTTTTCCCAAAATGTAACACAACACATTTATCTTGGTTAAAATTCATCCTATTAGACTTTGTCCAGGATTCAATATGATTCAAGTCCTCTACCACTGTCAGGTATTTGTTGTGGGTGTGAACTTCTCCCCCCCCCCCCCCAATTTAGTACCATCAGCAAACTTGGTGACAGCATTACTAATATTGTTGTTAATATCAGATATAAAAAGATTGAATAATGTCGGTCCAAGGACCGATCCCTGGGGAACTCCATTGCTAACAGAGCAAGGGTTGGATAGTTCTCCATTGACATGAACCCTCTATGCTCAATCATTCAACCAGCTGTTTATCCATCTAATTAGGTGGTGGTTGAGTCCCATGCATGTTAGTCTTGTTACACTCATGGTGAGGGACCATATCAAAAGCTTTTGCAAAGTCTAGCAGTATGACGTCAACTGGGAAAATATTATCTAGGCTTGCACTTACTTTGTTATAGAAGATAACAGTTTGTGCAGGAACGACCATTTATGAATTCATGTTGGTTGTTGTCTGTTAACTCTTTGGACGGAATTTCTGATTTAATCCCAGTGGTTCCCCTGTTCTCTCCCCTGATCTCTCTCTCTGATCAATATGACAGCTAGGTGGGGAATGAGTCAGCATTTTTCTGTGTGCTAATCAGCATCAACATCTTGCATCTGTAGACAGACCGATGGGTGGTTCATTGAAGCAAACTTCAGTGCTGGTATAACAAGACGTTCAGACAAATATGGTTTTACCAATAATATTTCTTTATTAAAATGTTGAAGCAGGTTTACCTAAGGCACTTGCAGTCTGCCTGATAAAACATAATCATTTAAAACAGTTAACACTTCACCTTGAAGAGACAGCAATGGAGGGGCACCACTAGACACCAGGGAAACAGCAGCTCACTGCTCTCACTGCAGCCCACAGCACGAGTTCCAGCTGTGGCTGCAGAAGTTAAGAAAGTTCTATTGTTCTCATATAGAAAACACAGGAGAATGGTTCCTCTTGCTAAGCTGGGCACCCTGGATATTGAATGCCCAGAAAATGTATTTCTGACAACCTAAAAAACAAACACCAGAATCTAACTAAAAGTGTCCTGTTTAGCTAGGTTCAGGTGTCTGTTTTTTCAAAAAGTCATTATTGTTATGTACTTTCAATGTTTGTAAGTTTAAACAATAAAAAGAAAATGTTAGCCATATGAAAAAGGATTTTCCCCTCACAAAAAGAGATTGGCCTCAAACAAAAAAAGATTATTTTTATTGTTTCATACAGCTATCTTGAAGTGCTTACTGAGCATGCTCAAAACCAATATTTCAGAATTTCTACATTAAATAACTTTGGATCAGATTAATATTTTTTCACCAAACAAGAAAAAGGTACATCTGTGGGTGAGCCCCTCTTTCCCTGAAAATATCAGACCAAAGTACGAAACCACCTGGGCTCTAGCCAAGTTGAAAGGAAAACCAGCAAAATCAATGTGAAAAACACACTTGAAAATTCACTTTTTGCATTATCCAGAACTTGGAATCCACACATCTGACTGGAATGAAACTTGGCACATCCACAAATGTAGAACTGGAAACCACGCATGCATAATTTCATGCAAATCTGTTGAATGGTTGTGAAGTTATTAAAGTGCAAATATGGGGGTTTAACATTAAACTGCCTATGCAACCCTAACTATAGTGATCCTACTGCTCCACTAAAATATACAGTATATTATAGGGGCACAGTAGTGCCCATATAGTTAGGGTTGAGTAGGCTGTTTAATGTTAAACCAAAATTTTGGCACCTTTATAACTTTGGCACTGGCCTGGTGGCACTGAGTGTTGATGCATTGGATGCCACACCTCACGCCATGCCAGCGACCCGAGTTTGGGAGCGAGCTCAGGTTGCCATGGGTTTGGTGGGGGAAGGGGGAGGAGTTGGACTGAGCTACCAACAGGCAGCTCTTCTCTCACAGGGTGGGATCTGGAGTCTCCCAGGTTCTTCGCTGCCACTGAGTGGAGGCTTGGTGGTAGCGCCAAGCCCAAAGGAAGACTTGGCATTAGGCCAGGCAGGGGAAAGGGGCCATCACTGGAGCCATGGGGTGTGTGATTTTCTCCAAAGGCACATACAGCCATGTTCTGGGATCCCAGGGTTAAGAGGGGAAAAAAACAAGCAAGATACTGTACCAATGTCTCCCCATTGCTGAAGTATGGCAGGAGGCAGCAATGGGGAGCAAAAAGCTATATATAAAAAAATGAATAACTTTGGTGTTCTTTGATAAAATAGCACATTTGGCATGCATGGTCAGGCTGCCAGAGTGTCAAGACATGAAAGATTTTGTGACTGCATCTTGTTGGGTTTTTGAAATATGAAGCACCAAAAAACTGGGAAAAAAGTCACATTTTTCCCTATACTTAACATGTTTTTTTTTTGCTGTCATGTACAGTCTACATGATACTGAGTTTCTGCACAAACTTTTCAGGGTACATGTGTTCTGTGCTGAGGTAGTGCTTTTTGAAGGTTTGGTGAAAAAATATTAAACGGTTCCTGAGTTACAAGGATTTTAAAAATAGCCATCGCATACAAACCAGAAATTTCTAGTTTGCAAGAGTGATTTTTGGTTCAAATTTGATGTGTCACAAACCGCTTTTTTCTTTTTTTTTTGGTTTGTGATGGCTGTCATCATGCTTCTTTATTTCCATTAACACTGAGGTTTAAAAACACAGGCAAGGGGATAGTTTTAGCAAAACGAAACCATCCCTGATGTTAAATGATTTCCATAAGCAAGATTATATAGTCTGTTGATGGTATAAGTTATAAAAATTTTATTTTTACACACACATGATCTCTTGAGAGCAATCTCTAGTTCAAAAGAACTTTTTTTGGTTTGAACTAAAACATTTCTGGTTCATGAACCAGAAAAAGTGGTTGTCTGTGCAAACCAGTGTTCTCAGTTGGTAATCTGGTTTGGAATTTTGCACTTTAATAACTTTGGCATTATTTAAAAAATAGCCCACAATTTCACAAAAACAGTCAGGCTGTCAGAGTCCCAAAAACTTGGAAAGTTTCGTGATGGCATTTTGTATGGTTTATGAGACAGTGAGTGCCAAATTTTATAAACCTGAAAAAATGGGTTTCAATTGGTAATCTGGTTTGCAGTTTTGCAGCTCAATAACTTTGGCATCGTTTGATGAAGGAGCTCACAGTTTGGCATGCACAGTCAGGCTGTCAGAGTCTCAAGAGGTGGAAAGGTTCGTGACAGCATCTTGTATAGGTTTTGAGATACGGAGTGGCAAAGTTCGCAAACCAGAAAAAGTGGTTCTCAGTTGGTAATCTGGTTCACAGTTTTGCAGCTTAATAACTTTGTCATCATTTGGCAAAATAGCCCAACATTTGGTATGCACAGTTAGGCAGTCAAAGTCTCAAGACTTGGAACGTTTTGTGACAGCACCTTGTACGGTTTATGAGACACAGAGTGCCAAATTTCACAAACCAGAAAAAGTGGTTCTCAGTTGGTAATCTGGTTCACTGTTTTGCATCTTAATAACTCTAGTGTCATTTGACAAAATAGCACAAAGTGTGGAGTGCAGTCAGGGTGTCAGAGTCTCAAGATCTGGAAAGTTAAGTGACAGCATCTTGTAAGGTTTTTGAGATATGGAGTGCCAAAGTTCACAAACCAGAAAAAGTAGTTCTCTGTTGGTAATCTGATTCGCTGTTTTGCACCTTACTAACTTTGGCGTTATTTGATGAAATGGCCCACAATTTGGCATGCACAGTCAGGCTCTCAGCTTCTCAAGATGTGGAGAGTTTTGTGATGGCAAGTTGTACAGTTTCTGAGATCCAGAATGACATTTCAGCAATGATTTAAATTCTCAACATGACATTCAGGAGGTGGGATAATAACAAGGCTATTCTGACAATTTGGTTGCTGTTTTGCCTGAACTACAAGTGCAGGGCTTTCTGGGTCCTGCTGTTCCATGCCAACATATATGTATGCATCAATGGAGGGATGGTAGCGCAGGGCCTTCCCACAGGCAAATGAGGATATGACTTTTCTATCTCAAAAAGTAAGGAAATTAATTGCAAAAAAATTGCATTAATACATTAATATACCAGCTAGGGTTCAAGTTAATGCCATGAAAGTAGGGAAATGTAGCGTTAGGGTTTCCAACCCTAACTCCCCCCCCAGCAACAAAAGTACAAGCCCACACAAGCAACCACAGATAGCCATCATCAGGTAAGGCAAACAACATACAACTGTTTCCAGATGACACAAATGCTGTAGCACTGATGTGCTATGTTCATGGATTTGTATCTGAGCAAGCACACTGCAATTATGCAGTGTCAGTGGCTCAGTAGGTAGCATACTCACCTCTGAGGCCGGGAGATCAGAGAGCTGTGAGTTCAGTTCCCACATCTGGCACTTGGGTTAATATCCCAATACTGACACTGTAGTGCAGTATGAGGGGGTGCTGTGCTTCTGAGGTGCCGTCTTTCGGATGAGACGTTAAACTGAGGTCCCATCTGCCTGGATTGGTGGTAGTTCAGGTGGATGCTAAAGATCCCATGGCACTTATCAAAAAGAGTAGGGGAAGTTTATTTAGAAAAAAACACAACATCACCCGAAATCAAGTAAACAATGGAAACAGACAAAAACAGCAATAATAGGTAATTACAAGAGGACAAAAAAATTGAGAATAACACAATCAAAAAAAAAGAAATTATTCCATAATGAACAAAACTTAACATCTGTAAATCTCTGTCTATCTTTAGATTTAACAATCAGCAAACCTTCCTCAACTTGAGACAGTATAGTAGAAGATAAAACAGTTTGTTGCTGAAATATAAATTGACATCTGGCTTGCCATAAATAAAATTGAAGTAGAGCAAAAAAAAACATTCAAAGTACTGGGATGATATCATTTCCAGGCCCCTACATAATCCCCTAAAAGTAAAACAGTATAGATAACATTTGACAATATAGGCACGCCCCAATGAACAGCAGCATCAGACCAAAAACTTTTAATATAGGAACAAGAAATAAAAAAATGAGAAAGACTTTCTTCCACAGCAATGCATAGTGGTCTCGGACAAAATCTATCCATCACTGGTTTATATTTAAGGTTCCCACGTACCCCTAGTCTACCTTGAGCAGACATCCAAACCACATCCCATACAAAGGCAGGAAGCTGAAAATCAGTTAATTTATTGAGAGCGAATGTCATCCTAGTTGGAGCACACTCAGGAAAAAGCAAAAGAACGCTTTGTATTTCAAAAACAATATAATCATAAAAGGTTTTCCGAGAATGGGATAATAAAGTAGAGAATGATAGTTTCCAGTGATGGCACTTCTTTAAAGTAGGAATCCCATAAACTGGTAACTGATCCCGTGGTAAGATTTTGGGGCAAAGTAGTCCATTTTGAAAAATTTAGCCCAAACAAAGTGCGACCACACCTGCCAAGAGAAGGTTATCTGATTCCATAAAAAACAAAAGGAATTAAGCAAAAAGATAGAATGATAAAAAACAATCGGGTTAATCATGGCCAATCCACCCTTTTTAACTGGTAGATAGGTAACTTCTCTGTGCACAGGGTTCAGTCTATTGCCCCAAACCATTTGAAAAAAAACACTATATAGTCGGGTTTCCAAATGAACCGGAGGTGGGTATAGATAGCTTAAATACAAAAAGACAGGAATCAAAACCTTTTTAACTATAAAAACACGTTTCTTCTTCCCAAACTTCCAATGCTTCCATAAATTGACTTTAGCTTCACCTACACTTAACTGGTGCTCCCAGTTAAAGGTAGCCAAATCACCAGGTCCAAACCAAACCCCCAAAATTTTGTGAGGTGTGGAAACAAGAGGAATGCCAAATGTGTCGGAAAGATGCACTGGAGCGGACTGTAAAGAGAAAATAAAACTCTTAGCTTTGTTGATTTCAGCCCCAGAATAACGTCCCCACAGCTGAAAACACTGTAAGGCAAGCTGAAGGAAGGCCTCATCACGCATTAACAGAGTCACATCATCGGCGTATGCAGTAATTTTCTCCATAGGTAGAGAAATGTCTGGGGCAATCCCTAAAATACCATCATGTCCATGTACATATTGTATAATGGGATTCAAAGCATAAGTATACAGGAGAGGGCTTAAGGGACAACCCTGCCAGCCCCCCTAACTACCGGATGTCAGACCCATCAGTCCATTCACCAGTGGAAGTACTATAGCATTGGAATACAGCATAGAAATCCACTGTACAAAGGGACGTGGGATAATATAGGAAAGCAACAGATTAAACAAATAAAGGTGACTCACCCTGTCAAAAGCTTTAACTTGATCCAGCGCCACAATGAAACCAGACCCCTTCCCCCTATTACTACTCTCAAATAATTCCCGTAATAAATGTAAATTATGCTGAATCTTGCGTTGAGAAATAGCACAAGTTTGAGCTGGATGGATAAGGGAATCCGAAACTAGCGCTAATCTATTAGTGAGAATTTTGGCAAAAATCTTATAATCACTATTAAGGAAGCTAATGGGCCTCCAATTGGTCAGTAAGGTAGAATCACCTTTCTTATAAATAAATTTCAATAAAGAAACACTAAACTCCGGAAAGCCCAATTCAGATGTCAACATAAAGTTAAATACTATAGGTAAAAAAAAACACATCACAGGAAGGAATTTCTTATAAAATTCATTAGGGATACCATCTAATCCAGGGGACGTTTTAGAATTCAGAGATTTTATAACACCTTCCACTTCAAGGGGTGAGATAGGTCTTAACAAAGTATTCCTAAACTTGACAACTATAACAGGAATAGGGGCTAAAAATTCAGGGGGTAGAGCGTCAGAGGGACTAGAGTCCCCACCAAAAGAGCTGGAGACAAAGTCTTGTACCACATTCAGCATTTCTAAATCTGAGGTCACCACAGTACCCAGGGGGGATAACAACCCTGTCATCAATGTTTTATCAAGGCATTGCTTACAAGCCTTATAAGGATCAGAGGCAGGCTGTGATTGCAACCCATATCTGAATTCCATCTCCAAAGATTTAGCCCTATCATACTGATAAAGAGACATTTGTTTCTTTATTTCAGTGATCTGTGATTGAAAGGCAATCCTATCATGAGGGGGGAATGGACATTAGTCTATACAGCTGATTCTGATGGTGTAAATAAGTGAGATATCGAGAATTAGCTTTAGATTTCCCTTTGGAAAGTAAAAAGAACCTGAGCTCTGATTTAGTATCCATCCACCATAAGAAAAGATTATCATATAAACATATAGTGGAAAACCGTGCAGCAAACAGCAGTTCTAAACCGTCCACACAATCTCCAGCCTCCAAGAGGGACACGTTCAAGCGCCATCGAGGACCAGCCGAAAAAACTTTAGGAGGTACCCCTGCTAAATTAACAAAACCCATTAAAATATGATGATCCGAAACTCAGTCGGCTGAACCTTAGAAAAAGGAGTCAAGTACTAGGAAACAAAAGAAGATCAATACGGGAGGAAAAAATATTCTGTGATAAGAAGTTCCCAGTAGCATGCAGGGTTCTAAACACATCAATAAGTCCCGCATCCTGAACCGTCTGTTTCAAAGCAAGAGAGTCACAATACATTTTTTTGAGAATCACCCTTAAATTTAAGGTCAATATCACAGTTAAAGTCCCCCAAATCACATGTCATCTGGTATAGAAAAGGTTTAATGTCATCAAATAATGCTATCCGGGGGACTTGATTTGAGGGCGTGATATTAATCAAATGAAAATCATAATCTTGACAACAAAAATCGAGAAGCAAAGCCCGACTAGGACAGATATCCACTAATTTCAAAATCCGAAATAAGGTGGAACTGAAAAGTATCCCTATCCCATTAGCTACATCAGGCCCAAAGGTCCAAAAGACGCCTCTAAACCCATCTCTTCTTGGCTTGTTCGATTTCAGCCAGAGAAGACAATCTGGTTTCCTGAAGAAGAATAACATCAACCTGCAAAGTACTAAAAAAAGAAAAAAGAGAAAGCCTCTTTTTAAAATTTTTAATACTGCATACATTAAAGAAAACTATTTTAAGTGTAGCCATGATGAAAAAGGTTAGATTCAAGGCCCAGTCTTCTGACTAAAACTTGCCTTCCGTTTTTTACCTTTCTTACCCTTTTTTTCCTTGGCCAGTTCAGTAGACCTGCTATCCTCATCCTCAGAAAGCATTTCAGAGCGATGAGAGGTATCAGATTCAAAATCCGATTCCCTCCCTTCACTCTGCAAAGGGGAAAAAAATTCTCTATAGATACAAGAGAAACAGTAGAAAGTTTAAGAGAGGCTCTGGTGAACCATCTAGGTTTAACAATTTCAAAGGGCAGAGGCATAGAAGAAGATGCTTGCTGGGGAGCAGAGATGGGATCCGTAATCTAGCTGAGGCTGAAGGCACAGAAACTGCAGTCACAGAATCAGAAACCAGGTGAACACTGTCCTCAGTAGCAGGTTGAGGCTTCGCATATTCTCCCCTGGAATATCCTCAGCTACCGTAGAGGGGTTGGGGGGGGCACCATCATACCTGCTGGCCTGAGCTTTGTGGACTAAATCTTCCTGATCCCAACCTCCCAACTTATTGTGCGTAGACCAAAGGCAGTAGTGAAAGGCATGGCCCTTTTCATCGCACAAGTTACATTGAAAAATATTGACACATCTATCCACTGAATGCCCATACCCCCCACAGAGGGCACATTTCAACAGATCACATGAACTGCTAATATGGGTTTTAGCCCCACATTTATAACACGCATGAGGCTGACCGCCATAAAAACAAGCCCCTCTATCCTTCCCCAAAAAGAAACTGTTTGGTAAATGCACAACTTCACCATTAACTTGAAACAGTTTAACTTTAAACTTCCAGCTACCCGTCCAGATCCCTTCTAAATCCAAGATAGCCTCAGGAGGACCTAAAATATCGCACCTCTTTTGAAGCCAGTGATACATATTACCAACATTAACCCCTTCGTTCCGAAACATAATAGTAATGTGTCTAATTTGGGGTTTCATAAGAGGGAGGGCATAAAAGGGGACCCAAAGAGGGGTGGACTTAAGTGTGGAGTATTTATCCCAAAATTTCTCCAAATTACGAGAAGTTTTAAAGCTGACGTCAAAAGAGTCCTCTCCAGAAACATGTATTAAGGCAAAAATATCAGCAGGAAAAAAATTAATTGACCCCTTCAATAAAGTGTTAGCAACATAATATCTATCAGGGTGGATCTGCAACCCACCCCGGTATCGCAGTCTAACCGCATTCCATCTTGGGGCCTGCTCTAATTTATTTTTAAACAGTTCAGACATTGGAACTCTAGAAGTAGAGAGGCCTGGCACAATAGGTAAGGAATTAGAAGCAGACCCCTTCTTTAAAGCAGAGACAGTTTCAGTGAGATTAACCAACGCCTTTGGCCTCAAAGAGGCCAAAGAACGTTTTTCTAAATGCTGTGCAGCATCAATAGGGTCCCCAGAACTTTCATGGCAGTCCATACCTGAGCTCAGGGTAGTAGCAACGGTGGCATGCAACGAGGAAGCAGAAGAAGCCATCGGAGGGTCCTTCCATTCAGGGTCAGGAATCCATTGTCCAGTAGTAGTCTGGGTCCAACCTGAGTCGGCCAAAACCGCATCAGCCGATCAGTCCATAGTGGGGTTAGACAATTTTCTTTGAGGTAGTCCAAACTGTAGCCTAACAGCCTGCGAGATACTCGAAGACGCAGGGTGATCCACAAAACCGACATCCTGTAGAGCCACAGAATCAGAATCCAGAAGTCCCACTGCATGAAGATCCCGAGACAGTTCCTGCACAGAACAACGTCCGTCCTCGCAAGGAGCAGCCAACTGCTGCAACAATGATTCCACGGACAAACCTGAGGAAGCCACCAAGCCGCCCGCTAGCGTAACAGAAGAATCCAGAGTGTCCACCAAAACAGACTGAGGAACAGTCGGAAAGGTCTCCAGTAAGCAAGTAGCGTTATCCTGCAGAACTGCATCCGATACTGCCAAGGTCTCCATAGCAGGCTCAGAGGAGCCGAAACCCACAACCTCCTCCTCCATCACAAACAGAAAGCACACTGAGCAGCCCAACTGGCTGCGAACAGCGCCCTCTGCTGGCGGCAATGCACAGCAGAGTAGGGGAATTTCCCTGGTGTCCTGGCCAAATTTCTCCCATTCATTAAAAATACCACCAACAGCTTAATCTGGTTCAATTTCAGTTGCTTATCATCTGTATCCCCCTTCCCCCCGGTCGCCCCTGAAAAAGGGACTTCTAGGCCCAGTGGGCTTACTGGGTCAACAAAATTCAATAAAAAAACAATAAAAAGATAGATACACTCACTTGCCAGTGGAGACAGAAATCCGGGATACTCAAATCATAACACTGCTTCTGTGTGCAGAAGCGCAGGCCACTGTAGCCACAAATACAAATCCATGATACCCAAATTACAAGAGGTATTTTGTCTGCAGCAGTGCAGACCCATAATGGACCAGCACTTCTGTAGCCTCAGGTGCTCATGCACACTGTAAGACATGCAAACACTTCTGCAGCTTCAAATGTAAGACATACACACTGACTTCTGGCTGCAGAAGTACAGAAGCCACAAAATCCTTGACACCAGAATTGCAAAGTATTTCTGTCTGCAGAAGTGCAAGCACCTCCAGGGCCTGCATGTTTTCAGACACAGGAGTAAGATATTCACTCTGGCTTCAGACGTCAGGCCCCTGTTACATAGACAGAAGTACTGCTGCAATGTGGGTATCATGGTTTCAGCAGCAGATCTAGAAATTGTTCAAGGGGTAGCAGATTTTCAGATACAAAAATTGCAACAGTATGTCTGTACAGAAGTGCAGGCCCCTGAGAGTGCTCCTCAGTAAGACACACACACCAACTTCTAGCTGCAGAAGCAAGGTACTGTACATGTGGGGCTTGCCGTACACAGATGGAAATAGTGTTGCAATGTATGTATCACAGCAGCAGATCTAGAAATTGTTCAAGAAGGTAGCAGTTTAGTTCCTCAGCTGCATATAGAAAACCATGCAGTAGCAGATCATGCTATTTAGCAAGGTACCTTGTGCAGTGTACATGAGTACCTATGTATGCCGAGGTGCAGACCCCATGGGGCCTTCTGTCTGCAGAACACTGTATGACATACAGACACAGGTGTGGCCACAAATACAAATCCACAAAGGCAGCACATCAGTGCTACTGCATTTGTGTCATCTGGAAACAGCTGTATGTTGTTTGTCTTATCTGATGATGGCTGTCTGTCGTTGCTTGTGTGGGCTTGTCGTTATGCTCCTGGGGGGGTGGGAGTTAGGGTTGGAAACCCTAACACCACATTTCCCTACTTTTGTGGTATTAACTTTAACCATAACTGGTGTATCAACACAGTTTTTTACAATGAATATATATAATATTATAGAGACGTGGTTGCACCCCTATAGTTAGGGTTAAATCTTCATGTCTGGGTTAAACTGAAACCTTTGCACTTTAATAACTTTGCAACCTTTCAAGCAATTCACATGAAATTTAGCATGCACCATCAGGGAACAAAGATCTCTTGATGTGGCAACTTAAATTCTGGTCAGATATGCGGGTGCAGAGATATGGAGTGTAAAAAATGTGTAAATTACCATTTTTTGTCAAACTCTTTGTCACCACATTGTGCAAAAATGGTGTGGAATTTTGGTTGGAAACTTTTAGGGTATATAGGTCTTGCATCACAGTGGTGCCTTTTGAAGGTTTGGTGTAAAAATATTAATCCGTTCAAAAGTTATTAAATTTCAAAGTTTCCCATTTTTTCCTATGGGAAAAGTTACATATTCACCTTGAAAAAGGATTCTTTATCGCAAATGTGGAATCCTTTGCCACAAATGCAGAATCTTTTTTCATGCCACCGCCGCCATCTTTTCAGTTAGCAATGGCAACAAAATAAAATTACTAAAAAACTACAGGGCTTTAGGAAACACAAACAGTTGTGTTTAGCTAATCAGGGCCCATAGAATCAGATTCTGGGGTTGTTTTTTTTGATAAGTAAATTAAAAATGTGTTTTCTGACCATAGGAAAAATCCATTTTCACAAACTGCAGAAAAAAGTTCAGTGAATCAGGGTCCTTTTTCGTAATTTACGAAAAAGGACTTTCTTTTAACACAAAGGGCGAAACAGGAACCATGGAAAAGGATTCTTTTTCACAATTTGTAAAAAAAGAACATTTACGTAGCTGTTTCTCTGTCACTTCATAGCAAGCAAACGGTATGGAAGTTTGGGCTGAAATTTTCAGAGTGCAAAGGGCTTTCCCATAGATGTGCTGATTGCTGGTTTGGTGAAACCATATTACTTTATTCTGGAGTTCTGCAGGTTTAAATTTTGTATCATTTCCCATAGGATAACATTGTAATGGGAGGTCGACAGTCATTTCTTTGTCACTGCACTATTAACAAATGGTTTGCAATTTGGTCTGAAATTTTCAGCGTACAAAGGACTTGTGCCACCAAAGTGCCTTTTGCTGGTTTTGTGAAAATATATTAATTTGGTGATACAGCTTTCAAATTTTGCTGTCTTTTCTACAGGATGCATAGAAACATGGAAACATAGAATTCGACAGCAGATAAGGACTGCTTGGTCCACTTAGTCTGCTCATTGCCTCTACCTGTTTAATACACCACAGATCCTAAATGATCTGCAGCTTACCCTCTCTTTCCTATCGCTAGAGTTACTTTCTGTCTGTCACGTGTTTTTGAACTCCCCTACCATTTATGCCCCTACAATCACTGCTGGGGGAGGGTAGCACCCCTGTAGTTATGGTTGCATTGGCAGTTCAACGTTAAACCCAATTATTTGCACCTTAATAACTTTGCTGTCGTTTGATGAATTAACACAAAATTTGGCATGCTCAGTCAGGTTGTCAGAGTCACAAGATGTGAACAGTTTTGTGATGGCAACTTGTATGGTTTTCAAGAAATGGAGCATCAAAAAAGTGAAAAAAAAATCAACATTTTGTTTCCCTGTACTTAACACTGGGTATTTTTGCTCACACCTACAGCCTAGACAGTATGGAATTTCTTCATGAAATTTTCAGGGATGATGGGGCTTGTGCCAAAGGCGTGCTTTTGGATGGTCTGATGAAAAAAAAAAAACAGAAGACAGATTCTGAATTATAATGATTTTTGTGATAATGTTCAAGTTCAATCAATAAAAAAAAAGTTTGCAAGTCACGCATAGCAGGGCTGTGTGAATACCTTTTCCCGAATATTCGGCCGGATATTCAATATTCAGTTCCCAGGTATTGATTATTCGGTATTCGGCCAGAAAAGGTGTTTTTTTAAGGAAACTTTAAAAAGGCACCTTAACAACACCATTAATCATCCATTAAACCTGGTGTAGCATATACACCTCAATGAGACTTCAACCACCAATGCGGAGATCTCATTAATGCAACACAAGCTACATGCGGCACACTTGATCCACCACACCACACATATAGCACTCCGAAAATGATATCAAGCATTGCATTGGGTCAGTACTGGAGGGTGTTCATGGTCACAGACATGGTAGCCCATGACATGGGCATCGGCGATTGAGTGCTTGCACTAATGGAAGCTCAATCCTGGTGCATGTCAAAGGGGCTACTGCTGAGGAAGGGTGACCAGATGGGGGAGGTAGGAGCATATAGCGACAGGACATCACTATATGTGTACGTGTGTGGGGGGGTCCAGCGTGAGGGAAGGGAGGGAGGGAGGGTTGGCCTAGTGTGGTTGGTGTGGGGCTGCCGAGCTGGTCCCATAGTGTGGTTGATGGTTGTCAGCCCAAAGCTGCAAGGGTTCCGGATTCGGGTCCGGGCACGTCTACATTTTTGTGTGCCCGGCCCCAATTTTTTTTCTCTAGATTTTTCACCAACCCCGACATGCACCCCCCCTGGAGTTAAGAATTCTTTAGTAGGGGGGTGTGGGGCAATGCAGGGGGCACAGCCCACTGCATGAACAATCAAAATTTAAGTCCCTGGCACTGTTTTCCTGTGCATTGGGGGTGTACATCACTGAAATAGATTTTCGGTGATATATACTTGCCCTGCCACCAATCACAATTGCGCTTTCATGGTTATCACATAAATCCACAGACACAGGGTAGACGGTGCTTTGGCCATGGGCATAAGAATAGTGGTAACAGTGGCTGCCATAGTGGTGACAGCTGAAAGGGTGGCTGCTGCATGAAATGCACTGGTGGTGGTGGGAAGCACACTGACTGTAAATGTAGCACTCATAGTGATAGCAGTGGGAACACTGGTGGTGGTGTCTGCTGCTTCCTGCACAAAGCATGTATGCACTAATGCCCTCCTAGTACTGCACAAAATGATGTGACAGTGAATGTATATATGGAACAGATGGTGACACCAGTAGTTGTAATAGTACTGCCGGTGGTATTAATAGTAGTAGTACTATTCCCAATGCTACAAGAACTAAAAGGCTTGCTTAGGGAGAAAAATATTTCAGACCAACTAATAAAGAGACACCTGTCTGTCACCGTCCATGTAGTCTATCTCACCACCTTCTCTAGAGTTGTATTATGTATCAATAGTATACAGTGGAACAAGACAAGATCCAATTCAATACTTTACAGTAAATGCTGTCACAAAATATTGGATGACTGGAGGGCTTAATTGCCATTGAATTACATTGCTCCTTGCAGCATACTGTAGCACTTTGCAGTAATTTTGCAGGCATGGAAAATAATTGAGACTGGTGATGCCACACTGGTAACCGGAATATTTCAGGCATGTGTAATACTTGAGAATGGTGATGCCACACTGGTAACTGGAATATTTCAGGCATGTGAAATACTTGAGACTGGTGATGCCACACTGGTAACTGGAATATTTCAGGCATGGGATATACTTGAGATGGGTGATGCCATACTGGTAACTAAAATATTTCAGTCATGTGAAATACTGGAGACTGGAGATGCCATACTGGTACCTGGAGTATTTCAGTCATGTGAAATACTGGAGACTGGAGATGCCATACTGGTACCTGGAGTATTTCAGTCATATGAAATACTGGAGACTGGAGATGCCATACTGGTAACTGGAATATTTCAGGCGTGTGAAATACTTGAGAATGGTGATGCCTTAGAGGTAACCAGAACATTTCAGTCATGTGAAATACTTGAGACATGTGATTCTATACTGGTAACTGAAATATTTCAGTCATGAGAAATACTTGAGACAAGTGATACCATACTCGTAACTGTAATATTTCAGTCACGTGAAGTACTTGAGACTGGAGATGCCACACTGTTAACTGCCATATTTCAGGCATGGGAAATACTGAGACTGGAGATGCCACACTAACTGTCATATTTTATGCACGTGAAATACTTGAGACTGTTGATGCCACACTTGTAACTGCCATATTTCAGGCATGGGAAACACTGAGACTGGAGATAACACACTATTAACTGCCATATTTTATGCATGTGAAATACTTGAGACTGGTGATGCCACTCTGGTAACTGGCACCTGGAAAGCTGTTAGAGGGATTGATGGAATATGGGCATGAGCAACACTGGGGATGAGAGATGTAGCAACACCAGTTGAGGATTTTGTATTGGGAACAGCAATCAATAGGTGGGTGGCAGTTTTAGGCACTGGGAACTGCAGGGCATGCTCTTTCAAAAGAATACACCATGACAGTGGAAGTAATAAAAGAAAGGGGTGCTGGTCACAGATTTGTGTTAGCATGACTTTGAATATGAATGTTAACATGTGCTTATTTGCTAATAGAACAATGATGGTTAACACAGAATGGCTTGTGTGTGGGTCAATGCTACAACACACAAATGTTGTATCCAGTACAAGACAATTATTTAATGCAATTATTAATGGTCATATGTGTACCCAAGGTGAGGTAGATTTATTTTTATAAACACAAGTTGTTTCACATGTGCTAGATCAAGTGAGGATCGGTGAGGTTCCACCACATCCCCAGCAGTGCTGAACATTTGTTCAGATCGTATACTGGTGGGAGGGGGGGGGGCAACAGATATCTTTAAGGGACAACTGTGCCAAGTGCGGAGATGCTTTCATCCTTTTGATCCAGTACTCCACTGGATTTATGGAGAATGACTCCAGAGGCTCATTGAAATAACTGTTCAGCAGATTGGGTGCCGACTGTGGCTGCTGTTCTGTTCTCTTCCGCTGCTCAGCCTGTAGTGATGAGCTGAGTAGTTCAGCCCAACAGTCACCCTCCTTCTCAAGGTTTTCCACACTGCTTTCAGTTTGTGATTCTGAGACTGGCTCATCAATAGGGTTACCTGCTGGTCTCATCGACCCAAAGATGCAGAAACTAAGTTCTGAGCACATCTGCTTCTGAAAGTCTGTAACCCTGTGAGTGGGCATTATAAGGTGTAGTACCTCACACTTGAAACGTGGATCCAACATAGTGGCAAATATGTGCTTTTTATTGGAACAGAGATCAGAAAATCTAACTTCTAGTTCTGTGGTGAGGTTTTCCATAAGGGATATCACTGTTCCTGGTGTCTGGTTTGGATCTTTCTCAGCATTTTTACTGAATCTCCTCATGGCTTTTTTTCAGGATCTGTACAGCAGGAATTACCTGACTTAGCAGTGCAGAATCAGAGCTAAGGTCACGAGTTCTCCTTTCAAATGGGGCTAAAACCTTTACCAAGCCCTCAATCACAGCCCAGTCCTGAAGTCCGAGGACTCCCCCTATATTAGTTTCCATGTTCATCTTATGAAGGGCCCACTTTTGCTTCAGAAGCCTTTGCAGCATGTAGTAGGTGGAATTCCACCAGGTCTGTACATCCTGGATGAGATGATGCTGCGGCATTTGAAGATGCTCTTGTAGCTGATGTAGACGGTTTGTGGCTTTCACAAGGTGATGGAAGTGGCTGCATATGCTTCTGGCTACTTTGACTGTGTGATCTGCCTCCGCTGTGTTTGCCAAAGCCTTTGTCACCACCAAGTGTATGAGCAATGCAGCGTATCCCCCTCAAAACTGCCATCTCTAAGTGCTTTTATCATATTTGTGGCATTGTCTGTGACCACAAATCCTACCTGCAAATTGTTGCCATCAATCCATGGGCTCAACATCTCTTGCAAGCATGACAGTATATTTACAGCCTGGTGATCCTTTTCCATAACACTGACATTTAGCAAAGCAGACCTGCAGGGAGAGGGGGAAGAGACAGAACCAGCACCCGTACCACCATCACCACCAGTGACTACCACATCTGCAACACACCAGCGTGCTGTCAGTGACAAATATGCGTGATTTGAATTCAAGCTGGTCCATATATCAGTTGTGCAATGGAAAACTCCACCAATAGTCTGTGCTAGTAGTCTGGCAACTTCTTTTCTCAAATTATGGTAAATGTTGGGTGCTACAGTACATGAAAGTGTGGTCCATGATGGTATATTATACCTAGGGTGCAAATGCTGCAGCAGCCTATGGAAACCTGTGTTTTCCACAATGGAAAATGGCTGCAGATCCAAGGCCATCATCTCACCAATTTAACTGGTGATCTGCTGTGCTGTTGGGTCTGATGCCTGGTATTTGGTGTGGGCATGGAAGGTTTGCATGATGGGTGTAGTCAAAGTGGTACCACATCGCATTGATTTTGACTTTGAACCCATGGTGGAGGGTGTTACAATAATAGACGATTGAGCAGAAGAAGGCAGAATGGGTGATGCTCCTGTATGGGGATGCGCTACAAGTGTTGTAGGGGGAGTTGAGGGCACACTGTCTGTCTCAGTAATAGAATCACTAACAGTACTTTGTGCATCTACTGGACCAGTACCAGAAGAGGGGCTGACAGGCACATGTTGTGGAGCGAGAGGAACAGCTGCGGATCGTTGAAGTGCACTGGGATGTTTCATTTGGAGATGGTTCATCATTGATGTTGTTGTGAGATTTGAAAGGTTTTTACCATGACTTATAGTACAGTCACACACACAGCATGCTGCCTTTGTTGGATCATCTTTTACAACACTAAAGTACAGCCACACCACACTTTTCCTTGCACTGACAGTGGAAGTACGGGCCCCAATAGGGTGACCATGGGCTTGTTTTGCCCCTTTCTCCTTATCAGACCTGGGTGCAGTGGATGCAGTTGTTCTACCCCTTTCTTTCTCTGCAACAGATGCAGTTGTAAAACTACTTTGTGTATCAGATGGAGTTGAACTTGACACAACTCTTTGAAAGGACAGGGTAGACTGTTTTTTTTTTTTTTAGAGGAGGAGGAGGGCAACCCTGACCGGCCTGCTTGCTATGACAAGAAGCATTGCATTTTTTGGCAGCTGCATGTTCACATTTCTCACACAGGTATACCGCATATTCGGCCTCATTGCCAAATTCGCTTAGGTGGGTATCACTGTCAGATGATGTACTTAGCAAGTCTTGAGGCTCTGGTAAATATTCAGAACCAGATGAATGCTCTTCTTCGGAATCCTCCACATCAGCAAAAAAGAAATGTGGTGAGAGGAAACTTGCGAGGCTGAGCAACTGTACGTTTTGGCAACACAATTGGTGCAGTCATTGTAACAGTCTCATGGTCAGTACTAGTCACAGTACCTATAGTCATGGGCACAGTTGGCAAGGTATTAATACTGTCGACAGTAGTCCTGTTGCCAGAATTACAATCAGGAGTTACAGTGGAAGAAATTGGCATCATATTACATATTACAGCTAGTTGTAATACTGGCAGCAGTAGTCATGGTGACAGCAGAACACTCAGGACTACTAATGGAGGCAAAGGTTGTGGTGACAGTGGCTGTGCAAGGAGCACAAGTAACAGTGCACACTGTTATGGCAGTGGTGGTGTCAACAGTACAAAAAGGATTTTCTCTGGTTGCTGAAATCATGGCACTGGTGGTGGTGGGGAGGAGCATACTGATAGGCGATGTTGCCTCTATGGGGGCAGTTGTGTGAATAGTACTACCACTGGTAGTGGGGGTGGGTTCTTGTTCTTGTATGACTTGAGATGTCAGTTGTAAAGCCCTCCTACTTTTATAAAATGATGGTGATGCAAATGCAGTACTAGCAGTAGTAGTGGCAGCAGTTGTAGTTATAGTAGCACTAGTACTACCCCCAAGCTTACTGACACCAGAACCTGAAGGATTATCAGGGGAGAAAACTATTTTATAGCAGCGAATACGAACAGACCTTCTCTCACCCTGATCCTCACCGTTTACGACTGGTGGTGAAGATGACTTTCTTGGGCTGGACCATGCACGTTTATGGGACTGATAAGATATGGTCCGTAACTTATTGTGTATATTATTGTGATTAGTGTTTTTGTTTATGTTGGTGCTTCTTGCAGAAAACAACAATAGCAACACCACTAATGTAGCAGCTAATAAAGACAGGTTGATGCTAGAGAGAGATGGAGTCAGCAAACAACTTCTTACTTGTACGGTGTCAGATGTGCAGTCATACAGTACAGCAATTCAAGCTTTGAAGGTGCACCAAACAACTTACAACACACAGAACCCAGTGAGTCACGCCTGACACACACAGAAATACTAAAGCAGTAACCAGAAAATTTACGTGTACACACTCACAGTACTGCACACACAGGGGCCGAAGACACACAAAAAAGAAAAAACTCACATGCACAGGAGGCCACTCAGGTGCAGTGAGCTGTGGAGGGAAGAGTCACCTGCGACACCCTCCTTACTCAATTGTACAGGGAACTGAGCCAAGAACTCAACTACAGTCAGCAACAATTCAATGGGCCAAGCCTGACCCAGTGAGAAAAAACATGTGCTGCTTTATAAATCACA
This sequence comes from Neoceratodus forsteri, assembly GCA_016271365.2. Lineage (NCBI taxonomy): Eukaryota > Metazoa > Chordata > Ceratodontiformes > Ceratodontidae > Neoceratodus > Neoceratodus forsteri. Next base: position 653,289,812 of record CM057455.1, on the reverse strand, counting down.
AAAAAAAAAAAAAATGCGTGCAGGACACAGATTACAAGAACAACAATACAACGCACACATGGATGATGTATGCGCCGCGGTAAGCTGCAATGCAGACAAGAGGGAGTCAGATGACAATCACACCTCACTTATGCAGGGAACCAAGCCCAGAACCTGATTACAGCAAAATACCAATTTGCTTCACAAAAGAAGTAGAAAATACCACAGGGCCTGTGTGTGGATTTGGAACAAAAAGCTAAGCAAGCACAGCAGTGGGGATGGGGCAGTCAGCAAAAGCTTGAGCCACTCTCACTGTTACTGAGCCCAGTAACAGTTACTCACAACATGCAAAAGCCAAACTAGACTTTGTTGAGAAAAAAAAATCCTGATAAGAACTAATTGGTTCTTAAGCAAAAAATCAAACCACACTGATTCAGCTGAGCTGTAAAACTGTAAGCAGTGGGGGAGGGGAGTCAGCATGCAGCAGCACTCACACACAGACTCTCCTTTTCCTTGAAACTGAGCCCTGTTTCAAGGATGTAAAACAGAACTGCAGTCAGATGCAGTCACAAGTTGATCAGCTGTAAAAACCGGATCACACACAAAACGTTTTTTAAATAATTATAAAAGTTACAAGTGGTAAACTAAACAGAGCTAGCTCTCTGAGAAGCAACTGTCTCCTCTCATCTACACACTCAGAGTGAGGAGATCACATGGTGTTCCTGGCTCTGAGCTCCAAAAACAGCCACTGATTGCCCAGCAGAGCTCTGTGAGATTTTGAAATCTCACCCACCGAATAGTACATCCCGAATAGCAGTCAAATAGTGAACTATTCAGGATGTCCATCCGAATATTCGGTAAGCCTACTATTCATGGTATTCGGGAAATACTATTCAGACCATGCACAGCCCTAACGCATAGGCAGCGGAGCCAGAGGGTCAGGGGGTAAGGCCACCCCTCACTTTTGTAGCTGAAGGGTCAGACATTGAATTGAACAGTGCTTTGGGTTGAGATGTTCCATGCAATACTGACCCCCCATCTTTTGGCACATTCTTATGCCACTGTCAACAGGTCGTGATTAACTGTTAGTGTGCAGAGAAATAATGATTGTGAAAGATAAAAAAACACATTGTGAGTGATTATTTGCATGCTTTACTTGCTATGGGGAAAAACACTCGAGATGGCAGCCATTTTCTTTTTACAGTTTAAACTTACAAACAGTAAAAGTACAATCAAATTATGTAATAAAAAAAACACACCTGAGCCTAGCTAAACGGGGCCCATTTAGCTAGATTCTGGTGTTTGTTTGTTTGTTTTCAAAGTTACCAGAAATTCCTTTTCTGGGCACGCAAAATCTAAGGTGCCCAGCTTAGTGAGAATTGCCATTTACCCATGTTCTCTGTATGAGAACAGCGGACTTTCTTGATTTCAGCAGCCACAGCTGGAACTCATACTGCGGGCTGCAGTGAGAGCAGTGAACCACCATTTTCCTGGTGTCTAGTGGCACCCCCTCACCCTCCAATCGCTGTCCTTGTCAAGAATTTATGTTTCTCTGGTGGCTAGTTGCATCCCCACCCTCTGATTGCTGTCTCTGTCAAGAAATTATGTTTCCCTGGTGCCTAGTGGCACCTCCTCACCCTCCAATCACTGTCCCCTTAAAGATTTAATCTTTCTCTGGTGTTTACTGGCACCTCCACCCTCCTGTCACCATCCTCATCAACAATTTATCTTTCTCTGGTGTCTAGTGGCACCCCCCCATCCTCCAATCATCATCCCTATCTGAAAAAAAGAGAACCTTCCCTCAATGTTTTTTTTTTGTAAAAATGCAGAAAAGAAAATGGTCCCTCACCAATCTGACACCCCATCCCAACCTCCCACTCAGCACCCACTACCCCACATCCCCCAGTACACCCCCACACAACTTCACTCACCTGAATAGGGCACAGGGTGAAGATCCACTCTCTGTACCTTAGATTTTATTTAGCAGCTAATATTGTACATTTATCAATTCAACCAGGCAGGGTTAGCACATAAATTACAAAATAACCCCCTCCATGGGGATAAAAACAGATAAAGAAGGTATAATCCAATAAAGGTCTGATAAATAGTCCAACTTAAAGTCCAGAGTGATCCATATGACTACTGGAATAGTGTCTAATTTCTCTTTTTATAGTTTCTGGATTGTTTTCTGGCAAAAACTAGCAATCAAAGACAGATGACCAGTCTGTAATGTCACCTCTGAAGGACCTTCTTCTCATGTTTTCAAACTGTCCCTGTCCCCAACATATTTATAAGCTGCATTATACAATGGCAAGAAAAAATCCTGGACTCTGATTTATCAGTCTTGGGCTGGACCCGTGATGTTATCCCAGTACAACATCACAGGTCTAGTCTCAGCCTCACTGTGAACCTGTAGATGATTGTTTGCTTGATTTGTTTCTACTTGATTGTTTCATCTTCTCTTAAAAAACAAAAATATTTTTCCACACAAAAACATCTTTAAAATTATTTTTTTATTCTGTATAACAATGAGCCATTGTATATTAGCAATAATGCCCTCCAGAGTGTGTGTCATTTGGGATAATGTCACGCCTCAGTCATTGGACGCACTCAGCCTGTGGCCTCGTACCCAACCACCTGAGGCATGACATTATCCCAGCACGACACACACCCTGTCAGGCATTATTGCTTAATTATTTATGCTTTGAACCAGGAAAAGAGAAAAGGAAAAAATTTAAACAATAAACACAACAGTAGTTTAACAAAAAGAAAGGGTGCTGTCATTGCTTGGTACAATTATATCTATTTATTGAGGGTTCACAATGGAGAGCATTGCATAGGAAATACAAGAGTCCTTTTTAACTCTATAGGGTCCTAAATACTGTATATCTTCCCGGTTACTTATCATCTATAGCCCTCCTTTCATTTCCCTAGAGGATTAGGTTAAAAGCTGTTCCAGTATCATCCAACCTTCAGCTTCTTCAACATAGTTATAGTATGGCATCCATCTAGAGTTGAACCTATCCACCTGTAGCCTAATCCTGGCCATGATTGCCTTCATATTTTTAATGGTGGCAATATTTGATTTCCATTGAATGAGTGTTAACACATTTGTGGCTAGCCAATTCTGTGTTATAACCTTTGAGGCCATCACCATCAGGATACAGAACAAATATTTGGTAGAGGCTGATCAAATCTCGTTTGGTGGTAGTTCAAGCAATAAATTCAAGAAGGATAAAGGCTGTGGAATATCTAGGATTTTTTGAATAATAGGTCCCATTTGCAACCAAAAGGATTGTGCACCAGGGCACTCCCAAAACATATGGTAGTGTGACCCTTTTTGTCCACAATTCCTCCAGCAGGCAACTGAATGGCTGGTGCTGTAATATTTGGATATTGTAGCAGTAATGAAAAATCAGCCACAGACTTTATATCTAAATTCCTGTCAGTTTGCCAAGACAGTAGTTTTATGTACATCTTTCCATATTTTCTCCCATTCTCCCTCTTCTAGAGGTTGGCCACATTCTACTTCCTATTTATCCTGAATTTTCTGGACAGCTAAAGTACCCACCCCTTCTTGTAACAGTATATAAAGCTGTAATATGAGATGTTTGGTATTTAATTGATGACCCTTATCGTGTATGAACTTCACTCACATTACTGGGTCAGCTACTGATGGAAAATGCCTGGACCTGTCTGTATAAAGTGCCTGCATTGTAAGTAGCGATAAAAATCGTGTTTCAGTATTTCAAACTCTTTTTGCAAAGTTAGGAAGTCCTTGACCAAGTCTCCCTCTGTTATTTGATACAAGAATCTGAGGCCTTGCTGTTCCAAGCGGGCAAAGCAACTGTCTGATGTTTTTGTTGGAAAATGGGGTAAATACCTAAGGGGTATACATTACCAGATATGATTAGGGTCCTCCCAAACCTGTCTCACTTTCAACCAGATGGACAGTGTGTGCTTTGTCCAATGATTTTTAATTTGTCTTAATTCTGGTGAAAATACTATCCATGCAAGAAAGCACAGAGGAATTTACAGATGCTCTTTTTCCTCCAAAGTGTACCACCCTCCTTTCTGTCTAGGATTAGTCATTTTCACCACCACCTGAAGTTGAGCAGCAAGGTAGTAGTTATAAAGGTTGGGTAGGCCCCACCCCCGGATTGTTTAGTTTCTTGAAGCAATATCCACCTAATTCTTAGCTTCTTACCAGCCCAGACAAATTGTGACAGTTTCTTTTTTAGGTTTTTCCAGTCTTTAGTCAGTATGGGTAAAGGAAAGGTGGCAAACAAAAATAGGTATCTAGGCAAGACATTCATTTTGAGCATCTCTATTCTATTCTATCAGAGAGAGTTAAAGGAAGATGGTGCCATCATTTAAGATCAGCGAACATTTGAATGAAAAGGAGGGAATAGTTATATTTGTAAAGATTTGAAAGATGTTTCAGGATCCATATCCCTAAGAAAGGCCCCCTAACTCTGATCCATGTAAATGAGATACGCTCCTTCAGGTCAGCCAAGAGAAAGCCCTTTATAAACAAAATTTCACACTTCTTTTTACTGATTTTAAACCCCGATATTTTTTCGTGTATTTTTAATAACTCCAGAAATGATGGGAGGGATTTGTCTGGGTTGTCTATGTAGATTAGGTAGTATCTGCATAAAGAGATGTCTTGCATACAGTAGGACCAATTGCTATTCCTTGAATCATGGTGGACTCTTGAATAGCTGCTGCAAATGGTTCTAAATGCAATGCAAATAGCAGGGGTGAAAGAGGGCACCCCTGCCTAGAGCCTCGTTCTATACGGAAGCCTTCAGAAATAGCACTGTTAACTGTAATTCTAGATCTAGACTGGCTATAATACAGTGTTACCATTTCAAAAATTCCCCTTTTATCCCAAAATGCTCTAATACTGACATCAAATATGCCCAACTAAGACGATCAAAAGCCTTTTCAGAGTCAAGAAAGATAGCCAGCTGAGCAGAATTAGTAGGATTACTGTATGCTAGTACATTGAGCAGTTTCCTAACATTGTCCGTCAGTTGTCTGTTAGGAATAAAACCAGTTTGAGCTATACTGACCAAATATTCCATATATTTCTGCAGGCTAACAGATAGTAATTTGGTAAGAATGTTCATGTCTTGATTTAGTAATGGTATAGCACGGTAATTTTTGCATTTATCCTTTGACTTGTCTGGTTTCGGTATGACTGTTATCAAGGCATCAGTCCAGGTAAGTGGAATTCTTTCTTCTGTCAAGCAGGCTTGGGCAGAACTGAGGCCAGAGTATTATTTAATTGCTTATAAAACTCAGAATTAAAGCCGTCTGTTCCCGGAGTTTTGCCTGAAGGAAGTGTTTAATAATCATACTAACCTCCGGTGCTGTGATGGGGCATTTAAAGATTCAGCTAGTTAGTTTAGGCAGATGGAAAGCTTTTAAAAAAGTTTCGGTGTGTTCCCACACCTCAGCATTATCCTTATCCTCTGTATAGAGTTGTCTATAGAATTCCAAAAATTGCTGGGCAATCTCCTTGGGTTTTATCCAAGGTCGATTAGGACTGGATTTGTTTATTGGTCTAGGGATTAACCTATCCGTCTGTGTTTTCCAAAAGTGGTAGGCCAGCAGATGAGTCACCAACCCTCCAGTTTCTTGATATCTCTGATTCAAGAAATGCAGCTTGCCCTCAGCCCTTTCATTCTCCAGCTCTGTTAATTTATCTTTTATCGTTACCAATTCCTTATAAATTGGGATTACTTCAGGGTTCTGTTTATGCAACTTTTCCAGTTCCCTCAGTCTATTGGAGAGTCAATTCTATGTAATCAACCAAAGTTTTTTCTGGGCAGAGGTATAATTAATCAACTCACCTCGTACCACTGATTTTATAGTTTCCCAGATCAAGAGGTTAGAACAGCCCTGCTGGTGGTTTATAACCAAGACTTCACTTATAATATATTTTAATTTTGCTAGCAAGGCCTTTTAATTCAGCAAGGAGATGTTTAGTCTCCACATCGATTGGTGGTCTTGATGGAATATCTTTATCTTAACAGAGACTGGGGCGTGGTCTGCTACAGTAAAGCTATGCATTTTAGAATGTATAATTCTATGTAAATACTGTTACTGTGTAAAAAACATATCAATCCTTGAGTAGGCCCTGTGGGCTGCGGAGAAAAAGGAGTACTCCTTTCCCCCTTATGCAGACAATGCCAGATATCACACAGTCCCTGTTCCTTTGTTAAACTGTTTAATACCCTGGTAGCTCTGATATTAGTGGAGACCACTCCTGAGGATCTGTCTATGCATTGATTTACCACAGTGTTAAAATCTCCGCCTAGGCTAACTTGGCCCATTGTTTGTTCTGCTACTTTATTCAATACCTTGCTGAGGAATTCATGGGTGTTATGGTTTGGGGCATAAATGTTAACAAGATGGGAGCTGTTCCCCTCCAATGTCTCTTGTAACTCTAATATATCTCCCCTCCATCCCTGCTTCCACTGAGATAACAGTCAAAGGAAAGCCCCACCTTACTAAAATGGTAACCCCTGCCTTTCTAGGATTAGAGGACGCAGCTGCTTCAACTCTACCAACCCAACCCCATCTGAGCTTAAAATGCTCCATTGCATTTAAGTGCATTTCCTGTAAGAATGTTATGTCACTACCCATCCGTTTTAATTCTCCCAGCAGTCTTGTTCGCCTAATTGGGGAATAGATTCCCTTAACAATATAAGAAGTAATACTAAAGTCCCCCATCATAATAATTAGAAAAAAAATCTTTGGTTCCCTTCCAAAAGCAAGAGTATCCCCCCTGTTGTTAGGGAATAATGCTGTCTACTCCAAATATCAAGCAATGAAGTAAATTTGCACCCAATCATCAAAAACCTTACTTAACAATTAAGAACACAATGTATTCAATTAGAAATAATGTAAAATATTCACATGTAACTATATACAAATAAAATGAAAATCTGTTATTATTCGAGAGAATTTGAAACAGTGCTTCCTAGGTTAAAGTCCTGCACTAGAGAGTAACCGTGAAGAGGCAAAGCACCTCACATCCTCTGTCTCTCCCCCAAGTGCTGGAGCTGAGTAAACTAAATGTCCCCTTGGTGGTTAAAAACACAGGGACAAAGCTGGCTAGGGAAGTCGAGTTCACCTGCCAAATGAAAAACACTTCACCGCAATGCAGTCTGATCACTATACTTTTACACTGATTTGAGCCTTCCCGGTCCTCCCCCTACCCCATACATGAATCTGTCTTCCCCCTGTGCCTAGTCCCCATATCCCATTTGTGGTGAGGAGAAGAATTTCCCCATAGAGCAGCGGGCAGAGATACCTCTACTTTAACATGCAGTGACAGGCAATTTTCATTGCTTTTATACCAGTTTCCATTAAAGATCAGGAATGGTAGAAGTAAAGGCCTGTCCCCATAATAACCAGAATGCCTTAACTGCTTCCTACCCCCAGCTGCTATTATATACTCTTCTCTGAAACCTTGCCTCCTGGTAATCATACCTTTAAAGGGGAGAATATTTATTTATTTATTTAAAAGTTTAACCAGAAAGGCACACTGAGCAGAGTACTGCTTGATTCCAGGTGCATCCTGGGAGAAGAGGGACACAAGAAGTCAGACACGCACAAGCAAGTACAGTGACAATTCAGATACAACACTAGGTTAATACATTATTTGGAAAAATTTGAGTGTACATACATATATACATTTATCCATGTTTATATGTAGGCATTAACAATGTGACTTGCAACTAATGTCATTCAAACAATTCATGCAGAAGCAAGTAAAGCATGCAATTAGAAGTGAGACAACTAATTCAGTTCTGTAGTAGGATGCCAAGGCAGAGTAGTGAGCCGGCACTGCTATTGGCATGTGCAGGGTGAGTTGAAGTGTGCATTTATGAGGTGTTTGAGGTGAGTGGATGAGGACACTTGTCGAGTGCTTGCAGGGAGGGAGTTCCACAGCTTAGGCATACGGTGTCTGAAGGCTGCTTGGCCAGCTGATGAGGTCATACATGGTACCGTTAGGAGAAGGGTGTTTGCTTTCCTCAGGGAGTAAGCAGAGATGGGAAGAGGAGTTAGCACTGCATTGAGATAATGGGGAAGGGACTGGGACCAGTACTTTGCTATGAGTAGCGTGCAGTGTGCTTGCCACCAGTCTTGGAGGGAGGGCAGCTTTAGGGCCTGTCACAGTGGTGAGTAGAGGGCAGGCTGTCAAGGGCAAATCTGCAGAAAGAGTGGAAGAGGGGGTCCAGTCTGGATAAGATGGATCTGGGAGTGGCACTAAAGACTACATCACCATAGTCGAAAATAGGGAGAATCATTTTCTGAACTAAAGTCCTTCGGGCTGGCAGGGGGATGCTACCACGGTTGTGGTAGAGGGCTCCCAGTTTAGGATGAAGTTTTTTGTGGATGGCATCAACATGTACAGAAAAGTCGAGATGCTGGTCCAGCCAGATTCTGAGATATCTGAAGGAAGTGCAAGCTTCCAGAGTGGTCCCTTCCAGGGTGTGGAAGACAGGGAGGGATTTGAGTCTAGAAAGTCTCTGCCTTGTTCCAAAAGTCATGGAGACCATTTTCTTGGCATTTAGAAATAGCTGGTTAGTACAAAACCAGTGCTGGATTTGATTGAAGTCATGCTGCAATGTGGATTCAACTTCAGTGGTTGAGGAGCCAGTAGCATACAAGACTGTCATCTGCATACATATGTATTGAGGTGTTTAGGCAGGTTGTGGGCAGGTCATTTAGAAAAATGGAGAATAGGAGTAGATCGAGGACAGATCCTTGGGGGACACCGGTATTAACTGGGAGGGGGGGAGGTGGATCAGCTAATTTTGACCAACTGGGATCATCCCAATAAGTAGGAGTGGAACCAACTGGTGGCCATGGTGATTAGCCCAGCAGTGGAGAGCTTATCTAGTAGGAGAGGATTGGAGACCGTGTCGAAGGCCTTTGCTAGATTGACAAAAATTGCGGAGGTGAGATGGCCCTTGTCCATGCCAACAAGGATAGCATCAGTGAGGCGTAGGAGGGAAGTGGTTGTGGAGTGGGACTTCCTGAACACTGACTGGTAGGGTGAAAAAAAGGAGGATGAGTTAAGGAAAGTGGAGAGTTGGGAGAGGACTAGTTTCTCTTGGATCTTCGCCAGGATAGGGAGGAGGGAGCTTGGACAGTAGTTGCCAGGTTCAGAAGTGTCACCACGCTTAGCAAGCGGGATGACAGTGGCATGTTTCCATTCCATGGGAATGGAGGTTAAGAAAAATGAGAGGTTACAGAGGTCAGCCAGGAATAGTTGGTTTCCACCTTCTAATCTCCCTGTTGCAGCCATTAAGCTTAAATGTCCAGCAGGCGAGGCCCCCCCCCAAAAAAAAATCCACTCATTCTATTGAAACCCCTTAAATATGCTTCTTTTAGTGAGGATTGTAAAACATGTTAAAACCCCTTGATCTAGTAAGAAAATTTTCTATCATAATTCCAGCTAGCATTGTATACAACAGATAGTCCTTATCTCATGCCAGATACAGCACTTCCAAATGAACCCTTGGTGCTCTGGGATATTGGTCCTGATGATTAATGCCAAACTTCTTGTTTCATAAGTCATGCTGGTTCCCGAGGGTTGGTAAATGCAGAGTCCGCTGCTATAGCCATGTTGCTAGAGCATGTGTTGTACAGATTAGCCTTCTCCGAGTGTTGCAAAAGTTAGTTTACATCCACTGCCAGCCCTTTTGGCAAAGAACCGGGTAGGTCCCTTCCAGTTCTTCTATTCACTACAGACCAGTTGCCCTGAAGTAATTTCTGTTCCAGTTTCTCCATTTCTAAGTCTGGTATTTGGAGTTGCCATTTGTGGAGAAGAGGTGCTGCTTCTACAAGCGAGGCAAATACTTTGGGGTCCTAGTCCAAGTAGATCTTGAGTTTAGCTGGAAAGTTTAATTGGGCTTTTAGTCCTTTTTTTCTTTTATGATTTTAATGATGCTCCTGACTCTCTGTCGTTCCACCTGCAAGGTGGGTAAGAAGTCATGATCAAAGAAAATAGGTGTACCATGACATTTTAACCCCTGTCACCAAGCCTCTTGCAGAATGTAATCCTTGGCTTGGTAGTACACCATCAGCACTACCAAGGATGTGAGTCACACATTTGGGGCCGTTGGTCAAGGCCCTAGAGAATGGTGAGCTCTATTCATTTCAAGGTGCAGGTCCAAGGGCAAAGAAAGCATAGCCCAAAGGAGATGCTGTACAAAATCAGTCACTGAAGGAAAGACCTCCTCTGCACCCTCCGGCCGGAACGCGTGCACCTGAAAGTTATTGCGGTGGGCCCGATTTTCGATATCTTCCATCCTCACTCTAGACTGCCTTTCCTGCTGCTGCAAGTATAGAAGGAGCCGATCCAAGGATTCTTGAGCTTCCGCCACCTGTGTGACTTTGGTAGCATTGTCGGAGACTTTTTTGCCTAGTTGCCTAATGTTCTGCTTTAAGTCTGCCATAGATGACTCAATCTTTTGCACTGTGGTAAGAATTTTCTTTAATGTGCTTCCTGTTTTCCTTGGCTGTATTTCATCATCCCCCAGAGACTCCAATGAGGAATCGGATGCAGCGTGGGTTCATTGGGAGCAGTCTGCAAAGCGTTCCATATCAGTCTAAAGGAGAAGCTGTTTCATTTTGGCAGCGGGGGGCCCTGATTTTTTAAGATTTGTCTCTATTTTGCTTAGGGGGTATTTGGATGTCCTGGATGTACTGCTTCTGAATCCAAAAAAGTCTTTAAAGACGGGGATTAGGCTGGATAGTTAGGGAGGACTATGGAGCTCGAGGAGCAAGCTGTGTACATTACGATGATGTCACCGGAAGTCCGAAGATCCACTCTCTGATCAAAGGCACATCTTGCTGCTGGAACCGCTGACTGCAATTTGAAAAATGTAGGTAAATGTGGTTCAATGTATTTCAATTTTTTTTTTACTTTGATGCATAACTTTACCATTTTTGCATATTTTGAGTCCAAATTTTCAACACGGCCTTTTTGGCATCCCACCACATGAGCAATGGTGGTGGATATGTAAATCCAGTCTGAAAGGCAATTTTGTGGTCACTTGGTGAAATCACATTTCAAGCAGGATTTAAAAAATTTCACCACCATTGTTCATGAGGTGAGGTCACAAGAAGGCTATGCTGAAAATTTGGGGTCAGAATAAGTAAAAATGACAAAGTTATGCACATACATTGAAATTTTACTATGCTCACTTGTAACTTTGGTCATTTAAATATTTTGATCCCAATTTTTCAACATAGCCATATTTTTACTCCACCTCATGAGTGTGGCAGGTGTTATGTTTCCAATCCTGGCCAAAATGTGTTTTCGAACCAGTTGTGTGGAATGACGTTTTGATGTTGCAGAATGACATTTTGATGGGAATTTAAAAATTCTCAGTACCATGTTCATGAGGTAGGGTAATAAGAAGGCTGTGCTGACAGTTTGGTTGCTGTTTTGGCAGAAATGCAAATGCAGGGCCCTCCTCAGCAACATACATGTACGTATCTGTGGAGGGATGGGAGCGCAGGGCCCAGAGAACCTTGCAGTCCCACAGTCAAATGAGGATATGATTATAGTATCTCAAAAAGTAAGGAAATTCTTTGAAGAAACTGTGTTAATGCACTAGTTAGGGTAACTTAATGCCACAAAAATAGGGAAATGTGGCATTAGGGTTTCCAGCCCTAATGCCTCACCCCCACCTCCCCAAGCAGCAAAAGGAAAAAACATTAGGGTTTTGGGTCTCCAGAGTCTCAGCAAATCAGAGGTGGGGTCTTCCTTGGGGGGGTTATCATTCCTAATTCTCCCCCTTCCCTCATCCCCTAGCCTCCAATCCGAAGCACAAGGTACAGCTCCAAGCCACTGCCTCATGATTATACACTCTTCAAACGTAGATAAGCATGTCTCGCCGCAGGTTGCCAACACAATTTGTTGTACCTTTCTTCATGCAGGGACCTGTGGGCCTTACATGATGAAAGAAGATCATGTGTGACATTGCTTGCTCATGGAATGGGATGGGCATTAGGTATGACAACCCTCAAGTACTGTAAGACCCCATCACTGATTTGCCAAGACTCCAGAGACTTAAAACCCTAATGTTTTTTCCTGTTGCTGCTTGAGGGGTGGGGGTGGGGCATTAGGGTTGGAAACCCTAACACCACATTTCCCTACTTTTGTGGTGTTAAAGGGACACTGTCAACCTTTTTTGCATCATATTATTTTTAGGTAAAAACCCATATTTTTGGATTGCTAACCTTCTCTAAAATTCATTGATGTTACTGGTTGTTTTATCTGCCTCCTTGCTTATTAAAACCGAAATGCATGGTAATGTATAGCTATACATAGCCTTGTTTTGCATCAAATCATTGAACTACTCTCATTGCATGCTTCCTTTTTTTTTTTACAATAATATTTTATTGAGGTGAAGACAAATGGTTAGCATAGCATTTCTGTGCTTACAGGTGCATACAATAGCTGATGTTTTACAATCTTTATGCAGCCTTAGTACATACTTGTTTATAGTTTCATATATTTCATTATATCTAAGTCACAGTCCTCATATTAAATGTGAACCAGGTATTTCTTATATTCTGGTTCTGGTGGTAATCAATTCAGTAAAGGGATACCATATTTAATCAAATTGTCCCTCTTTTTTCAGCAAATAATAATGTATTCTTTCTATCCTGTATAATTCAATCATTAAATCAATCCATTTCTGTATATTGGGTGGATCCTTGTCTTTCCACTGCATTGAAATACACTTTTTGGCCACCAGTAGTCCCAGTGCCACTAACTTTTCTTGCTCTGCAGTATGCCTTCCTATCATCTGATTTCCTCCCAGAAGTATTGTGAAGGTATTGACTGCTATCTTGATGTGTGAAGATTGCTCCAATATACTTATGATGGTGTCCCAAAATTTAGTTAGTTTTCTGCAAGTTAAAAACATGTGGGTCAGAGATCTTGAGTTAAGGTGGCATCGTGGGCAATTTTCATCCAATACTGAGTTAATTTGGTGTAGCCAGAAGGGTGTAAAGTATGCTCTGTGAAAAATATTGAATTGAATTTGCAGCATTTTTGCAGAATAAAACTGATCATGTGGGTATTTTTTTATGTTATCCCATATGTAGTCCGGGAGCTCATAGCCTAATTGTAATTCCCATTTTGCCTTAAGTTGATTTAACACCATTAAGTCATTATTCTGAAATATTTTATATATGCTAGAAATTATTCTGATCCTGGCTGTGCGTAACATAGTTTCTACTGGGGACTCAGCCGGATTAAAATCTTCCTTTTGTATTAAGTCTCTTAGCTGCAGATATCTGAATAATTTATTCCTCGGTAGATTAAATTTCTCTTGTATTTGCTGAAATGACATCAGAATGCCACTGTAGTATAAGTCACTTATTGTGCTTATTCCTGCCCTCTCACAGATATGAAATCCCTTATCATGTAGAATGTTAAAATGCTTATTTCCATATATTGGGGCCAAGGGAGATTTGTATTCTGGCCACTTTATTACTCTATGTGCTTCTTTCCATACCATACATCAAGTTTGAACTGAAGTAATTTTTTTCCCATTTTCTGACTTTTTATTTTTGGTGTAATACCCGGAGGGTAATATGCTACTAATGTGTTTGTAATTATGGAATTCTTGTTCAATTTGTTTATTTGATGTAGTGTTTTTGTTAAACCAGTCCTGCATTTGTGCAAATTGGGAAGTCAAATAGTACCAGTACATATTTGGGAGTGCTAAACCCCCCTGATCCTTTGCCAGCCACAGCTTTCTTTTCGACACCATTGTTTTTTTCTCTTTTCATACACATTTTGAGATGATCATTGCCACCTGTTTAAAGTGTTTGTGTGGTAAATGGATTGGTAGTGTTTGATAAAGATATAGGAGCCGGGGTAGAATATTCATATTAATTATATTGCATCTGCCAATTACTGTTAGTGAGAGGTTCTTCCATTTTTCTAAATCTTTTTCTATAGATGCAACTATACTTTTAAAAATGTTTTCGTATAAATCCCTTATGTCATTAGTAATAACTACCCCTAAATATTTAAATTGTTTGACAATTCTGGTTTGTAGTATAGCCAGAAGGGTATTTTTATTATATTTTCCTATAATGAGCAGCTCAGTTTTGTTTGTATTAATGTTATATCCTGATGCTTCCCATTACCTTTTAATTATCTCTAGACGTCTTAGTACTGAGCATTGTGGGTTTGTAAGGAATAGCAGGGCATCATCAGCATATAGACTAATTCAGTGTTCTCTTGAGCATATTTTTATTCCGGTTATCTCTGGGTTGGTTAGTATTGGCTACGGCCAAGGGTTCAATAGCCAATGCAAACAGTAGAGATGATAATGGGCAACACTGCCTGGTGCCCCTGGTTAAGCTAAAATATTTTGACTGGTTTTTATTAGTTTGTATGGATGCTCTCAGGTTAGCATATATGGTTTTATTGATTTCTGAAAGTTTGTCCCACATCCAAATGTTTCTATAATAGTCTGTATATAATCCCATTCTACCGGGTTAAAGGCTTTTTTCTGCATCTACTGCCATAATCAATAAATAATTCTGTGCGTTAGCATCAATCAGATTTATGACTCTCCTCATATTTGTCCCTATCCTCCTGCCCTTGATAAATCCATTCTGATCCTCATTTATTATATGTTTTAATATGTTTTCCATCCTTTTTGCTATTACTTTTGCGAATATTTTCATATCCGAGTTTAATAATGAAATTGGGCGATAGGATGTCATTTGAGTTGAAGCTTTTCCTTTTTTAAGGAATACTGATATTCTGGCATCATAAAAAGTGTCTGGTAGCTTTCCCAAATTTCAGCTTTGGTTAAATAGCTGAATCAAATGGTATGATAGAAATGGCAAAAATGTTCTATAAAACTCCATTGGGATCCATTCTGGTCCAGGGGCTTTACCTGATTGTAATTATTTTATACAGTTTTGAATTTCACTTTCCATGATCGGTCCTTCTAACCTTTGGGCCTCTTCATCACACATTTTTGGTAGTGTAATATCTTTAAGAAATTCATTTTTGGCTTGTGGATGTTCCAGTCTGTCAGATGCATATAGCCTTTGATAATAATCATGAAATTGTTTATTAATTTCATTTGGATTTAGTATTTTACAAGTTTCATCTCCTACAGTTATGTTAATTTGAAAAATGGTACGTTTTTGTTTTTCTTTTTGGAGTTGAAAGGCCAGCAGCCTATTTGGTTTGTCACCCTGTGCATAATACTTAGCTTTGGTTTTTAATAAGTTATTCTTTGCCGCCTGTGGAAGGAACTAGGTGGTGCACAGAAGAACTTCAATGGAGGCTGTAAACTTCAGCAACGTTTTGAGATTTATTAGGAGTACTTCCAGGCAAAACACCAAAATAAAATAAAACATAAACGAACTTAATCCGACAAAATAAATGACAAGGCATATTATACATAAAGGCACAAACCACAAATAGCAGTCTTTAGGTCTTAACTAGGGCACTAGTTCCAGATGCATTCACTTCACCATCCTGACTGCTACTGACTTCAATTTAAACTGCTGGATATATATACTCTCTACTGTTCACCCATTGGATGAGTGACCCATCAATCATCTGTTTTAAACAGAATTTTAAGTAAAACAATGATTTCTACGTTATAATTATTAAATAAAGGATTATGACATATTCTGGTTGTGTGTATGACTAATGAAAACATTAGTACTTTGTTTAGAAGGCTTTATAACCTGTTTGCACAGTAAGTCCCTCCTCTCTAAGTATAAAAAGACTAGCAGTATGGCTGGTCGGCCCCTAGAAAGAAAGAACACAGCACAGACACCAACAAGCTGCTGCATTTTCTGCCAGGGATTACAATCATTTCAAGGCTTTCTCTCACATTCTTTCACATTACTAGTTATAAAGAACTATTGGGCTGTTATAGCCTAATTTTTAGAAGGTTACTAGCACTACAAGAAATGCCTGCAAAGTGAAGAGGGGTTTAAAAATCAGTTCTTGTTACTGCTATTGGAAAGGGTTTACCAAAGACAACCTTTAATATTGGCTGGTGTAGCTCTCAGTTATTAACATTGAGCTGGACTCACAATTGCAAGTATCTTACTGAAATAGACAGTTAGATATCTTTCTATAAGAGGACACAATACTTTGTAGTGTATTTAGAGTTAAAACAATATCTCCTAGCATTCATGGCGTTTTCGAGCTGCACGAAGGTGTGCACGTTCGTGTAGGTCTCAACAAACCGTCGCGAAGGAGCGCTATACAAAGCGCAACTCCTGGATTACAAATAATGTGTAGGAAACAGTTTTTTGAGGCAGAAAACACTAAACTTAGTAGGAAATTCTTGCTATGAACAGTAAAAGGGTTTTTAAAATGATTTGATTCATTATGGCCGTCTTAAAGGGGCCATACACATTTAAGTCACATCATTGTTTTGTAGCTGGGCAAATATTGTTTTTGCTAGCCGGAAAGACATCGAAACAGACAACACATAACACAAATAAGCATAGGTGGCCAGTCTATGCATTAACATATAACAACAATAAAGACAAAGACAATACAGGAACAAAAGGGGGGGGCTAACAGTTTCAACATTTGTCAGCAACAAACCAATGCATTCTTATATGAACCCTTTGACATTCTCCTCCCACCTCAAAATAACAAAGGATACTGACTATCAGTGTCGTTTGTTTATAGTTGTTAGAACAGATCTCTTATTATAAGAGATAGGGCCGAAGCCAACCCACTCCTCGGGCTCTACCTCGGGGTCCCAATTTTGATTTTCTCTTGTTGTTTTTTTTTTTTTTATATAGTTATTGATTTATATCTACTTTACCCCGAAGTCTGTAGTAGTATGGTTATAGCCATACCTTGACATAAAAATCAGCATTTTTATGTTCACTGCCCTTCCTATGTTTCACTTTGAAACAATATGGTTGCAATGCTAGGTACCATCTTATTATTCGGGGATTACGGTCCTTCATAACATTAAGCCAACACAATGGGTTATGGTCTGTCCATCACTCAAATTCAGCTCCCCATAAGTAAAATCTTAATGTTTCTATGGCCCAGTGCACTGACAAACATTCTTTTTCAATGGTGGAATATTTAACTTCTCTTTCATGTAGCTTTCTACTAATATAGATGATAGGATGTTCTTCACCATTTATAATTTGGGATAATACAGCTCTTATTCCTGTATTTGATGCATCTGTTTGTAGTATGAAAGGCACTGTAAAGTCAGTTGAACATAGAACTGGAAATTAACATAATATTGCTTTGATTGTTGTGAAAGCATCTTCACAATCTGGTGTCCATGTCACCTTTTCAGGCAGACTTTTTTTGTTAATTCAGTAAGAGGGTTAGCAATCATAGAGAAGTTTGGGATAAAACACCTATAATAACTGGCAAGTCCTAAGAAAGACCTTACATCCTTCTTAGTCACTGGCCTTGGGCTATTTGCGACAGCCTCGACTTTAGATTTTATGGGTTGTACCCGACCTCCACCTACTTGGAAGCCTAGATATTCAGTTTCTTTCATGGCTAATGAACACTTGTTTGGGTTAACTGTCAAGCCCGCAGAGGTAATAACATTCAATATGGTCGCTAGATGAAGTAGATGGTCTGACCATGTGTTGCTAAAAATCACCACATCATCCATATAAGCAGCGCTATATGCAGAATGCGGTAAAAGGAGTTTGTTCATGAGCCGTTGGAAAGTTGCTGGGGCCCCATAGAGTCCAAATGGCATAACAGTAAATTGGTATAGTCCCAGTGGGGTACTAAAGGCTGTTTTCTCTTTGTCTTTTGGACTTAAAAGAATTTGCCAATATCCTTTGGTGAGGTCAAGGGTAGAAATAAATTGTGCTTTTCCCAGATGATCAAGAATGTCATCAACACGGGGCATCGGATAACTATCAAATTTGCATATATCATTTAGCTTTCTAAAATCTAGACAAATCTGAACCCCACCTTCCTTTTTACTTACAATGACCATGGGGAAATTCCAATCACTATGGGAAGGCTCAATAATGCCCAACTGTTGCATTTTTTTCAGTTCTCTTTCTACTTCAGGTCTTAGTCTCTCCGGAATTCTGTAAGGCCTTGCTCTGATAGGTTCTTTCTGAGTTGTTTCTATATTATGATGAACATTTACCACCCTACCAGGTATTCCTGTAAAATACTTAGTGAAGGATTGCAGCATAGTATATAATTCTGCTTTTTGCTGTCTAGACAATTCAGGGTTTATTTTAAGATCATTAATGC
This sequence comes from Neoceratodus forsteri, assembly GCA_016271365.2. Classification (NCBI taxonomy): domain Eukaryota; kingdom Metazoa; phylum Chordata; order Ceratodontiformes; family Ceratodontidae; genus Neoceratodus; species Neoceratodus forsteri. The sequence goes on along the minus strand of CM057455.1, from coordinate 653,271,529 downwards.
CACCCTTTCCATCTAAGCATTGGTACACTGTATCTAATTCACTGACAGAAGTTTCAGGATGAATAAAACATACAGGAGGGTCTTTCCTTTCTACCCATTTCTTTAGTAGGTTCACATGAAATATATTAAGTTTTTTTTTTTTATCTGGCAATTCGATCTGGTAAGTAACAGGGCCTATTCATTTAACCACTGTATACGGTCCTTGCCACTTCATATATAACTTGTTATCTGATGATGGAAGTAACAGTAAAACTTTTTCACCTTCTTGGAATTCTTTATGTTTCGTACCTTTGTCATAATATAATTTTTGTATTCCTTGTTGTTTGCTATTGACTTGGTGTGCTAGTTCTATATATCTACATAATTTCTTTCTAAGATGAGATATATAGTTACTAGGATCTTGACCTTGTGAGATTTGCCCATCTTCCCATTGTTCTTTTATCAGGTCTAGTGGACCTCAAGGGTTACGGCCGTAGAGTAACTCGAAAGGAGAAAACCCTGTAGAGGCATGTGGTACTTCCCTATATGCAAACATTAAGTAGGGGAGGACTACATCCCATTTTTGACCTTCCTCCTGACACAATTTTTGCAACATTTTCTTAAGTGTCTGGTTGAAACGTTCTACTAGACCGTCTGTTTGTGGGTGATATGGGGTAGTGTGAATAGCAGAGATACCCAAGATGTTATACAACTTTTTTTGTAGAAGAGAGCAAAAATTACTGCCCCTATCAGTTAAGATCTCTTTTGGTATGCCTGTTCTGCTAAAAAGTTTACCTAGCTTTTCTGCTATTCTTGAAGCAGTGATAGTGCGCAAAGGAATAGCCTCTGGGTATTTAGTAGTGTAATCACACACCACTAATATGTATTGATTACCCTTTGAACTTTTTGGAAGTGGACCAACTATGTCTATGGCTATTCGCTCAAAAGGGGTTGTTATTAGTGGCAATGGCAACAAAGGTACTTTATCGCTTTTATTTAACCTGGCTACTTTTTGGCACTCTGTGCAACTTTTACAAAATTGTGCCACTTGCTCATGAATACCAGGCCAATAAAAATGATGCAATAATCGATTTAATGTGCGATCCCTACCCAAATGACCAGCTAAGGGTATATCATGGCCTAATTCCAGTAATTGTTGTCTGTATTTGCTGGGTACTACTAATTGGTCTATTACTTCCCCCAGTTTTTGGGTTGACACATCTACGGTACAATAAACCGTTATACATTTTATACTTGTCTTCTTTACCATCATTCATTTGTAAAAAATAGTCCCGTAGACTAGGGTCTTGGTGTTGTGCAGTCTTAAAGTCTTTTGTTGATGTTATGGACTCAGTGTCCATATCAGGCTTCTGGGTATGTTCTTGGTTCCACTGCTTCTTGTCTTTCCGTTTCTGTGCCTTTGACTTCTTGCTTTTTATAGCGTCCCCATAAATATCAGAAGAGAAAGGAAAGATCTGTTCCCAGGCCTTCTCTTGTCTGAGATCTAGTTACTGTGGCACCTAGGTTGTTAGATATCAAAGTCTGGAAGTCAGGATTATCATGCCCAATCAATACAGGGACTGGTAGGTTAGGGACAACACCCATCTGGATGTTATGTGTATGCCCTTGTACTGTTATGTCTAAATTGTAGAGGGGGTAGGAATGAGTGTCCCCATGTATACATGTTATATTAGTGGTTTGAAGTGCATCTTTAGAAGTTGCGTCTAATAAGGTGCTTTGTATGAGAGTCTGTCTACTCCCTGAATCAAGAAGGCTATATACAGTACTGTGCCTAATTTGAACTGGTAACATATAGTGCCCCCAGTTGGCTAAAGCTAAGTGTGTGGATTCAGATTTTCTTTTAGGACAAAATCGTGCTATGTGTCCCTTACCACCACATTCATGACATATGACATCTGACTTACATCCACTTTGTATCCTGGGATATGCCTTTGTCACTGTTGGTTGGTTTGTCGGAGAGGGAGAGGAAGGAGAAACAGCCTGTCTGGGTATAGTGGGAGGATGGCTATGTGACAAAATTGCTTTTGGTCACGAGGATCTAGCAGCAATAAAGTCTTCTGCAAGACGGATCGCAGCATCAGAAGTCTCTGGTCGATGTTCATTTACCCATAATTGCACATCTTGTGGGAGGATCTTGACAAATTGTTCCAATACAATGGTCTCCAGGATCTGATCGAGTGTCCTAGTAGTTGGCTGGAGCCACTTACGACATAAGTCTTTTAAACGTACATAGGCGTCCTGAGGGTTGTCTGCATTCAGATATTTATATGTTCGAAACCGCTGGTGATAAGTCTCAGTGTTTATATCATAAGATTTCAAGATAGCAGCTTTTACTTGCTCATAATTATTTGCATGAGCCACCTCCACGTGACTGTATGCCAGCTGAGCTTTTCCAGTTAGGTAAGGGGCCAGACGAATCACCCACTGATCTCAGGGCCATGCACATGCTGTAGCAACCCTTTCAAAAGTCATAATGTAAGCTTCTATATCATCAGAGTCTGTTAATTTCACTAGTTTAAGATCTTTAAGTCCACCTGCAGGTTGATCTGGTGGTCTATTGACACCCAGAGCTTGTATTGCCCTCAGGGTATCAGCCCATCTGGCCTCATACTCTTTCTTATCTAGTTCCCTTTGTTTTGCCATTTCCATCTGGTGCATATATAGCCACCTTACCAGTTCGTGTGTCTCTGGGGGGGGGATCTCCTCTCCTGTTCCACCTCCACTCACCTGTACCCCAGGTCCTTCTTCAACCTTTGGTTCCCCTTCCTTCTTTCTCACGACCGGCTCCATGCCCGAAAACAAGGGTATATGAAAGGCAGCAGACACTGAGCGAGTAACAATCTTAGGAAATATGCCAGAATGCGTCTGTTCCTTCTGCATACAGAGTCCACAAGAGTCTTGGACAGACTCACCAGTTAAATATAACCAGGATCCCACTTCCGACACCAGTGTGGAAGGAACTAGGCGGTGCACAGAGGAACTTCAATGGAGGCTGTAAACTTCAGCAACGTTTTGAGATTTATTAGGAGTACTTCCAGGCAAAACACCAAAATAAAATAAAACATAAACGAACTTAATCCGACAAAATAAATGACAAGGCATATTATACATAAAGGCACAAACCACAAATAGCAGTCTTTAGGTCTTAACTAGGGCACTAGTTCCAGATGCATTCACTTCACCATCCTGACTGCTACTGACTTCAATTTAAACTGCTGGATATATATACTCTCTACTGTTCACCCATTGGATGAGTGACCCATCAATCATCTGTTTTAAACAGAATTTTAAGTAAAACAATGATTTCTACATTATAAATATTAAATAAAGGATTATGACATATTCTGGTTGCATGTATGACTGATGAAAACATTAGTACTTTGTTTAGAAGGCTTTATAACCTGTTTGCACAGTAAGTCCCTCCTCTCTAAGTATAAAAAGACTAGCAGTATGGCTGGTCGGCCCCTAGAAAGAAAGAACACAGCACAGACACCAACAAGCTGCTGCATTTTCTGCCAGGTATTGCAATCATTTCAAGGCTTTCTCTCACATTCTTTTACATTACTAGTTATAAAGAACTATTGGGCTGTTATAGCCTAATTTTTAGAAGGTTACTAGCACTACAAGAAATGCCTGCAAAGTGAAGAGGGGTTTAAAAATCAGTTCTTGTTACTGCTATTGGAAAGGGTTTACCAAAGACAACCTTTAATATTGGCTTGTGTAGCTCTCAGTTATTAACATTGAGCTGGACGCACAATTGCAAGTATCTTACTGAAATAGACAGTTAGATATCTTTCTATAAGAGGACACAATACTTTGTAGTGTATTTAGAGTTAAAACGATATCTCCTAGCGTTCGCAGCGTTTTCGAGCTGCACGAAGGTGCACACGTTCGTGCAGGTCGCAACGAATCGTCGCGAAGGAGCGCTATACAAAGCGCAACTCCTGGATTACAAATAACGTGTGGGAAACAGTTTTTTGAGGCAGAAAACACTAAACTTAGTAGGAAATTCTTGCTATGAACAGTAAAAGCGTTTTTAAAGCGATTTGACTCATTATGGCCGTCTTAAAGGGGCCATACACATTTAAGTCACATCATTGTTTTGTAGCTGGGCAAATATTGTTTTTGCTAGCCGGAAAGACATCGAAACAGACAACACATAACACGAATAAGCATAGGTGGCCAGTCTATGCATTAACATATAACAACAATAAAGACAAAGACAATACAGGAACAAAAAGGCGGGGGCTAACAGTTTCAACATTTGTCAGCAACAAACCAAAGCATTTTTATATGAACCCTTTGACACCGCCTGAGGTATTAATTTATTATATTCAATTTATGCGGTTATGAGTTTTGTATATATGGAAGGATCAAGAGTAGACATATGTATTTTTTCCCAAAAGTTAATTTTCTTCTCTAGCCGGTTGTCTTTCTTTCCTTTTCTTATTTTTAGCTGAAGATGAAGTAATGGTAGTTCCTCTTATTACAGCTTTAAGTGTTCCCTTACCAAGATTACTCCTCCTTCCCTCCCTCTGTCCATTCTAGTCCCACCAGTACTACCGGTTCACCTCAGTCCATTCCAGTCCCACCAGTACTACATACTCACTGCAACACCCCACCATCGCCCACTCTTATGCCCTGATACCACCTACTTAGTATTCCAGAATCCTTCTGCCAGCGTCCCTGCCTCCTACGCGTGCACTTTTCCATATCCCAGGGACTCCTTTACAGGCTATGAACATGTTTTTGATGGATAGGATTATAAAGGCATCTCTGTATATATTATTTATCTTTATTTCTACACTGTATATATTTTGTTGTATACATTTTGCTACTGTTGTTTTATGTATATTTTACTTGTACTCTATTCTGTACCCTGGTCCTTGCAAACTGCAGGTCCACCTTGTAAATGAGCTTGCTCAATGGTGATCGCCTGGGTAAATAAAGATTCTGATTGACTGATTTAAGTGTGGCCCAATTATTGTTATAAGATGTCTGCTTTTGGGTCATTATATACAAAAAAATCAGTTAGTTGTTTTTGCATAAATTTCACATAGTCCAGGTCCTGCAGTGATGCAGGTTGGAGCACCCATTGCTTATTTTCTATATGCTGATTTATATTAATCTCTAGTTGCATTAGAGCATGATCAGAGATGACTATATTATGGTATTTAACTTGCTTGATACTGAACTGCAGTTGTTTTGAGATTAAAAAGTAGTCACTCCTTGATAGCTTTGATGTGGAGTGGAGAAGAAGGAGTATTGATGCGTATCAGGATTCTCTGCCCTCCATATTTCAATTAAATTCAAATCCTCTATAACGTCTCAAAGTAGCTTTCTCCCCCTACCATATTATCTGGGAAGGAGGAGGATTTATCCAGTCTACTGTTTATGGCCATATTCAAATCCCCATCGATAATATAAGGTGGCTCAAAAGTTAAGTCAATGAAAACATTTACAAAGAAATCTCTCTCAAATACATTTGGGCCCTGAATATTGGCTATTGTGATGGACCCTTCAATTGTTCTAATCTCTGTTATGACATATCTACCTAAGGGACCTTCAATTGTTTTTCCGATTTTAATTGTATTATGTTTCCCTACAAAGATAGCTACCCCTCTGGCCAAGCTTATGTAGTTTGAAAATCATCCTTCTCCCCATCTATTCATATGGAACATGGCTTCTGTATTACAAAAATGTGTTTCTTGTAAAAGTAGTATGTCCACTTTTCTTTTGCCAATCCAGTTAAAGATCTTTTTGGCTCTATGTCTATTTCTTAACCCTTTCACATTCCATGTTAAAATATTAAGCATTATGTCTGTAATTATGGTCTGGTTGTGCCATATTTAGGCAATAGATTGCAAGGCTTTCTTCTATTGTTACCTTACTAGTTTGCTTCACCTGCTTTTGCTTAACCACTGTCTTCTTTTTTATTTTAATAAACTTCAACTGCAAATCAAATATTAAAGATAAGTAAATTATATAGAATTAACCTATCCTATCTACCCGACCACCCCCTTCCCCCTGTGCCGGAGAATAACTCTCCATTACACACCTTTCACCAGCAAAGATGGCTACTGCTTACCTCCCTCTCTTGAGTTTCACAGGAAGCTATTAGGAGCACTCCCATCTAACTCCACTGTTTTGTGTATGGCCTTATTGTGCAAACTATTGAAATATCTCCGGGGTGTTCAGGGGTAAGGGGCAACAGACTTCTAGGAAAACATAAACTGAACTTACAAGCTCAAATGGGCAGACTGGGTGGGCCACAGGCCCTTATCTGCCGACACTGTCTATGTCTATGTATCTCGTTACAGATTTCATTCCCCCTCCCCCTTTCTTTTTCCTCTTCCTTCTCTTCCTTCCTCTTTCATTTCCTGTCTATTCAAACATTTCCAACATTCATCTAGCAGTTCTGACTTTTACCTGTCTCAATACCCATGTCACGGCTTCTCAAGTTTAATCCTCCTGTTAGTTATAAAGATAAAAAGACAAGGGAGCGGCATACATCATGGTTTCCTGTCTTCCGCTTGAGTCTTGCCCCCTCTCATGGACCATGGGATTTGGCTTTTCAATAGGTAGAAAGAAAACCAGAGTTAGTTAATTCTACAGCAAATTTCAGTTATTATATACTTATATAGCAATCTTAAAACATTCATAGCCTTTAAGTTCTGCCCCCCTCCCTTCAGTGCTTCAGGCAATTTAAAGAAAAAAAGGAAAATAAAGAGACAGTTTAGAATTGTTAGTTCATCATAGATCAGGGGTTGTTGTTTCATCCTTATTGGTGCTAGGGATCATATTCCGCTGGTCCTTCTGCTTGCTTTTACCATTGCTTGCTTCCTGAACATTAAAAATACCCTCAAACAGTGCAGCCACTCATGCTACCATAGTCTCCTGTATTCCCACTGTATAATGAGTAGTTATATTGTATTGGAAGTGTTCTTGAGTCCAGGAAAGATAACATAGAAACATAGAAGTTGATGGCAGATAAGGACCGCAAGTCCCATCTAGTCTGCCCATTTATTTTTCTACCTTATAAATGTGCCATCGACCTTTGCTCTGTCAATGGCCTATCTATTCATGCCCATCCGTATTGCTCCCTTATGCCTATCCCATGCCTGTTTAAAGCCCTGCACTGTATTCATATCCACCATGTCCTGAGGTAGGCCGTTCCATGCATCCACCACCCTTTCTGTGAAAAAGAACTTCCTCACATTACCCCTTAATCAGCCTCCCACTAATTTCATGCTGTGTCCTCTTGTCCTGCTATTTTTCTTATATCGAAACATGTTAGACTCTTCCACCTCGTTAATGCCCTTAAGGTGTTTGAATGTTTCAATCATATCACCTCTCTCCCTTCTTTGCTGTAGGGTATACATATTGAGCTCTGTTAATCTGTCCTCATATGTTTTCTGATGCAGTCCCTGCACCATTTTGGTTGCCCTTCTCTGGACTGCCTCAATTTGGTTAATGTCCTTCTGAAGGTGTGGCCTCCTGTACTGCAAGCAGTACTCCAGATGGGGCCTAACCAGTGTCTTGTAAAGAGGGATTATTACCTCCCTCTTCCGACTTGTGATACCCCTACTAATACACCCAAACATCCCCCTAGCCTTACCTACTGCTTTAGTGGTCTGCTTGGATGATTTCAGGTCATTGGTGATGATGATGCCCAAGTCTCTTTCTTCCCTTGTGACTGTGAGCAACTCCCCTCCCAGCCTACAGGTGGCTTCAGGGTTACTCTTCCCTATGTGCATAATCTTGCACTTCTTTGCATTAAACCCCAGTTGCCACTCTTCCAACCATTTTGCTAGTTTATCCAGATCTCTTCTCATTCTGCCCAGCCCATCTGGATCATCCACTCTGTTGCAGATCTTGGTGTCATCTGCAAACAGACAAACCTTACCCTCCAGTCCATCTGCAATGTCACTGATGAAGATACTGAAGAGGACTGGCCCCAAAACTGATCCCTGATGTACCCCACTTGTGACTTGCATCTCTTCTGACTGTATACCGTTTACCACCAATCTCTGTTTTCTGCCTGTCAACCAGTTTGCCACCCAGTTGACCAACTTCTGACCCACCCTGAGCCTACCCAGCTTATTAATCAATCTTCTATATGGAACAGTATCGAAAGCTTTGCTGAAGTCAAGGTAGGCAACATCAACTGCTACCCCTTGGTCCACCACTCTGGTTATCCAGTCAAAGAAATCTATGAGATTAGTTTGACAGGACCTTCCTTTTGTAAACCCATGCTGTCTTGGATCCTGTGCACCTATGGATTCCAGGTGTTGCGCTATCCTTTCCTTAACGAGTGCCTCCATAATCTTGCCCACTACTGAGGTAAGACTGGCTGGTCTGTAGTTCCCTGCCTCCTCCCTGCTACCACTGTTGTGGAGCAGGATCACATGAGCCCTTCTCCAGTCTTCTGGGACCTCTCCTGTGCTCAGAGACTCACTAAACAGTTCTGATAATGGCTCTGCTAGTTCCACCCTTAGTTCCTTTAGTACCCTGGGATGTATGCCATCAGGTCCCATTGCCTTGTCCACCCTGATCTTATCGAGCTCTTGTAGGACCCTTTCTTTTGTGAAGATACTAGTGCTCACCTCCCTCCCCCTGTGTCCATGGTGCTGAGCTGTGGGCCCTGCCCTACCTTCTCTTCAGTAAATACTGAGCAGAAGTATCTATTTAGGATAAATGCTTTTACATGGTCCTCTCCTCACAAGCCCCCTTATCTCCTTTGATCTTAGCAATACCCTCTCTGGACTTTCTCTTTTCACTAATGTATCTATAGAAAGTCTTGTCACCTTCTTTTACTGTCTGTGCTAGTATTTCCTCTGTTCTGGCCTTTGCCTGCCTTACTGCCTTCCCTGCTTCCCTTAGTTAAGTTTGGTATGTCTCCCTTTCTTCATCCCGCTGTGTTCCCTTATATTTACTGAAGGCCAGCCTTTTGACTCTGACCTTTTCTGCTACTGTTTTTGAGAACCAAAGTGGTTTCCTTCTTCTTTTGCACTTCCTTTTCTCTCTAACACAATTGGATGTTGCTTCAAGTATTGCATCCTTAATGCTTGCCCACTTTGCCTGTACCCCCTCACCTGTATTTCTTTTTGCCCCGGCTAGCTTAACTCTGTTGGCCATCTTATCAAAGTCAGCTCCTCTGAAGTCCCATATTTTTGCCTTGGAATGGGATGATTTCAATGTAGTGGCCAAATTGAACCATGCCACTTGATGGCCACAGGACCCCAGGTAACCTTCTACCTGGAGATCTGTGATCCTTTCCCTGTTAGTCAGTACTAGGTCTAGGATAGCCCTGTCTCTTGTGGGTTGTTGTACCAGTTGTTTGAGGCCTTCATCCTGCAAAGAAACCACCATGTGTCTAGTTCTGGCAGATGTTCCTGCTGGTATTGATCAATCTGTATCTGGCATGTTGAAGTCTCCCATTATCAGAACCTCCCCTTTAGCTGTTATATTTTGTATATCTTCTAACAGTAATGTGTCTATGTCCTCCCCCTGGTCTGGGGGCCTGTAGACAACCCCAGTTCTAATGGCTGTCCAGTTTCCTGTTTCCAGAGCGACCCACAGTTCTTCTTGCTCCTTATGTGTATTCTGAATTTCTGTAGCTTTGATATTTTCATTGACATACAGGGCTACTCCCCCCGCTTTGCACCTCAGTCTCTTCTGAACTGTACATAGCCAGGTACTGAAGTCTCCCAAGTGTGGTTACTGGTAAACCATGTCTCACTAACACAGAAACATAGAAACATAGAATTTGACAGCAGATAAGGACCGCTTGGCCTACCTAGTCTGCTCATTTTCCTACCTAACAGATAAGCTGTAGATCCTAATTAACACAGAAACATAGAAACATAAACTTTGACAGCAGATAAGGACCACTTGGCCCACTTAGTCTGCCCATTTCCCTACCTACTGGATAAGCTGCAGATTCTAGTTAACCAACAGCCTACTTCCTGCCACCTCCCACTACAATTGCCTTGTGTCTGTCCCATGCATGTTTGAATTCCCCCACTGTTTTAGCCCCAACAACCTCCCCAGGAAGGCAGTTCCATGCATCCACTACTCTCTCCATGAAAAAGATTTCCTCACATTACCCCTGAGCCGTCCCCCCTCTATCTTTAAATTGTGTCCCCTTGTTCTTACACATCTCTTTTTCTGAAAGATGCTACCCTCCTGGACTTTGTTGATTCCCTTGAGGTACTTGAATGTTTCTATCATGTCCCCCCGTCCCTCCTTTCATCAAGGGCATACATATTAAGCTCTCTCAGTCTCTCTTCATATGATTTCTGATGCAGACCCTGCACCATTTTAGTTGCCGTCCTCTGGACTGCTTCCATCCTATCTATGTCCTTGCGTAGATGAGGTCTCCAAAACTGCACACAGTACTCCAGATGGGGTCTCCCCAACTGTCTGTACAGAGGGATAACCACTTCCCTTTTTCTACTTGTGATGCCCCTTCCTATGCATCCCAGCATCCCCCTGGCTCTCCTCACTGACTTCTCACACTGTCTACCAACCTTCAGATCATCTGATATGACTACCCCTAAGTCCCGTTCCATTTTTGTTGTTGTTAGTACCTCCCCTGCTACTGTGTACTCTTCACCTGGGTTTTTGCTTCCCAGCTGCATTACTTTGCATTTGTTTGCATTGAATCTAAGTTGCCATATGTCTGACCATTCCTCCAACCTTGCCAAGTCCCTTCTCATCCTTTCTACCCCCCTTGTGTATTAACCAACAGCTTACTTCCTCCTACCCCCCACTAGGACTGCCTTATGTCTGTCCCATGCATTCTTGAATTCCCCCACTGTTCTTGACTGCACAACCTCCTCAGGGAGGCTGTTCCATGCATTCACAACCCTCTCCGTGAAAAAATACTTCCTCACATTACCTCTGAGCCGTCCCCCCTCTATCTCCAAATTGTGACCCCTTGTTCTTGCACATCTCTTTTTCTGAAAGATGCTACCCTCTTGGACTTTGTTGATTCCCTTGAGGTACTTGAAAGTTTCTATCATGTCCCCTCTCTCCCTTCATTCCTCAAGGGTATACATATTAAGCTCCTTTAGTCTTTCTTTGTATGTCTTCTGGTGCAGACCCTGCACCATTTTGTTGCCCCTCCTCTGGACACCTCCACTCTGTCTATGTCTTTCTTGGAGATGGGGTCTCTAGAACTGCACACAGTACTCCAGATGGGGTCTCACCAACTGTCTGTACAGAGGGATAACAACTTCCTGTTTTCTACTATTGATGCCTCTCCCTATGCATCCCAGTATCTCCCAGCCTTCCTTACTGCCTTCTCACATTGCTTGCCCACCTTTAGATCATCCGATATAATTACCCCCAGGTCCCTTTCCATTTTTACTGTTGTCAGTATCTCACCCCCCCCATTATGTACTCTTCACCTGGGTTTTTGTTTCCCAGGTGCATTACCTTGCACTTCTTTGCATTGAATCTGAGCTGCCATACATTTGACCATTTCTCCAACCTTGCCAAGTCCCTTCTCATCCTTGCCACTCCATCTTGTGTATCAACCCTGTTGCAGATCTTTGTGTCATCTGCAAAGAGACATACTTTTCCTTCCAGTTCCTCTGCAATGTTACTTATAAAGACATTAAAAAGGACCGGTCCCAGTACTGAACCCTGCGGTACCCTGCTAGTAATTCTTTTTCTTCACTGTGGACTCCATTTACTACTACCGTTTGCATCCTGTTGTCTAGCCAATTTTTCATCCAGGCTACCACTTTGGGACCCACTCCAAGGCTGGCTAAATTGTGTATTAATCTTTTGTGTGGGACTGTATCAAATGCCTTGCTAAAATCTAGGTAGGCCATGTCCACAGCCTCTCCCTGGTCTACTACTTTGGTCACCCAGTCAAAGAAATCTATTAGATTCATCTGACATGAACTTCCCATCATGAATCCATGCTGCCTTGGGTCCTGTGCCCCACTGGCCTCTAGGTACTCAACAATTCTTTCCTTCAGAAGTGATTCCATCATTTTCCCTACCACTGAGGTCAAACTAACTGGTCTGTAGTTTCCTGCCTCTGTCCTGCTCCCACTTTTGTGAAGAGGAATCACATCCACCCCTCCTCCAGTCCCCAGGTACCACCCCATCCTCCCATGATTTGTTAAAGATAGTAGTCAGCGGTGTCACTAGTTCTACCCTTAGTTCTTTAAGAATTCTTGGGTGAATCCCATCAGGCCCCATTGCTTTGTCCACCTTCAATTTTATTAGTTCTTTCAGAACCCTTTCTTCTGTAAATGGACTGGTATCGACCACATCTTCAGAGTGTTTCTCTTGTTTGGTTTAGGTACCTCCCCCCTCCTCTTCCTTTGTGAATACTGAGCAGAAATATTCGTTCAGTATCCCTGCTTTTTCACTGTCACCCTCTGCCCACATTCCCTCCCCTTTATTAAGCCTCAGTATCCCTCCTTTGGCCTTTCTTCACTCCCTAATGTACCTATAAACGGTCTTATCCCCCTTCTTAACAGAGTTGGCTATCCTTTACTCGGTTTGGGCCTTTGCTATCCTGACTGCCTTCCCTGCCTCTTTCTGCTTTAACTGATAAAGTTCTCTGTCCTGCTCCTTCTGTGTTTCCTTATATTTCCTGAATGCTATCCTTTCCTCTTTAACCTTCCCTGCCACCTCTTTTGAGAACCATAGCGTTTTTTTCCTTCATTGTGTTTTGTTGATTTGCTTTACACGAAGTCTTGTTGCCTCTGTGATGGCTGTTTTGATTACTTCCCATTGTTCCTCCACCCCTCCTTCTTGTCTGTTTGCTAGTGCTTTTCTGAGGCACTCTCTCATTTTTCCGAAGTCAGCAATCCTAAAGTCCAATACTCTTGCTTTTGTATGGCTTGATTGTGTGGCTGTGTTTCTCGTGAACCACACTGTTTGGTGGTCGCTTGTTCCCAGATGGCTACCCACTTCTAAATCTGAGATTCTTTCTCTGTCTCCATTTGAGAGTACCAGGTCTAAGATTGCTCCCTCCTGAGTGGGTTCCAATACTAGCTGTCTGAGGCATGCCCCTTGTAGGGCATCAAGAATCACCCTGCTCTTGGATGTGCCTGCAGCAAAGGAGCTCCAGGTAACATCTGGCATATTCAGGTCCCCCATCAACAATATCTCCCCTTTTTCTGCCATTCTAAGGATGCCTTCTATCATTTCCTTGTCCATTCCCTCCCTGAGATGGAGGTCTATATACAACCCCCATGAGGATTGTGGTGCTATTTCCTGTCTCCAGGGTGACCCAGAGTGCTTCATCTGCTCCCTGTTTACTCTTTAGTTCTGTTGCTATGATCCCTTCCTTTACATAGAGAGCTACTCCTTCTCCTCTTTTACCCTCCCTGTTCCTCCTGTAGATTGTGTATCCCGGTATGTTGACATCCCAGTCGTGGTTCTCTGTGTACCGTGTTTCTGTGACTGCCACAATATCCAGACAACCCTCTTCCATCAAGGCCACTAGTTCAGGAAGCTTGTTACACAGACGACGGGCATTGGTACTCATCACCCTCCACTTTTTGATGGCTTTTCCCCTTTTAGCCCCATCCCTGTCCTTACTGCCTCTGCCTTTTTTTACATTTACCTCTGTCCTGCTCCCTAATAACTTCTCTACCTTGGTGTTTACCTCACTAATCACCGTGTTTTGTGAGGGGAGGCTGGGACTAACTGCTACTATGTCCAGTTTAGCCTCTGTCATTATTGCCTGCAGGTCTGGGATCTTGTTTCCCAGACTGGAAGCATTTGTGTACATGATTTTACATTAGCCAGGTTTTGGTCTGTTTGTTGTTGGGTGACATCTCCCATTTTCCCTGTGTGTCGTATGAGGAGCCATACCTTTTTCCTTACCTGGTGATGCAAATGAACTGCAAACATGCTGAACTCCTGTTTGACCACTAGCTGAGGGGGTAGGGGTGTTCTTCCCATTCGACGTATGGGGTGCTGCACCCCTCTCCCCATTTGCTAGTTTAAATATTCTGCAAAGATGTCAGACTTCTGCCCCAATGCACTGATTCCCTCCTTAGTCAGATGCAGGCCATCAAATTTAAAGAACTTTCGCTCCCCAAACTGTTGCTAGTTCCCTACAAATGTGTGTCCTTTTTCCTGGCACCAGCCCTTGAGCCACATGTTTAACTCCCCTATCTCACCTTCTCTGACCTTCCGTCCATCTGCCCCCCTCTCCCAGACTGGCAGGATCTCAGAGAAGGAGATGCCAGATGAAATGGATGATAGGTTGTCACCCAGCCTGGTCAGGTGTTCCTTGGTCTCCTCAACTGACCAGCTAGCAAGATCATTAGTCCCTATGTGTACCAGTACAAGTACAAGTGCAGTGAGTGTTGGTCAAGAAATGTAAACAAAAATGTTTTGGTGTGGTAACACCAACATAGTGGGCACTCAGTTTTTCATCTTTTAAAAGAAAAAATGGATCTGAATCAAACTACCAGCTGTATCTACAGGCTCTATAGAATGTGAACAATCATAAAATGTGTTTTTTAAACTAGGGACAATTTGAAGCCTAAGGGGATTGACAGTGTCCTTTAAGTAACCCTTACTGATGCATTAACGCAGCTTTTATATATATATATATATATATATTTACATATATATATATCCATATATATATAGATATATATATATATATGGCTATGTTCATGAAAAGCTTGTACCACTACCATGGAAATATTCACAGTGTTATATAAAGTTATGCGAAAAAAAGAAAACAAAATTAAAATGGTGTTTTAATCCTTGCCACATGTAGAGATACATATAAAAAAATTGTGGTCTGCAGCTGCCAGGAAATTATTTTTTTAGTTGTCCAACACCATTTTCGTGCTGTATTATTAGTACTAAACTGTGACATGGAAAACCTGTAAGTTTCAGATGTATGTTTTCCGACAATTCTGCCATGTATTTATTGAAATAAAGTCTGTTTTGACTAATCCATGTTGTCCTGTATTTTTTTAACCCTCCCTATGCTTTTATCCCCATTAGTTTTATTGTTTAAGTGCCCCCAAACTGTGTTCTGAATGTACTAGCTGGTGTCCTCAGCTAGCACATTCAGAACACAGACCAACAGTCATATTTTATAGATCTGCATCCCTTTTTTTTTCAGTTCCTGTGTGTTACTGTGGCTTTCCTCATTATAATGGCATGTAATTAAACTTGCAGGGTGTTAAACTTTGCTGGTGAGGTCATCTCTTTAATCCCTTCAGCCAATAGTGTCCATGGATTTGCCTGGTGCATTCAGAATGCCCCCCGCCTCCCCATTGGTTGCCTGAGCTCCCTGAGATTCTCATGTGCCCTGTTTTGATTGTGGTTTGTGAGAGGTACAAATAAATGGTGGTGCTTTTAACTGCCTGGCCCCTTTTGTTCGCTATATATGTGGAGAGAAAGCCATCGTGTCCGTCTGCTTGCAGCTCCAGTGTGCTAGTAACAAGAAACCTACTGACTCCACCAAAGGTAAGTGTTCCAGCTTGTCTGCCAGCATTAGGGGATGGGGCAAATGGCGTGCTGCATCAGTAAAAGTGATGCAGGTTTCTTTATGTGCACATTGCTGCACAAGCCAGCGATTTCAATGACCAGGAGGTGATTTTGTGTTTCATTGACGCTACTTCATGCTGTGTCTTGCTGCGTTCAAATCTGGGCATGTGTGGCATCCGCAGTACATTCACAACATGCCCGACTTCAGGAAATGGCATCCATTGAACGCTAGTAACAGCTACAGTGGCTGGTTTGCCCAAATGGATTCCTGACTTGTTTTTGTGCCCCTGAATTGGATCCCAGACTTGTTTGCTACGGAGTTGGTTAGCCCAGGCAAGCCTGGCTTTTGTTGATGTGGGAAGTGGGAGTTTAGGGAGATTAGGGGATGAGTTTTTTATATAAAATGGCTCATTTTGCTCCTGTTGCTGATTTCACTGCTGGTATAGGCCTTGAAGTGTGACTGGGTGCTTTTCTGGGGGGCCATTATGGACTGTAAAATTATAATTTTTGTCTGGGAGGAAAGGCACTGAAACTGCTGAGTACAATGTGTGCTGCTGTATGTTTAAATGAATTTAAAGCACACAGCAGCATACATTGCACTCAGCAGCTTAATTTATCCTGTGGTATTTCTATTTTGTGAGGGATTGCTTGGTGGGCTTCAATGTTCTTTCAATGACTGGATGCTGGGCAGGCCTTTGTTTGCTGCTCAACCTCCAGCCATGTTGAGACCATGTGGTCTGTGGTGCTGGTGGTGGTGGTGTCTTTTTAAAATCTGTTTCTGTGAACTTCATGCTTACTGACGTCCATCCAAATTTTGAGAACCACCCACCGCATAGTCTCCGCATGGCCAGGCCTTTGTTTGCTGCTTCACCTTCAGCCATTTTGAAATGATGCGGTGTGTGGTTGGTGGGGGGGGGCTATTGGTTGGCCTGCCTGCTACCAAGAGCTTTGTTTGGTGTTATGTGATTTTCTGTGTGCATTTCTGGGGCTTTGCCTGCTGACATCTGCACATTTTTTAAAACCACCCACCGCATGGTCTCCACCTGGCTGGATGCTGAGCTGCAGGCCTTTCTTTGCTGCTCGACCTCCAGCCATGTTGAGACCCTGCGGTCTGTGGTTATTTTGGGGTGGGGGGAGTTCAGATTATTGCTTGGGCATGAATGTTTTTGTAGCCCTCCACCCTGTCAATGAGCAATCACTACAACTGGGTATAGTGCACCCCTGCCAGGGGAATGGCCTTCTAAATGTTTTGTCTTGATGTCAGTTTGCTTGCTGTGTCCATTTCTGTGGTGCTGGTCCCTGACGTCCGTCCGATGTTGTGCAACCACCCACCGCATGGTCTCCACCTGGCTGGATGCTGAGCAGCAGGCCTTTCTTTGCTTCTCGACCTCCAGCCATGTTGAGACCCTGCGGTCTGTGGTTATTTTGGGGGTGGGGGGAGTTCAGATTATTGCTTGGGCATGAATGTTTTTGTAGCCCTCCACCCTGTCAATAAGCAATCACTACAACTGGGTAGAGTGCACCCCTGCCAGGGGAATGGCCTTCTAAATGTTTTGTCTTGATGTCGATTTGCTTGCTGTGTCCATTTCTGTGGTGCTGGTCCCTGACGTCCGTCCGATGTTGTGCAACCACCCACCGCATGGTCTCCACCTGGCTGGATGCTGAGCAGCAGGCCTTTCTTTGCTGCTCGACCTCCAGCCATGTTGAGACCCTGCGGTCTGTGTTTCGGACTGTTTCCCCTTTTTATTCCATGGTTTGCTGTGTAATGTCTGGTGTTGGTTGCTGCTGTACATCCAATTTGTGATTCACATAATGCATTGAGTTTTTAGTTCCTGTTGCAGTGCACCACTCTGCTTCATCACATTCCTCGTCTCTCATCTTGTGTGAAATGGTTGCCTTCTTCTTCCTTTCATTGTTTCTTCTGAGGCAACTGATGTGCACTCTCCTTTCTTTCATTGTTTTATATGTTGTGAGGCTGTTGATATGTTCTCCTTCCTTCCATCATTGCATCTCCTTGGGTCACAATTGATGTGATTAACTCCTTCATTCCATCATGCCATCAGTTCTGAGTTGATCAGTGTGTGTTCACTCTCCTTCTGTCCTTCTCTGCAGTGAAGAAACTGTGCCCTGTTGCCCAGGCCATATCAGCTGTGAAAGAGGAAGTTATTGTGTGTGATTAATTCTGAGTCTTTCTGCTCTTTAAGGTTCTTCTGAACAATGGAATCTCAATGTTGCCGAAGACCATGTGTGCCTGCTGCATCCTTGATCAACACTGGACTGAGATTGTTGTCCACTCCGCTAACAGGAAAGGAGAGAAGTAAAAGCTTCAGGGCTGGCATCAAGAATGACCACGAATGTTATGAAGTGTATTTGAATACCTGCAAAGCTTGATCAAAAGCTTACCGTGAGAACCTGGATGAGGAGAAGTGCCTTGAATACCGTGAGAAGTCTAGGCTGCGAACACAGAAGCACAGAGACCATCAAAAGCAAAAGAAACTGGAGCAAACCAGTAATGCAGAGTGTGTAGTTACTTGCAAACCAAATACAAGAAGAGAGACAAGAGGAGAGGAACAAAAAAAGCAACAGAAAAAAGAGAAATGGAGGGAACAAAAATGAAAGCAAACTGCAACTGTGTCAGTGCAGAAGAAGAGGAGAATCAATGAAAAAAGACGACAAACCTACAAGAAGTCCAAAGAAGTACAGACCAGCACCACAGTTTCAGTGCAAGCAAACGTATCTAGTACTCCTGATGCAGCTGCAGTGTAGGACCTCCAATCTGACAGTGCCATCTGGAAGGCACTTCAAAGGGCATGATCAGCACTTCCACAGTCACCCACCCATTTTGCATGTACAGTGGATAAGCTAATAACAACATGTTCATCTGCAAAGAAGGCAGCACTGGGAAAAAGAGGAAAAACATGGCCTGTTGTGGAAATTTGGGGAAGAAACTGTTAGAGGCCACAAAGGAGAAAGTCAGTAGTGAACAAAAACAGAAAGGTGAATGGGTCCAAGCACTTCTGTTCTTGATAAAACATAAGATGCTACGTGATGCCAGCAGAACCCTTGGAATCAGCTGGACAACCCTGATGAATGCAATGCACAGGGAACAGGAGCGTGTGAAAAATACACACAAATCATTGTTGCCTTTGGAAATGGCCAATAAAGTAAGAAGGTTTTTTGAAGATTCTGCCACTCCTCTACCTTACAAGAAGGGGTTTCTGAAAAGAAGTCAGTGTGTGAAAGCTTTCCTTTCCAAACCACTCAATACACTGCACCAAGAATTTCTAAAGGAAAACCCAGATTGCCATATTGGTGCAACGAGATTCAACAGTCTACGATCCACACATATTAAACTTGCCAAACAACAGAAACTTGACCAGTGCCTATGCGAGTACTGCAAAAATGTCTCCTTAAAATTATGCACTTTAAACCGCATGGCCGATAATCATAAAATGAATGAGTGAAAAGTTCTGAATATATACAAAGCTGTGGAACTGACAATGTGTCCAAAGGAAGAAGGTAATAGGTTCTTTAGAAGAGACTGTGTGGATAAGATATGTGACAGCTGTTCTGTTAATGCAATAGATAAACACACAGAGGAACTTTTGAGAAAATATGGGTCAGAAATGGTAAGGTGGTAACAGTGGGAAAGCATGACTTTGACCAAAAAGACAGTTGGAATAGAAACCAAAACATCCCGAAAAGTGCTGAAGAGCAAGCTGACAACACAACAACTTACGAACATGCATAAGGAGGATCTTCAGTTTTTGGGGCGCCACCTGCATGTGGCTGCATGGCAACACTACCAGTTCAAAATTCTTAATAAGAAACCACCTCAGGGATGGGTTATCATGGTGCTGGACTTCGCTGAGAACTATGCCTGCAAATACCAGGATGCGATCCAATCTTGCCACTGGCATCATGAACAGGCTACAGTGCACCCCATTGTTACATACTACAAATGTGCTCATTGTGAAGGTACCATCACAGAATCCCTGGTATTCATTTCACAGGACATCACACATGACCACCATGCAGTTCGGCACTTCACTAACATGGCTAACACACATCTCACAAAGACCCGGCACCTAATCATAAAAAAGGAGGTACATTTTACAGATGGCTGTGGGAGCCAATATAGATCAAAGTGGGTGTTCAATGCAATTTCAATGGCTACCCAAGAATTTGGATTTTCATTTGAAAGGGCATACTTTGGATCAAGGCATGGGAAGGGCCCTTCAGATGGACAGAGTGCTGTTGTTAAATCAATGGCAACATTGGCTGTCGTGTCACGTCGTGCTGTCATTTCCACAGCAGAAGAGCTGTTTGTGTACTGTCGGGATAATCTAACTCTAGCACCTCCAACTGAGGGATGTAGACACTACCAAATAACTTTCTTCTGGGTGCCTAACAACAGCATAAGAAGGCCAAACAGAAAAGATGTGAAACCTGTCCCTGGAACTCGACAGATCCAAAGTGTGAAGACTGTGGTGCCTGGTGTGGTGGCCAGTATAAATTTAAGTTGTTTTTGCATCCACTGCCAAACTGATGATGGCCCATGTCTGAACAACGAACATATACAACCATGGACAGTAATGAGGCTCACAAATTCACATGTGAGAAGTTACGTTACTGAAATGCCTGCCCACTGGAAGAACTCGGACTCTGTTCCTGGCACATCAATGACTGCAATTACAGTGATGGACCCCTGCACTGCTTCTGGCACTGCACTGCTAGATCCTTCAACTGCTCCTGCAACTCCAGCAATGAACCCCAGCGATGCTTCTGCCTATCGAGTGATGGACTCCTGTGCCTCAACTCCAGTGATAGACCCCAGGGATGATTCTGGCTATCCAGTGATGGACCCCTGTACCTCAACTCTAGTGATGGACTCCAATGCAAATTCCGGCACTCCCCTGAAGGAACCTTCAACTGCTACAGTAACTCCATCAATAGACCCCAGTGATGCTTCCAGCACTCCAGTGATGGATCCCAACAATTTTTCCATCGCTCCACTGACACCCTCTTCTGCTTCAGGAACATCTGCAACAGACCCCTCCACCACTGCTCAGCACACTGTACTTCCACTGATTCAAAAGAAAAAAATGAACCCAGACAAAACAGAAGTTGGGAGATTCTATGCAGTGTACTGTTCAAAAACATTTTTTATTGGGCAGGTGGTGGAATTCATTGAAGAGAGACGTCTTTTTTCAGTCAAATTTCTGCAGTGACATGCAAATGGATTGTAAATATGGCTTGGAAACAGGACACCAATGTGGTCAGGCAACACACTTTTTCATGGGCCATTAACTCTGAATGCAGAAAGCCAAATTGAACCACAAGTACAGCAAATAATCTCAGCAAGATATGAAAAGCTAAAACAGCGCTGGAACTGAAATAGATTTGTGGGACATTATCAAATGTTGCTTTAAAAGCCTAGAGGTTACAGTAATGAGCTGTGAATGAGTTTGGTACCTTCAGACCTAGATTTGACTCCCCCAACCTCCAACTGCATACTGTGCAACTCTAAGCAAGTCACTTAACCAGCCCAAAGCTCCTGGGTTGCCCTTGAAAACAGGCACTTGTGCCTAGTGGACCTGACCCAGTTAACAAACACTAAATAAATAACATTTAATACTGTGCCAGGGGACATTCCTGCCATAGAATTGAACCATGTTTTATTGTAAACATTCTTGGTTGCAATAAATAAACATCCCACAAAAGCAAGTGGGTTGCACTGGAAGTGCAGTTGTTGTGTCCATCTGTCATCCGCACCATAAAAATATATTTTCATACAGTTTCTCAAATAGATGTCAGTTTGTTAACATTCAAGAACTTGCACTGCAGCATGGTGTCCACCATAACATTCAGAACGCATGCTTGGTGTCCACGATAACATTCAGAACGCATGCTTGGTGTCCACCATCACATTCAGAACTTTAAAGATCATTTTTCTCAGGCATTTCAAAGTGAGTTATCTCACAACACAGTGCACTTTTCACTGCAGGGTCACAGCATGTTGAAATGCCTAAAAAAATGATATACTCTGCATTTAAAAATTTACCCCTCATGTCACAGTTTGGTACGACATTTTCAGACATATATATATATATATGTAATAGTTAAACCACTCTGAGGTGTGTGGTCGCACTCTGATATACGCACGCCTTGGTATGCGTTATTACGCACAAGGCCGCCAGGCAAGTCGTCAACCACCAAGGCGTGCGTATATCAGAGAGCGACCGAACACCTCAAAATGGTTTATCTATCTTATAAAATGTCAAAACTGTTTTGGAGGGGGGTAAAAGTGCAGGTGTACGGTCATGCTCTGATATATGCACGGTCATGTGTTGCTTTTCATCCAATAAAAGTGCCGCATTTTCCCTACCCATTTTATATATATAAAATGCAGGACCCATTTTGGCATCCGCTATTCCGGCTGGATTCTTAGTTCTGCACTGCCCTAGAGTGGACCATCGGAGTGGGGGAGTCGTGATCTGCTTTAGCTCAGAACTGGATTTCAGGGAGGTCTCAGTGGGATCTACCAACTCCTTTGAGTGTATTGTGGGGGCAGGTGCAGGCTGCAGGATCCTTCTCGTTTACCATTTACCAGGTGATGGGTGGGTTTTTCTGCAGGAGGTAGAAGAGCTTGTCACCAGATTGGTATTGGAGTTCCCCAGATGATTAATTCTGGGGGACTTCAATGCCTGGGTCAATGACAAGCTCTCATCATTTGGTCAAAACCTTCTCCAGTTTTTTTTTTTTTTATTTCGTTGTTTAACCATGTATAGCACACAGTTGATGGAATCACTGGGCCAGACATGGGTAGTTACCGCTGCCATCCACAGGGGGACACTCGTTGGACTTGGTGTTTCTCCTGGGGATGGAGATCACCAACATGGTGGTGGATTCTGTTAGATTCTAAAATTCTAAAATTAATCAATATTATATTGAAACTGAAATTATGTGTGTATGTTTGTTTATGTGATGTTATGTTTATTATGGATTCAATTGCAAATGAGATAATTTAATCTCAATTTGAAATCCAATAAAGTTTGAAAGTTTGAAAGATGGTCGGATCATCATGCCCTGAGATTCAGTTTTGCGACTCCCCTTTGTAGGCCTGCCCCTAAGGAAATGGTGCAGTACCATCCTTTAATGGGAGTTACCTTGGGGGGCCTAATGGCAGTACTGGACCTTTTGGGAATTTCAACTGATAGCAGTGACCCAGGCTCCCTTGTTCTCACCTATAATAGGGAGGTAGAAGGGGCCCTGGACATCATTGCTCCGGTTCATGTTCATCCCCTGACCCTTCTCCCTGGGGCTCCATGGTATGATGGGTCCCTGAGGGAGTTGAAGAGGCAGGGACTAAGGCTGGAGAGAGACACACTGGCGGAAAACTCACCTGGAGGAGGACAGGCTTAGATTGCTAGACCATTACAAAATCTATCAATCAGCAATCTCCAATAAGGCAGAGTTCCTGTCCAAGGAGATTGCTGCAGCCAAAAACAGGCCAGCTCAGCTCTTCCACACTGTGGAGAGACTATGCAATCCAGTCTGTCTGCAATCTGATCAAGCATTGTCACAAGGAAAGTGTGATGAGTTTGCACAGTTTTTTGCTGATAAGGTTGCCTCCATCAGGAGCGAGATCACCCAGTGCCTCCCCATTGGTCCTTACTTTGATCAACCGAGTGGTACATTTACCCAGGTGATGGGTCTATCTTCAGCCTTCTGGCAGTCACTGACATTGTGAGGATCATCCAGTTTCTGTGAGCAGCTTGCTGTAGTTTGGAGCCGGGCCCAACTCACCTTCTCGTAGGGTGTGTTGAGGTCATTGGCTGGGATAGTGAGGAGTTCTTTGGAGAGAGAGAATGTTCCAGACCCCTTAAAGGAGGCAGTTGTTCGATCCCTCCTGAAAAAAAACTCCTTAGACCCTGACTTCCCGGCTAACTACAGACCAGTCTCTAACTTGCTTTTTACTGGTAAAGTTGTCGAGAAGGTGGTCACTCTGCAGCTGGAGGATCATTTGACCAGCCACAATATCTATGATCCTCTCCAGTTGGGTTTCAGGAAAAGACATAGCACTGAGACAGCCCTGGTCAGGGTACTAAATGATCTCCTGATGGCCAGAGATCAGAGATGCAGTACCATCTTGGTTCTCCTTGATCTCTCAGCAGCGTTTGATACTGTGGACCATGGGTTGCTGCTTGAGCACCTGCATCTCTTCTGTGGACTGGGGATGCAGTCCTCACTTGGTTTTGATCGTTCTTCAAGGGCAGATCTCAAAGGGTGGTGTTGGAGATTTATTCCTCGGCCCCCCATGAGCTGTCCTGCGGGGTGCTGCAGGGCTCGGTGCTGTCCTCCGTGTTGTTCGCAGTATATATGCTACCATTGAGAGACATTATAAGATGGTGTGGTTTGAGTTTTCACAGCTATGCAGATGACTCTCAGCTGCACATGTCTTTTGTGCCCAGCCAGGAGAAAGATACTGTATCAGTGTTTATCAGCTGTCTGACTAAGATTCAGGATTGGATGAGTACTAGCTGGCTGAGGCTAAACCCGGGAAAAACAGAGGTATTAGTGGTGGTTCCAGATCGTAGGTCAGTTGGGACATTGGTGGGACAGCCTTCTGGATTAGAGCTGGAAGGAATGCCACTAACTGTCCCAGACCAGGTGCATAACCTTGGTGTGATTTTTGATGAGGGCTTGACCTTGAAGGCTCAGGTGTCAGCTGTAGTCAAATCTTCCTTTTATCATCTTAGGAACATAGCTAGGGTGAAACACCTGGTTCCGATTGAAGATCTTCCCACTCTGGTCCACGCCTTTGTCACCACCCATCTTGATTACTGTAACGCCCTTTACCTAGGGCTACCAGGGGTTGATATCCACCATTTGCAGCTGGTGTAGAACGTGATGGCCAGGCTGTTGACTGGAGCCCTTAGATTCAGGCATATAACACCTGTGCTGCGTGAACTGCACTAGCTGCCAGTACAGTGGCAGATAACCTTTATGGTCGCATTGCTGACCTATAAAACCCTACACGACCAGGGACCGCAGTACCTGCAAGAACGCCTGTCCCCTTACTGCCCCTCATGCCCATTCTGATCCTCTGACAAGGGATTGCTAGAGATTCCCAGGGTCTGTTTGAAAACATCTGGAGGAAGAGCATTTGCCTTTATGGCTCCGAACCTGTGGAACTCTACCTCATCAGATATGAGATAGCCTGGCCATGGAGGATTTTAAAACAATCCTGAAAACCCATTTATTTAATCAGGCCTTTTCTGGTTTGTGATATTAAAGATTTTATATCAGTCAGTCGCTGACGTGGAAGAAATGGATGTGCTGAATTTCATGTACATTTTAAATGTGTATGAGGTTGTGGCTTTTATATATATATGCTGATTTTATGTTTGTGATTGTAAGGATGCCCTGAGCTCTGGAAGGGTGCTTTTTAAAAATAAATATGATGAAGATGACATATATGTATGTGTCTATATATATATATATATATATATATACGCAGTCATGTCCCTATAGTTAGGGTTGAGTAGCCTGTTTAATGTTGAACCTCATATTTTGCACTTTAATAACTTTACAACCAAACAATGGATTTGCAACAAATTTGGTATGTACTGTCATGTGGGGTAGATCTCTTGATTTGTTAAGTTTCATTCTGGCCAGATGTATGGATTCTGTTTATTTTATTTATTGAAATGTTTCTCCAGGAAAGGTACACTGAGCAACAAGTTGCTCGTCTCACGGAACGTCCTGGGGGAAGGGGAAGTTGGGATAATACAGAATCAATAACATACAAAAACAAACAGTCTCACTGTAGTACATTAGCCATTATTATTTTATTTATTTATTTTAGTTTTGGTGACCGGGTAAGTCCACTGAGACAATTACAGTCCCTTTTTTCAAGGTCGACCTGGGGTCACAATAAGTAGTACAGAAATAGTACACTATTACAGGAGTGCAAATAATAAAGGAGAGCATCATAAGATGGCATGAAACAGAAACATAGAATTTGATGGCAGATAAGGACCGCTTGGCCCACCTAGTCTGCCCATTTTCCTACCTAACAGATAAGCTGCAGATCCTAGTTAACCAACAGCTTACTTCCTCCTACCCCCCACTAGGACTGCCTTATGTCTGTCCCATGCATTCTTGAATTCCCCCACTGTTCTTGACTAGACTACCTCCTCAGGGAGGCTGTTCCATGCATCCACAACCCTCTCTGTGAAAAAATACTTCCTCACATTACTTCTGACGTCCCCCCCTCTATCTTCAAATTGTGCCCCCTTGTTCTTGCACATCTCTTTTTCTGAAAGATGCTACCCTCTTGGACTTTGTTGATTCCCTTGAGGTACTTGAAAGTTTCTATCATGTCCCTCTCTCCCTTCTTTCCTCAAGGGTATACATATTAAGCTCCTTTAGTCTTTCTTCGTATGTCTTCTGGTGCAGACCCTGCACCATTTTGGTTGCCCTCCTCTGGACAGCCTCCACTCTGTCTATGTCTTTGCGGAGATGGGGTCTCCAGAACTGCACACAGTACTCCAGTTGGGGTCTCACCAACTGTCTGTACAGAGGGATAATAACTTCCTGTTTTCTACTATTGATGCCTTTTCCTATGCATCCCAGTATCCCCCCAGCCTTTCTTACTGCCTTCTCACATTGCTTGCCCACCTTTAGGTCATCTGATATAATTACCCCCCAGGTCCCTTTCCAGTTTTACTGTTGTCAGTATCTCACCCCCCATTGTGTTCACTTCCCCTGGGTTTTTGTTTCCCATGTGCATTACCTTGCACTTCTTTGCATTGAATCTGAGCTGCCATTCATTTGACCATTCCTCCAACCTTGCCAAGTTCCTTCTCATCGTTTCCACTCCATCTTGTGTATCAACCCTGTTGCAGATCTTTGTGTCGTCTGCAAAGAGACATACTTTTCCTTCCAGTTCCTCTGCAATGTCACTTATAAAGACATTAAAAAGGACCAGTCCCAGTACTGAGCCCTGCGGTACCCCGCTAGTAACCCTCCTTTCTTCACTGTGTACTCCATTTTACTACCTTTGCATCCTGTTGTCTAGCCAATTTTTATCCAGGCTACCACTTTGGGACCCACTCCAAGGCTGGCTAACTGTGTATTAATCTTTTGTGTGGGACTGTATCAAATGCCTTGCTAAAATCTAGGTAGGCCATGTCCACAGTCCCTCCCTGGTCTACTACTTTGGTCACCCAGTCAAAGAAATCTATTAGATTTGTCTGACATGACCTTCCCATTGTGAATCCATGCTGCCTTGGGTCCTGTGTCCCACTGGCCTCTAGGTACTCAACAATTCTTTCCTTCAGAAGTGATTCCATCATTTTCCCTACCACTGAGGTCAAACTAACTGGTCTGTAGTTTCCTGCCTCTGTCCTGCTCCCACTTTTGTGAAGAGGAATCACATCTGCCCTCCTCCAGTCCTCAGGTACCACCCCATCCTCCCATGATTTGTTAAAGAGAGTAGTCAGCGGTGTCACTAGTTCTACCCTTAGTTCTTTTAGAATTCTTGGGTGAATCCCATCAGGTCCCATTGCTTTGTCCACCTTCAATTTTATTAGTTCTTTCAGAACCCTTTCTTCTGTAAATGGACTGGTATCGACCTCCATCTTCAGAGTGTTTCTCTTGTTTGGATTAGGTATCTCTCCCTCCTCTTCCTTTGTGAATACTGAGCAGAAATATTCGTTCAGTATCGCTGCTTTTTCACTGTCACCCTCTACCCACATTCCCTCCCCTTTATTAAGCCTCAGTATCCCTCCTTTGGTCTTTCTTCACTCCCTAATGTACCTATAAAAGGTCTTATCCCCCTTCATAACAGAATTGGCTATCCTTTCCTCAGTTTGGGCCTTTGCTATTCTGACTGCCTTCCCAGCCTCTTTCTGCTTTAACTGATAAAGTTCTCTGTTTCTGTTCTTCTGTGTTCCTATATTTCCTGAATGCTATCCTTTTCCTTAACCTTCCCTGCCTCTCTTTGAGAACCATAGCGTTTTTTCCTTGTTGTGTTTTATTGATTTGCTTTACACAAAGCTTGTTGCCTCTGTGATGGCTGTTTTGATTACTCCCCATTGTTTCTCCACCCTCCTTCTTGCCTGTTTGCTAGTGCTTTTCTGAGGCACTCTCTCATTTCCCAAAGTCAGCCCTCATAAAGTCCAATACTCTTGCTTTTGTATGGCTTGATTGTATGGCTGTGTTTGTAATGAACCACCACTGTTTGGTGGTCGCTTGTTCCCAGATGGCTACCCACTTCTACATCTGAGATTCTTTCTCCGTCCCCATTTGAGAGTACCAGGTCTAAGATTGCTCCCTCCCGAGTGGGTTCCAATACTAGCTGTCTGAGGCATGCCCCATGTAGGGCATCAAGAATGACCCTGCTCTTGGATGTGCCTGCAGCAAAGGTGCTCCAGTTAACATCTGGCATATTCAGTTCCCCATCAACAATATCTCCCCTTTTTCTGCCATTCTAAGGAAGCCTTCTATCATTTCCTTGTCCATTCCTTCCCCCTGCGATGGGAGTCTGTATACAACCCCCATGCGGATTGTGGTGCCATTTCCTGTCTCCAGGGTGACCCAGAGTGCCTCATCTGCTCCATGTTTACTCTTTAGTTCTGTTGCTTTGATCCCTTCCTTTACATAGAGAGCTACTCCTCCTCCTCTTTTACCCTCCCTGTCCTTCCTGTAGATTGTGTATCCTGGTATGTTGACATCCCAGTCATGGTTCTCTGTGTACCATGTTTCTGTGACTGCCACAATATCCAGGCAACCCTCTTCCATCAAGGCCACTAGTTCAGGGAGCTTGTTACACAGACGACGGGCATTGGTACTCATCACCCTCCACTTTTTGATAGCCTTACCCCATTTAGCTCCATTCCTGTCCTTACTGCCTTTGCCTTTTTTTTACATTTACCTCTGTCCTGCTCCCTAATAACTTCTCTACCTTGGTGTTTAGCTCACTAATTACTATGTTTTGTGGGGGGAGGCTGGGACTTCCCTGCTCCTTTTCAGTGCCTCCCCCCTTGGCTAGTTTAAATGCTTGCCAATGAAGCATTTAAACCTCTCACCTAGGATCCTGGTTCCGCCCCTGGACAGATGCAGACCATCGCACCAGTATAGGTCTGCATCCCTCCAGGTGGCTCCCCAGTCCCCAATGAATCCAAAACCCTGAGCTCCACACAGTTTTCAACCACTCATTGAATTCCCTGGTGAGGTGCCTAGCATCACTCCTATAGACAGGCAGCACCTCTGAGAAAGGTTACCGTGTGCGCTACTTGTCTAGGCCCTCCCCAACTCTACAAACTCCTCTTGCACTGCTCTGATCCCATTCCTAGCCAGGTCATTTGTCCCTAGGTGGACAATGACATCCAGCTCCCTTCCTCATGCAGCTCCTCCCACGATCCTGAGGATTCGCTTCCTGTCCTTCCAAGCCGTGGTGCCAGGAAGGCACCTTACCTCCCTCTCCCCTTCCTCCCCCATTTCTGCCCCTAATAACTGAGTCCCCCACCAGGAGTTGTTTCCTTCCCCTGTGGGGTCCCATGCCACCCTCCTGTGGGTCTCCTTTGTGAAGGTTCCCAGCATCCTCCTTGGTCTCCACTGCAGGTGCCTCCATAGAGAAACCACTATCCACCAGAAGAGCGAATGAATTGTGGAGAGGTACAGCTGGAGGGATGCAACTCTGTTCCACCACCCTCTCCCTCCCTGAGCCCACCCTGGTCCAGCCTCTCCTCTTTCTTGGCAACCTCTGAGGTAGTGGCATTGGCCCTGGTGGTCCCTGGGTGGGGGAGGAGGTTTCACGAATCCTAGCCAGGTCAGCCTGGAGACAGGCAACCTCCTCTCTCAGACCAGAGAGGTGTCTGCAAATAGGGTAGCATCGCAGCCTCCAGAATGTCTCCCGGAACACTGCCACCCCACAGCCATTGCACTGCACCACTCCTATCATGTCTTATTTTGTGTCCCCCTCCTGTTTCTCTGTATGCTTACTCTCTCCTCTCCTTACAACTCTCACCCTTCCTGTTCTGGGACAGCAACTTCCTATCTTCTTCAGCAGCCTCCTTCTTCCTTGTTCAATGTCAGACCACCAGCAGCTGGGGGGGTGGAGAGTGAGCTACTTTTTTTCCTTTAGGGTTGACAAAACCAATGTTTCTCTATGATCCTTCCCTTCCTACTGCCAAACAGGAAGTTCCTGTTGACAGTCAAATCCAGTGGCTATAAAATTCATGAATTGGGTATTCACTGCTACCAAAAGGACTTAGAAGGCCATTAGAGGATAGCTAGTGCCCAGTGGGTGTCAATTGCAATATCTTTGTTCTTATGGTTATACAAACATAATTAGGTATACAGGGTTTTGGATAACAGTATATGGTCATGCAGGGTACAGAACTTGTACAAATTACAGGAACACATAAAGAATCCTAGAAGTTTTGGAATTAACACATGCAAGCATACACCCAAGTGGGCAAGGTGGCCATGTGGCACCACAAGTGTAAGGGGGCAAGAAAGTGCAGGTAGTTGCTTAGGAGGTGCAGGCAATAACTGTGGTTGGGCATTCACTGCTACCAAAAGGCCTTAAAAGGCCATTAGAGGATAGCTAATGCCCAGTGGGTGTCAACTGCAAGTACAGTTGGTGATTATGTAGTTTTGTAAGGCAGATGCGAGTGATCCAGTAGTAGAGGAGTGCCAAATTTGTGGGAGGAGTGCGTTCCATAATTTTGGCAGGAGATAGGAGAAAGCGTTTTGTTTGTCCCGATGTAGTGGTGCATCATGGGATTGCCAGGGTCATCAAGTCACAGGATTTTAAAGAGTATTGGGAAGGTGATAGGGAGGATAAAGAGGAGGAGATATAAGAAGAAAGAGAGCCAGGCCAAAATTTAGAGATGAATTTGGCACCATGGAGAAAATTCAGAGAGTGGTAAAAATTGCAGTGGTGGGTCAGGGTAAGGACATCAAGGGCAAAGTGGCAGAAACAGCTGAATAGAGTATCCAGTCTAACTAGGGAGGACTGTTGGGTGGCACTGTAGACTATGTTGCAGTAGTCAAATATAGGTAGATTCTGAGATCCAGATAGTGGAACAAAAAGTAAAAAGTCCCCCCTTTTTGTAGTTTTTTCCTCTTCACCTAGTGCCCAGATGGTGTGGAATTTTGTTTTGATTTTTTATGGTATACAGAACTTGGGTAGCAGAACTGCCACTGTTAGTTTGGTGTAAAAATATTAAACTGTTGCAAAGTTATTAAGTTTTTAATTTCCAATTATATCCTATGGGAAGTTCATTTTTCAGATAGATATCTTTTTTCGACAAAGGATTTGATCTCATGAAAAAGGATTTAGTCTCATGAGAGCGTACTTTGTCTGCTTTGCATTCTTCAGCCCTAATGTCTGCATTTATGTAGTTTTTTGCAATTAATTTCCTTTCTTTTTGTGATAGTGGAATAGTATCTTCAGAGGCCACTGGAGATGATGCCAGACAGTTTTCTTCTTTGCAGGCACTGAGTACAGTAATTAAAAGTATCACACATGTTTGGTGGCACCATGGGTTGGGCACCCCATGCCCACATAAATTAAGGGGAGGTTAAGGTCGCACTGCTTTCTAGCAATGGGATTGGGCACACAGTGCCAGAACAATGGGGAGGAGCAAGTACTGGCATGGGGAGGAATTTGCATTAATATCAGTGGCAGATTGGGCACCCGCTGTCAGTTTACTTGTAATTAAATAATACCTGGGTCAGGCAGGAGGAGGGATACTGGCGGCAGCATTGAATACCTGCCACTGATTTGAAATCTAAACAAAAAAATATCTGGGTTAGCAGCAGTGGGATACCAGAGGTGGCACTGAGCAGCCTCCGCCAGTTTCAAGCAAACCTGGGAACCAGGAGGGAGGAGGGAATCCTCATCTACAAAGAAAGAATAGTTACTTACAGTGACAGCAGATCTTTGAGAGACTCTCCTCTACTGACCTACATCATAGAACTGTAAGCTGTCGGTGTCAGGACCACCCAGAAACCTTTGCTAACTGGAGCCGCAAATGGCAATATGCATTGTTGCTGCTTATAAAAGGTGGACAGCCCTATCATGCCTCAGTTCCCTGCTGGCTTGCAAGAGTAGGCAGGATAACCTTCTGTCACCCAAAAAAGGATGAAGGAGGAAAGGAGAGCTGTCACTCAACTGCATACCTCTCAACTGTACCACATTACGAGGAATGTTCCTCATTTTACTTCATAAAAGCTCCCTGTTTCACATTGTGAGGACTTGTTCCACATTGAAAGTCAACATTTTAAAGCAAAAATCCATAGTAAATGATACAAAAAATACATTATTCAATTAATAACAGACATTCTGAACATAAATGCAACATTTTAACAGTGTTTTGAGCTTCTTATGTAAAGATTTGATTAAGTGTTCCACATTTTGCCCACTTGTTCCACATTTTGATAGGCAGTGTTCCACATTTGGGGGACAAAAGGTTGAGAGGTATGCTCAACTGAGGAGATTTTCTCAAAGATCTGATGTTATGATAAGTAACTATTCTATCGTCTTTGAAGATATCTACCTCCACTGAGCCACATCATGGAACAATTCCCAAGCAGTATCAAAGTACAGAGGGAAGAAGGAACTATATACCCTGAGTAAGGAGTCCTTCCAGGGCAGTAAGGTGAAATCTGGCACATCTACGAAAGACTATGTCCAGACTGTAGTATTTAATGAATGTATGAACAGTACTTCAAGTGTCAGCAGTGGACAAATTGTGAAAACAAGCCACAGGAGTAGCCACTCCATGAGTGGAGTGAGCATGGAAAATTCTTGGGTCTCACAGTACTTACCGTGCTTCTGTTAACAGAAAGTAATGCAGCAGGCTAACCATTTGGAAAGACCCTACTTAGAAATAGGGAAACACGCCATCCTGGGGGTGAAATTCACAAATAGCTGAGAGGATTTTCTACATTCCTTACTACATTTGAGATACCAAAGTGAAGTCCAACAGACATCAAACATGTGCAGATGACGTTCTCCACTATCTTTGGGAGTCGACAAGTGAAGCAGAAGGTCAATAATCTGATGTAGTGTTCACTCAGAAACAACCTTCAGCAGAAAATGAGGATTGGTATGCAAGGTAACCCAATCCTTGAGAAAATAAGATGAGGACACTCCACAATCAGTGCCTGCAGTTCATAAACACATCTAGCAGATATCATAACCACGTGGAACAATTTCTTCCAAGAGGGGAAGTACAGCCCACAAGTAGCAGCAGGCTCAGAGGGAGGCATTGCAAGGGTCTCCAGAATCATATTAAAGTCCCACACCAGAATCAGATCATGGACTGGAGGGTGTAGAAGTAGACTAGAAGCACCAACACGTACTAAGCATCACCTCCTGATTTACAAAAAATGAAAGTTCCAAAAATCTTGTAGTCGATAAACACTTTATTAGCAACCATATACAAACACCCAGTAGCACCCCTACAAAAGAGCCCCACCATTTCATGTCACACTGATGCTTTTTCAAGACCAAAGTGTCAGTGCAACGTGAAACAATGACGCTGTTTTGTGGGGGTGCTACTGGAGGATTTTATATGGTTGCTAAGAAAGTGTTTATCAACTCCAAAATTTTGGAGACTTAATTTTTTGTAAGTCTGGAGGTGATGCAGAGTACATGTTGGTGCTTCTAGTATGGACATTTTTTTAGTTCTTGGTTCCTTCCTGTGGTGTCCTGAGCCACCTATAGTCTGTATAGCAGTTTGTAAGTAAATTACCTATGAGGATCCTGGTAGAAATCTCAGGCTGGGCCACAGTTTTGCCATTGGTGAGGGCATGAAAAGCCAATACCGCTGCCAAATGAACCTTTATCAAGGAATGTCAGAGGTCTGCATCTGTAAGGGACAGCAGGTCATCGATAACTCGACTGACGGACACATAAAGGGGTTCTGCCAAGGGCAGTACACCAAATCATAAAACCTTTCCATTTCTGTGAGTAGATGTATCTGGTAGGTAGCTTATGAGCCACCAGCAAAAAGCTCCAACTGCCAGGGAAACCCCACAGTAGAACGCTATGTCCTCAGGAGCCAGGTGTGGAGGTGCAGGGATCGAAGATCCAGATGTACTAGACAACCCTGATCCTGTGATAGAAGTCCCACTTGTAGAGAGTCCAAGACAGGGAGTTCCATTGCCAGTTGCTGAAGCGGAGGGGACCAGAGTTTTCTGGGCCAGTATGGGGTCATCAAAGTCAAGGTGGCTGACTCGGCCCGCAACTTGACCAGAAGAAG
Organism: Neoceratodus forsteri; assembly: GCA_016271365.2. Lineage (NCBI taxonomy): Eukaryota > Metazoa > Chordata > Ceratodontiformes > Ceratodontidae > Neoceratodus > Neoceratodus forsteri. The sequence goes on along the minus strand of CM057455.1, from coordinate 653,237,750 downwards.
AAGAATCAGCATTTGTATAGTGCTTTTCATACACATTGTATCCCAAAGCATTTTACAAGCAATGAGAGACTGGTAGTGAAGTAAAGAACAGTTACGTAAGAATTTACTGTAACAGTAGTTCTTTGAGGGAATCTCAGTCATCAGATCACAATGTAAGAACTTCACTGCCAGTGAACCAGGATCCGCACAGAAGATTTTCAGCAGTATAACTGGTGCCACCCATGCTGATGTCACCTCATCGACATCACCAACCCTATGTAGGCATGAGCAGCCCCACTCCCTCCTCAGTTCTTTTATCCCCTGGAGACTAAGGGAGCATACCCAAGCCAAAGGAGACTGAGAAGAGAGAGAGGTGCCCAGGCCAAAAATAAAAGGCTGGGAGCACCAGAAAAGAAACAGGTTCTTGAGATAAGAACCCCTAAGAGGGGGATGGTGGGAGGGAAAGGAGACCCGATGACTGAGATCCCCTTGAAGATCTACTGTTACAGTAAGTTCTTATGTGACTGCTCTATCTTCATCACGGTTATCTCAGTCAACAGGTCACACCATAGGAACGAGTCCCAAGCAGTTACAGGTGCAAACAGACAGTCTGAGAGGACTGCTCTCCATAAACTTAAGACAGGAGGCCCTGCAGCACAGCCCTGGCAAAACCTGCACAGTCTCTAGAGGCAATGTCTAGACTATAGTGCTTGGTAAAAGTATGGACAGTACTCCAGATGGCAGCTGTACAGATGTCCATAGCTGAGACCCCTTGCAACCAAGCAACAGAGGCAGCCATGCCTCTGGTGGAATGAGCTTTGACAGTACCAGGCAATTCTTTGCCATACTTGTAGCAGAACACAATGCAATTTGCCAACCATTTGGATACACATTGCTTAGAAACTAAAGTGCCCTCTCTATCTGGGGTGAAAGAAGCAAACAACTGCTTTATCTTTCATACTTTTCTTGGACCAAAGCAAGTAGTACCTTAAAGCTTTGTGCACATCTAACATCTGGACCAGTGCCTCCCCTTGTTTGGAATGCTCAGGAAAATATACAGGAAGGGGACTGGTTGAGTGCAAACTCTGAGACCGCCTTAGGGAGAAACTTAGGATTTGTGCTCAAAGACACCCTGTCTTTGTAAAAAATCAAACAAGGCTCCTCGCACCAGAGGGCCTGAAGTGCTGAAATTCTTTGAGCAGAAGAATGGCAACTAAAAATAATGCTTTTTAGGAGAGAAAGTGCAGATCACAAGTTGTGATTGGCTCAAAAGGGGACAGGGTCAACTTTCCTGAAATAATCCAAATTATGTTTGGCAGCCCAGATTGCAAACCGATTCCAGCTCTTGGCATATATGGCTTGAGTGGAAGGCTTCAGGGTGGCCACAAGGATGTCCATCACTCTGTTTGAAACTCCAAATCTGACGATGGCTATGTCCTCAGGAGCCGAGCATGCAGATGGAGGAATGAGGTTGGGATGGGCCAGGGTCCCCTGAGCCTGGGTCAGCAGGTTATTGCAGAGGGGAAGAGGGATAGGAGGCCCCTCTGCCAGCTGCCAAACGGGGGAACCATATCTGCCGAGGCAAGAATAGAGTTATCAGAATCATGCTGGCCCCCTCCATCTGCAGTTTGATGAGCACCCTCCGAATTAGAGGAAAAGTAGGGAAGGCATAAAGGAACCTCCCACTCCAGGAGATAGACGACACATCTTGCCAAAAAAGCTTCAGGCCCTGGATCTAGCGAGCAGAAATTGGGCAGTTTTATGTAGATTGGGAACACAAAAAAGGTCCGACTCTGGATGATCCCATCTGTCGAACAAGTCTTCTGCGATGGATGAGAGGGGCACCCAGTTGTGCATAATGGACTTAGTCCAGCTGAGGCTATCCACCAATGTGTTTAGTATGCCGGGCACGTGAACCACCTAGAGTGATAGGCCATGATCCAGTGCCTAGAACCACACTCTCATGGTCTTCCTGCATAGGGGGTAGGAATGAGTCCCCTCTTGCTTGTTGATGTAGTATACTACACTTAAATTGTCTGACTGCACCAGCAGCTGACATGGAGCAAGGTGTTCCTGAAAAGTCTGCATGGTGTAGAGCACAGCTATCATCTCTAGGACATTGATATGTAGGAAAGTTTCCAACTGGGACCAAGAGCCCTGGGTCTGAAAGGGACCCAGGTGTGCTTCCCAGTCCAGATTTGAGGCATCTGTGGAAAGGATCTGCTGCGGGGAGGAGATCTGGAATGGAATGCCTTGAAGCAGATTCGAGGGGTCCATCCACCACTGCATTACCTTGCGGACTGGGAGAGAGACCAGAACTAGACGGTTCAATTTGTCTGTGCACTGGTCCCACTGCACTTAGAGGGTACACTGAAGAACATGCATATGGCGCCTAGCAAGTGAAACAATGGGTATGGTAGCTGCCCATCAGGCCCAACAGTCTCAGGTACACCATGGCAGGAATGTGACAACTGTGAGTGACGTCCTGAGCTTGGGCGATAAGGCACTTCGCCCTGTTTTGGGGCAGGAAGGCCTTCCTTTGGGCCGAAACCAGAACCATCCCTATGTACGGTAATCTCTGGGAATGGTACAAGAACTGACTTGGGCAGATTCATGGTGATGCCTAGGAAGCATAAAAACTGGAGAGTTTGTTCCAGAATCAACAGAAACTGTTCCCTGGGTGGGGCTTTAGGAGCCAATTGTCCAGATATGGTTACACATACAGTCCCCCTCCCTTCTGGGAGCTACTGCTACCACTGCTAAGCATCTGGTAAATACTCATGGTGCAGAGGACAAGCCAAAGGGCAGCACCTTGAACTGATAATGCTCATCCAGAAAGGCAAAACGGAGAAACTTCATATGAGGAGGAAAGACCGATATGTGCAGGTAAGTGTCCTGCATGTCCAGTGAGCCAAGCCAATCCCCTGTTTTGAGGAGAGACATCAGGTTTGACAAAGTTACCGTCTGGAACTTTTTTTTTGTACTGGATGTACAGATTGAGGTCCTTTAGGTCTAGAATGGGCCTCAAATTGCTGGTCTTTTTTTGGGGGGGGACCAGGAAAAACCTGGAATAGAACCCCTTGTTTCACTGGTGCCTGGGTACTGGTTCGATGGCCTGCTTGAACAGAAGGGACTGCACCTCCTCCTCCTGGAGAAGAGTCAGGTGGGCTGGGGGTAACTGGAGGGTGGAGGGGGGTTCTGAAGACTGCACGATGAGCTTCAGGCTGTGCCCCCTCTCTATGATCTGCAGTATCCATGCATCCAAAATTATGGTTCTCCATTGATTCAGTTGGAGGGAGAAGCAACCTCTGACCACCGCCTCCTGGTTCTGGACCAGAAGGGGGGGTCTGGCAAGGAGTCAAGCAGAGGCAGATCTAGCTGCAGGGGCTGGCCCATTGCTTAAGGGGCACTTGTCCGCAGCTCCAGCATTGGAGGGGGTGAGAATGGCAGTTGGGGCTCTGCGCTTCCCTTGGGGCCAAGAGGCTGCACCGGTCCTATTGGTTGCTTTGCAAAAGGGAGGGCACCCTTTACCTCTTGGTTGCATATGGTAGAGGGAGAGGACAGACTTGAGTGCCCTGCCTGAGGCGTACAGGCCACTGATAATGTCCCGGACATTAGGGCCAAACAGCTTAGTGCCACTAAAAGGGGCATTAAGTACCTCGTGCTGAACATCAGCAGCACAATTGGATAACCTCAGCCAGGAGTTCCTACGTAGGCATATGCCCATGTCTGCAGCCCCAGCAGTGGTGTTGGCCATGTCATAGAGAGCTCTGAGGAGGGTCTTGCTAACATCATCAGCTGCCTGAATGCACTAAAGCAGCTCCTGCTTTTGTGTGCCAACTGGGAGGGCCTGGGCAGGAGCCGTGCCCTTCTTCCAATTAGCATTCTGGTACTTTACCATGTGAGACAGGTAGTTTGCGATCCTCAAACCAAGTGTATAGAAGGCATACACCCTTCTGCCCCAGAGGTCAATTCTATGAGACCCTTTATCTGGGGGAAGGGAACTAAGGTGCTTAGTTGCCTTACGCCTGTTGTGGGCTGCCTTGATGACTATTGATGAGGGAGCATGTACCATTAAGATTGACGATGGCAAAAGGTGTTGTCAACGGCAGAAGGATTTATAGCACAGGACATGACGACTCCATCGATGGGTCTTGAGAACCAGAAGTGCCCAAAGCCAGGGCCCTGAAGAAAAATCAGGCCACAATGGGAGGGTTGTTATTGATGGGCCAGGTACCGCAAAGATAGACAACATTATATGCGTCATTGATGGCAGAAGGGTCAATGGCACCAGACACAATGACCCCACTGATGTGCTTGACAGCCTGAAACCTGGGGTCTGGAGAAATGTCAGTCTGCAATGGGAGGGCTGTCGTTGATGAGCCAATCATTGACAGAATGGGTACCCTTAAAGTTGACGACAGTAGAAGGTGTCATCAACAGTTGAGGGGTCGATGGCACAGTACACAATGACCCCGTTGACAGGCTAGAAGGCTGAAGAGCCAGAAACCCAGGGCCTGGAGAAACATCAGGCTGCAACGGGAGGGCTGTCTTTGATGAGCCAATCCTCAATAGAAAGGGTACTCTTAAGGTTAATGATGGAAGAAGGCATCATGGATAGTCAAGGGGTCAATGACACAGGACACAATGACCCCATCAACGGGCTGGAAGCCAGAAGAGTCCAAAACTCAGAGCCTGGAAAAGCATTAGGCCATGACGGGAGGAATGTCATTGGCGAGCCAGTCACTGATGGAGCAGGGGCCGTCCACCTGAGAGTCAACGACCTGTTGCCCGACGAGGCAGGCCACCACACTGTTCGTCTGGGTCTGATAAGAACAAAGACCTGGACAGTGATCCTCAACGAGGCCTGAGCCATCAATGAGAGAACCCCCTGATGAAGAAAGAGCCGTCAGGGACGGGAACACTGGAGGGAGCAATTCCCGAGAGGCTAAGACTTTTTATTTATAATTAACTATGCTTTATTAAGAGATTAAGAACAACAAGGACACACCAAGAACGCAAACCCCAAAATACAATGAGTCAAAGATACATCATAAAATCCGACAGTACAACATAATCAAAAATTCCAAACCTGAAACCCAAAACTACCCACCCCCCTCCCCAGAGCACTGTAGTCAAAAGAATGGTTGGAAGAGGGAAAGAGGCTAAGACTTGACATCCAGCAAAGCAGGCACCAGCACTATCAGTATGGGTCTGGTAGGGCAAAGATCTGGACAGCGACCCTCTATGAGGCCCAAGCCATCGATGAGGAACCCCCTGAAAAAGGATCCATCGGGACCTGGAACATCAGGGGAAGTGATACCGTGAGGCTGAAATTGGATGTCCGGTGAAGAGGGTGCCAGTGCTGCTGGTATGGGTCTGGAAGCAAAGGATCCCACGATGATGGGGAGGGATCAACCCTCAGGATCCTTGCCTCAAAACTGCTTCATGAGGAATTGAAGAAACTTCTTCTGCGCTGGAGGGCAGGTGCCCCAAAACCGCAGACACAGTTAGTAGGATTTGTCTGCAGAGGTGATTCTTTGTCTGCCCCAGCAGTGATGGATGAGGGAAGAAGAAAGAAAACATTCTTACAGTAGGGGAATCTCTAATAAAAGAGTCTAAAACAAAAACAAAGCAGAAGGCAAAAAGGTACTAAACTGCATTGGAGCTTCCATGGAGACCCATGTAGACTGAGTCAACAGCAGGAAAGAACTGGCAAGGGATTGGGGCCGCTCACACCTATATAGGGTTGGTGATATGGATGAGTGACCTTGGCATGGGTGGCCCCAGGTGTACTGCTGAAAATCTTCCATGTGGATCCTGCTTCACCAGCTGTGAAGTTCCTACGGTGTGACCTGATAACTTAAGATAACCCTGATGAAAATCTGAATGTGTAGTGGCAGCCATTTCACACATCAACACCCACACACTGCCTTGGACAATTTATTTATTTATTTAGTTTTTGTTGACCGGGTCCGTGCACTAGACAAATTCTGCCTATTTTCAGGCACGACCCGAGGGGAGGGGGATAAAGATGAATGCCAACTGACCTTGAACCAGATTAAGCTGTTGGTGGTATTTTTAGTGAATAGGGGGAAATTTGGCCAGGGCACTGGGGAAATTCCCTTATTCTTTTTGAGATGTGCCATGGGATCTTTAACATCCACCTGAACTACCACCAGAACAAACAGATGGGACCTTGGTTTAACGTCTCATCTGAAAGACGGCACCTCAGGAGTGCAGCACCCCCCTCACGCTTGAACAGATTCTATGGGAAAGGGAATGTTGGTCAGGTCACTGAGGAAAACCTTCCTCTGCCCGATTTTTCTTTATCTGAGTTTTGTTTCTCCCCATTAAAGGGCTGGAGGCTAGGATTTATAGCACTTGTTTAGGCTTGTATGGGGAGGCAGGTGAAATCTGGTGAAAAGGGAACACACATATAGGAAGGTGAAGGATGGTGGTTTAGGGATGCTTAATCCTTTGTTTTTCCCCCCTCTATATATTTAACCAATAATGCACAACAGGGGGTGTCTTGTTTTGTGATTTACCCATGTCTTGTGCGATGTGTCGCGAGGTGCAGCAGAGTGACTTTAACCACACAAGAAGTGGTTAAATCCCACTAATACACATACACACACACCCTGAAGTGCATTATTACAATTATAAAATGCATCTGTTTAAAGAAGTTAAACAAAAAGAATTAGGTTCAAAGAAAGTAACATTTGATCAGTGGAATCTTTACCAGTTGTCTGTTGCAGGATTTACTCATGGTCATGTGACATGCTTTTACCAATGAGGTTACAGGATTTTCGTGACCCATTTATAATTTGTTATGATTTTATAAGATCTATTTTGCAACAGTCCCCCAAACTATGGCTCCTATTTGGGCAGTCATGGTGTGAGTCCCTGCCTTATGCTTCAGAGATGGGGGCTACTAAACTCCTGGGATACACACTGAACTCCCTGCCTCCTCTTTTTAGTTCTTGACTACAAAAGGTTCATCAATGGAAGCTAGAAGCAAATGGTTTTTTACCTTTTATTTGACTAACATAGATGTTACTACAAAAGAACAAAGTGCTCTAGCTTTTGGACCAACCAAGTCCTTCTCCAGAAGCTTTATGACAGTTATTTAAAAAATCCCATACTATTAACACCCAGATAATGCATAAAAAACAGAAATAATTCTCATTGCTTTAACATATTAATTTGAAACATAACAGATTGCGTCAGAGAAGCTAATTAACACCAGTATGCTTTTAGCTGAGAAGCCCCTGAAGGTCAAAGTTTATCAAGAAATACCAACAAGCAGAGAGTTCTCCTCACATAAATTTTAAAATGTCTCAGTATGTTTCAAAAAACAGTCTACTGATAAAACCTTAGGATACCATTCTCCCTAATTACATGTAAGATGAGGAGCTTACAACTTTAATTGCAAGTGTCCTTGTGTTTTAAAGAACACAGTCAATGAAAGACAAACATGTGGATAATAAATACATGCTAAAATGAGGCCTAACTGCAAGTTAAAAACAAGTCCCAAAATTTAAAAAAAACAGAAATTATGTACATATATACATTTATACAATAGGGGTGAGGGATAAATGAGTGAGATAACATATTATTCTCACTGCAGTGGAATAACCATGGTGATGATGTCACCACTGTGAAAACATTTACATTTCTTCAATGGCGCAAACCTGCACAAGCCACACAAAGCTGCGCAAATGGTAACTTTTGCAACACTAGGGGCCCCTATTGTATAAATGGGATACATGATGTGCACTTGTGTGATATGGAAAATATTTTCACTCCTGCACAGTGACCTCTGGATACTCACTCGTGGCTTCACCATGAGTGAATACCCAGAGGTCACTCTAGAAGAGTGAAAATATTTTCCATATCACACTCATGCCCATCATGTATCATATATATATATATATATATATGTAACCCCCCTGCAAATGGGGGTTCCCAAAAGACTTCCAGGAGCTTGCTTGAATGCTCCAAGCCTGAATGGTGTTTGGCATTTAAGCCATTTATCAGTGAGTGTTTTTAGAGCCTCTGGTACTGTCTCTTTAAGAGCTGTCTGCTTGCAGACATAATTAGTTGTATGGGGGACTGTGTGCTTCTCTGAGTACCACTCGAGCTGCTGCCAATTCACTTCATTTTGCAGTCACTAGGAGTGCAAAGGGAACCCATCTGAAAGATGTAACTGTTTGCCAGAAATTATTTAGAGTAATAATGAAATTACAGTTTGTCTAACCTGCTTTCTTTGCAGTCAGAACTGTGTCTGCTAGTTCCCATTCTAGTTTTGAACTGCTGAACTGGACCAATCAGTGTGGGGTAAGCTAGCTCTAAAATGGTGCCTTGGACGAATCAGAACTTGGACTCATAATCTGAGCCAGCCACAAGAGGATTGTATGAGCAGTGACTCTGGAGATGTAGTTTAGACTTCAGCACCTTTTTGGACCAACAGCAGCAGTCTATTGTGAGTGACAGCCAATCCAGTCAAGAACTGGGAGGAACTCAAAGGAAGTGCCCGGTTTTGTCGGTTGGAGTTTCAGTTGAGCTTTGGCAGTGAAGAAGGAAGGAGCCCTGTGCTTTTTCAGTGTGCAGTTTTAGTCAAAAAACGTGTGTAAGGCCCAGAGTTCCGGTCTGCAGCTTGTGTAACAGCTTGTTAGGACTGAATCCGTCCTGTGAAAAGAATCAAAGGATCTCTGAAGAGTAGAAACCAGGCTCACCCTGTAGAAGACTGGAGGAATTGCTGAAAATTGCACTCTGTCTGTCAGGAACTGAATCTGCTGTGTGTTCTCCCGGGTATTGTGCAGTAATTGCGATCGGGATACAGATGCAGCCTGCCTGGTATAGTGCTTTCTTTTATATGGATGTGTGAAGAGGTTTGTGTACCTCAAGTGAGCCCTGCTGACATTGAAGGACCCTATCTTATTTGGAGGTCGTGAGTACTAATTCAGGGTCGCCCTGTTGAATTGCCACATTAAATCCAAATGGAATTACTGTACTGCTGACTGTTTAATTCTCCTTTTCTCTGTGTGAAAGGGCCCTACCAGCTGCCACGGTTTGGACTAGCCACTAGGGGCTTGGGTACCCAGGGACAGTAACTGATAGGGATAGGCCTGTGCACAGAGCCATAGGTAGATTATTAGAGTGATAAGCTAATTAACCTGATTTCCCTGTCCTTGTTATATCCCCTAATAAATCAGAGCTGCTTGTTTCAGCAAAGTTATACTGCCTGAGGTATTTGTCTATGTTAAAGTACTGTACTGTGATTGTTGCACTGTATCTCATTTCACAGGAGGTCCCAGTGCGGAACCAGACCTGGGGGTAAGTGTATACCGTGAAGGTAATTCTGATATATTGTGTGGGCCACTAGTGGGAAGAAAGGGGGTTGCAGTGTCCCAGAGGGCTGTGACCAAGTTAGTTTAACTATTGCAACCCTGACCTCTGGGTGAGGCACCTCCATTGATCCAGGCCCTCAACCTGTTAGTGGCAAACAGGCAGGGTAGTAGCCCCTGGGATAGCGCCATCTAGGGGTTACATATATATATATATATATATTAGAGGCAAAACTCTGTTTAATGCATTAGTTAGGGTTGTTCCACAGTGACAAAAGTGAGGAAATTCGGTGTTAAGGTTGAAAGCCCCCTTCGGACCCCTCCAGCCCACCCCCCAACCACCATTGGGTGTGTGTTGGTGTCATCAGCCCTAACTCTCACCCCATCACATGTGTGAAGAAGCAGAGGTATAGGAGAATGAGGTGAGAGTTAGGAGTGAAGACCCCAACACGCACCCCGATGCTGGTTGAGTTTGCCTCTAATTTCCCTTCTTTTTGAGAATGATGACTAGAAATAGTGAATGTTCGGGCCCCACGCTCCCGCCATGTGATGTCTTGTGACACAGTAACAGGAAAAACACAAACAGAAGTGCGAACAGTGGCACACATGGTAACGCAAATGTAAATGGTAAAGAAAACGTTAATAGAAATGCAAGCACAAAGTGAAGCCGAGGCGAACAGTGATGCAAACGGACATTGAAGCACGTACGAAAATGCAACTGGTAATGCAAACAGTGATGGCAGTGGTATTTTAAATGGAAATGTTAAGTGTCACAGCAAAAAGAATGCGAAAGGGAACAGAAACGGACACGCGAACGCAAGTGCACACGTAAACGCAAACCGTAACGTGCACAGGCACGGTACCGCAATTGTAAATGCAAATGGTAAAGTTAACATGAAGAATAACACCAAAGGAAAGAGAAACGGAAACGGGAACAGAAGCGCGTACAGAAAGGCAAACTGAAATGCGCACGGGCACAGTACTGTAACTGTAAACGCAAATGGTAATGGTAACAGCAACAATAATAGCAAAGTAAACAGAAGCACAAAAGGAAATGGAAGCGCATATGGAAACACAAACTGTAATGCGCATGGGCACAGTAACGCAATTGCAAATGCAAATGGTAACAGTAACAGCAAGGAAGATGCAAAACGAAAGAGAAATGGAAACGCAAATGAAAGGGCTGCCGTAAATGCAAATGGCAATGTGCACGGTGATACAAACAAAAACGCAAACAGAAATAGTAGTGGAAACGCAAATGGTAACAGTAACGAAAATGCAAGCGCGAATGACAACGCAAAGGGTAACGCACACGGTGGCGTACACGGGAACAGTAATGCAAACGGGGACATAAATGCAAGTGGAAACAGTAACTGTAACAGTAACGGAAGCACATTACCTGTTTTTGCCAAACAGGTGCATATAGAAACACAGTGTGTACAAAGAATGTATGCATTGTAATGGGGGATCGAAGCTTAAAATGAGCATTGGAAGTACTTAATTGCTAATATCTCAGCCACCGCACAACATAGAAAAAAAATTTAAATTTCACAAAAATCTTGATTTTCCTGGCTAGGTTTTTGCAGTAACATAGCCCATTGGGCTATGCAACTAGCAGCAAAAATTCTGTATCTCGCACTGTTTTCGAGATACAAGCCCCAAAAGGAGTGGCAGATGCCACCATGTTAGGCTATGGGAAAAAACGTCAACTTCAGAGTACTGTAACTTGGCAGCCGTGCAATATTTTTTCACCAAACCACCAAAAGGCACATCTGTGAGATGTTGGCTGCATTCCCTCCATTTCAGCTCAAAAGATCAAACCGTTCTTTCGCAGCAGGGTGGCAAGGAATTCTTGTTATTTTGGCCAAGTCTGAAAAGTCGTGTCGCAATCTGTGGCAATTTTCACAAACTTTTGCGAAAGTGTCGTGCCTGCAACACTACTTTGCCACACTACTGGTTCCAGAAAGTTGAAAAACATATTTCTGGGGTGTTTTACCCCAAAATAAAGACACGGCTAGCATCCTCAGGGTCCGACTAGGTGAACACAAAAAGAATTGTGTCCCTAGAGGGTTCCAAATTTAAATGCCAAGCATTTTTATGATCATCAACTGAAAAAAAAATGGCGGATTTGTGATACTACTAGGGCCATTTGCGACACTAAAAAGTGCATTTGCGAAAGTGTTGAATATTTTAACTTTTCCCATTGACTTATAATGGGAACTGGTTTTTTGAATAACTTTTGACCAGTTCAATATTTTTTCACGAAATCTTCAAAAGGCACATCAGAGACCCTGGTCGCATGTTCCCTGAAGTTTTCGGACCAGTCGCACAAACCATGTGACCTGTAGGCGAGAGCAAAGAAATCACAAAAAAAGCGTATTACGCAATTGGTTGTCGCTTAATAACTCCGCAGCCGTATATCTGATCGGTATAAAACTTACCAGATTCCAAGATCTACCATGCTCAATTGTGCATACCAAGGTTCAGGCAAATCTGTTGAACAGTGGCAAAGTTATTAAGGTGCAAACTTTGACCCTTTAACCTTAAAAGTGCTACTCTACCAGCATATATCTACGGCATACTGAGGGTTTAAAGTGAAGTTTATTCAAAGTGAACAAATGTTTCACATAAAATGTAATATAGAACTTAGCTTGAGACATTTTCCCAACTATACTCTCAACCAGTTATTATATTCCATAAACTTTAAGCCTATTGTAACCGGCTATAATAAGTGGTTACCGTTTTTTCCCATAGGAAAATCGGGTTATAATTCTGTTGTTATAACCAGCCAGTTATAATGATGAACACGCGCTCAGTTTCCCTACTTCGGCGCATGTGCCTGCCGCAAACTTCCTTTTCTCTGCACCATCCATCCCTGCTCTTCAGCACTGGAAACATCCCTGACAGAAGTTGGTGGTAAGTTTTTTTTAAACCAATAATACTAGTGGGCATAAAAAAGAACCCTACCTAATCAGACACAAGTTAGGAAAATTAAAAAGCTGTTTCAGTTTATAAGCCAGCCGCTATGGACTGCATTAAAATCCCAACAGTCCGCAGCTTGAGTCCATACAGAAATCCACTTATTTTGTATAATTGCTGCAGCAAAAAAAAAATTACCTCCAGCAATTATACAAAATAAAGGATGGGTAGTTATGTAAAACTCGGATTTTACACACCCACTTGGGGTGGGATGCCTTAGTAGACTCCTCGAGCTTCGCTCTCAGGGTTTATGTGGTATCCCACCCCTCAGAGGTGTGTAAAATCCTCGTTATAACTACCTACCCATCCATTATTCTCTTTTTAATACATGATAATATCAATTGTAAGTATAAGTACCAAATTAAAAAAAAAAAAAACTACTTGTCAAGGACCCCCAAGAAACTGAGACCAGGAGCCTGATATGTATAGAGTTCAATACAGTGTCAGTGTATAAAAAAACATGTACAGAATCAGTCTAAGGAATCTGAATAAAAACTCATAGGAATAAAATCCCCCAGGCCTCCCTTCTCTGGGAAAGAGAACTAGTAGGAATGATATACACACAAGAGTCCTAATGTATCATTCATACCAATCTTTGCAATATTTACTCAAAGGAATTAAACCTTTCATGAACCAAGTAAATGAGATATGCATCTTAATATGCACAGAATTTTAAAATGTGACAGTATGTAATCCAACCACTGACAACTAACAGAAGGAAGTAAATATTCACTATATATGAGAACTAAGAATCCTAGCCACTGTAACACCATTATGTCTCGTGCCTGAATAAAAGCCTACCTCAATATCACCACAATAACCACACCCACTATATAAACAAAAAACACCCCGACACCCACATAAAAATTGCCCAATGCCACACTTCCCCCACATACATGCACAGACACAGACACACACACTCACACAGTGCTAAGGTGAGAAGCCAACATGCAGATAAGGGGACTCTATAAGTATAAAACTAAAAAAGTCAAAGGCTCGCTGAAGAATTAAAGTATTAATGTCCATCCTTTGAAGTAAAGGTCTGTAAATTTAAGTGGAATAATGTATCATATACCCCACATCAATGTTCATTCCATCCTCTACCACACTGAGAAGTAAAATAAGTCTAATTTCAGAAGCCTGTCTCTGTTGTGTACTGTTGAAATGTCCTTTTAAGACCATCACAGACATATCCAAGATTGAGTGGCCATCCTGGGAGAAGTGTTGCACCACTGGTTTGTCAGTCATCTTCATATTAATAGAATGCCTGTGTGAATTCATTCTAGTGTGGAGTTGTTGCTTTGTCTTCCCCACATAACCTGTGTGAGGACATTTCTTGCATTGAGTGAAATAGACAATATTACTTATAGTGTATGGTGGAACGTCGTTCTCCACCGAAATCCATCGTTTTCGAAACCTTGTAGTCACACACTAGTGACGTTCGCAGTGCAACAGAATGATGTTTTCTACTGCACTACTAACATCACACTGTGTCCTCGAGCAGCATTTGACAGTTAGGGCTCACTCCACAGACAGGACCCATGGTGAAAGCAGCAATGTCAGCAGCAGTACTAATGTTTAGTGTTAAAACGTTCACAATGTAAAGTTCTTAAGCAGTTAAAATGTCAAGCGTGAAAACGTTCAAAATGTAAAGTTCTTTTTCCTTCTAGTAACTGATTTTTTTCTCCAAAAAACGACGTTCCACCATACACTATAAAGAAAAGTGCATGGGGAACAGTTGACAACAGAGCATCTTTCTCCTCGTTGGCGCTATGACGACGGATTACCTCTCGAGCTGCGCTCTCGAGGTAATCAATCTGTCGTCATAGTGCCAACTCGGTGAAAGAATAGCCCTGTTGTCAGCTGTTCCCCATGCACTATCCTATATGATGTACATGTATAATTCCCCTGTATCCTGAATTGTCTGTTTTGTGATGTAACCACACAATCTGAAGCGGAAATGAGCTTAGTGTCTTACATCTGTGTTGATAACAGGGTCATGTACCATATGAAGTCATAGTATTCTGTTCTGGTTCAAGTTGACTCCTAATAATCAGGTTGGCTAAATTAGGTGGTTGTTTAAAAGATAGTAGTCGTAATTCTTGAAAAATACAATTAAGGGTTTCATCCTCACTAATTATTGGGTGGAGGTCCTTAATAATCTTATGTAGAAGTTTAAGGTCAGGATGATTTGTGACTACTAAGTGTATTCTGTTGGTAGTGGTCCTTTCCTTGCATATTTTTTTTCAGTCTTTGGTAGGGCCCACTAGGCACAAGTGCCTGTTTTCAAGAGTGACATGGGAGCACTGGGTGGCTAAGTGACTTGCTCAGAATCATATTGCAGTAGTTGTTCTCTTGGTACCTGTGTTGCATGTTCCACTGCTCTGTCAATTTCTCTGGATGAGTGTCCCTGCTCAATAAAGGTGTTTTTCAACATCGTCAAATGTATATCTCTGTCTTCCTCATTTGAACAGAGGCAGTGATACCGAAGTGACTACACATGACATATTTTTTTGTGTGGCTCGGATGATTACTTTTCCTGTGTAAGTATCTCTGCCTGTCTGTTGGTTTCTTGTAAATACAGGTATGTAAGGTTCCATCCTTGATAGTGACAGTGGTAGCCAGAAAATTTACACTGGTGGCAGAATATTCCAGGGAAAGCTTTATGGTTGGGTGGAGGTTATTAAGTTCCTGATGAAAATCCTTGTGTGTCTCAGTGCCCTCTGTTCAAATTATAAACAAATCACCAATGTAACGGAAATAAGCGAGTGGTTTATGTGTACAGTGCCTTAAAAAGTCCTCCTCCAAATTTGCCATAAAAAGATTAGCATACTGTGGAGCCATCCTGGTGCCCATTGCTGTTCCTATAGTTTGAACATAATGTTTGCCATTGAAGCTGAAGTTATGTGTCAGAATGAATTCAGTAAGTTTCCCCATGACTCCAGGGTCGATGTTGTGGTCCAGTCCTTTCTCATGCAGGTATTTAAGGTAGGCTGAAGTGCCATCTGTGTGCAGAATATTAGTGAAAAGATGTTACATCCATTGTCGCTAAAAGGGTGTCTTTTAGAGCACTTTGTTCTTTTGTTTTAACATCTATGTTGGTCCAATAAAAGGTATCAAACCATTTGCTTCTGGATCTGTTCTTATTAGGACAAATATGGCAACTACACTATTTGTCAATGGAAGCTGACATTCTCACTGCTTTTTTCTTTATCTAGGCTTAAATTACATGACGGCATTATGATTTCCTTTTTCAATTAACCTATTTTTTGAAGCTGCCAGTAGGGTGTGGCATTCAGTACATACCAATTAATGGATGACAGGATCCCTGCTAAAATGAGGGACACGGTTTACCTGTGTGTGCATAAAAATCTACAGGTTAAAGGCAATCATAAGCACAAAAGTGCAGCTGACAAGTTTTGTTTACAGGATGCTTGTTCTCAGGAAAATGAGTCCAAGCATCGTTTTTTTTTTTCCTTGTCCCTGTATTGTAGATCTTTAGCCAGCTTTAGACACACTGTGGAAGGCCCCAGCAATTGCTTCCACTACCTTTGAGAATTTGGTATACTGTTCTTTTTCTGATGCTTGTTCTGGGTCGAAATATAGCACTCTGTGTAATCATGACCTGCTTGAAATGGAGTATCTGACAAGCTCGTTCTTTCCCTTTTCAGCAAAAAATTGGCCCTTTACCAGTTTTGTTGAGTCAAGTTATGAATGAAATACAGTCTATACATGACAGGGAGGTTGGACTTCTGTCCAAGCAACATCTGTCTGTTCTGTGGAAAAATATTTCATGGTTATAGGGGCATGAGTGTCTTTGGTTGAATCCATTAGAGGTGTCCCAAGAGTGAGTTACTTGGTAAACTGTTAGAATCCTTTTTTGTTCCTTACTTTTCGTTTTTTTTCTGTTCAACTACTGAGAGGAGTAAGATGATTTGTTATTAATTTTGTTTCTTGTATAAACTATTTTTTAATTAAAAACACCCCTAATCATGTGAAAAGTGCCTTGGGTTCTTTTACTTCTTCCTGGACCCCCACCAAGACAATACCAGGGAATGGGGAGAGGGGACCTTGGTTTAATATCTCATCTGAAGGACAGCACACCCCAACAGTAAAGCACCACCCTAGTACTGCACTTGGGTGCCACCATGCATGGTATGAGCCCTATCTCAGAGTGGGACAAGAACCCAGAACATTCTGGTCCAGAGGTGGATTTGCAACCAATTGAGCCATGCTGAAACCTTGTATCACAGGAAACTGAAGAAAAGCATACATGACTCTCACTTTCCAAGAGAGGGACAACATGTCTTCCCAAAAATACTCCAGGCCCTAAAGCAAGTGAACAGAAAAGTGGCAGTTTTGCATTGTATGGAGACGTAAAGAGGGTGATATCCATGCAACACAACTTTATAAGGAGGTAGCACACATTAGAGTCCGACAATTTGAATTAGTGGCAGAGTGCCTGGGATCAGCTGAGATGATCTGCTAGGGTGTTGAGGGTGCCAGGCAGAGTTTTAAATGTATTCTTTTGGTAACCAGGTAAGGCCCACTAGGCACAAGTGGCTGTTTTCAGGGGCAACCCGGGAGCACTGGGGTGGTTTGCTCAGAGTCACACAGTATGCAAGTGGAGGTTGTGGGAATCAAACCCAGGTTTGCTGGATGTACCAAGCTCATTCATAGCTCATTACTCTAACCTCTAGGTTATACTGCCAGCCAAGAAAGATGACCGACAGTGACATGTTGTGTCCCATGGTGCAGTGCCAGACTCTCATTGCCTCTCTGCAGTCAGGATATGAGTGAACTCTGCCTTGGTGGTTGATGTAGTACATCACTGAAATGCTGTCTGTATGGATCAACAGCTGGTGACCCTGAAGGAGGGTAGCAAAGGCTTGTAGACCAGGCAGAACAGTCCTCATTCCCAGAGTGTTGCTGTGTAGAACTGTGTCTAAGGGGCACCACTGACTCTGAGTCTAGAAAGGGCCCAGATGGGCACCCTACTTGGAACCAATGACGTCCATCACCATCACTAGAAGAGAAGACAGATGGAGAAAGGGGAACTCCTGTTTCCAGACCAGAGCAGTTCAACCACCACAACAGGGAGTGGTTCAACCTCAAGAGCAGAGAGCAGTTAAGCAGAGGAGTCACTTGTATGAAACACTGCAATTCATGCAAATGCTGAGCCCACTGAGCATGCAGGAACCACTGTGGACTCCTCAAATGCAGATGTGCCAGCAGGCCAGTGAGAATAGCAGCAGCATTGAAGCCTATTAGATGCAGAAGACATCTGTATGAGACATAGTCACTGGATCAGACCAGCTGAGCCTGGGCAACCAGTGCCATAGCAAGATCCGATGGAAGAAAAGCCTGACCCATTCCCATGTCTAGAAAAAACCCATGTACTGGAGACACTGACATGGGGTGAGTGCTGACTTTGGCTCATTCACCAGAATGCCCAACTCTTCAAAGAGCTGCCTGGTGCAGAACAGTGTGTACATTATCACCAGCATTAATGGGGCCTTCAGAAGCCAATCATTGAGGTATGGGGAAAACATAAAGGCCCTCCCTTCTTAGTGTTACTGCAATCACTTGGTAAAGACACACAGTGCAGAGGACAAGCCAGAGGGCAATACACAAAACTGATAGTGAGAGCCCTGGATCATAAACTGCAGGTGCTGTCTGTGGGACTTGCGGATCTTGATGTGGAGGTAAGCATCCTTCTTATATGTAAAAACAAGGTGCTGTGTCAGCATGTGTTCTGAAAGCAAAACAAAATGGTTATATTAAATGCACACTGAAAATAGAAAATAGAGTTAAAAATCTATGTTTCAACCTTAGTTCTTCTTCAGGAAGAATCTAAAAGAGAAAAATACAAAGTTAGTGTAGAGGGGAGGTAAAATAAGGGATAGAAGGCTGCTTATAAGGCTGTTAAAATGGACAATAATGACTATAATAAAAATAAATATAAGGAGGCTTTAAGAGTCTGTAAATCTAACATTAAAAATGAAAAACGGAAGATAGAATTTAGACTGGCACACATGAAAGATGGGGGGAAATCCTACTCCTACATAAATAACAAAAAATCAACTTCCAACACAATTGGACCTATTAAAGTTTTTAACACCATCATCAAAGAACCATCTGATATGGTTAATGAATTTAATGATTATTTTTGCTCTGTGTTTGCACACAAAAATAATAACAGATCACTCGATTTTGGAAGTAGTACCTCTGAGGTACTAAATATAGCTAAGGAAGAAATATTCCATAAGCTAAATCATATCAAAATAAATACCTCCCCTGGTCCAGATCAACTCCATTCACGGGTTTTAAGAGCTATTGAATTATGGTTAGCCAAGCCATTGCATTTTCTCTATAATGAATCTTTGACTACTAGTGAACTGCCAGACAATCGGAGACAAGCAGTAGTTGTTCCTATATATAACAAGCATTTGTCAATGCCGAATGTTGTCGCGCTGGCTTTGACAGTGGGAGTGGTGTAGCTAGAGACGCATAGTGCTGTGATTTTGTGAATGTGTCTCAAAAGGTGATTTTGCACAGCAAGCATGCCATTGTGCGCCACAGCTGCGGAAGCACGTTTTGGGCAGGCTGTGAAAAAAGGCAGCTGGACTGTTGATAAGGAGATGTGCACAAATGCCAGTGGTGAAAATGTGGCATGAAAATATTGCAGATTGACGAAGTTACAAGGGTGAGTGGAAACTGCGCAATGAATGCTTGCAACACAGTGATTGTATGGAGTTTCGGCACCAAATTTTCAACATAGGCATTTTAGGACCTCTGCTCATGAATAGTGTCACCGTCATTTCCTCAAACTGTCCCAAAAACTGATTTCACACAGCGGCCGTGCAATTCTGTGCTGGACGTGCGAAAACACATTTCAGGCAGCTGCAGTGTTCATAAGGAGGTATGGAAAAATGCCAATGATGAACAGCTGGAGTGAAAGTATTACAAATTCACAGAGTCATGAGCGTGCGTGCAAACTGTGCAACGTATGCTCATAAAACACTCATTTTATTGACTTTCGTTCCCAAATTTTCAACATAGGCATTTTAGGGCATCTGCTAATGAACAGTGTCACTGTCATTTTCATCATGTGTCTCAAACATGGACTTTCCACAGCGACCACGCTATTCTGTGCCGGAACTGCGAAAACATGATTTTGGTCAGGATGTGAAAAATGACAGCTGTACTGTTCATTAGGAGGTGCAGAACAATGGCACTGTAGAAAATCTGGAGTGAGAATATTAGAAGTTTGCAAATGTACAAGCGTGCATGCAAACTGCACAATGCACGCTCGTAACACAGTCATTTTATGGAGCATTGTCACCAAATTTTCAACACAGGCATTTTAGGACCTCTGCTCATAAACAGTGTCACTGTCATTTTTGTAATGTGTCCAGAACACTGATTTTGCACAGCGAACACGCTATTCTGCACCAAAAGTGCAAAAACACATTTCGGCAAGGATGTGAAAAATGACAGCTGCACAGTTCACAAGAAGGTGTAGTAAAATGCCAAATTTGAGAATCTGGTGTAAAAATATTTTGAATGCACTAACTTACGAGTGTGCATTGCGCAGTTGCTATGCACCTCGTAAAACAGTCATTTTATGGAGCATTGTCACCAAATTTTCAACACAGGCATTTTAGGACCTCTGCTCATGAACAGTATCACTATCATTTTTGTAATGTGTCCCGAACACTGATTTCGCACAGCGACCGTGCTATTCTGCGCCAGAAGTGCGGAAACACATTTCAGCAAGGATGTGAAAAATGAAAGCTGTACAGTTCACAAGAAGGTGTGGTAAAATGTCAATGTTGAGAATCTGGCATGAAAATAGCGCAAATGTGCTAACTTACGAGCTTGCATTGCTTAGTTGCTACGCACGCTCATAAAACATTTTTGGGATTTTTTTTCCCACCAAACTTGCAACATAGGCTTTTTGATGGCCCCTCTCATGAACAGTGGCACTGTCATTTCGTTACTGGGTCCCGAAAGGTGATTCCGCGCAGTGACTGCAAAATCATCTTCCGGGACTGAATAACGCCATGACAGTGCAAGAATTCATGAGAAGGGGTCCCAAAAACCCCATGCTGAAAATTTGGGGCCAAAATTCGCAAAAATGCCCGTGATATGCATTAAAGTTGAAAACCCCCTATTCATTCCACTATATAGCTTACCGGCATTTCTTCAGTTCGCGGTCGGCTTTGAAGAGTGCAGACGTGTTCCCAGTCCACAGAAGATCATCGCTACCGGACTCGCAGGTAAGTGTAGGGTGAGGGAGGCAGGGTGCGCAGGGTGGGGGAGGGATCGAGATTATGAGGGAGCGTTTTTATTTTACAGGGAAAAAAAGTGGGAAAACCCATCGAGGTACAGTTTTTTTCTTTACAGGGGATTTGGCATGCTGGGGTGGGCTCCCAGCATGCCACCTAATTGTTTGTTTGGGGTGTCTGTAGCCGACGGGGGATTGGGCACCCTTGTCGGCACACAACACGGGGGGGGCAGTAGGAAGTAATGCTGATGGGGATTGGGCACCCCCATCGACACACAAAGAAAGGGGGAAGCACAAGCCAAGGGTGATTGGGCACCCCCCTCGGCATTCAACAATTGGGAGGGTTTATGCCGACGGGGAGTGGGCTCCCCCGTCAACACACAAAGAAAGGGGGTAACTGACAGGGGATTGGGCACCCCAAAGTTGGCACTTGTAGGCAGCCGCCCCCACTGCCAACCATGCTAGCCATAATGGCGGTTAAAGCAAGAAAAGGACCGCTGCGTATGACGAGCTTTGCTCGGATTGCAGTGGGCCTTTCCTTAGATGTGCTCACCACATTATGTATGCATGGTGTGGTGCCGGCCTGCAGACTGATTGGGGAATGCAGGACGCACTTACTGGTGTGTGCCCTGCATTCGCCCAACAGCGACCGCGCCTCTAAAGCTGCACTGTTCCACTATGTTGGCTGCGCAAGTGCACCAACATAAAAAGGGGGACCATGGTTGTACAGCTAATTATAGACCGATTAGCTTAACTTGCATTTTGGGAAAAGTAATGGAATCCATTATCAAAGATAAACTCTCCTCTGATCTTGAATTAAGATGCTTTGTTGACAACTCACAGCATGGCTTTAAGTCTCAAAGATCATGTCCTGCTGCAAATCTCTGTTTCTATGAAACTGTTAGTAAATTATTAGAGGACAAAAAAAACCAGTTGATATTATATTCTTCGACCTTTGTAAAGCATTTGATAAAGTCCCTCATGTAACTCTTGTAGACAAAATGGTAAACCTTGAGATAACAGCTTTATTATCAGATGGGTAAATGCACGGTTGATGAATAGAGAACAAGTTGTTAAAATTAAAGGTTTTACCTCCAGTACAGGTAAGGTAACTAGTGGGGTGCCCCAGGGGTCTGTCTTGGGTCCCTTATTGTTCTCTATCTTTGTCTCTGATATATAGGGACTTAAATGGACACATAGTCAAATTTGCTGATGATACAAAAATTGCTACAAATGTAAGCACAGAGGATGGATATTACAATCTTTGTAATGATCTTTTGAAAATGGAGAATTGGGCTGACAGTAATGGTATGGTGTACAACATAGACAAAAGTGTAGTTATACATTTGGGAAACAATAACCCATGTCATAACTATACTCTAGCCGGGAAGCAGTTACATCCGTGGATAATGAAAGGGACTTGGGTGTACTAGTCTCAAGCGATTTTAAATTTTCAATGCACAGAACTAACTAAAAAAGCTAACAGACTTATTGGCTATATTAGAAGATCTGTAACTTCTAGGAACAGGGCTTGCTTAATTTCTTTATACAAGGCCTATGTACGACCTATTCTGGACTATTGCTTTCCTTTGTGGAGCCCTTTCTTGCGTAAGGATGTTAAAAAAAGTGGAAGGGGTCCAGAGGAGAATTACAAAAATGGTTCATGGATTTCATGGGATAGATTGTGGCTCTAGACTAAGTTCATTAAATCTTTATCCACTGGAGAAGAGGAGATATAGAGGTGACCTTTTACTAATGTTTAAATTTATAAGGGACCCAACATTACTTTCAGAACTAGGTTTGATTCAAATCCAAAGGGACTTCCTATTAAGAAGCTACAAATATCAATTAAGGCTTACTAACCCAAAAAGTCAGTTAAGAAGAAACTTTTTTACCCAGCATATTATTCCTATGTGGAATACCCTTCCAAAGGATGTTGTAGAAGTTGATTCTTTTGACTGCTTCAAGACTAAACTTGATAGTTTCCTACTGAACTTGGGTCGAGGGGACTAATGCCTACGTCCATAGGAGATGTATATAAATGGGCTGTCAGCCTTCTGTACATCTAATTTTACTAGAAGTATGACATCCTAGTGGTATATATGTGGGGAAAGAAAAAAGGGGAAGGCTCAGGGAGAAGAAGTGATAAATGGGAAGCTTAACAGAGAATATGTGAAACAAAAAGGTGATGATGGGAAAGACAAGGCATAATAGGAGTGAATGAGCTAGAGAAATCCTTAGGTGGGGACTAATTAACAAGGCCTAGTAAGAAGGCTGAAAGGTGACAAATGTGGGGGAAGAAGACAGAGATGGAGACACATGGTGAAAATGAAAAGAAATTGAATGTGTACAGATACAAACATATGTAGGTTGTACAGCCAATCGTCTTGCATCATCAGGGGGAGTAAGGACTACAGATAGACTATGCAGAGACTTTCGTATTCTAAAAACAGGCTGGTGAAAGGAAGAGGAAGATGCAGCCTCTCATAAGGATGCCCTGATCTGCATGGGTGGGAAGAGGTAGAAGTGTAGTCAGAAGGCTCCGGGGGCAGTATGTACACCACCAAGACTCAGACAGAAGGCCCAGGGGCATCAGATGCACAGCCAAGATCCATATATTTGGTGACCCTGGCATGAGTTCTGTGATACAAAAGGGTCTGGGGGAGGCGTGGGTCTGCGGGGAGCCATGGCCAAGTTCTCTGCAATAGCCTCTACCAAAGCGGGCATAAGGCTTATGAAAGAAACCCCAGCCCTGACCCCAAGGAGGTCATTTTAGACATCTGAAGGTCAGTCAAAACACACTCAGCATTGGAACCAAAATGCTTCTTACCTCTAAAGAAGCATTAAGGACCCACTGCTGAATATCAGTGGCAAAGTCAGCCACACACAACCATGAGTGGCAGTGAAGGCAAATGCCAAAAGCAGCTGCGTGAGTCGCAGTATCAGAGGCATCATAAGCTGCCCTTAAGTGGTACTTACCAGCCTCTATCTGGTCCATCAGGGAGTTTTTCAGCAATGGCAGCCATAGACTTCCACAGGCTGTTTGGATATTTAATCTTCCACAGGCTGTTTGGATATTTAATCATGTAAGCCTGGTATTTGTCAATTTTTAGGCCAAGGGACACAGACACATATGTGCTCTTGCCCATCACATCCAGCTTTCTCAATTCCTTGTAAGGGGGAAGAGACCTTATGTGTCTTGGAGCTTTAGATTTGTCATGTGCAGCCATGAGAACCGCAGAATCTGTCTTTTTTTCTTTTACTTTATTTTGAAGGTTTTCAAATGTAATACAAACAATACAATACAATACAATGGGTCAAGTACATTATAGTGTATGGTGGAATGCTGTTATGCATGGAATTCTGTGCCTGGAATATATTTGTTCTGCTGCAGTGGTGACATCATTATGTTGTTCTGCTGCAGTAGTGATGTCACTACTGCAGCAGAACAACTTGGAATGCTGCCACATACTTGATTCCCCCTATCCAATTAAGCTGGAAGTTGTTTTTCAGATTCGAACTTGCAGAAATATCTGCAGCACACAGTGTCAGTAATTTGAGCCTACCAAAAACCCTCAAGTGCCCCCCCAATCACCAGTTCATTGAAACAAAGTGCAATGTGTGAAACAGGCATGGATGACCATACACTATATAGAATAGAGGATGGGCAACTATATGCACAACAAGTGTGTTGTGCCACCTTGGGATCTGATTCCCATGGACCTCTCGAGCTTCTCTCTCAAGGTCACAGTGAATCAGAACCCCTCGGTGGCACAATCCACTGGTTGTGCATAGTTGCCCATCTACTATCCTATGTATAATCCATATCTTATTTAGTTTTATCAAGTAAAAAAGAAATCAAACATCAAACAGAAGTATGTAGGCCGACTACATTCTTCAAATATAGCATGGGTTGTACATTTCATGCAGCTGAGGATTAAAAGAAGAAAGATAACAATGTCTTGGACCTGCTAAGAATCGCCTAATTATTAGTTGATGTGTAAGGGTTTCTGGGATTAAATAAGCTGCTATTCAATTAATTTTAGAACTAAATAAGTAAGTAAGTGAGGGAACAAAAGGATACCTCTCCTAGAATGTTCCTTCATGTCCTGTGCCTTCCCTAAGAGTGAGGTTCCTGACAATGCTTTCCTGTGTATAAGGTCTGTATTTAGGTTTATATAAATGTCCCTCCCCTTCAGGATTCCCCCTATGTATTCAATTAAGGCACAAATTCTTGTCTGAGTCATAATATAAAAAAAAACAACATCTAGAATCTGTCTTTGGTTGAGTGGAATAAGACGGCATATCCGAAGGGGCAGGGTATTGTTCATCTTCTTTACGAGCCATGGCAGGCAAAGCACTGGGCCTGTGTCAAGCAGCCATAGTGGCATCCTCCAAAGCCAAATGGATAGGAGGAACAATAACTGTAGGCAGAGTAGAAACCTCTAAAAATTCATGAATGGTTTTCTTGGAGGAAATCTCCTTCTCAGCAGTGAAGTTCAGCTTGGTCTGTAACTGCCTTAGGACAGCCTGAAAAGAAGTCTTCTCAGGAGGGGACCAAGATGCATATGTACACTGTCCTCACTGCATGAAGAAGCTGTGGAGCTTGTTCACCACATTGGGGGGGGTCAGGCTTTCTTCCACCTCTTCATATTCCTCCTCCATTAAATCTAGATTATATTTCAGCTCTTCCTACTCGTCAACAGCAATAGGCAGTGGGTCAATGGCAGGAGAAGGTTGCACTGGAGGTGTCACTGACAGTATAAGTGACGCCAAAAGAAGCTCCTGGTGAGGCGTAGGAACCTATAGAGGGAGTGCAGGCATCAATGAAGTCAACAGTGGCAGACCTGGCAGCAGTGATGGAATTAAATTCTATGGCAGAGCCAGGGGAAAAACTTTTGAAACAGTTCAGACATAGTTTGAAACAGCATCTGCATGTCAGTGGATACTAATGGGGTCGTTAAGCACTGATTTGTCAATGGTACAGCATCCAACAGTGGAATCAGCTGCATATCCCCTTGTGGGGGATTAAAGCTTGTGCAAGATCCCAAATCTGATGTCTGAGAGATGGTTTGGGGGCAGCAGAGCCCAAGGATTTAGCCTGGGATCTTTCTTAGAGAACCTACCTATTTTAAGAGAAGAGTGAGACCTACCAGTAGAGGCATCTTTCTCATGATGCGACTGCTTCTCTTTTTCAGCATGGCAGTGTTTTTCAACCACTTTTGCAGCCTACTCCTTTTTTGTCTCTTTTCGATGAGTCAATAGCCATCATCGCCAACTACAGGGAGTGGCAGGTCAACTGTATTCAAAGCATTCAACTGTATTCAAAGCATTCAATGTATTTCTAGTCAGTTTTATCACCTGTACCATTCTTAATTTATGTAATTGTATTTTATTTCCTATGTGCCATCCTCATGGCCTGGGTTGTGCCTGAAAATGGTCCTTTGGATTAGTGCACCTACCCGGTAAAGAAATAAATAAATGAACGGGGAGCTGTGGGAAGAAGGCACAGGTGGCGATGGTGAAGCAGCCTACAACATGTTGTTTGTCCTCGATTGCCTACATTTTAAGTAAACTTGTAAAACTTTCTTGTGATATCTCTGTGTAGCCTGGTTAAAACCCTGGAACATACTGCAGGCCTTCATGTCATGAGAGAGGCCCAGGCAGCAGATGCACACATCATATGCATTGTCCTTATAAATCTTGACTTGTCGCAATGACAACAGTTGAACAATGGTTCGCTATCTTTCATTGGCAGCATAAACATTTAATTAAAACAAAAAATGAACAAAGAAGTAGACGTGTTAGTGATACTTGTTAAGTTTGATGTCATTCTTCAGCAGAGGTGGACCGTTGATTGGTTAATGGTTAGAGAACTGTGGCATGATGGGGCTGCTCACATTATATAGGTAGCAAGGATACATGCTGACATGGGCGGCCCCAGCTAGAAAAGGTTTCCAGGTGGTCCTGACACTGATGACTTATAGTTCCATGATGTGGCTCAATGGATGAAGCGATCCTTGAAGAAGATCTATATTTTACACGAAAGCAGTTGATGGAAAGTGATTTCTTTCATACTGCTTTAATCAGCAGAGAATCTTGACTGACAAAAGCAGTGTAAGAACTCACTTTCACAAAAATACAGTCAACTGTAGAACATTTATTTTTTAAACTAAGCATTCATGGAAAATTGCACAGTTTTTATCTTATATTTCAAAAACTATGTAAGTTAAAAATGTGCCAGTTGCCAACGTGTTTATCTTAGGCCAAACTCTATCAAACCTGTAATTCTCATATTTCAAAACAGAAACATAGAAGTTGACGGCAGATAAGGACCGCAAGGCCCATCCAGTCTGCCCATTTCTTTTTCTACCTTACAAATGTGCCATCGGCCTTTGCTCTGTCAGTGGCCTATCTATTCATACTCATTTGTATTGCTCCCTTATGACTATCCCATGTCTGTTTGAAGCCCTGCACTGTATTCATAGCCACCACTTCTTGAGGTAGGCCATTCCATGCATCCACCACCCTTTCTGTGAAAAGAATTTCCTCATTCCCCTTAATCGCCCCCTCTAATCTCATGATGTGTCCTCTTGTCCTGCTATTTTTCTTATATTTAAACATGTTAGACTCTTTCACCTTGTTAATGCCCTTAAGGTGTTTGAATGCCTCGATCATATCACCTCTCTCCCTCCTTTGCTCAAGGGTATACATATTGAGCTCTGTTAATCTGTCCTCATACGTGTTCTGATGCAGTCCCTGCACTATTTTGGTTGCCCTTCTCTGGACTGCCTCAATTTGGTTAATGTCCTTGTGAAGGTGTGGCCTCCAATACTGCATGCAGTACTCCAGATGGGGCCTAACCAGTGTCTTGTAAAGAGGGATTATTACCTCCCTCTTACGACTTGTGATACCCCTACTAATACACCCTAACACCCCCCTAGCCTTACCTACTGCTTTAGAGGTCTGCTTGGATGATTTCAGGTCATCAGTGATGATGATGCCCAAGTCTCTTTCTTCCTTTGTGACTGCTAGCAACTCCCCTCCCAGCCTATAGGTGGCAAAATTGAGTTATTCAGTAGGTGAGCAAAAATAGATCTTAATTTTGGTCTTTTTTATGTTTCTTTGCACTTTTATAACTTTGCCCTCCCAACTGACTGTCACAAAATTTCCCAAATCCAGAGATCCTGGCACTGACTCGACACATACCAAATTTCAGACAGAACAGTTAAATGCAACTCAAGTTATTAAGGTGCAGAAATTGGATTTTACATTAAAATGCCTACTCAACCCTAATATACAGGCATAACTTTGCCTGCAAAATATCCAGTATATATTTATGCAATGATTTTCAGAATAAATGTATGCAAGTATTTTAGATATTTTGAGGGCAGTCAGACCTAGAGAGGGACTACTGTGTTTATCCTTACTCTCTAGGTCTATTAATCCACACAGTAGGTCCATAGTGGCAATAGAAGTCCAGACTGAGCTCTTCTGTGTTGCTCTTCACCTTCATTCAGTGATGTGCTGGGATAACATCACTGTTGAAGGTGGCCACTGACCAATCAGGACACAGGATTTTTCCTGCAAAAGTATAATAAAAGCACAGCATAAATCCAGTATGTCATGTCCCTAATACTAATATCACTGCTGTTTTTCCTCGTGCAGTTTGACCTTCTGACAGCACTCATGGCTTTGCCACTCATGATGTCATAAGGTCAAACTGCACTAATAAAAAATATCAGTGATCCTTTCACTAGGGCCATGGCATAGCCGACTGATACTGTAGATAGACAGACAGACAGTCAGACCAGGCCATCATTTTTGGTAAGATGTTACCCAACAACTGGTTCTAAAAAGGAATGAGCAAGTCATTTTGCAGCAAGCCTGTGGCAGACAATGAAACTGGCAGCAATGATGGTGGACCTGATGGTGGATGTAGAACGACTAGTGATCCATTACAACATGCATGTTGCTATTATTGTTGTCTATCCTTGCTTACAGTGCTACGACAGTATGTCTCTTGAGCACTCTTCACGCTGAGTTACTTCATATTTGATCTTGAAATGTTTATATACTTTATGAATTTGAATTCTATCTGTATCCCTCCCCAGGAAGTGTCAGGAAATGACCTAGTTTATAGCTCAGTAGTGTCCACCTGGTGACAATTTCAAATAAAAATATAAACAGTACCCTATCCCAAGGGATACTTTATGATTTTCTGTGATTGGTACATCACTAATACTTGGTAGTCTGCTTGTGCACTTTTGTTTAAAGGAGAAAAAGAGACACAAAAAAGCATTTGTATGTATAATAAAATAATGTTTTATTTAATATGCTGCCATGCATCTATATAGTGTAACAGAGTGAAGTATAAAATAGCTAATATACAAAATATAGCACACTAATAGGTTTCTTGGAAATCAATCTGAAATATACCAAACATGATTATAGTTATGTACATCATAACCTCAATACTTCATCTCCAGGAATTTTTTTTGGCCATGAAAAACTGCAATCCCCCAATCATATTAGAAAAAATGTATATACACAACACTGAGTAAATGAAATAGCAGACACATTTTGATATATCTTCTTTTGACACATCAACAGTTCTCTAGGTCATAAAAATTCTCTCAGTGAAAGGAGTGCAACATACACAGTTACCAATTTAATAACTCACAGCAAGTAATGAGACAGAAGCTTACAGTATGCAGATAACCGAACACACATTACAGAAACAAATGTATGGCTTTAAAGTGGGACAAATTTTGCTACAAAGTCCAACAATGAGGATACAGTGTCAGTTTGAGAAATCATTTAATAACTTCCCCATAATCTGTCAATTAAAAAAAAACCATCTGATTTGTGTTAAGCAATATTCATTTAATGAACTTCACAGACTATAGGCTGTATCCAAATGATTAAATCCAAAATATTAAAGTACATGTCTTTTTTGTTCTGTTCCTAGTAATAGTGGAAACAAAAAGATGCACATATTTGAAGTAAAAATGAAAGCTAGCGCTAGCGGTTGTCTATTTCAGAATATTCTTGTGAGTAAAACCCTGATAAGGCCAAGGCAAATAAAAAAAAAAATATTGATTCTTGTTGGCTTAGTCAAGTGGGTCTGTGCTGGGATTCGGGTGTCCTGCTCTCAACCAGCAGGAGCCTGGGTGTATTGCAGAGGCAATGCGTGGTCACTCATTCAGTCTGATGTATAGAAGTCAATGTGTGGTTGTAGCAACCCTAATGTCGTGGGGGTACAAAACATCTGGGACAAATATCCCCCTAATTAGTAATTTGCAGTATTTTCAAGATATGTTTTCAAAAATGTTTTAATCATGTTGCACTTGTGTTGCTGATGAGGCTTTAAACCAGACCCTCTCCCTTCCTTCCTTCCTCCCCGTGACATCAAGGTACAAGTTATCTTTTGCTGGTACAGGGTATAACAAAAAAATGTAAGTCTCAGAGGAGAAAAGCGACAATCACTGACTGCTCCAAGACAATACCCAGGAAAAAAAAATCCAAGGACTTGAATATTTATTTGTCGGGCCTAAGATTACATCACTGGTATGGAACAATTTTGTAGTCCCATGCAGTATCTTACTGTATCAATGTTTCTGCTGCAATGAAAATAATGGCACTGGTGAACGACTATGGACCAGTGCAATTAGCGAAGCCAGTGTGGTATGTTAGTTACACTACTCAGTGTTAGTTAATATGCTTATATTTCTTTTAGCAATTCTTTTGAGTTGGGGGTTCTGCCCCCTCTTCCCTGTGTTTATCACACCCCATTTTTTTTTTATTTATACTGGGGTGGAGGTGGAGTCAAAGTCCCCCATTTCAAACTGACAAAAGAAACAGTACATCCATACCCAGTTTAATGTACAGCTGTACTATGCCACACTAGTTTTACGCTGGCCTGTAGTCCTCCAGTATCAGCAAAATAACAAGGATCACATCGTCAGGGTTATGTAGAGAGGCAATCATCTCCAGAAGAGTAAATACTTGTATTGTGTATCTCAAGTAGGTTGAAGAAAAAACTGGAAGGATGGAGACCATACACACTGGGGAGTTTTATGTGGAGTGATAGACTGCCTGCTTAATAATATAAATCAAACCAAAATTCTTATTAATGGCTCAGACACTTTTAAAGAAATGTATGCACTGAACCAATGTCACCTTCTTTTGTATTCCTTTTCAAAGTCCAAGGTAAGGAAATATTTATATATCGAATGAGAAGACACACTCATTTTATATTTAGATCAAGTTCATACTGTATATGCCAGGCTGGATGCCAGGAATTCCCAGCCCTGACAAACCCATTATCTGTGCACTGCCCCCTATGGCCTTGCTTCCCCCAGCCACTGTAGGGTTCACTGTGGCAGAAGAATGTAAGCCATCCCTCCACATCCTTGTAGCCACCCTGTGAAGAGGAGCAAGCTTCCTGATCTACTGCAGGTTTCACTGCGACTCTGAACCATGGCATCAGCCAACTGCATCCTCACAGCCACTCTGTGCAAAGAAGCAAGCTTCCCAAACCACTGTAGGGTTTGCTGTGGCAGTGGAACACGGCACATGCCCTCCCTATGCAGAGTCACACTGCCATTCGCAATGCTCTTCCCAACTAACCACTAACTCGCTGGACCCTCTCTTTGCTTATGAATTCAATTGCTGCCTGTAATCCTTGCATATCTACAGTCTCCATCTTTTCATTTTTCCTGAAGTGCTTGGGATTAGCAAACTACTGAGTCATTTATTAGAGAAGCTTTCTGAAATCTGGCACTAAGATATCTGTTTAACTATACACATATCAAGTAAGTACTGTTAATACATACAGCAGTTATACAGTCTTTATGTCACAAATGCAGAAATACAGACCCTAATAGATACTTAACCCAAACAGTTACTAATGTTCAGCCAGGATTTATTGGTGCAGTCCTAGCCACTGCTAAGCATTTAAAACACTACTGGTAAGGAGAATAACATCATGTGACCTGAGAATTTATCCCAGGACACTGGAATGTTGTCTTTATGCTCTATCAGCTAATCTTAATTCTTCTTATTTGCAGGATTTGCTGGTTGAGAAAAAAAAAAGACAGCAGGAGTCCAAGGCTAGCCAGCTGGCTTAATAGCTTGTCTGGTAGAGCAACAGAATAGTATTCCCAGAGGCCAAGGTCAATTCCTAGTTAGGGTACAATTTCAATGCTCATAACAGGTGCCAGTTTGACAGCATTGGAGACTGAAGACCTTCATTAGCATAACAAGTAAAGTGTGGGTGGCCATAATGAATAACCCCCCCCCCCCGACATGATGCAGTTTTTCCTTAAGTGACTGCCTGGGGTGAAAGACTAGTCCACACTCTATGCCATTTAGTCTTTGGCATTTCATTTGAGACTGCAAACATACATGTCAATTAGTGTCAGCTGTGATAGGGCTTTTAGTGTGATGTGGCTATCCAACTGAATGAACTGCGCAGAGACTGCCACAAATAGTTTCAAATAGGCTCTTCTATCATTTGCTGCATTTCATCACTGTAAATAACCTGCAGTACAGTCACCAGTCAATGACTGATGATGTCTTTTACCAAGTTTCGAGCACAACCAAACCAAAAAGGGACGCCAGTCAGTGATGTCAGTTCACATTATTGATTTATTTAAACACCAGGACAGACCTCCATCCTGCATGATACGTTTCAGACATCAAGTTCAGCCTTTGATAAAAGACTTGATGTCTGAAACGCATCAGGCAAGATGGAGGTCTGTCCTGGTGTTTAGTGACACAGTCAAAGAAGTCAATCATATTCGTTTGACACAATCTCCCATCCATAAACCCATGCTGCCTCACATCCTGTAGACCATGCTCCTCTAAATAGTCCACCAAAATTTCCTTTAGTATGGTTTCCATGAGCTTGCCCACAATGGAGGTCAGACTGACTTGTTTGTAATTCCCTGGGTCATCCTTGGGACCGCTTTTGTGGATGGGCACTACATGTGCTGTTCTCCAGTCCTGTGGCACCACACCTGACTCGAATGAAGTATTAAATAGGTCTGCCAGTGGCTCAGCCAGCTCCTCCAACAGTTCCTTTATTACACTTGGATGTACTCTGTCCGGGTCTGGTGATTTGTCCACCTTCAGTGCTAGCAGCCCCACCCTCACTCTATCCTCCTTTATCACTACATCTGTGTTCCCCTCCCCCCGCTCCTCTTTTCCCTCCTGAAGGCACTGGTTTATTCTTCTCCCTGGTGAAGACGGAACAAAAGTATTCATTTAGTATCTCTTCCCCCATTATCCTCCAACCACTTCACCCCTTTCTTAAGCCTAACAATCCCTTCCTTCTCATCCCTTTTCTCACTTATATAGTGAAAGAAAGCCTTCTCCCCCTTCCTAATTCCTTCAGCTATCTGCAGCTCCTTCTGTACCTTTGCTCGCCAGACTTCTTTACTTGCCTCACTAGCCAACCTTAGGTAATTTTCCCTATCCACCTCTTTCTTGGTCTTCCTGAAATTTCTATAGGCCAACCTCTTTTCCCTTACTGCCTGGGTGACCCCAGAACTGAACCAGCTGGGCGCTTTGTCCCTTGTGTTCTTCCCGCGAGCCTAACACACTCATATGTGGCAACCAGTATTCCTTCCTTAATGATGGACCACCTTTGGTCCACTCCATATCTGCTCTGATGCCTGCCAGATGGCTCCTTAGCACTTTGCCATTTTCCTGAAGTCCGCTGTCCTGAAATACAAGATTTTGGTCTTAGTCGGGATGCATTCAATGCCCATATCTAACTGGAATCACACTGTGCAATGATCACTTCCATGTAGTGGCTCCCTGACCATTATTTCCTGCACATGCTCCCCATTTGTGAGCACCAGATCAAGAATTGCCTCAGCTCTTGTTGGTTCAATGACAGCCTGAGTCAGGAACCCACTCTGCAGTCCTTTCAGGATCACCTGACTCCTAGCACATGTTGTGATGGGTATGCTCCAATCCACCTTGGGCAGGTTGAAGTTCCCCACAATTTCCACCTCTCCTTTCCCCACAGCATCCAATATTTGTGAGCTCAGTTCCCTGTCCCTCTCCTCATCCAGACTGGCTGGACTGTAAACCAGCCCCAACCTCACTTTTCTCCCTCTATTGGACCTCAACTGAACCCATAATGCCTCCACCTCCCCTTCATCTAACTCCTCCCTCATGCAAGTTATTCCCTCCATTATATAAACTGTTACCCTTCCCCCCTTCCCGACTACCCTGTCCCTCCTGTATAGTTTATATCTGGGGATCGCAAGGTCCCAATCATGGTGCGATGTTGCCCAAGTCTTAGTTACTGCAGCTATGTCCACCCTCCTGTCTGCTAATAGTGCTTGCTGGTCATCCATCTTGCTTCCAAGACTTTGTGCATTCAGAGACACCACCCTCCACTTAGAATCTGATCTTCCTTCTCTTCCCTCTATTCTTCTATTCACATTTATTCCCTGTGTGTGCACCCCTCCATGTACCCTTGTTATGTGTTCCTCAACCCCTCCATCCATCGCTATGTTCTTGCCCCCTCCACCTCCTCCCCCCTCCAGACCTACTCCATCACTGTGGGGGAAAGGTTCACTGACCTCCTCCTCTCGGAGTCCGTGGACCTGCATGCCCACTGCTCCCCTCCCTCAGTAGTTTAAATTAAATGTAGTGGTTATGTATTCCCCCAGTTTGTCCCTGAGTACCCTCAAACCCTCACTACAGAGGTGTAGCCTGTCTTATGAAAAAAATGCTTTGTTTGACCAGGTCTCCTGCCAGTCCCCAGTACAGATAAACATCTCTTCCCTGCAGAATATGTAGAGCAGTACATTGGAACTCGCTTATTGTGGTCCCTCCATGTATGCTGTTTGTGACTGGTATAGGAAGTGTCTGCTGTAGTGAGGTTGTGAGACTGACTGATCTCCAGTGCTCAGCGATGCTGCTTAAAAGAGTGTAATAGTGTAACAGAACAGAAAGAATGTTAGTGGCTTTGTTTAACATTACTCCACCTACTCTCTCTTCTGCTTCTGCTCTGTTTATACACATTGTATGGTGATCAATCGCTATGTCTTAAAGCAATCAATTAAGCTTAGACAGTTAATATTGTATTTCCTGCATGCTGAGACTAGTCATATCTGTAGATGACACTCCTCTTGATCCTGCTTGCACACACAGAGCTTTTGCCAATAGGAGGAACATGAAGATGAAACTGTCATGGAAAAAATGGATTTTCAATCTTTTTTTTTGGTATTAAACCTGGCCCCATTTCCCCTGTTCATTGTGCATTTTACACAGCAAAGCAGCTACAGTACAGTACTTTCAGCATGCGTAGATGAGTGAGAATGTTGTAATCGCAGGGCTGAGCAGGCTTCCTTTTTGTTAAACAAAGTAGAGTCAGCAGACACTAACCGCAGCCTGTGAAGGGATGTAAGTGACCGGGGGATGAGCTCCAAATGAGTCAGAATAAGGTGCTAATGGCAGTTACCATAGTGCTGACAGCAAGTTAACTGTCTGCAATAGGTGCACCATATGGTCTGCTGTATGCAGCAGATTGAAACAGCACAGCATAGTTTGGCAAAGGCTTACTGTCCATTGTAAGCATCTGTCTATTATAAAGCTATCTGCTGTAAGTGGGCTGCACTGCACTTACCTTGGAGATTCACATACAGGTAATCTGGTTTTATTCCTGTGCACACATCCTCGGCACTGTGACCTCATTTATTGTGGCATCATAATGTGCCAGTTTTGCAGGAGGTGAATGGCTCTTTTTGGTCAGTTGTGATGTTTTAGACAGTGAGGTCATAGGGCTGACAACGTATGAGTAGGAACATAACTGTTCCACACATCACTCCAAGTACTATCAGGTAGAAAAATTAAACCTTCTAATCCTCTAATTAAATCTTCTAATTAGTGAAAGGGAAAACATATAATTACTTCAGAATAGATTACTCTAAGTACAAGTCAACTACTTTCAAATGTTAATATTAAACTGAGGCTGTATACTAACTCTTGAAGGCTGATTTATCTTGACAGATATGTTCCTGAACAACCTGGGAGTGCTATATAGACAGCAATACTGGCTGTAGAGATGATACATCTGGTTTACTGATACTATCTAAAGATATGCCTTCTGTAATAATATGCAATTTAATTGGCAAGCCATGGAACATAAAACATAAAACCTTTTATAAATCAACTGAAGCAGGCCAAGTCTGAAAGTCTTGGCAGGCAGCATGTTGCATTGCAACATGGGACTCCCTGGTTTACAAGCAAGAGCTTTAGAGAGGAAGGCCATTGGTTTATGGAATTCCTCCTTCCCAACAGGTTTGGATTTACCCTGGAGTAACAAAGGTTTTGAGGCTTCAGAGTACACGCACATGATTTGGAGATAGACACACACAGAAACCAACCAATTTGAATATTTGTTCTCTCCTTACATCAATCATGGATCCAACTCACTGCTCTTCAGTATGCCACCTCTTGGTATCCTAAATGCCAGATTCTCAGTGATGGTATGTGAGTGGACTTAGCAGCCAGTGTGGCAGCACTGGTATGTCAGCTCTTATCACCACAGGGAGTGATGTTGCAAGTAGCTCCAATTAAGACGTGAGTCTTAATGGGGGGAAAAAAACAGAAGGCTCCTGTAAATGATGGCCAGGGTGCTCCCCCTGACTTTTGGTGCTGACTCTTGTTTATGTTCCCTGGCATGGTCACCTGACTGGGGTCCCAGCTGTGTGATCAAGTCACTGGAGGCTGGCAGAATCAGGAGAGGGGAGCATAAACTGCCCTGGCTGGAAAAGGCAGAAGCAGCCCCTCCAACTGAACAGGTGCTACTGGTACACATGAAGAAGAAAAAAACGAAACTAAGAAAGAAGCAGGATATGAAAAAAGATTATTCATATAAAGATCATATGCTTCCAACAAGATATAACACTCTATAAATCTAAACCAGGTTTTGAGAGCAAGGAACTATATGGCAACAATATGTTTTTTTTTTTTTTTGAAGAATGGTTATCAGCAGCATTAATTTCAAACAGATGGCCTTTGTTGTGTAGGCTAAATTAAAACAGCACAAAGCCGCCCATGTGCTGGGGGCATGAAGGGACTGGCAAATGAAAAAAGTTGATAAGGCTGCATTAATCATATCTATTTATTCTAATGAATAAACATGTTTTTCAGTCTTTCTGCTAAAAACATAACAGAAATAATATCATCAAAGTACATGAACATAAAAGTGTCTAATTGGCATATTATTGTAGTCCCCGCTCGTTCTATTCTTAGGCCTTCCTAAACTATGAAACCACCAGGACTGCTGGTGTGCAGAGAGGGGTGGGGGCTGCACTTAAATGGATTAAGGAACTTCAAGGTTTGAACTTTGCAGGGGCTGCCAGTATGTGAACTTTAATGTTTAGGATGACCAACATTGGAATTTCTTGGTCTTGAGACTGGTTGCTAATGCTGGATCCAGTGGGATGTTGAGTTTGGCACCAAATGGGTTCCTACTGAGTGCCAAAGGGGCTCAGACAAGTGACATGGTCAAAGGGGACCAAATCACAGAGCCCCATATAAAAAGAGGACTGTGCACAGAAAGGCAGATATGTTTGGGATCCCAAAGTAAGCAGACATAGTGTTCATTCAGAGTCTTAGGAGTATTATTCCTGGGACTTGTGTCAGGATGAATGGTGTTTGAGCAGCATATGCATGTCGGCCTGTATAAAATGACATCTGAATATCAGTGTGCAGCTCTTGGTGGAAGAGTACAGACTTGGACATCAGTGACTCTGCAGTCGCTAACAGTCACGATGCTTCACCTGAAAGAGGATCTGTGAGCCTCCACTTGGTCTAAATTGAGCTCAGTGGAAAGTGCAGCCTCACAATCTATCCTTGGTAACCATCAGTACAAGTGGAAAGCATTCTGTAATCTGCAATCTGTGTGTGCAAGTTTCCTGATTTGGATTACAATTTGGGTTTTTGAGCTGGATTACCTCATGTTTAGAGGTTAGGCAGCCATTTAAGCAACTGCATGGCCTGTGGGGTGTGGCGTATGGGTAAAATACACCTGTAGCACTAAAATCATTACACCAATGCTGGCCAACCCATGGCAACATCTTCAGACCACAACTATTCAACACTGGGTACCCACTGACTGCCATACAGGAGCTCCCACTACAATTAATAGGCCCTTAGCATGATTAAATGGGTCCTATGCATGATGCCAATGCATCACGGAAACCGGGCGCACTGGCATCACTACATCTGAATGCCACGGAGTAGGGTCCCATGGACCCCACATGGTATTCACAGATGGGACATGTGGCAGTTATGCGCAAGATCTCCCAGCCGCAGAGATAGTATGTGCCGGGTGGGTGGGGGGCATGTCAGGATGTGCCCACACTCTGCGCACAATTCACAAAGGTGTGGAGTGCTGGGTGTGGGGGATGCACAATATGATAGGTAACACCCAGCCGTAAGGGATACACTCCCCCAGGATGCCACCACCGGCTGCGATGAAGACACTGGGGCACAGCAGGCCCCCCCCCACATGCCACCCCTGCCCATGGGTACTACAAGGAGGGCCGGGGCAGTCAGGCAAGCACCCGTCTGCCCCTGTGCTGGTGGTGCACAATGCACCATCTTCCTTCTTTGGCACCCTGAGGGCGCGAGGGATCTATCCCGTGCACGCCCGGTCCACGGAACAGTCCTTCATGCACCTGCACACCAGGGCCAAGGATGGGAGCTGCGCAGTGGCTGGTGTCTGAGAATATGATCACCGCACATCCATCCACGGGTACAGAGCTCCACAGGTGGGATAAGCACCTTTGGCGCATTATTCACACCCGTCAGTGCATAGCACCCAATAATTGCATTCTGGTACCAAGGGGATGTGATAATGGCAGCTACTGGTATCCTGTTTTGCTGCTATCCCAAATTGGGATTTCCTAAACAGAGGCATGTACCATTTATTCACCCCACCTAAGTCGGTCACTTAACTGGGGCTGGTCAGCTACAGCATTGCATGCCTAACAGTTTTCTATTGCAGAGGTTTCAGAGTTGTAATAAACTGTGCTGTTCCTGCTACCCTGGTGTCATTGTTGTTCGACTATTGCTCAGTATTGCATTGTGGGGGGAAGCTACGGTGAAGCAGAAGTGGGTAGAAGAAGAAGAAGAAGAAGAATCAGCATTTATATAGTGCTTTTCATACATCCAAAGTGCTTTACAAGCAATGCTAGACTGGTAGTGAAGTGACTGAATGTGTGGTGGCGGCCATATCGCACATCATCACCCACACACAGCCTCGATAATTGCATGAACCGGTTTATGGGAAGGGGAATGTTGGCCAGGACACCAGGAATGTTCCCTACTCTTTGTGAAGAGTGCCCTGGGTTCTTTTACTTCCACCTGGACACCCACCTGGAGCAGGAAGGTGTGGCTTTTCAGAGGATGAACCACACCACCATATAATCCAATAGGTCACATTTTCTGGGTGAAGGCAATACACACAGCCACAGTATGAACTTCTAAGGTCAGGGGACTGCTGATGCTCAGTCAGTTTTCAGGCAGTGGAGAAAGGTGGGACGTGTCCCTCAACCCCCCACACTCTATGGCATAATTTTACAAGTGACAAGCCATGGATTCTGTTTCTAGGGTTCTGTTCTCAACTGCCAGTCACACAGGCAGCTTTCAACAGCCACAGAGTACACTTCTGGGATGTACTACATGATTCAGTGGCTAACTTGCAGTTTCTGGTCCTAAAAAAACATAAAACTAGATGACATATGTGCAGATTTGATCAAAAATTAAAATAAAAGTAAGTATCTGCAAACAACAGCCTGGAAGGGACTGAAGGAAGACTTTTCAATAGTAACTTTCTTGTAGAGGATAATGGGCATTTCTACTGTGTAAATAAAGTGCTTCTGACATTAACGTACGATGTGTGATAGGGAGTTTACTCACCTGATAAAGGTGATTATAGAAACACCTTTTACAGTGCTCCGAGCCATCGCAAAAGGGTTATAGAGATATCCTCTGATAGGATGATATACAAACTGAAAGTCGCAATCCGATCCAGTCTCTGCCCTCTCCTGTTAGGTCTTTCTCAGTGTGAAACTGCCAAAGCTGCTTCTTATGTGAAAAACCTTAGACCATACTCATGTGGAAAAAAACACAAATGAAATAGAGAAAACAGCTTAACACCATTGGGGATCAGAGACCAACCACATGGATTCAATGGGCTTTACTATCACAGCCACGAGACAGAAACCAAAATAAACATTCCTAATACATTCCTCCGTAACTCTTGCAGATACTAGTAGAGATACTAAGAGCAGAGTATGTATACATCAAACACATTAATAAAAACTGTAACCCTACTAAAAACAAACATATTCCTGTATTTCTCCTCCCCATCAGGTAAGAAGTGACATGCTGTAAAAGGTGCAAAAGATAATAGAGGTTTACTCATCTTGTAATCTCCTAGGTCTGATGGAAGGGAGATGCCACTTTAGGTACAAAGAATGAGACCATCTTAAGAATGACCCTATGCTTGTGTAAAGTCACCTTGTTGTCTGTCCGGATTCTGATGTGACAACCCTGAACCCTGTGGTGGAAGTGTTTGAGCGCTACATTGACTGCTTGCATTTTTAGCACATTGATGGGTAGTTTTGCTTTGTAAGAGGACCATGTCCCTTGCACCGTTGACTCATCCAGAACTGCACTCCAGTTGTGTAGACTGGTGCCTGTGTCTACTGATATCAAGATCTGTTTGTCCAGGATTGCTCCCTGCCATAGGTTGTTCTCTAAAGTCCACCACTGAATGGATTATTTTACTGGCGGAGAGAGTGTTAGACATTCCTGATAATTTTATGAGGCATGATTCCAGTTGTTCAGAAGGAACCTCTGCAGTGGTTTTATATGCAGTCTTGCCCAGTTGTGGAGATCTATATAGGATGCCAGTACATCTAGCAGCTGCATCAGATCCCAGACCGTAGACACTTTCCGAGATAGGACTTGGTGACAGTGTGTCTTTAAACAGAGAATGCAATCATTTAGTGGACAAACTGTCCCCCTCGCTGTATGGGACATGTCCCTAGGTGTTCTAGAGTCAATGACAGGTTGAGACTGCCCTTAGTTGTGTTTACTATCCAACTGTGTTGGGTCAACATTTCTCTTGCTCCTTGTGTTGCCTGCTTAGGCACAGTTGATGATCTGGCTCTTATTAACCAGTCTTTGAGATATGGGATGACACAAATCCCCTCTCTTTGAAGATTTGCTGCCAGTGCGGTCAAGAAGTTTATTAATACCCTTGGGACCAACGCCAGGCCAAACGGAAGAATTTGTATTGAAAATGGAGGTTCAGAATGCAGAATCTTAGGAACTTGTGGTGAGCAGGATAAACTGGGATGCATAGTTAGGCATCTTTAAGAGTTACAGAAGTCAAATAGCCCCCTTTCTATCATCACCTTGTGTTTGCTAGATTTGGACAGGTCATCCAAATGGAGTTCACTCTGAAGAAAGGGGGGTTACTACTGGGGTACCGCAGGGTTAAGTACTGGGACCGGTCCTCTTTAATGTGTCTATAAGTGACATTACAGAGGGACTGGAAGGAAAAGTATGTCCCTTTGCAGATGACACAAAGATCTGCAACAGGGTCGATACAGAAGGTGGGGTGGAAAGGATGCAAAGGGACTTGGCAAGGTTGAAGGAATGGTCAAATGTATGGCAGCTTAGATTCAATGCAAAGAAGTGCAAAGTAATGCACCTGGGAAACAAAAACCCAGGGGAAGAGTACACAATGGGGGTGAGATACTAACAACAAAAAATGGAAAGGGACCTGTGGGTAGTCATGTCAGATGATCTTAAGGTGGGTAAGCAATATATGAAGGCAGTAAGGAGGGCTGGCGGGATACTGGGATGCATAGGGAGAGGCATCACCAGTAAAAAACAGGAAGTTGTTATCCCTCTATACAGACAGTTGGTAAGACCCCATCTGGAGTACTGTGTGCAGTTCTGGAGACCCCATCTCCACAAGGACACAGACAGAATGGAAACTGTCCAGAGGAGGGCAACTAAAATGCTGCAGGTTCTGCATCAGAAGACATACAAAGAGAGATTAAAGGAGCTTGATATGTATACCCTCAAGGAGAGGAGGGAGAGGGGGGACAAGATAGAAACTTTCAAGTACCTCAAGGGAATCAACAAAGTCTAAGATGATAGCATCTTTCAGAAAAAGGGATGTACAAGAACAAGGGGGCACAATTTGAAGATAGAGGAGAGACGGCTCAGAGGTAATATGAGGAAGTATTTTTTCACAGAGAGGGTTGTGGATACATAGAACAGCCTTCCTGAGGAGGTAGTGGAGTCAAAAACAGTGGGGGAATTCAAGAATGCATGGGACAGACATAAGGCAATTCTAGTAGGGGGTAGGAGGAAGTTGGCTGTTGGTTAACTAGGACCTGCAGCTCATCCATTAGGTAGGGAAATGGGCAGACTAGGTGGGCCAAGCTGTCCTTATCTGCCGTCAAATTCTATGTTTCTATCCTGGATGGCCTTCATATATCTCAGGATGGCTCTGGTGGCATAGATTGACACAAAAGAAGCTTTACTCATCATGTGAGCCTTCTTAATAGCATATTCTTCTTTCTTGCCTTTCAGAGCATTCAGATCAGTGGGTCCTTCAGATGGTAGAAGGGTGTGGTGGCACAGTGAAGCTATTTGTGAGTCGACTCTTGACGGAATGGACCAATGTCTTGTCTTTCTTCAGGAAGTGGGTATATTTTGTCAAAAGTAGCCTTCTCCCTAGACCTGACAGGATCTGGGGCATCCCATTCTTTGTTCAATACATCTTTGAGTGCCTTATATACTGGAAAGAAGGTTGGAGATTTCTTTCTTTCTCTTTCCAGCAGAACCAGCTTCTGTTATACCTGAGGTGCTGGCTCCTTGAATTTCAGAGTCTCACAAACCACCCTGATAATCTGAGGAATGGTATTGTATGGGCAGAGACAAGCAGCAAGGTCCTCTCTCTGTTCCTCTTCCCCTTCATTTGATTAATTTTCTCCACTTGGATCCTCCAGTTCCTCCTCCTCCTCCTCAGGTCTGGTTTTCTTGGACT
Organism: Neoceratodus forsteri; assembly: GCA_016271365.2. Classification (NCBI taxonomy): domain Eukaryota; kingdom Metazoa; phylum Chordata; order Ceratodontiformes; family Ceratodontidae; genus Neoceratodus; species Neoceratodus forsteri. The sequence continues at coordinate 653,195,044 of CM057455.1, read as the reverse complement.
TAGACCTAGCCTTGTCCGGGTCCTTCCTCAGTTGTTCGGGGTTGGAAAGGGCCTCAGTCTTCTCAAGGAGCTTCTGAAACATGTCAGCCATAGTACTTTCTGACACTGTAGATGTAGAATCTTCCAGACTATCTTCTGCTGAAGTACCTGATACTAGCTTATCCCCTGAGGATCGGCATCCACCAAGCAGAAAGAACACAGATCTCCAGATTGAGTGGCTAGGCGAAAGTTGAGGCATTTCCTCCAGACCCTTCTTGAACAACCCATCTCGGTAGTCAGGGTGTTAAACCTGCAAATATGAGATGAAACAAGGGTCAGTACCCAACTGAATGCAACTGATATGTCTATAGACAGGAACACCAAGATGCCACCACAACAGCAGACATATGAAAAATATGGAAAGGCAATTCTGTCGAAGACTGGTTACAGACTGGGTGGGAGAAGACACACCAAAGTCTGTAAACAGGATGCTAGCCTAGTAAGGAATTTAACAGCAATACCAAGATCTAGAGGGAAGAACTAGTCTACCCTACCACGAAGTGGCCACCGGCCACCAGGGCTTAGACAAAATGGTAACCAGAAGTGCCACGAGTGGACAGACAACAGAACTCGATTTGGATTAAGCAAACCTCATATTCTCATTCATTGCTTGGCAGCTGGCTAGATAAAACATCAGAAAAAAATAGTTGTGTGCAGATATTAAGTTAAGCCCACGTAGGGTATAACAAAACCACAGGCCTCACCCAAAATGGCCTCTGAGCCCCCCTGTCTCGTGAGGTCTCAGGGCCATACAGGCACTCAGCAAGCTTAACATGACCTTTACAAAATGGTGCCAAGAGCTGGCTGACCCAGAGATCTCAGTGACTGGTAAACACAAAAAGCAATCTCTTTCCCAAACATGGCCACTGTGACCTGGCCTACCAATGAGTTCTCAGTGCTGATCTTTGTCCCAGACAACATGGCTGCCACGAACAGGCCCATACTACTCAGCCTCCAGTCAGGCCCAGAACTAGAAACAGGATGGCTGTGCTCTCATCATGCCCCCAGAAAGAGACTGCGTGGTCCCAACAATCAACCTCCACGGACATCCTTAATGTGAACAAGGCCTCACACCAACAAAAAGTGAACATGGAAGTGGACCAAAAATAGAGCCAAGGAGCTAGGAAATGGCAACTAGCTAGATTCCCCAGACCGATGAGCTCATGTCCTACGAGCTACTAGTACCCCAGAGCCACAGCTAGAAAAGGACTGCTGTACCACCCACGTATCATATGGTACTGGAGGCATCGGGACCAAACAGAGGAACACCAAAATTTACAATAATTATCCTGGAAAGTCCTGAGTTATACCAGAACAGAGTTGTAAAAGCATGTGCAAAACTGAAACTGCAGTCAGGGAACCATGCTAGGCTAGAGCAACACACAAACTTTTCTCCTGATTTCTCTGTAAAAACAAAATCATAACCAATGCCACAATGCTTGACAAGTTCATCCCTAATAAACAAACTTATCCTGAATCAAATAAATAGACCACCAAGGCATAAATGCTGCTATTCAGTTGCACAGTACCAAACCACACTGGAAATGCCTAGAAGCAAAAAACAGTCAAAAATAAAAAAAAATGACCAACTGAAACACGTACACTGCAGGCAGAACATAAGAACAGAACCCAGGAAGCAGAACAGCATGAAGAACAAAAGCAGTCTGACCACACTATTGACTAGGGAAATGCTGACCCACCCAGCAGAGAAGGCCCACTAGCATGGTCAGGAGGAAAAAAAGTATCTAAAAAGCTGCCAAAGGGCCAAAAAATGTCAGAAAAATAGGTTCATAGAAATATAAAATTTGACAGTAGATAAGGACCGCTTGGCCCACCTAGTCTGCCCATTTTCCCTACCTACTGTAACACACTAGACCCTACTTGATCTCCAGCTTAGCCCTCCCTTCTCTAATAACTAAGGTTCCCTTATGTCTATCCCATGCATTCTTGAATCCCGCTACAGCTTTGCCCCCACCACCTCTGCTGGAAGGCTGTTCCAGGCATCTACCACTCTTTCTGTGAAGAAGTGCTTTATTACATTTCTCCTTAGTCTAACCCCCCTCCAGCTTCATAGCATGCCCCCTTGTTCTTGAGCATCTTTTTTTCTGAAATATACTTTACTGTTGTACCTTGTTTATACTGGTGAGGAATTTGAAACTCTATTATATCTCCCCTTCCCTCCTTTCCTCCGGGGTGCACATATTGAGGTCCTTTAGTCTTTACTCACAGGGTCTCTGGTGCAGACCTTGCACAGTTTTAGTTGCCCACCTCTACTCTATGTCATTCCGGAGATGTGGTCTCCAGAACTGGACACAGTACTCTTCCCAGCCAGTACATGAATAAACAAAATGTAAAACTTGAAACGTACCAAAATCTTGATTCTTACTTAAAAGTGCATTGAATTGGCAAGGAGCCAGTATGAAAAGTGACCATCCGAGAGAGATGCACAAAATAAACTGAGGGAGATCTAACAGGAGAGGGTGGAGAATGGATTGGATTTAGAATTTCAGTGAGTACTTCAGCCTATCAGAGGACATCGCTATAACCCTACTGTGATGGCTCAGAGTGCTTAAAAGGTGCAGTAGGTAAGTCTGATTTGGTACTTAAACCAAAAAAGTAACACAACAGAACAACCTTTGTTTTTTGATGATTACGAAGTTAAACTCCTTGTAAAAAGACTAAATATGTGCATGACTAATTCCTATTTGGATTTGTACCTGGCATATCAGGAAGCCTATACAACAATGTATCATTCAGTTCAGGGAAAGTACCAGAAGACTGGACACATGCGACTGTAGTGCCATTGTTTAAAAATGGTAATAGAACTAAAACATCAAACTATAGACCAGTAAGTTTGACAGCTATATTATTTAAGGTAGCAGAGAGTTTTTTGAAAACAAAAATAGAAGAAAATCTAAAGATAACAGAATACAAGGATAGGACTCAACACGGCTGTAAGAAGAACAGAGTGTGTATTACAAACCAGTTGTGTTTTTATGAGTATATAAATAAAAATTTGGATAAACACATACCTATGGATGTTATCTTTTTAGATTATCAAAAAGCTTTTTATAAAGTTCCCCATAGAAACTTATTGGAAACATTTTTAAATCTTTGAGTGGATAGCAGGATTGTGAACTGCACAAGAAATTGGTTGGAAGAGAGGAAGCAAAGAGAGTTTTGGGAGAATATTCAGAACCCATAGGAGTAACAAGTGGAGTACCTCAGGGGTCAGTATTGTGGCCTGTATTATTTTCATTATATATAGTTGACTTACATAATAACATTTCAAATAAAGTAATTAAATTTGCAGATGACATTAAATTGGGTGGCCCTGTCGATACAACAGAACATCTGAATGAAATAAAAAGTGATTTGAATAAAATCGAATTATGGTCTAAGGAGAACAAGATGCCATTAAGTGTTGAAAAATGTACAGTTATGCATTTAGGTAGGCTGGATAAGAGACATACATATGTATTAAACGGGAGAACACTAAAATCATCAACAGAAGAGAAGGATTTTGGTATCATTATTGATGATAGCCTAAAGTTTAGGCATCATAGGACTCAGACAATACAAAAGAACAACTTCTTGATTAGAAATATTAAAAGGAGTTTCATTAATAAAACAATGGGATGTCTATTGCCGCTATATAAAACATATGTGAGACCATATATGGACTACGGGTCACACTTATGGTACCCTTATACACAATGGGAAATTACTAGAGTCGAAAAGGTACAAAGGAGATACACAAAAATGATAGGATCTTTAGGACACTTAAATTACAATGACAGAATAAAGAGGTTAGGGTAATTTACATTAGAACAAGGAGAATAAGGGGAGATTTAATGACAATGTTTAAAATAATAAAAGACAAAGAGTTAGTAGAGGAGATGGTTATAACAATCCAAGAAAAACCTTTTGGTTTAAGGGGACACAATCTACAAATAAAAGAGGATACAGCAAAAAAAAAAAAATCAACATTTCTCATTTGTAAAAAGAACCGGAGGATATGGAACAATCTTGCAATTGAAGTAGTGACTAGTAATTCTATTACAGTATTTAAAAACAAAATAAGTTGATAAGTTAAAATGGACCCACTAATGTGGGGAACAGTGTCTAAGGGCCACAAAGCCTGCTTCCATTCTATACCCAGTATAAGTACCCAGTATAAGTACAATATCTGTGTTGTCTACTTTGTTGTCAGTATTGACACTGAAGATGCACCATTGGTACAGATGTGATATATTTGCTGCTTTGGGCAGAGCACCTAAACCAAGGGAGACTGGTGCCTTTTTTTTTTGTCTGTAGTTAGCGTAATAATTTTGCTCTCTGGTATAGGAATCATTGTAAGATGTAACTCAGTGGTTCAATTAACTGCAACATAGTTTTAGAGGTGTCTGTAATTGTTTTGCTGAAATGTTTATGTCTGCTGGGCTTGAAATCAGTATTGGAAAATGATCAGACCTATTAAACTATACTTTGTCAAACATATATAATTAAGATTTTTATAACTGATCTTATTGTTTTATACTACATTACAGTATGTACTGCTAGTTGTGTCTATTGTAAGAAACTTCCATAGCCCTGTGCTATTGCAATAAATCAGCTTTGACATTTGAAATGTATGGAAGATAAGCTGAACCATCTCCATATGTCCCACTTCTGATAAATCTAGTGGTCCTTATCTGCTGTCAAATTCTACGTCTCTAATTTTTCCCTCGGGTGGCATCAGTAGTTTTTTAATAAACACTTACATCCCACCACCTACCTATTTTACTCCATGGCATCATAATACATAAAGCATGATTTTTTCAAGGTAGCTGTTTTTTTCTCTGTAGTTTCTCAGATGAATTGTTAAGTCTGACTAGTATTGCCCTTGCATCTCAGTTCAGTTACCTGTTTATAATTATACCTCGGCGGCCATTTTGTATCAAGGTTAAGCAATGGAAAACTCGGACTTCAGAAAGTGCTCCAGGTGGTAATGAGGTAAAAAAAACAGAAATAATACATTACTGGCCATGTGTGGAAAGACATGCTTCAATTCCTTCAGGTTCAGAACTTTAGATAAATCAATTTTTTCTATGGTGCTGACAGTGCTCGGAATAACTCCTGATCCAGACTTCATTTATTTCTTAGCTTTATTGATTAGTTAAGTACACTGCACATCTTTGTGTTTATTTTTAGGTATGACCCAAGCAGTCACATAACAAGGAAATCAGGAGCACATGTCAATAGACAACAATAATAATGGGATACAAGGCTCAGAATTATTTAGGAAAATTCCACATTGTCTGAACTACTGCATTCCACATCAGCAATTCACTGGATGTCAGTATATTTACAGTATGGTGCATTTTGATTAACCTAAACCAGGCTGAATCTTTTTCCTATGATAGTTTTTCTCCCCACCCCTTCATGGGCTCATCAACCTGCCTATACCTCACCATCCCAATTCCATACTGGCTGTCACTCTGTGGCTTACCCTCTCCCCTTTCTCATGGTAGGAGTTACCTAACTAACTTAGGTGGAACACATATGGAGTTCTGCCAGACAGGGCCTGTCCAAGATGTGTACTGGACTGAGTGGTGGCACTAATATTGGGCTGGCCAGCAGGAGGGAGCTTTTTTCCATGTCCTCAGCCCCTTACAGTGATGCGCTCATGCACCAACAGTGGCATATGCATATCCTATGCATCCTCCCAACCAATATGCCACCATTTGAAGTGTCCCCACAGCTGCAGGTGCCAACACGTATTGCGCCATGTCCCACCTGACCTGACAACAAGCAGATTATCATGTGCAACCTGATCTCAAACCAAGACATCTGAAAAGGGGATATCCAGCAAACCTAGACTGTTCATGCGGTAGTACGACATGCTGCCTCTGGGCAATCCATTTGCCCCTTACCTGACTGGGATCTAAAATATAAAGTAAATATAGAATTTGTTGGCAGATAAGGGCCACTTGGTCCACGCAGGCTTTCCCTTTTTTCCCTGCCTATACTGTCACTGCAGATCCTACTTGGTTTCTGGCTACCTGTTTCCCAGCTAAGATTCCCTTGTGCCTATCCTGTGCATGCTTGATGCCACCACTGTTTTAGCCTCCACTACCTCTGCTGGAAGACTTTTCTAGGTATGTAAATGGTATACATACAAACATGCCAGCAGATAAAGGCCTTACGGTCCATATCCAGTCTGCTAGGCTGTGCAGCTCCCTATGTATTTACAAAGGGAACTGCCCCTCCTCTTCGTTTCCCTTTTAATCTCCCTCAACTTCCCCTTCTCCCCCCTTCCCTCCTTCTACCTGAAGATGTTCCCCTCACGTTGTTCCACCCCTTCCTGAAGCTGTCCACCATTTTAAGGAATATTACCTCCTCTGGCAGCTCATTCCACTTGGCCACCACCATCTTGGCGAAAAAAACACCTCCTCATCTCTGTCCTGAACCCCCCCCCCCAAGCTTTAGGCTGTGCCTCCCAGTGGTCTTGTTTCCGCTAAGGCTGAAGAGGTCCTCAGTGCTCATCCTGTTAATTTCAGGAGAAATGCTGCGACTCGGCTAGGTCTGTTCGGTGCTCACCGCAAACGAGCAGCCAGCTCGTGACATATAACAAACTTCCAAAAGGTAGTGTCACTCGGGTGTCTCATGGTAAAAAAGTATAGCTGACATGCCAATTGCAACGTTTAAATGTTTAATAGTGTACAAAGAGTACCAACAACAAAGGAGTTCCCTCACCCAGCTCTTCGACTTCAAACAAGTCTTCCTCAGGGGTGTGCACAAGACCCTCATCTTGGTCCTGACCACCCCTCTGCCTATGTCCAGGTGAACCACACCATGTGATGGTTATTTCCTGTAAGTGGCACATCCATCTTCACATTCTGAACATGTGCACAGTTGGACAGGATCAAATCTGGACCGGCCCTCTCTCTAGTGGGACACCTTGAGTCAGGAAAACACTCTGAAAAGTATCCAACAGTACTTGTTCTCTAGTGCAGAAGGTGTCAGGCATTTTCCAGTCCACCCTAGGTAGATTGAAGTTCCCCATTATTTCTATTCCCCCAACCCCGCTGGACATATCTATGATGTAAGACCCCAATGCCCTGTCCAATTCCTCACCCTGGGAAGCCAGTCCAGAGACTACCCTCATCCTTAGTTTCCTCCCTTTACTAGATTAGACATGTACTTACAAAGCTTCAGGGTTGCCATTCACCTCTTCCTCTCTGTGCAGGTTATGCCTTCACTCCTTCATGTACAGCGCCACACACACCCCTTCCATTCCCTATCCTTTCTGTACATTTTATACCCAGGAACTGCTAGGTCCCAGTTATGGTTTTGTGATGGTTGCAATATCCACCTCTCCTTCTGCCAATAACTGAAACTCCACTGATTTATTCCCCAGAGTACTGGCATTTAGAGATCCTCCACCGTGACTCTGAACCACCCTCTTACTCTTGACCAGCCTCCTTCCACCCCTCTCTTCCCTTGGTACCTCCCTTCTTCCCTCACCACTCCCATCCCTCCCCTCCTCCTGCTGTCCAGATCAGCAGGGGGTCCTATCAGCCTCCTCCACCAGATGACTAAGGGTGTTGTGCACCCTGCTGACGTCAGTTTAAATTTATTATCATGAAGTCCTCCAGTTTTCCCTTCAGAACCCTTGTGCCCTTTCTACTTAGGTGCAACCTGTCCAATGCATACAGGTCCCTGTTTATCCCATGTTCTTCTCCAACCACCATCGCACCCGTACCCTTCCTCCTCACACCACCCTCTAAGCCATTTGTTAAATTTGGCAGTTCTCACCTTTCTAGCCACAATAGCCTTCACGACCAGATGTACCTCCAAGAGGGCTACCAACTTCCCTTCCACCCTGCAGATTTTCTCCACCTCATTGAGCCTCTTTTGCATGACCCCCACTTTACATCCTATAAGGTCACTCGTACCCAGGTGACCTAAAATGTGAGGTTTCCCTGATCCCTGTCCCATGCTCTGTGCTACTAGAGGTCTCACCCTTCTTGCCATCATCCCCGGCATGCATTCTACCTTCTTACGGTTTGGCACTTTGCCCCCCTCCCATCTCACGCTCTCCACAACTGAATCCTCCAAGATCAACCCCTTCCCCCCTCATCCTGGGCCCTCCTTCCCTCCCTCCCTTCTGTATATTCTGCTGCACATTTCCACCTGCCTCCTTCTTTCCCTTTTGTCCCTCTTGTACTCTCTCCTGACCCTCTACACCCACTATCCTTGTCCCCTCATCCTGAACCTCACCCTCAACTGGTATGGCCCCTATTCTTCCCTTCTGTTCCCCTCAGCCTTCCCAGTACTCTCCCTTCTGCTTATTCACTCATTCTCCCATGCCCACCACACCATTCCCTTCACCACCCCTTCCCCACCTGAACTCATATCTTCTGGCCCCTTATCCCTACTTACTGTGACATCTCTCCCACCTCCTTCAACCCTCCCCCTCTCCCTGCCCCTTTTCTTATTACTACTTTCTCCCTCCTCCCTCCGGTCCAGTGGAAGGAAACTGTTCTGCCCTGGCAAGCCTGGCGATGCTCCCACAGGATCCACTCCCTTTCCTGCCTTACATTTACTTCTTACTGTTATCCACTCCCCCTCCCTTGGCCTCCTCTCCTGCTGGGGGAGGGAGACCCAGGGGACCTGCTTAATCACCTGTTCCCTCTATCCCCCACTTGGCCCCCCCCTCCCTGCCTTGGTTCCACACCAGCCCATTCCCCCTTACCGGTCTCCAAGCCTTGTGGCCTCTGTGCTCCTCCCATTATTATCCTATGAATCTCCCTCACCACCGGTACACCTATTTCATGCCTCAGATGCCACACCTCTGCCATCAACTGCCTAATATGATGACAAACCAGGCATCCCACACCTCCCAGAGAGTTCTCAGAAACACTGCTGTCCCACACGTCCTGCACTCCATCACTCTACCCACCTCACCCTGCCTCTGCTGCATACCCCTCTACACATATTAATGTTTTAGCCCTTCTCTGTTACTTTACTTTGCTATCCCTCTAACCTTTCTGAAGTTTTTACTAGGGGTTGGCTAATGATTTATATGTCCAACTGCCTAAATGCCTCATTGGTCCTAGGTATATATTAAAAACCCATTAACTAATTACCTGCCTGCTAACTTCCATGTAGGCTGACCCTAGATAGGGAGTAGCCAAGACCCACTAACAATACTGCTATCCACTCCTAGTAGAAGGGTAGCTGTCCCCCCCCTCCCATGGAGTACCCTCTGCCCTCAGTCCTCTTCAACATCGTTCCACACAGGAGACTGGTAAGCAAGTTGAGTAAATAGGGGATGGGTAAGAAGGTGGTAATGTGGGTAAGAAACTGGTTAATGGATAGGACACAGAGAATGGTGGTAAACAAAGTGTGCTCTGAGAAAGAGAGGGTAACCAGCGGGGTACCCAGGGATCAGTGCTGGGACTGGTCCTCTTCAATGTCTTTATAAGTCACATTATGGAGGAACTGCAAGGGAAGGTCTGCCTTTTTCAGAATGACAACACCAAGATCAGGGACAGAGTGGCACTCAGGTGGGGGTGCAAAGGATGAGCAGGGATCGGAAAAGACTGGAAGAGTGGTCAAGGGTATGGTAGCTTGGTTTTATCACAAAAATGTGCAAAATAATGCACTTGGGCCATAGAAACCTGGAAGCAGAGTACAAAATGTGCGGAGTAATACTGACAAAGGAGTAATCATATCGGATGACCTAAAGGTGGTCAGGTAGTATGACAAGACAGTCAGAAGGGCTAGTGGGATGCTAGGGTACACACGAAGGGGTATTGCCAGCAGGAAGAGGGAGGTGGTGCTGCCTTTATATAGATCACTGGTAAGATCCAACCTTGAGTACTGTGTCCAGTTCTGGAAACCACATCTCAGGAAGGACACAGACAGAGTAGAGGAGGTCCACAGGAGGGCTACAAAAATGGTGCATGGTCTGCATCAGAAGCCCTATGAGAACAGGCTAAAGGAGCTAAATATGTACACCTTGGAAGAGAGGAGGGGGGGATATGATAATGACCTTTACGTACCTCATAAGGGTTAATAAGGTACAGGAATGGGGTATTTTTCAGAGAAAAAGATACTCTAGAACAAGGGGGTATACTATGAAACTGGAGGGAGGTAAATTCAGGAGGGATGTAAGGAAGTACTTCTTCACAGAAAGTGTGGTGAATATATGGGACAGCCTTTCAGCAGACATAGTGGGGGCGAAAACAGTGATGGGGCTCAAAAATGCAGGCACAAGGGAATCATTGCGGGGGGAGATTGCGCCATAGATCAAGTAGGGTCTGCAGCAAAAAAAATGAAGGTAAAAAAATGGGAAGACTGGGTGGGCCCATCGGCCCTTGTCTGTAGTCAACTTCTATGTTACCCCATCACTAGGCTAGATGCAAGCGTACCCCAGAAAGGGACTGGCTGCAACCCTTAGTCTCCAGAGCTGGCTATGCACTTACAAGTACCTTGACAGTTAGTTGTAGGCCTACGCTGGACAGAGACTCTAGACAAGGAGCAGAAGCAGTCCCTAACAGCTGCCTTCTCCTGAGACTGACCCTAGACAGGTAATCTTCCTATCAAATGCCTACTTATTTCTCTCTTTCCTCACTTGCCTTACCTGCCCTACCTGCCCTCCACTGACCAGTGTGGCCTATGGTCCTCCCTGTGGATGTCCTACCATCACCCTAAAATGTCACTAAGGCAGACACCACACTTCTGCTTTGTGGCACTCATGCTTTGGGGTCACTTGGCATTATGGGCAATTTATAGGGACTATTGCAAAACTGGTGTGTGCATATATATTCCTGCTTAAAGCAGAACAAGCCTAAATGTTCATGGTGAATTGCATATATATCCCATGATGCTTTCCATCATGAGGTTATAAGGGGATACACGATGTCCCGGCGTGTGATACCGTATATATCACAATGAATGGACAGTGATCTTGACTCACAAGTGGAGAAGCATAGCAGAGCCACGAGTGAGGGTCCAAGGTCACTGTCCATGAGTTGTGATATATACGGTATCACTTGCTGGGACACTGTGTGTCCGTTTTATATAATAGGGCTCCGGCTTTCACTTTTATTTTTGGTTTGGTGATATGTGGGAGGGAGTGACGTGTACACTATGTTGATAACCAGTGATGACATGTACACTGTCCTTGATATCTTCACGGTATACGTGTCATGATCTGGTTATCACACTGTGGTTGTGATACTGAAATTTATGTGATGCCATATCACTTCACCTCTATTTTATAATGTGTGATTATTTTATTTCTTACATCATATATATATATATGTATATAGATAGATAGATAGATAGATAGATAGATAGATAGATAGATAGATAGATAGATAGATATGTGTGTGTGTGTTTCTCGCATTGAAGGGTTGGTGGGTAGGAGAGTACGTGGGTGTGGGAACTACAGCAAAACTGATGTGTGCGTGTGTGTGTGTGTTCACACATTAGAGGGTAGATGGAGGTTGATTTAGTTTGTGAAGCAGTATAGTCTATGGTTAGAGTACCAGGCTACACACGCAGAAGACCTAGGTTTGAATTCCATAACTGCCATTTGTATGCTGCATGACCCTGAGCAAGTCACTTAACCTCCCAGTGTTCCCAGGTCACACATGGAAGTGAGCTTTGGCTCAGTGTGTCTTTCTTGGCCAAAATCTCTAAAACAAATACATTCAGATCCTGCTGTGTGAGGTATGCACATGGAATTCTGTCAAGAGAACTTGGTGCATGCCAATTCTTTGTCAGTTGTGTGTGTGAGGCAAGAACAGCTTCCCACGGTGGTTTGCTGGCAATCTTGGGGTTTCTTATTAAAATGTTGAAATATGGCCTTTGATTCAAAATGAGTATTACACAACAGATGTGGGTGCTGGGTTTCTAACAGAACTCTTAACTCTATGAGTAACAAGCTGCGAATATACTTGGAACATCTAGCAGACCTGGGTTTGATTCCCACAACCTCTACCTGCATACTGTGTGACACTGAGCAAGTCACTTAACCTTCCCTGTGCTTCTGGGCTGCCCCTGAAAACAGGCATTGTGCCTAGTGGGCCTTACCCAGTTACCAAAGAGTTAAAAAAAAAAAAAGTAGGCCATCTAAATGAAAGACTAAGGCATACAGACATGGCTACTGACATCAAATACTTTAAACCACTGATGTTTTCAATGGTACGTGACATAACTGTTGTCATGGTTTTTGAGTTTGCCTCTTTCTTTTATTTAAAAGATTTTTGCATAAACTAGCTCTGCTTCAGTAACGTACTTGAAAGGCAATGCAGTAAGATGCTCAGTAGTGATCCTGTCTGCTTTTTGCCAACCATCACACAGCACTAGGCCAAAAAGAAGGGGTTATGTACAGCATGTTGGTGATTGACTCTATAGATTTCATGGATACACAGACAGGAACAAATACTGTAAAACCTGGGAAAGGCAACAGAAACATCAGTATTAATTTTTTAGTAAACTGTTATCATTGAATAAACCATGTCTGCAAAAATACACAGTGAAGTACATACAGTACCTGCTCTCTGACCTGAGAAAGGTACCAAGAGTACTGTAAGGCTTGGACAGTCTTTGCTTCCACCCCATAGCAACAGCAAAGCCTTTATTACCAACAGGTATAGGACAACCTACACCTGGTTCATGAGGCAGACACATGCTCTTCTCTGAAGCCTGTACCAATGAAAAGCTACACGCTGCATGCAATCTTTTTTTTTTTTGTAGCCCCAGGCTCTTCCCCACCCAAGAGATTCAGGGAAATGTCATGAAATGACACAGTCCCAAGAAGTGACATTCCTGCTTTCTAAAGCACTGTAATGTTTTCTTTGGTAGCAGCCCAGTACCCACAATGCTGAAAAGACGTTCAGCTGCAGACCTGCAGGTCATTCAGCACTGAGCTAGTTAGTCCTATCCTCTCCAGACCTGTGCAGTATTATGCTCTCCAGACAGACAAGGAGCAACGTGATAGAAACAAAAGAGGCATTCTTTACATGCACAATCCAGTAGCAATAGCAGTGTCAGTGGCTCAGTAGGTAGCACACTCGTCTCTGAGGCCGGGAGATCAGAGGGCTGTGGGTTCAGTTCCCACATCTGGCACTTGGGTTAATATCCCAGTACTGACACTGTAGTGCAGCATGAGTGGGGTGCTGCACTTCTGAGGTGCCATCTTTCGGATGAGACGTTAAACCGAGGTCCCATCTGCCTGGATTGGTGGTAGTTCAGGTGGATGTTAAAGATCCCATGGCACTTATCGAAAAGAGTAGGGGAATGTCCCCGGTGTCCTGGCCAAATTTCCCTCATTCACTAAAAAAAAAAAATACCACCAACAGCTTAATCTGGTTCAGTTTCAGCTGCTTACCATCTGTACCCCCTCCGGTCGCCCCTGAAAAAGGGACTTCTAGACCCAGTGGGCTTACCGGGTCAACAAAATTTCAACAAACAAACAACAAACAAACAATCCAGTACCACCTCCAGTGATGGTCTGAATAGTGAGACCAGATTGTACACATACCATACGTGGTAATAAAGTAGTGCTCAGTGTTTATATACACAGTACACACACACACACACATATATATAAAGTGCTCATTTCAAATAAAAGGCAAGAGTACTGGGGAGGGGGCTGCTGGCTATCAGGGCCCAAAATCTAGGGCTTTTGTACCTCAGATTGGTAGATTGGTGACACGTGAGCCTCAGTAATGGTAACAGCTGGCAGAGTTTTATCTGAGGCAACAACCTGGTTCATATGCGTCTTAAGTGTCAATATAAAATGGTTATAAAAAGTAAATCAATCTCAAAGCTTCAAGCATGACTACTGATCTGGTTGGCTATTGGTAAAAAGTCCAGGGCTTCTACAGCATGGCACTGAAGTTCCAGTGGAGTTCTGCAGGAGGACTACTGAGTTGTGTACAATGGTTGGTAACAGTTAGGTAATGATTTCTCAGATGACCTGCTGTAGTTGATCTTCTGCAGGTCTGACATCCATTGCTCCAAACCACAAATGTTCAAATTGCTAGTTCTACTAGAACCAGGGTTTTCTTGGAAACTGCAGCTTAAATGGATTGCCCATAATTCCATTCGAACCTCTGAACTCCAGAAGCACCTTTAGGAACCAGTGTGTAACACAAGATTTTATATATAAAAAAAAGCACTTCCTTGAGATCTGTCAGCAAGCATAGCAGGGTACCATCTTCAGAGAAACAGTGTTTATGGTGTACTCTCCATCGAGGCTGTAAAAGAAGAAAACAAAAAGCCGTAATGAAAATCTGTTCCTTATTACGACTGGATACATTAATAATGCATAGCTATGATGTTAAAGGCACACAGAATAGGATAACAGATTATGATTACCAGTACATAAAACTGCTTGGATGTTATAGTTCAAAAGGCATCTGTGTTAATTCAAAACCTCTTAAGGACAGCAGTTTGGAACCACAGTTATTTCCCCTGAACTGCCCACACCAACAGTTACTCAACAAACTAATGTATTACACAAACTCCATTCAGTAGATAAGGCCCAAATAAGTGCTCAGGGGGACCACTTATGTAATATGAAGGGGTGCACAGCCATTTACAAAGGTGAAATACACTTTCCAACAAGGGGCTGTTTGATTTGGGCACTGGGGGTATACTCGGAACATTAGGGGGAAACACATAACAGTTCATGACACACAAATGTACACATTACATGTATTCTGCATGAACTCCACACACACGTCAGCTAGGAGTTTCAGTAGTTTATTGGGGATACCAGAGGTTCTGCCTCTAAACTGTTCCATAACCCCCTCCCACCACAGTATCAACTAATTTAGTTAAAAGGACCTAGTTTCTCTCTCTCCATGGATCCTACATAGATACATAGATACATAGACAGTGTCGGCAAATAAGGGCCTATGGCCCACCCAGTCTGCCCATTTGAGCTTGTAAGTTCAGTTTGTGTTCCTAGAAGTCTGTTGCCCCTTACCCCTGACCTCCAGAATTCCTTTATGTCTATCCCATGCATTCTTAAATCCCGTGATTGTTTCAGCCCCCACCACTTCCTCTGGCAGGGTGTTCCACTTGTCCACAACCCGTTCTGTGAAGAAATTCTTCCTCATGTTTCCTCTGAATCGTCCTCCCTCCAACTTCATCCCATGCCCTCTAGTCCTGGAACATCTTTTTCGCTTAAAAATAGTGTATTCCTGCACCCTGTTCCTCCCTGTAAGATACTTGTATGTCTCTATCATATCCCATCCTCCTCTCCTCTAGGGAGTACATGTTCAGTTCCTTCAACCTGTCTTCATAGGACTTGTGATGCAATCCATGCACCATCTTTGTTGCCCTCCTCTGAACCTTCTCTACCCTGTCTATGTCCTTACGTAGGTATGGTCTCCAGAACTGTACACTGTACTCAGGTGGGGCCTCACTAGTGTCTTGTATATTGGAATTATGACCTCCTTTTCCTGCTGGTGATGCCCTGCCTATACATCCCAGCATCCTATTTTCTTTACCTGCTGCCTTGTCACACTGTTTCCTTACCTTGAGGTCATCAGAGATGATAACCCAAGATCCCTTTCCTGCTTGGTGCATGCTATATCCTCACCCCCAACTGATATATTGTGCCAGGGTTTTTGTGCCCCATATACATTATCTTGCACTTCCTTGCATTGAATTTCAACTGCCAAACCCCTGACCATTCTTCAAGTTTCTGCAGGTCTCTTCTCATTCTGTCTACACCCTCTGGTGTGTCTACTCTGTTACAGAGCTTTGTGTCATCAGCGAACAGTGAAATTCTGCCTTCTAGGTCCTGTGCAATGTCACTGATGAAGATGTTGAATCCTATCTGGTAAGGGCTGAAATCTGTTTTCACACAGTATCTTTCACAGTAACATTTCACTGAGCAGTTCTCTAAAACCCCCCTCCACCAACTTTCCTAATCAAGCTGTCATTCCAAATTTCAAAACAAAGGTTGACCACCACTCCTTTATCTTCCTGGGCTCCTCAAAGTCTTCTGTGGTTTCCTACATCCAGCCTGTTTAACTCTTTAATTGCCCACCTAGGAAATATATGTTCACGTCATTAACTGGTACTGTACAATATTTTATCCCTTCATTTTACAAAGTAGTCTTTTGTTATGATACTGCTACTGATATAGGATATGCTTGGAAACATGTGGTTTCATCTGCTTAATCCATTTTCATAGAGAAATGCATAAATGACTAATAAATAAATAGCAAATAAATAAACAATCAGTAATACTTACCTTTGAAGTCTTTCTGTTCAGCTAGGACTAGGATTACAAGAAGCATGGATTTACATTGTAAAAGTAATTTAGGGGAAAGAAAGAACTCTAGGTCCGTCATATATCGGATGAGACGTTAAACCGAGGTCCCATCTGCCTGGATTGGTGGTAGTTCAGGTGGATGTTAAAGATCCCATGGCACTTATCGAAAAGAAACATAGAAACATAGAATTTGATGGCAGATAAGGACCGCTTGGCCCACCCAGTCTGCCCATTTCCCTACCTACTGGATAAGCTGCAGATCCTAGTTAACCAGCAGCCTACTTCTTCCTACTTCTTCCTACCCCAACCCCCTAGAATTGCCTTATGACTGTCCCATGCATGCTTGAATTCCACCACTGATTTTGACTCCACAACCTCCTCCGGAAGGCTGTTCCATGCATCCACAACCCTCTCTGAGTAGGGGAATTTCTCCAGTGTCCTGGCCAAATTTCCCTCATTCACTAAAAATACCACCAACAGCTTAATCTGGTTCAAGGTCAGTTGGCATTCATCTATATCCCCTTCCCCCGGGTCGTGCCTGAAAATAGGCAGGATTTGTCTAGTGCACTTACCCAGTCAACAAAAACTAAATAAATATCTGAGAGGTGGTAACGCCTTGTTTTTTTAAGACTTAAATTGTACTGCCTAAATTTCAAATTAAAAAAGGGCCACCATTTTTTATCAGGTGCCTGCCTTATGGAGCTCGCTTCATCGTTCTATAACAAAATAATCCTAAATCTTTGCATTTATTTGTATGCTGTGTCAAGAAACAATTAAGTAACCATTGTAACTGTTTTAAACAATGCATTGTCTTCAGTTTTATTGTTTATGCTGCATTTGTTTACATTTATCAGTTCTGTAGCACCTCTGAGGCCATGACATTCATGCAAATGAGCCTTGTGGCTCAATTAATCGGTCCTGTTAGTAAAGTTGAATAAATAAATATTCACCCCCACTTCATAAGCAGGTATGAATATATATCTGCTGTGCAAACATGTACAGTCATCACATAAAGGGGTTCCCTTCCAACTGTACTACCCAGGGTGTCTAGCGATTCATTTGGTAATCAGAAAGTTGTCCAATCTTAACTTGAAGGTCTGCATTGTCTTCATGTTCACTGTACAGAAATATCGACAATGACAGCAGAAAAAGACCATTGGTTCATCCATTTTGCCCGTAACACCCTATCAAACCCTGAGATCTTTTGTCCATACAAGGTTCTAGCCCACATTATTCCCCCACGATGCTCCCGGCCCTACTGCTGCCACTCTGAGTAACCACCAAGCCCTTCACTCTGTCCCACTGTGCCTGAAACCATTAATGGCTTTGGAGCCCACCACATTAGCTAGCAGACTGTTCCACGGCTCTACTACCCTTTCTGTAAAGTAAAACTTTCTCCTGTCCCTCCCGAACCTAGCCCTAACAGTTTCCACTTGTGCCCCTGTGTTCTTGATCTGCTACTACTAAATAGTTACTTACAGTTTACCTTGCTCAGTGTCTGCTGGTAGGCTGTTTCATAGGTTTAAAGTGTTTCCTAACATTAACCCTGACTTTATCACCTCTAAGCTTCAGGATGTGTCCTAGTGTTCTATCAGAGAACACTAGATCAAACATCTCTCTCTCTGCTCAATCTTGTCGATGTCCTTCAGTAAACAGAAAACTGAGATCATGCCTTCTCTCAACCTCCTTTTCTACATCAGCATATTAATGGCCACCAATCTTTTCTCATAGCTTTTATCAGACAGACCCTAGATCATTCTGGAGGCCCTGCACTGTGCCCCTTGATTGCCTTACTGTCCTTTCTGTCCTGAAGACCACAGAACTGCATGCAGTACTCTAGGTGGTGTCTGACCAGGACCTTCTAATGAGGCAGAATTACTTCCCCTGCACTGCTGGTCACCTCTCAATGGATTCACCAAAGTATTCTGCTAGTCCTCTTGACAGTGGCTGCAAACTGCTTACCATACTTCAGCCCACTGTCTATTATAACCCCAGCTCCTTTTCTTCCTCCACTGTAGGAACAGGAGACATACACACTGCATGCATCCTACCCTTGTTTTCCCTCCTCAAGTGTAGCAACTTGTGTCTGACTACATGAAATATAAAAGTCTCCATGAGTCAGGCCAACTGCCTAGCTTGTTCAGCTGCTGCTGACATTTGCCCCCAGTCTCAAGGGAGTCCACTGCACTGCTTGGCTCAGTGTCTTTAGCACTTTTTAGTTTAGTATGATAAGAGACAGTCAGCATGAGTTCACAAAGGGGAAGTCATACCAGACTAATTTGTTGGTTTTCTTTGAACATGTACCCAAGGAGCTAGATAAAAGAAAGACAGTGGGAATTATATACCTAGACCTCAGCAATTACTTCAATACATACCTCATGGAAAGCTGTTATAACAAGTTCTGGTCTGAGCAAAAATGGTTGCTAATGCATTAACCTGATAAGGGATATGGAATTAATGAGTAGATTGTATTGTACATTTAGATCACAGTATTGGCTGCACAGTACCTAATCCCATGGATAATCAGTAAGTTTCAGTCTCCAGTGTGTTCAGTCCCTCATCCTTTTTTTTTTTAACCTTTTTTTGTATCTCCCACTGCCAGTGGTGCTCGTGGTGGTTACACTGACCATCTGTGCTTTGTCCCCTGACAAGCTGTCAGGTATCATGCTGCATGGCAGTGGGGGCTTGGTTTTTACCTAATTTTTCCATTGCTGTCCCCTCCCACGAGAACGTCAGTACGTAGGATGGAAGTCCAGGCTGTAGATGTGCTGATGTACATCTCAGCTAAGCCCCTAACAGCATCCTCCCCTCCCTAAACTGTGAGTTCCATGCCACTGCCCATGCATCAACAGGCAGTGGTAATGGGGTGGTGTGACACCCTTCCCCCCCCTTGGAGGAGGAGTAGAGTGTCCTATGGGAAGCTCAAGCCTCCTCCCCTTGACTGGCCTCAGACATCTTAGGCTCATTCCTGAACCAGGACATCAGTGTCATGGGCGGTAGGGCTACCACAACATCAACAGGTCGGCAGTCCCTCACCTCTGACCAACACTAACTACATCAGTGTGTGCAGCCTTCACCATCTGCCCCACACTGCCCCTGACAATATGACTAAACAGAAAGCTTTAGTTAGTAAGGTTTTCAGTACTTCACCTTTCACCAGTACTGAATATATCACAGTGTAGGGAAGCCTGCACTGTATGTACTCAACACTGTATATGGTCAGCGGGTAAACAAAGGGTTTTAGTTTTTAGTGTTCTCAGTCTCTCATCTTTCAGCGGCACTAAGTATATCACAATGTGTGATCAAGCTTGCACTGTGCCTATCGCACACTGCATCTGTCCATGTGAATACGCATAGGACTTCAGTCTCCAGTGCTGTCAGCTTCTCACCTTTCACCACCACTAAATACATTACAGTGTGGGGAACTCTGCACTGTTCCTGCTCCACACTGTACCTGATCCTATGGATAAACAGATGGCTTCAGTCTCCAGTGCTGTCTGTCCCTCTTCTTGCATCAGCAGTAAATATCTCACAATGAGGGAACACTGCACTGTAAGTACTCCACACTGAACCTGGTCATGTGGAGGGTTTTCCTCTGGGAGTGGAAGCCCCCTAAAACTTTGTTTGGGGGGATGCTGCTGATTAGCTGAAGGTCACGCAACACTCACTGGCCAAAGTTTTTGCTGGAGCTGATCAGTTTTTTAGACTGATGTAGGGATTTGGAGCTGCTTAGTCATCGATAGTCAGGCAAGGCAGGTTTGTGGTGATTTGAAGAACCTAACCATGCCACCTGTCACTAACCCACTCCTGGTGGTCAGGCCCACTGAGCTCACACTGTCCACCCTTAAGTGCAGTCTGTGATGGGGGGACAGGGATACCCTCCTTGTCCTTTAGAATGCTCGCCAAGGTCATGACTGCACCTCTGCCATGAGAATCTAGGGTGTCCCTCTAACTCTGGACAAGGGAACAATACTAGTAGAACCCACTCCTGGGGGTCAGGCCCACTGAGTTCACAGTGCCCACCCTTAAGAGCAGTCCATGACGGGGGAGCAGGGATACCTTCCTCATCTTTAGAATGCTCGCTGAGGTCACAACTGCACCTCTGCCATGAGGATCCAGGGAATCTCTCTAACTCTGGATAAGGACACAATACCAGTCTCGAGTCTTGTGGCCAAGTATGAACCTTTTCTTGGCAATTACAGAAAGGAGGAATACCCAGGCGTCCTACTCTTTTCAGGGTAGCAGTGTAACACCTGATTTGGCCTTCTCCCTACAGGACATGCAACAGCCTGGCTCAAAATCTTTGTAGACTCTGGTATTCTTCCTATCCTTCCAGATGTTCCTTATAGACCCTTTTCTCAATCTGGTTGCTTAGGTGGCCCCTCTAAGAAATTAACAGTTGTCACAGATTAATGAACCTCCTACAGTCACATATACAATATAAGAACTCTCATGCAGGCAGAATTTCTTTAGAACAGCAAAGTTTTTACTAAAATACTTAAATAAATACAGCTAAAAGAGAATACTAATTTGGGTTACAGTATGCAGAAACACAAAGGAAAAATACATATAGAAAAAAAACACCCTACAATTTGTTAGCTAAGTCTCTACCTTAGGTATGACAATTTTAAAATCCAGAGAATCGCTGGTTTGCAAAAATATTTCAGTCTTTCTGTAGCAGCCTTTGGTTCTTAGGCAGGCTCTGTGCTGGCAGCTGTTCTCTTGTGGTCAGGAAAGTCCAAGCATAATGTGTGTTCAAAATTGCCCTGAGCTGGACTATTTATACCTGTCTGATATCTTGCAGTGTCATCACTTTCCAGCTCTGAGCAACTACTCTGTTTGGCCAGGAGATGTCTCTTTTTGGCCAGAAGATGGCACTGATGCACTGTTTCCAAAATTTCCAAGCACATTAAAAATCAGATTCTGAGACCTATAATTAGCATGGATATGACATTTCAGAGTTAAGCCCTTTGAAGTCCTCTGCAGACCACTGGCACCTGTAAGATAAAATTCACACAGGTTCTCGAGGAAGAATGTTCCTCTCCTGTTCCTTCATAAATTGTAGCATATTATAATAGCTTCCTTAGATCAAAACATTTCACTCCTGAGTGCATGGTTTTATGACATACAATTGGATTTTGGCATCTCTCTGTTAAGAAAAAAACTGAGAATGTAATTTCAGTTTGTAAAGGTGGAAAATGAGGAAGTCCAACACGGTGTCAGGATGCAAACAAAAAGTCAAGATTTATTTCTTGCAACTATATAAACTAAAGTGACTTTATATGTAAAAAAAAATAAAGATAAAAAAATAACGTAAGAAGACATCAAATAAAGGCCTAACTTCACAGCTGAAAGAAAATCCACCTAGAAACAAGCTAGGGGTCTGATAGGGCCAGCACCCTATCACCAAATAACTCAACGACTGCAAGCAATGTTCTTTTAGACAAGTTTAGGGGCATGTGACATAATAGGCTCCGCACCTTTTATATCTGAATAAATAAAAACATTTAGAAAACATTTATTATTCAATAAAACATTTTAAGGCAACTATCATATTGTTCCCCTTGTGTATAAACATAGATGGAGTTCATTATTCACCCCATTTCAATAGTTTTCCTAGGGAACAGGATCCTTCCATCAGCCTCTGACTATAAATTGATTGAAGAAATGGCCGGCCAGCCCTATAGAAACATCAGAAGTCTGGTGGAAGATCCTGTGACCCTACCAACCACAAGAGTGCAGTGCAGCACCAAAACCAGGTACCTTACTTATTCTATTTATTTGGCTTCATGTTACCTAATGCATTTCATATATCAACAGAAAATTAAAGTAAATAAATAACAGCCTCGGCATGCAGCCTTTGTGCAACAGTTTGAAATGCTGCTTTTACTTTCTAAAGTGGCAGAGCAGAACAGAAAAGTCCCTTTCTTTTGTCGGGTTGACAGAGCTTGTGTAGTTTAAACCACTGGCACCCAGACAAAGCACCCGAAAATAAACTCAACACAAGAAATGCAACAGAAAGGGCAATTTGCAAGGAATGCTGCTTGCAAGCCAAACCTGCAGCTTCACTGATGCAAGCGCTGCCGAAAATGGCACTTTTATGAAATGGGACACACACTGAGAAAGCGTCCTAATTAGAAGGACTGACGCTTTCTCTCCCCGACCTAGCAATGCAGTTTCATTTGCCACAATACTAAACTGCAAGTACATGCATTTTCTTCTTTATTTCGGGTTCGTTCCTTTATGTACATACTATAAGTCAGTGCAAACGAGCCCTTAACACCCGTTGCAGGTAAAGATCGCAGGATCGTGGCGGATCCTCCCCACGTTCGTCAGGTGATCATGTGCACAGTGGTGTAGATGATCCTGTGCACTATCGGGCAGCTTTCTGCTAGTTTCTAACTTGTAAACAGGGAGAATGTGTATACGCAGACTAACACGGAGCAAAAGAAAACAGAGATACCAAGAACAACTACTGGTGGCCTTCCTGTAAGTTGGGGAAATATAAGAAGAAAGGCAGAATTAGAAATATAGAAAAGGGAACAGAGTACTGTTGCAACTGATTTATTTAAGGGGAAAGAACCCTGCTTCTACTACAGTACACACAGCTCCTATTACATACACCTCATTACTTAAGTGGGAACCAAAGGAGGGGGTTCCTTTTTGTTTCTTCCTTTGGTAATAGAATACCAATTCAGCACCGTTCAAAGATAGAAAGTGCAGCTCTCTCACAAGGAGAGATGCAGCTCCAGCCCACCCACTCCCGAAGCTCCACCTTGGGGTCCCTTAAATCAAAACATAAGTCTCAGAGGTTGCCCCCTGATTCTTTTTCAATCATTACCCTGAGGTCTACTTCTATCTGTACAGTTATGTCAGCTCCAAAATGAGACATAAAATCTAGATTACCATTTGCAGTCCCAGATCTGTGTTTTACCAAGAATTTGTACGGCTGTAAGGCCAGGTACCATCTCATAATCCTCGGATTCTTCTCTTTCATGATGTGAATCCAACAAAGAGAGTTATGATTGGTCCACACCTCAAATTCTGTATCCCATAAATAATATCTTAAGGTCTCTACTGCCCACTTCAGGGCCAAACATTCTTTCTCTACTGTAGAATATTTGGTTTCTCTCAGATGCAGCTTTCTACTGACATATATTGCAGGGTGTTCTTTTTTATTTATTTAGTTTTTGTTGACTGGGTAAGTGCACTAGACAAATCCTGCCTATTTTCAGGCATGACCCAGGGGACGGGGATACAGATGAATGTCAACTGACCTTGAACCAGATTAAACTGTTAGTGGTATTTTTAGTGAATGAGGGAAACTTGGCCAGGACACCGGGGAAATTCCCCTACTCTCCTGTAGGTGTATGGGCTGTCTTGCTGTGAGATGACGACTGTGGGAGAGACTTCGGAGGAGAAGGACGCTAGTTTAGTGGTGAGGAAGGCCTCACTGCTAACTGATCAACAAATTCTTGATAAAATGAGCAAAAATCAGGAAACTGATGGAGAAGAAATATTTCACAAACCTAGTTATATACCAGATATTTTTTTACCTATTAAAATCGTTACCACTATGAAGAATATCAGAGCTATGGATGGAATGAGTACTTTAAAAGCTGACAATCAAGCGGAGGTTCATTCGGCTCCAGAGGGAACGTCATGTTCAAACCAGAGCGCTGTGCTAATCAGGGCTGCAGCTGATTTACCTGACAGACCGAGTGAACAAACTGACAGCAATTATGAGGATGCGGCCAAAAAGAAGCTTCTCCCACCAGAAGGTGAGTGGTTTTTTACAAACAATGCTACTATTTCTAATAGTGACTGTGCTAAGGCTGGCAACTCTTTCGCTAAGTTTAGCGAGTGTCAAAAGCCTGAAGCAATGCTGAAAAACTGCAAAAGTGCAGATGAGAAAGCCTTCCCCCCCACTAGCACACAGCAGTGTCAACCCGGCTTCTAGCCGTCATAATCAGAGTTTGCCATTTGCGGGGAAGGCACACCTTACTAAAGAAGCAGGGTTTGTTTTTAAACCACCGGTTAAGCAGGGAACTGAATCTGCTGTTTCCTCCCCGATAAAATGTCAAACCGATGTAAATCTTCAAGAGGGTGTGATGGAATTTAGTTTTCGGCGGTCGTTGGCTCCGCAAGCACTGTCTGTAACTACAGAAGCCACTAAATCTACTTTACGGGAGTGTCAAGCAATGAATCTAAATGCTACAGCAGCTCAAACAGCTTCTACTACTCAAGTGCAGGACCCAGTAAACAGAAGTGACCATGATGAGAACTGGTCGCTTCAGAAGGTGCTCATAGCAGGCTGGGAAAGGTCTGCCATAGGGGTTTGGTCTCCAGACACTGCATGGGACACTACCTTTAACTTACAAGCAGATTCCACAGAGTGGAAACCTGGACTTTTTAAATACCATTTATCAGGGAAAAATGATGCTGGGCCAATTTCTGCATTAAAAAAAGCAAGCATTGTAGCGAACACACCATTACAGCTGAACAAAGTACAACCAGCTATACAATCAAAAACCTTCACTACTCTTCATAAAGAAGCAAGCAAGGACAAACAAAGTTTTTCAGCCAGTTCAAACAAACCTTTAATGTCTGAACTTTTTTCTCATGCAAAACGTGAAGCAGCATCTAGGCGTAATACAGTTCACATCCGCTATAAGGGAGGTCTGGAGGAAAGGCCTGACAGACCTTATGTAGGGAAATATCTTATTAAAGAGTCATTACATTTCTCTCCTAGAGATGTATTTGCATTCATTAATATTTCTGGGGAGGACAACTTTGACATAAGTTTTCAGACAGCTTATGTTTTAGACCTGTTTTGGGAGAGATATGGGCAAGTTAAATTTTCCACCACATGGACTCCCTTCTTAGTAATTCAACTAACTAAACCATTAATAAAAAACATTACTGTAATGTTTAGGAATGACGAGGTCCACGTGGAAGACATAACATACTGGTTAACTCAAAAGTGTGAAATACAAAGTGAACCTGAACCCATTTTGGATTCGGAACAATTCTGGACAGGGGGTTGGAAGTATAAAGTTAAATTAAGACAATCTGACACAGGGATTGAGCATTTTCTTGTTGGGCAGAGATTGAGGGGTATGTTTTTACAGCGGTCAACCTAGGGCTTGGTACAAGTACAGTCAAAAACTCACCTTTCTAGTATTTGTGATCAACCCAGGTGTGACAACTGTGGGGAAGTGGGTCATGTGACCATGCAATGTGCCAACCACACCAAATCTGACCTTTGTGAGGAATATGGGCATGCTTTCAAAGACTGCCCTTGGGCAGCAAAAAATAAAGCCTCTTGCTGGAGTCCTGATTTATTGGTCCAGCAAGCCCAAGATGCCATGGCTAAACAGGCTGAAATATCAGTAGAGAATCCCATAAAAATCCCCTCCTCAAGAATCAGAAGTCGTAGCCTTGGCTAAAGCAGCCCCCCCCTCCCTGCTCCCCCCGTCCACAGGCGTAACCCGCAGGAATAGTAAAAATGGAAAGGGACACAGAGCAGTTTGAGCCAGTATGTTATAAAGACCCAGAGGATACAGAAGTTCCTGGTATAGAAAGTACCTCACTGTCCTCCTTACCTCCTAGAAGATCTAGCAGAAACTTAAAAGCAACAGCTGCATTCTCAATGAGACAATAGAATTCCTGAATTCCTATGCTGCCTTATTCAACAATTGGGGTTACTCTGAAATGGAGGTCTGGGATCCAGACTCTCAAAAATCAATTCAAGAAAACACAGGAGTTCCAATAGAGGACTATAAAGAAAGAAAAAAAAGGAGGAAAAAAATAACATGAACCCAACATGAAATAAGAATAATGACAGTAAACATATGGGGTTCATTAAACACACATAGCATATTAAATAATGTAAGGAGACAAGCTGTACTTCAATTCCTTCATGACAATAATACTGCAGTAAGCTTCATGCAGGAAACATGGATGTTTGTATTGGAGCAAATAGCCTCCTTTAAAAGGGATTGGCCATGGGGTACTTCTTACTGGTCGTTCGGTAGAGACTGCGCAGACGGGATAGGGATATTATTTAATTCTTTCCACTTTGTAATACATAAATTAATAGATTTAATACCAGGCAGAGTCCTAATAATAAATGGGAATTGGCATTCCGTGAATTCCAGATTCATTAACGTTTATAATCCTCAAACCAAGGCACTTAGAACAGAATGTATGAAAGCAATCCAATCCTATTTGGTAACCTCTCTCAATATCTTTTGGGGCGGAGATTTTAATTGCAGTTTAAATACAAAGGAAATATCAAAAAAGAAAGTTTATTGTGATTCAAACTGTTTCGAATCTATCACTAAAATAGCAGATTTGGCTAATTGTAATCGCTTATCAACTTCTGGTCTTGGTTGTACCTTTTTTAAAGGGAAGGTAAGTTCAACAATTGATTATTTATTCATGTCAAAAGCAGTCACAATGGGTAAGTTTAAAACTGTACCAGTCAAATTTTCTGATCACTTGCTTGTACAAGTCGAAATTGAGGTTGCACCCTTCAAGTTATATAAGAAAACTAGATGGAAATTGAACACTTCCATTCTCATAGATGCACTAGTAAAAAATTCAGTATTACTTATTCTTCAAGCTAGATTGTCAATGGCATTTTTATACCCAGACCTAGGTACCTGGTGGATGGAAACAAAAAAAGTATGTAGTAACTGGTTTAAAAAAATATGGAATTTGCCAGAATTAAAATTTCCTTTCTTATTTGAAACTTAGAACACAGTTATAGCATTTAATTACAATAGCAAATTCATCTAGATTAGACTTTTCAACTCAAATTGACAACATTAAAACTCAGATGAAAGACCTTCAACACAACAGAACCAGAACTCTTCAGGCCTCTTAGCTAATCATTCTAAGAAAACTGTAGTTGGAGACCAGTTTGAACTATGTAAAAAGATTAAGGAGTCTACAGCCATGGAATACTTAGACTGTAATAAGATTAGAGTTGAAGACAAAATTTCTAATAATTCTATTATAGAAACCCATTTTAATAACCTACAACCGGAGATTTAGCCATCTACAATGGAGATAAGAGAAAATCGGCGCCACCCCTTCTTTTTCTTAGATTCTCAGGATACTAAAGACATGATGGAACTATTTTCTTGCAAAGAAATAGAAACAGTCATTCATAATTTAAAAGATAATGTTACACCAGGTTTGGATGGCCTACCCAACTTATTTTATAAAACCTTTCAGTCGGAAATCATTTATTGTCTAAAATTAGTATTCCAGTTTTTTATGTCGGGTAAGTTGATTTTGGTTGCATTTGTAGAAGACCTTATGATATATATTTTCAAATCAGGAGAAAAAGGAGATATCAGAAACTGGAGACCCATCACAATTTTCAACTCGGATTATAAAATGTTTACTACCTTATTAAATAATAGACTAAAAAAATCTGGAAAATAAAGTAATTTTGCTACTTCAATATTGTGGCCTTCCAGATAGACAGATACAATTGGCCATAACAATTATAAGACACTTGACTGAATCCTTATCTTTAGAAGGAAGATCAGGATGTTTACTTTCGATAGATTTAGATAAAGCGTTCGATAGGGTCAATCTCTTGTATTTGTTCATGGTATTAAAATTTTTTTGGATTCCCAGTTCAATAATAAAGATCATAAAATCATTATATGATTCTGCTAAGTATACCCAGTGATAAAGGGAACAGTAACAAAATGTATTGAAATAAAAACAGGGGTACGTCAAGGTTGCCCTCTAAGCCCCTTGTAACATATTTTTTTTCACTCTAACCCCTAATAAGAGCATTAGCTACTACACCTAAATGGGAAGGGTTAAAAATGCCACAGTCCAATATTCAGTTGATTGTGCAAGCCTATGCAGATGACTTTTGTCTATTTTTTAACAACCATGAGCAAATAGAAGAATTTTTTAAGGAGTTCAAGTTATTTTCAACAATTTCCAATGCCAAATTAAATAAATCAAAATCTAGAGGGCTAATGATGGGGATTAGGAATCAAACAGTTATTAAACATAATAACATCATGATATCTGAAGAACCTCTCTCCATCCTGGGTATTCAGTTTGGGTCTCAAAATCTTCCGGAAGATAACTGGGACTGGGTATTGAAAAACATTGAAATAAAAGGGACTAGATGGAAACAGTTTAAATTTTCAAAACAAAAAAGAATTCAAATTCTTAACCAATTTATCATGCCATACTTACAATATGTTGCTCTTATCTTTCCTTTACCTTCTTTCAACATGAGACAAGACTATATAGTTGTTTTTTCCAAATGTTATGGGGGAATAGATTAAACCCGGTTAAGAGATGCTACACCTATCTAGTGAAAGAGAAGGGAGGGTTAGGAATGATCGATCCTGTCACTTTCTGCCATGTTCTCTTTTTTACTCACACAATCAAATAGAGCTTGCTACATCCAGATGGTTGCGATGGGTTATGGATTGGAAATGCTCTAGAATGTTACCTGAAAGCTTGGCTCATTAGTACTCCAAAAATGAACCCACATATTCACATTCCGTTATATTTTAGACCAGCAGCACAGAAACTATGTAAATGGCAGGTCTCAAAACTACAAATTAGTTCTAAAACCACAAAATCACTCTATAAGACCATTATAACCCAAATCTATCCTACAAATCCCAGTTTCAAGAATTGTCCCACAGCTACGAACATTAGGATATTAGACCAACTAAACAATCCCAGACTTCCAGAATATATGTGGGAAACACAGTGGCTCATTATGTATGGCTGGCTAAACATAAACAAGAATATGGCTAAATACAAAGCAAAGGAAGAAAGAAACTGTCCATATCCAGATTGTATAAACCAGGAAGAAACTATGGAACATTTTATTTAATATTGCTCTTTTGTAAAACCTTTATGGATTTATGCTGCAAAAAAATGGAATCTGCAATTGTTATCAAAGCTAAATTATGACATTTTAGTAATTGGAATAGTACCACCTCGTTTAAATATTTATGATTATAGAACACTGATGGTCTTTTTTGCATGTTTTCGTTTTTTTTATGCAGGTGAGATGCCAATGGGTAATTTATCAAAAAAAAAGTCACATATGAAGGATTTTGTCAATATGTAACAAATGAATTACAGAAACTATACTTAAAAGATAGGCAACTATATAATGAAGACAAAGTTAAAATTTGGTGGAAAGGTTTTTCTCATATGATTAAATATAAATAGACAATTTTTTTGTAAGGGAGGTAGGTAACCCCTTTGTGTTAATAGATTAGTTGTTTGGCTCCTTTTTTTTTTTGCCTCTTCAATACAGTATATACTATATGCACGTTCTTTTGTATTCTGATATTTATGCACTATTGTAAATAAAAACACCCCTACTCTTTTCGATTAGTGCCTTGGGATCTTTAACATCCACTTGAACTACCACCAATCCAGGCAGATGGGACCTCGGTTTAACATCTTATCCAAAAGACGGCACCTCAGAAGTGCAGCACCCCTCTCATGCTGCACTACAGTGTCAGTACTGGGATATTAACCCAAGCACCAGATGTGGGATCTGAAGCCACAGCTCTCTGAGCTCCCAGCCTCAGAAGTGAGTGTGCTATCTACTGAGCCACTGATACTAGTCACCTATCTGACAAATGTCGGGTGTGAAAGCTTCTTCCAGACCAAGAAGAGGGTCCAACGAGGCCTTAATTTTTGACCAGAAAGGTACCACCTTAGGGCATTCCTATAACATATGGAACAGGTGGCCAGTGGTAAGACCACAGAGGGTACATAGTGGGGATTCATACCTACCCATCATGAAGAGTTTGTGAGGTGTATAGTAAAGATTGTGCAAAATATGAAATTGGGTCCATCTGTACTTATCCCTCTTAGTAAATCTGTAAAGATACTGCTATGTGGTTTACCACCGTGAACTGCTAAAGTGTCAATTCAAAGTTTGCTGCCAATAAAATCTTACTGTATGCCATTTATGGTGGTAGGGTTGACCGTTTGTAAAAAGGAGTACAAACCAGCCACTAGATGGGGTTGCATGGCCAGTAGTGTGAGTTGAGACAAAATGTCACTGGCACTAGAGTCGAAGGGAGCAGGGCCTAGGGCAGATGCTAAGGCTCTGGTGAGTTGCAAATATTTAAAAGTGTGAAAAACCAGAACAGAAAAAAGATGTTGCAGTTGATCATGAGATATAAACTGGCCCTGGTCTAGAAGTGAAGAGACCGAAGCAGCGGTCAGATGAGGCAAAAAGAGGTAGATATCTGATAGCCACCAATACGAATATTAGGGTTCACCTGTACCGGTTGTGATAGGAAATGGGACCAATCCAGACCAAGAAATTGCTCCAATTGTTTACTGGCCTTGAGAGGGAGTATAAATGTTGCTGCGAACAAGGAGCAGTGATCGGGAGAAGCATGGGATCAATGACGGCAAGTAGGATTATATTGAATGCATGGGCTGTTGGGGAGAAGATGTAATTAAGCACAGAGCTGGGGAAGTTGCAAAACAAAAAAAATGCGAGAGAGAGAGAGAGGGAATGCACTGTTTCATGCAAATTCATTATGTGCTTCAACTCCACTGTGTGGAGCAAACATTGTGATTCATTCAGTATCTGGTTATGCTCTTCCAGACCTTCTCCTCCTTTAGCAATACGTTAGCATTGCTCTCGTTATGCAGCCATAAAAAGAGACTCACTATGTAGTCTTTGCCTCTCACAGCAAACTCTGCCTTCTACATATGTACACTTTGTGGTGGCTGAGTGACCATCAACAAAATGAAATGGTGGGGAAAGAGAAGCTATTCTTAAGCTTTGGTACATTTTGGCCTTTTCAGTGTTTTTGAAGATGCAATGTTATTGTATTTTGGAGCTAAAGAAGGATTCCCAGCAAACTAGTGTCGCCTGCTTTGTTTCTGCTACTTGCAGAGAGATGCAATTGTGCATTTTTGATCATTATGTAGAGATTCCTTTGCAGGAAAAATGAAAACTCAACCTGCGCTGTGGCCCTTTTTGTACTTAGAAACACAGACTTTGATGGCAGATAAGCACCGCTTGGCCCTCCCAGTCTGCCCATTTCCCTACCTACTGGATAAGCTGCAGATCCTAGTTTTACTTATAAAATAAGGAAGAATATGGATAAGAAACAGATTGTTGTTTGCTTCCATAGGAACCAAAATAATTTTTATAAAATGCCCTTGCTTTGTATGTTTTTAAATGTTTAATTTATGTATCAATAAACATTGATTGATTGACTCTTTCCATGCAGTACCCACTTCTTGATTTATTTTCTTGGCACTTTACTGCTCATCTGTTCCCCACATACAGTACAGTATTTTTAAGAATATGTTCACAACATTGATCTGGCATCATCTGGAAGACAGTGTATCTTTTGATGCTCCATATTATACAAAAGACTGAACAGCCTTAGACAAAGTGCAATGCAAGATAATACCTGAGATGAGAGACTTAGCTTATGATGAAAGGCTGGAGAAAAGAGCTGTACTCACCTACACTAAGAGTGAGACAGGATTTGTCTGAGCTACTGCAGAACTGGAAATCTTCACCATAATTTTTTTCACTATAATGGCAGGTGGGAAGTTTTTCATGAATAGTTCTGCAGTGAAAATTTCTATTCACTTAATTTAAATATAGTCAGTACTTGCTGATATGCTGAACACCTGTTTGTGGTCGGAGCAATGTCACCACCCCATACTAACTAAATACTAAGTATATCTATCTTACTATGTTTAAAATACAAATAAAAATAAACAAAATTGAGTCCTATGAGTACAGAACTCTCTCCCCCTTGCAACTGGCATATCTCTGTTTTCTAAAAGACATCGCATTTGTTCTCTCGAGTATGTTCATTCTCACAAGACCCCTCTATAACCCCAACTACAGTACATTATTAAGGGAAAACAACCCACTATAAATACAAAATACAGTAAAATACAAAACTGGAGAAGCTAACTTGTTATGGAGAGAAGAGTAGGAGCTGACTTGTTTCCTGGTCAGGTCAGTGTGTATCAGCGTTTTCAATGCATTTCAAGATAAAACAACAGGTACAATTAACGTGACTTTTCATTTGAGATGTACCATAGTGTGAGAGTTTTTTCTTTGCTTCAAGACAGGGGGGCATGATTACTTCTCAATCTATGACTGTACGCATCACTGTATTTACAAGCAAGAAGAGCAGAGGAGAAGTGAACCGACTTGTTGCCCGATCAGTGTATTAGCATGTCTCAGACCTCTGTAACGCTGAATACAGTATAAGTTTAAACACCAGTATGTACTGCAAATACAAAATAAAAATTAAAAACAGGAGATGCTGGCTCTTTTAGGAGAAGAGAAGCAGAACCAATTTGTTGCCTCAGTTGGCATGAAATTATTCATGCTTACTCATTATGTGCTTCAACTCCACTGCGTGTAGCAAACATTATGTGATGCGTTCGGTATCCGTTCATGCCTTTCCAGATCCCCTATATTCTCTCTACCTCTGTCAGCATTATGTCAACATAGCTCTCACTATGCAGCTGTAACAAGGCAAGAGATTAAGGGGTACAGTGCATGGTAGATAAAAAAAAAAAAAGCTTGCTGGGCTGAAGTAGGTCACTAATGGAATACCACAGGGGTCAGTTATGGGACCACTAATGTTCAGCATTTTTCAAAATGTGTACTTTTATTCCCCCTCTGGCTATGTACCTCTGCATTTTGATCCTCCACTTACACCACAGGTAGCTACCCAACTGGACACTAGCCCTATGCTACCTAGGTTCTGTCCAGATCACAGTACCTTCCTGTAGCACCTCACAGAATCCCCCCACCCCAGGGCCTGGGCTGTTTCCTGACAGCTCAGAAGGAAAACATGATTACTTGGTGTGGGCAGGAGCCTGGGGTAGTGTCAAGCTCCATGATGTGGGCACCTGTGCAATTTGTGATGCCCAATAGCGAGGGAATTTCCCCTTTGTGAAGGCCCCTACCACCTCCTTGCATGCAGTGCCAGTTCTGCCCTGCTGACACTGGCCTGTAGGGCTAGGGCCAGACTTGTGTGGTCTATGAAACCTAAGGCTCTACGGAATAAAGTTGGGACCCTTATCTAAAACATCATGGATCCATGAGACCCACTTGGCATTAGGCAGGTGTACTCTATCATTCAGGGAACAGGTAATTTGCATAATTTTATGAATCTGATTTACAAACTCCCTCCAGTCTTCCACCATTAGGATCTAAAGTGTAAGCCATTTTCTAGTTAACACTCCTTACATACAGCCAGCATAAACTCCAAAAGATAGCAGGTATGCAGTGCCCTTCAACACACTGGGAACTGAAGTAACATGTAGAGTTTTAACAGTTTAAACCAGAACCTCTGCTATGTTGTGTTCTACTGTCTGTATGAAAAAGTGTTTGCTTGGGTACGACCACATAACACGTGTGTGTGTGTGTGTGTGTGTGTGTGCTCACATGTCTCTTTGCTCCCTGTACCCCCTCCCAGATCCCATATGCCACTGGCATTCAAAAGTATTTAAGTTATCTCCACATGTATTCATGACAGCTGTGCGACCACATGGACTTCTGGTGTGCCACACATGCTCCAGACTATTCTATTTCACTGACACTTACATTTGCCTAAGAACTCCATTTGCATGCAACATTTAAAGTAGTGTCTGTCTGCCCGGAATATTTTATAATTTTCAAGTTACTTTTCTCTGGTTCAGTTACTGTTTTAGCACACACGGCACTGTATGTAGTAAACACTCAGGCAAAGTAAAGCCACTACTGCCAGTCTTTATAGTGGTGGCAGATTTAAAAAATACACCCAATATTGTTATTAATAGTTTTACAAAAGTTTCATACTCATATCGTATCATAATATTCCCACAGTTGTGTTACAACCTGTTTCTGAACTTTTCATTCTTTTTTGGGAATGGGGAAGGGGATCATTTTCTCTCTGGATCCCCCATACCCCTCCCCTGATGCTCAGGGTTATTGTGGCTACACTCTTCCTCTGGCCTGGAAGGTAGGCAAATGGCTGTCTTATTACTTCTTATCACTTATGGGCAGCAGCCTCACTGCTAGCAGTCAAACTGGGATCAGGATTCAGAAGGCTGGCAAACTTTTTTTGACAAATGGCAGGTATGAAACTGCAAAAAGCCTTCAGCCGATTAGCCTTTGCCTTCTTAGGCCTGACAGATTTGAATAGTTCACCAGCCCACCCCCAGCCCTTGACAAACTATTAAAACTTCCCATTTTTAACCCATAGACTGTCGACAGAATTAGAATGTACTGGAGTTCTGGACTGATATATCAGTCCGTGGTCCTGTAAGGATTAAAAGGTTGTTTCTTGGCCAACTCATGGATCCTTGCAGATGTTTTCCAACTTAAAAGTTTTTATAGCTAATGCCCACATAGTACATATTACTGCCACCTGCTTTCTCTTCAGTGTTCTGTAGTTTTTGTTTATATATAGAGGTAACCCTTTTCATATTACACTGCTCCCTCACTATAGCAAACCCCGCTATAAGGAAACTCGATTATAGCGAATGTACCGCATGGTTCCCACTTCCCTGGTGGTAAACTACACTTGTATCAAAGAAAAGCGCAGAGAACATACCATACATTGTCTCATTTGTCTGTCTCCATACTTCTTTCCTGCTGAGTTTGTCCTGTCCATTTTCAGCCCTCTTACTACAGTTGTTTCCACAGCTGGCAGTCCTCCACAGTCAAGCAACAATCACACCATGCCAGCACCATCAAATATGATTACTCCCAGGTCCCTTTCCTGTTTGTTCACTGTCAGTATCTCTTCCCCCCTATTATATTCTGCCTCTGGGTTTCTGTACCCTTAGTACATGAATCTGCACTTTTTTGCAGAAGTTAAATACAAAATGTTTACGCCACTTGCACTGTGTTTCTTGCCCTATATTGCTCACCCACCCCCTCTGAGTGGCCACCCAGGTTGGCAACCAGCCTCTGGGGGAGGGCATCAGCCTCCTGTAGTTATACATAACGTCACGGTCATTACTGCACCTTCCAAAGGAGGGACTCAAGCAGTGGGTCGGCAACAATCTTCTTACAAAGTCTAAATGTGCTGCCTCTGCAGCTTCTGTGCAGTCTTTTTTTGGCAGGAAGGGTTGCGCCCCCCCCCCACACAGCATCGTAGAGGCAGCCACACAACAGGGGACTGGAGGAGGAGGGGGGCTAGACAGGCTCTAGAAGGGAGCAAATCACAGTTTGGAAGCACCTCCCTCCACATCAGCAGCCAATCAGAAGAGTTGCTGAGACAAACCAGGAAACAGGAAATAATGAGCAAGAGCTTTTAAGTAGCCCAGTGCAATACTGAACAGCCATAGTCCTTTCCTGGCAGGAAAAGAACACAGATCAGCCCTCCCCAGTACTGTAGAGGCCACAAGACATGTGGGGGTAGGAGGAATGGGTTAGACAGGCTCAAGAAGGGAGCCAATCACAGCTAAGTCGTGCCTCCCTCCACATCGGCAGTCAATCAGGGGAGCAGCTGAGACAAACTGGGAAACAGAAAGCAATGAACAAAGGCTTTTAAACAGGTCAGTGCAACGCTGAACAGTCGCAGTCCTTTTTCGGTGGGAAGGGGGCATGGATCGACCTCTCCAGCACCACAGATGCAACCAGACACTGGGGAACCGGAAGAGGAATGGAGCTAGATAGGCTCGAGAAGGGAGCCGATTACAGCTCAGCCACACCTCCTTCCACATTGGGTGTTTTTGTATGTTTTTAATATATTAAAATGAAGCCTTTTTAAGTAAAATGGGATAAAACGTCCTTCTTTATGGGCTGGCGTGTGCTTGGAACCTGTACTCTGCATACATCATATTCAAGATAATAATCTATAGTTCCCAGCATGGCTTTGCCAAAGGCCGATCTTGTCAAACTAATATGTTGGAGTTTTACAATAGGGCTAGCATGAGTTTGGATGCAGGTAGATCAGTGGACGTAGTATTTTTGTACTTTACGAAAGCTTTTGAAAAGTTACCTCACGATGAGTTAGTTCAGGTCCTCTTTAAAATAGGAATACATGAAAATGTTATCTCATGGGTTTATTTCTGATTACTAGACAGAAGGCAAAGAGTCAGTATTAGGGGTGTACTCTCAGACTGGACAGACAGAACAAGTGGAGTACCTCAGAGTTCAGTTCTGGGACTGTGTTTCTTCAACATTTATGTCACACCCCTTCAGATCGAACATCAACATTTATGGATGACAAAATCTGCAGATGACTGCAGGGTTGGGGGGGGTGTAGATAATAAACCCCAGTGATACAATCAGTCTGCAGGAGGCCCTGAACCATATAGACAAGTGGTGCAACAAAGACAGATTACAGTTAAATCTGGAAAAATGCACAGTTATGCACTTAGGAAGGAAAAATCTGAAGGTCACCTATTGCCTGGCTAATACAGCTCTCAGAAGCATAAATGAAGAAAGAGATTTGGGCATTACCATCTCAAATGATCTGCAATTTGAAGCACACTGTAGGAAGGTGTGCCAAAAAGCAAATGGTGTTTTAAATTGCATTATTAGGCACATCTCTAGCAGAAGGAGAGAAGCTTCGGTGCCATTGTACGACTCCCTGGTTAGACCATTATGGGAGTATGGTGCACAGGTGCGGTCATCATATAAAAAAAGCGAAATTGACATGCTGGAGAGGGTACAAAAAAAGGGCAACACGCACTACAACAGGTCTAAAAGGGATGGATGATACCAACAGATTGAAGTAACTTGACATGTTCTCATTGCATTACAGAAGGGAAAGGGGAGACATGTGTCTGCTACTGTATATAAGGCCAAACGGATGGAGATCTATGTATATAAGGCCAAACGGATGGAGATCTATGGGACAGATTGGGTTCAACCGCAGAGATCAAACCTACCACACGAGGGGACACCCACTTCAACTAAGAGGAGAGAAATGCAGATCATGGAAAAGACATAAATGGTATAACCAGAGGGGGATACCATTATGGAATGCCCTACCAGTGGCACTTGTGGGCAGTTCATCAGTCATTAGCTTCAAGTTGAAGTTAGATGATCTACACAGGACGGGAAAGCTTGCTTTTTAGGTGATATGAGAGCACCAAGGACGAAAGTCTATACAGCTCTGAATACACCTATGTACAGTAACCTATGTAATTGTCCCAGTCCCCATAGAAAAATGAACCCTGGAGGAGTTGATACAAACTACAAGTGGCACTGAGGTAAGAAGAAAGTATTAAGTTGCTGCAAGCTTGTACAGTGATCTGTTTATGACTAGTACGGGTAGTTCCATGGCTAGGCAGATGCTTTCAAAAGGGTACATTGTTTTTCGGGTTCGGTATTTAAGAATCGTGGTATTGCAGTGCTTAAAATACCTTACTGATTGGGAGGCTGTTGCTTCATTTAGTATTATGGTACTGTAGTGCTTAAAATACCCTGTTGTATGGCAGTCCACTTCTTGGTTTAGAAATGTGGGATTGTAGTAGAACTGTTGTATTGTAGTGCTTAAAGTACCCTAAGCCGACACAGTGGTGTGGAGGGCTGAGTATCAGTACCTTACCTCCTGCCATGCCAGCCAGCATCCAGGCTCATGTGTGAGTGGGTTGCCAGGGGTCGGCCGGGGCAGAGGAGGATCAAGCATCCCAAGGATGGCTCTCCTCCTCCTCTGGGGAGGGAGGGGATCAGCAGTTGGTGTTAGCCAGGCCCTTAGCGGAGGCTAGGGGTTGGCACACTGATGCTGATAAGGGGAAGAGTTAGGGCAGATGCCCAGTGTGGCATGACCATTGGTATCATTGCATGCCCCTCCTCTGTACTGGGAGAGAAAACTGGAAAAACATCCTGGCCGTGCACGATGATCAACAACCCTGGCAGGTTCCATGCCTCAGGTGCCTCCCGCATCTGGATCTGGTCTGGTGGTTTGAGGGGACTCCCAGCCCCCTGCCACAGAGGGCAAGCCATGGGGGATAATGGGAGAAGGTAAGTTCTGGGGGATGTTGGGGTGAAGGGGCTGGGGAGATTGGTGGGAAGGAGGTGCCTGCTGGGATGGGGGGACAAATAAATACACATAAAAAATATCCTGTTGTTTGGGAGGCTGCTTCTTGGTTTAGAATTGTGGTATTACAGTGCTCAAAATACCCTGTTGTTTGGGAGGCTGTTGCTTGGTAGTGTAGTGCTTTAAATACCTGTTGTTTGGGAAGCTGTTGCTTGGTGTGAAGGGATTCTGCAGGGCTGTTGGTCTCTTGTCTGCAGCTGGGGTTAGCCCAAGTAGCAAACAACTCTGGAATACACTTGTATACTTTTAAAATTATTGTCACCATATTGCACTGAACTTGTGGTGTTGCTAGACTCTTCCACCTGGATGGGGAGTGCAATGTAATCATAGTCAGTACTACTTAAATTGCTCTCTCATCAATATGGTTTTTGGTGAGATGTGGTACAGGGGGAGGCACTCAGCTGTAGGGACTGTGGGGTACTCTTCCCAAGGGAAGTGCTCTGCAGCAAAGGTAACTGCCCCTTCTGCAGGACCATAGCGGAGCTCTGTGCTCAGCTGGTAGTAGCCAGGATAGAAATTACCCAGTTGAGTATTCAGTTCAGCAGGGGCCTATATATCTTACCCTCACTCCCCTAGAGATCCACTAGTCCAGGAGGATGGAGGGTGGTGGGGCGCGGGATGGTTAGAAGGGGCAGCCTCAAAGAAATTGTCCAGCCCAGTTGCATCCAGACTGTGACTTGTTTTGCACCCCTGGAGGAAGCTCAAGCTCCTTACCTCTGCAAGGGGGAACTCCAAGTCAGTGTCAGGTGATGGGTCAGGCAGCACATTGGCACCCAAGGGGTGTAAAACTATAAAGAAGGTCCTAGTAATTAGGGACTCAATGGTTAGAGGTATGGACAGGGTGTTGGGGACACAGGCAGATGGAGGTGGGCTGATTTGATGCTTGCCAGGAACATCAGCCAACTGGGACTTAGATAGAGTAGGAAGGATGGTAGAGAGGGAAGGGGGGGAGCTGGGGCTGCTGTTGCACGTGGGTAGCAACAATCTAGCCAACCAGTGGATGGAGGCAGTGAAGCAGAGTTTCTGTTGACTGGGGCATAGGTTGATGGTACACTCGGCTTTCCTGGCCTTCTACGAAGTCCTCCTTGTGTGGGGCCGGGCAGGGAGACAGAACAGGATTACAGTGACTGAGATAGCAGAATTCAGCACTTGACTTAAGGAGTGGTGTCAGGACATGGGGTACCACTTTGTAGGGGACTGTGGGGAATTTTTGGGATAGACTAATCTTCAAGGGTGACAGGCTTCACCAGACAGGAGATGGGCCAGCGCATTGGGGCAGAAGCATGATGTCTATAATGAGGCATTTAAGCTGACTGTAGGGGAGTGCAGGTCTTCAGGATCCACATTGGAGGGTTAGCAGAAAGGAATCCAAGGCAGTACTCCCCCCATACCCAGGTGATGGTGGCAGGATACGGGGTGCAGAGAACAATGTAGGGGTTATAAGAGTAAGGGGAAGAATGGCTGTAAGAGAAAAAACTGCAGGCATAAGCACTAAGGAAAAAGGGAGGAACAACAGCAGGCAGATGAGCAGTAGCAAAGCCAGAGCATGGGTCAAGTGGAAGGGGGTGTGCACTAACACCGGGAGCCTTGGGAACAAACTTACTGAGCTCCAGGCAATGATAACACATGCTGAGGTAGACCTTGTGGCCACCACAGAAAATAAGGACTGGGAGATGGCAGACCCTGGATATATATTATTATGGAGAGGAGTTGCCCCCCATGTCAGGGAGGGCATTGAAATGACTGAAGATGGGGGCATTAGAGATTCAGATCGGTAAACTCAGTCTATATTGGTGCAATTCTCAGTGGCCTCAGGTAGAAAGATAGATTATGGGTGGTCTATAGGCCCCTAGGTCAAGGGGAGGAAAGGGACAGAGTACTTGAGGAAGATCTTAGAAGAGGGGTGGCAAAGGGATGAGTGATAGTGGTATGGGACCTAAACTTGCCTGACATCGATTTGGAGGTCCCGGTGGACAAAAGCGCTAAGAGTCAGTCACTGCTGGGTGCTTTTCAGGACTGTCTCCTGACACAACTAGTTAAGGAACCCACCAGGCAGTCTGCACTCCTAGATGTAATGTCCACCAGCACATAGCTGGTGGGTCCCGTGACAGTGGCAGAGCCACTGAGGAATAGCGACCATAATTCTGTGTGGTCTGAACCAGCCCTAGAGGCTGGCAAGCCACACTCAAAAACCGAGGTCAAGAGTGGACTCCGTTAGGATGATGGAACTGGTCAGGCAGAAGTTAGAAGGGGTGCGGGAACACAGGCAGGGTATAGGAGAAATCAAAAGCAATCAAGGGGACTATTCCTGAGGCATCAAAGACATGCATTAAGGTAGTGACAAAGAAAAATAGATCAAAGAAACCACTATGGTTCTCAGCTAGAGTAAAGGAAGCAGTAGGGGCTAAAAGGGTCTTTTATAAGTAGAAAAGTAAGCAGGGAGAGGCAGAATGGGAGGAATACCTTCAGAAAGCCAAAGAAGCTAAGAGGACCATCAGGGAGGCAAAAGCAGACACAGAACTGCACACTGTGGAGGGAGTGAAAAGATGGCATAACAGTTTTTTAGATATATTAGCAAAAAATATAAAATGAGGGGTATCCCATGACTGATGGAGGGGGGTAGGATGATAGAAAAGGATGGACAGTAGGCTGCCATTCTGAATGACTATTTCTGCTCTGTCTTCACTAAAGAAGAGGGTGGGCCCCTGCCTGAGACCAGCATCCAAGTGGCCTCACAGGGAATCCCAGAAATGAGCCTGCCAGTATTTACTATGGAAAGAGTCTAGAAGGGTGGGCAGCACTCAAGACTGATAAGGCCCCGGGTCCAGATGGGCTGCACCCAAGGAAACTGAGGGAGTTGACAACCAAACTGTCCAATCCACTGGCTAAGTTGTTCAATAGCTCACTCAGGACTGGAGTGGTTCCAGTGGATTGGAAGTTAGTGGATGTAGTACTGCTACATAAGGAAGGGGACAAGGAGCAACCAGGGAATTATAGGGCTGTTAGCCTGACCTCTATTGCGGGGAAGCTAATGTAGTTCTTGATTAAAGAAGACCTCATAGAATACCTGGAGAGCAATGGACTACAGGATGATAAAAAACATGGTTTTGTTGCTGGAAAGTTTTGTCATACCACCCTGATAGTCATTTTTGACTGCGTGACAAGGGAGATAGACAAGAGCCACATGGTAGACTTGCTGTTACTTTGACTTTAGTAAGGCTTTTGACTCAGTACCACACAAGAGGTTACTTAAGAAAATGGAGGCTCTGGGGGCAGCGAAAACCACTGTGAGTTGGGTGGAAAACTGGCTTGCAGCTAGAAGACAGAGGGTGGTGGTCAGTGGGGTTAGATCAGAAGAGGAGGAGGTAATGAGCAGGGTTCCACGGGAATCAGTCCTAGGACCAGCCCTCTTCAGCATGTTCATTAGCAACATAGGAGAAGGGATCTAGAACAGGTTGTGTCTATTTGTAGATTACACAAAACTATGTGGGAGGGTGGATTGTGATGAAGGGATAAGAAAGATGCAAAATCACCTGCTAAGATTACAGGGGTGGTGAAAGGTCTGGCAGTTAAAATTCAATGCAAAAAAAGGGCACGGTAATGCACCTGGGGAAAAAGAACCCCATGATGGAGTACTGGATGGGAGGGGAGAGACTTAGCATTACAAATGAGGAATGGGATCTAGGAGTTACCATCAGTAATTCCCTTAAACAAATGAGTCAGTGCAACAAGGCCTATAATAAGGCCAACAGGATGGACCATGAGTCTTTATCTGTCATCATTGTCTATGATTCTGTGTTTCTGCTGTGACTCACCAGCTCAGTGAAAGGAGTCTTGCTCCAAGTGTGAACCTGGGTCTCTAACAGGATAGTGCCATAAGCTACCACCGCACCTGGTCTAACTCTGATTTTTTCTGCCCTAGATAGGCAATTCAATAGGAATTTCACAACCCTTTTCATGAAGGAAACTTTTCAAAAACAGGAGGCAGTATGGTCTAGTGGCTAGAATGCAGGTGT
Organism: Neoceratodus forsteri; assembly: GCA_016271365.2. Classification (NCBI taxonomy): domain Eukaryota; kingdom Metazoa; phylum Chordata; order Ceratodontiformes; family Ceratodontidae; genus Neoceratodus; species Neoceratodus forsteri. Next base: position 653,152,631 of record CM057455.1, on the reverse strand, counting down.
GGGAACCATGATATTTAGGTTAAAATCCCACCACAGCCACTTACACGTTGTGTGACCTTGATCAAATCACTTAAGCTCTCAGTGCTTCAGTTCACCCAGCTGTAAAAATGTGCAAAAACAGGAAAGAGGTTTCACATCTTACCTAGGCTAGCCTGGGTGAATAAACCGTAATAAAAATATCTGTTTTTCCAATTCTGTTCCTCAAGCAAAACTCATTTTATTTGAATTGAGATTTCTATCATTGGAGGCAGCAGTGAACCTTCTGTCCTCATCAGTCCTTTCCCATCCACACATTGAGACTGCACTTGTGGACTATCATCCAGGTACAGTGCCTCCAATTGTCCTTGTGGATTCACCTCCATTGTGGGCCTAACCTATCAGGAACATGAAGGCATCAAGAGTTAGCACAAACCATTCCGGCATATGGGAGGCTTGGATGCCACCTTCATAGGCCGGCCCAATTTTCCCCCCACGTTTGTGCCCACTCAGCTTCCTTCCAACGTGGCCATCCATTCCATGACTATGTTTGTAGAGGAAGGGTCAATGTTGCATGGTCACTCCCCATGTCGGGTTGCTCTCAGTATCCTGCTGAAGAAGGTGCTATCACAGTGAGTTAAGGAACGCCCTCTCCCAGGACTCTGTGAGTGCAGCCTCTGCTGCACCGGCTTGGGCCTGGGAGTCAGAATGTCTGTGCAAACCTGGGTCTCTGCACTACAACTGGTGCCATTAGCCGGGCTGCAAAACTCTTTTAAAAATGGGATCCTTATTCATCTGATTTGACCCCCTGGCAGATTATAAGTATGTCATGTGACTGCAGAGGAACTAAAAACAAATCCCTGAACATCACCAAAAATCTTACTCAACTGAGATGAAACAAAAATAACCATCACATTTTCTCAGGAACCATTTGTTGTCCTTAAGCCACACAGTAAGGACAGGGTTAAGGTATACGCAGAAGTACATCTTATTGTCTAAATACAAGCCCATACATGATTGAATACACAATTCACCTGAATAGAGTGTTACTGGCACGTACAACAAATGTGATTTAATGTAGGGCAGGGATAGGAAGTTACCATGGTGTGGCATATTTACCCTCTAGGGAATATTTCAAAACCCATAGATTACTCAGAGCGAGTTTTTGTGAACACAATCTCAGAAATTTACATAACGAATAGAGTCACTGCCTGCATTTGCTGCTGGTAAGTTTGTTTCCATAAGGTTAGGCAGGTTGTTCTTGCACTTATGCAATATATTCTTATTCATTCACTGTGCGTACTGTTTTTTTACACTCGATCTCTTGCTAAACAGATTCCGGTGTAGCTCTGTTCACAAAACTTGTTGAAGTAAAACAAAAACTTTAATTAATTACTGGAAAAAAGCATCATCTTGAGAGTTCAACTTAATTCTGGCTTCATAAATATCATAAGTTCAAACTTAGCGTTTAACCAGTGACTAGAGGTCACTGGGCTCTCACAAGGTCCAATCCTGTGCTCACACATGGGTCGCTCAAAATAACCAAAAGGCCAGCAGTCAAATTCTCAACCTTTAATCATGTTTGAAGTACGTTGTCCTCAGGGGGAACTACACCAACATTTATTTCCTATTAAGAGGATAAATGTAAGGCAAACAGTGGTGCAGTCACCAAGGAACAAAATATTTCAACTATGGAGTATTTCCACTAAAAAGTCTTTTCTCTTTCCAGCCTTCTCCATGTCTAAAGGTGAACACTGTTTATTGATGACTTCCAGGGGATAAGGCAGTAAACAAACATTATTGAAAAGAAGAAATGCGGGTAGATAGTCAGTAGCTTCAAGGTATGGTTCCAGAGCAAACTGGATGCGTTTTCTGCCTTGATCTGCTCACACCTTTCTACGTTTTTATGGAACATTCTGCCGAAAAAGTTCTGAAACGTATATGTTTAAATACCTGCTTTATTTTTTTTTTCTTGCAGAAGCAGCTTCACTGGGCACTTGCCTCCTGCATCCTTCAGTTCCTCAAAGCAACTCTACTGTTGTAGTCTGTTCCCCTGTGGCTTACCCCCATGGTAAAGTGGCAGGACGATGTATATTGTACAGTTAGGCCAGGCTGAGTCCATGGAAGCTACTAGAGGTCACCTGGAAATTAAACTTTTGGAAGGTATCTGTGTTCAATTTCCTGCTCCACAAGATGTCAGTATGTGAGCCGGCCTGGTGGTGCTGAGGGTTGAGGAGCAGGATGCCACACATCGTGCCACACCAGGGACCCAAGTTCAGGAATGGATCGGGGGGTGGGAGGTCGGCAGGGAAGGGAAGGGATCGAGCATCTGGAGGACTGCTCTCCCTTCATGGGGAGGGATTTGGGGATAGCGCCGCTCCCTTGCAGTCCCTGGTGGTAGCCGAGGGAAGCCCTGGAACATGCGTGCGCTAGTGTATGCTGAGGCGGAGTGTCATCGGGCATCGTCATTAGTGCCACAGTTGCCATTGCACGTCTGTGCTCCAAGAGGCGCAACAATGCAAGAAAATCCCCGGAGGACTGAGCAGGTGACACGGGCCTCAGGGACCAGGCCACACATCCCCAACGCCAGACTGCCACTCCAGTGGTCCCCAGATGCCACCTGCAGGGATGGACCCTCTAATCGCAGAAAGATGCCGCCAAGGTAGGAGTGGAGGGCCCTCCCCCGGAGGGGGGGGTGATACAGTGGGGCTGAGAAATCACTGTAAGGGGGGGGGGACTTGGCGGGGAGTAGTGGGGCCTGAATCGAGAAGGCACCTCCGAGAGATGCCTCAGTCCGAAGGAGCATAGAGTTGGGGGAAAAAAAAAAAAAGATGTCAGCATGTGGGTAAAGCCATGAGGGCCTAAGTCCCAATGAGTTTCTCTTTTGACCCTTCCCCCCGTCCATATGAAACTCCAGATTGACTCAGGCCAATCAGTAATTTTTTTGTATTTTATTTATTTATACAAAGTCTCAGAATTACAACCCTTTGAGTCAGGTACTCATTTACAAAGGCTTCACATCATACATTGAATGTGGACAAATGCAGAGTATTGTAACCCCTAGGTGGCGCTATCCCAAGGGCTACTACCCCTGCCTGTTGGACTACGGACAGGTTGAGGGGCCTAGGTCCCATGGCGGGTGCCTCCACCTAGAGGTCAGGGTTTGTAGTGGTTAGACTAGCTTGGTCACAACCCTCTGGGACACTGAGACCCCTTTTATTCCCTCTAGTGGCTCACACAGTACACTGGAGTTACAGCCCCAATACCCCACGTATACACACTGTTCACTCATATAGATACCACTTACCCTCGAGACTGATTCTGCAGCACATCTCTGAGGACCCCCTGTAAAATAAGGTTAAACAACATACACAGCAAAACACAATACTGTTTCCATAAGTACCAACACCACAGACAGTATATAGTATAACAACAACAAATCTGATTTATTTAGGGGGCAGTAACACAGGAGGGAGAAATCAGGTTAATTGGTGGCATTAAATCATAGTACTGTGCACATATACAGGGTCTGAAAAGTCACACTCTGGGTACCCAGGTTGGGGGAGGGGGGCTAGCCAGGTCCGTTGGCCGGCAGGTGCAGATGGATAGGGCCCTATAGAAGAAAATATATGCACAACACCCAACTGTAATCCGGAGCTGGATGGCTCAGTCCATGAAGCAGGGAAACAACAAGAATTAGATGACACACTTGTGATTGAAAACAGATTGCAGGGGAATACCCTGATTGGTACTCACAATACCCAAGCTGAGGACCAGATGGTAGATGTTCTTCTGGATTGCCAGAACAACAAGGCATGGAGACAAGGTCCTTGTAACGGGATACCACTGCAGTTGATAGCAGACATATTTAGTCCAAGCTAAGCTGGGGTTTGCTTTCAACTTTAGCACACAGCACAGGGGATTGGAAATAGTGATTCCCCACAAGCACTATGCACATTCATATGTAAAAGGAAAGTACTATACCAGGCAGGCTGCTCCTCTATCCCAATCGCAATTACTACAAAATACCCGGGAGCACACATAGCGGCTTCAGTTCCTGACAGACCGAGCGCGATTCAGCAATTTCTCCAGTCTTCTACAGGGTGTGCCTGGTTTCCACTCTTCAGACTTCCTTCCTTCTTTCTCCTCACAACCTGATTCAATCTGAACTGGCACTTGCAACGGCTGCAGGCCGAACCTCAGGGCCTCACATGGGCTTTCCGTGCGAAACTATACAGCGCAGAAGCACAGAGCTCCTTCTCTCTTCACTGTCACAACTGATCTGACTTTCCAGTCACAGAGCAGGGCATTTCCTTTAGCTCCACTCCATTGTGTTGGTTGGTTCGGCTGTCACTCACAATAAGACTCCCTCTGTTGGTGGAAAAAGGCACCAAGGTCAAAACTACATTTCCCAGAGTCACTGCCCATACAATCCCCTTGTGGCTGGCTCAAAATTAAGAGCCCAAGTTCCGATTCATCCACAGGCTCCATTTTAGGGCTCCCTTAACCCAACTGGCCCAACACAGCAGTTTGGGACCAAAATGAAAGAGCTACACTGAAACAGTTTGTGCTAAAAGAAAGACAGGTTAGACAAACTACATTTTCTCAGTCACTCTAAATGATTTCTGGAAAACAGTTATATCTTTCAACAAGACTCCCTCTGCACATGTAGCGACGGCAGAAATGGAGCGAATTGGCAGCAGCTCAGGCGGGATTCGAGCATTAAATACACAGTCCCCTCATACAAGCTAATTAAGTCTGCAAGCAGACAGCTCTTAAAGAGACAGTACGTGGTGGCTCAAATAGCACTCACTTGGAACCACATTTAAACAGCTCAGACACCGAACACCACCCAGACTTGGAGCATTCCGGCAAGCTCCTGGAAGACTTTTGGGAACTCCCATTTGCAGGGGGGGTTACAGTATGATAAGTACAGTGACTAAGTACAGAGACAAAATGGATAATACATATACAGAGCAAACACCGAAGGTGTGTAACTGTGAATTGTAAATTAGAATCAGAGTAAATTTAGCAATGGAACTTAGCCATTGCTAGAGGAGTTTATCTGCAGTCACAGTTAGAGCTGGACATAATTTGGGTACATAGCTCAGATTTAAAAGGCCCCAGCCTGGGAATAGATAGGGCAGAATTAGGGAGAGAGTTCATCCAGAGTGGTGCCCTGTAACAAAAGGACCTTTACCTGGCAGTGGTCCTTATAAAAGGGATGTGAAAGGCAGTGGCGACAGAGTGTCTTGTGGCCCTCATTGGCAAGCACGTCTAGAGGAGCAAGAGACAGCCAGGGGAGCTTGCCCTAGTTTAATTTTTTTGGCCAATAAGCAGGTCTGATAGAGTAGGCGCCCCTGAGAGTTTGGCCATGATGACTGTTGGTAGAGGTCACAGGTACGTGTGAGTCGATCTCAGCCTATGGCCAATCGGCAGGCTTTGTTAAGGGTGCGCTTAATGCTAGTCAGGGCAGTGTCGGAGGCTGCGCCATATATGACTATGCCATAGTCTACCAGGGAAAGGATGGAGCTAGAGATTGCTAAACAGAGGGCATCAGGAGGGAGACAGGACCTATATTTATATAGGAGACTGATTGTAATGTTTATTGCAAAGCAAGTCAATGCTATATGCTCACAGAAGGTAAGGGCCGAGTCTAGGGTGACCCCTAGATATTTAAAACTGGCAACTGATTCTAGCGTGATACCATGGAAATTCAGTATGGATAGTGTGGTCGTGTTGTGTTTATGTTGAGGGTGGGTGAACAGCATGACCTTCGTTTTTTTGTAGTTGAGGACAAGTTAGTGGGAGGAGAATCATGGTTCTATTTCTGTGAAGGAGCCCTGCAAGGATTGTTGGAGCTGGGTAGGGTCTGGGTGCCTGCTAAAGATCACAGCATTGTTGGCATAAAGGAGCAGGCACCCAGAGGAGGCCAGAGGGAGGGAGTTTAGGTATAGGGAGAAAAGGAGTGGGCCAAGGATGGACCCTTGTGGGACACCAGACCGGACTGGGAGGCTGGTAGAAAGGGTGCTATTTACTTTTACTTGCTGGGTACGGTCATGGAGATAGTTGGAGAACCAGTCGGCTGTCTCTTGGGATACATCAACAGAAAGGAGGGAGTTAATCAGCATACTGTGATTGACAGTATCAAAAGCCTTGGACAGATCAATATAGACAGATCCAGCCAGGGCTCCCTGGTCAAGGGCATCATGGATAAAGGAGGTAAATTCAAGCAGGGCAGTAGTTGTGTTGTGCCCTTTCCTAAAGCCACACTGCTGCTGGCACAGTAGATGGTGCGAGTCTAAATAGTCAGTAAGTGGATCTGCAGCTATTTTTTCCAGCGCTTTAGAGAGGGGAGGAAGTATGGAAATGGGCCTATAATTACTACTAGAGGAACGGTCACCATTTTTATGAACTGGAGTTATAACCGCCCTTTTCCATAGTGTAGGGAACTGCCCTAGACACAGGGACATGTTGAGTATTTTTGTTAGGGGTGCTAGAACTGCATCCAGGGTTAAGGAGAGGAGGTTTGCATTGAGAGAGTCACCACTCTGGATTGTCTTTCTAAGAAACTTGGCGAGATAATGTGAGGCGGCACTAGAAATCATTTGTGAGTAAGAAGGAGGGCGCTGGGGGTGGAGTAACTGTCCAGTAGATGTAGAAAGAAGTCGGGAGGGAGGATAGAGCTGAGATCAGAGAAAGATGCATTGAAGGCATTAGTTATCTTACTAGGGTCTCGGGTGGAAGCACCGTCGATGACAAGCATGGAGGGAGGAGGGAAGGGAGATTTGCCACTAAGCTCCATCATATTTTCCCAGAACCTCTTCTCATTTTCCCAGGTGGCAGTAAGGTTGGACTGATAGAAAGCTGCCTTAGCCTGGTGGATAGCCCAGTTGCATGAGTTACTGGCAGTATGATACAGTTGGCGATCAGAGGGGCGACCAGACTCAAGGGCATGGTGCCATAGGTTATCACAGGCCTTCATTTGGTCAAGCAAGGACCGATTTACCCAGGGGGAGGATTTAGTTTTTTCAGTTGCTAGTTCATTGCTAGTGCTTTGAATCCTCAGTCTGCTGTCTAAGTTAGGTCCACCTTATGTTGGGTCCTCTTATAGACACCAAAGGGTTAACTCTAGCCAGAATGGAGACTCCTTGCTGGCAGGAGGGCTGGAGGGCAGCAGTATAGCGCAGTGGTTTAAGGCTCCGAGCTGCAAATCTGGAGACATCCAGCAGACCAGACCTGGGTTTGAATCCACAGCTTCCACTTGCATACTGTGTGACCCTGAGCAAGTCACTTAACTTCCCTGTGCTCCCAGGTCGCTCCCTTAAAAAGCTTTCAGCTTAGTGTGCTACTCCTGGTTAAACAACTAAAAAAAAAAAAAGGATTGGTTGGGAGTTTTCGGGAGGGGTGGGCTTACTCCTGATGACTGATGAGTCACTGGGTGTGGTTGTTTTCGGTTTGGTTTCAGGAAAGGAGCTGAGAGGACCTGCTGCTGCCTGCAGCCGAAGGAGCTGAAGGCCTCGCTGGAAGTGGAACTCATCCTAGCCTTAGGATCTTGGGGGCATCTGTCTACCATGGAGCCATCTATGAGCTGGACATCCCACAGTATATAGATCCTCATGGGAATTTCTTCACACACACAGTTAAGTATGCAGCCTCTGATGTAAAATGCGATTGTTCTGGACACTGAAAAGAAGAAATGTGTTAAGGTATCTCAGTGCCTCCCCCCACCCGATGGGAAGCAGGGGGGATAGCCAATGGAGTGGTGCTACCATTTGGCCCAGGATCCTTTGCTCCATGGGGGCTGACACAGTAAAGGGTGCAGATGCAAGTCTCGTGACAGCTGCAGTCCCCCAATGAGAAGTGCTCCTCTTCAACCCTTTCTTAATTGTGTGACAAGCCACACAGATCCTTGATTAGCTAGGACTGAAGCATGAAATACAGCAGGTGGAGGTTATGTATGCTCCAGGGCTTTGTAGATGGCTATGTAATTCCTGGGAGGCAGTCACACAGGAACCTAGATCTGGCTACTGTGTACCCTCATTGGATGTCAGCAGTGAAGTGGGCACCGAGTCTAGGGAAGGCTGGAACAATGGAATTCCTGGGTAGCCTCTGGGCAGAATGACCCTTAGTCACATTTCTAGTTCATTGCTAGTGCTTTGAGTCCTCAATCTGCTGTCTAAGTTAGGTCCACCTTATGCTGGGTCCTCTTAAGTAATCTGGGCATGAAACTCACTGCGACAGTTAAAGTTATTAGTGCCCCAGGGTTGTCCACAGGCCTAGCCAAAAGAAGGATGCTAATTAGAGGGCTAGCATCCTGACTACGTACCTCCTGGAGAAGGACACGGAAGTTTCTAAACACAGTCTTTTATTTATTTGTTTATTTATTTGAGCGTTTTACCAGGAAGGTATACTGAGCAGAGTACTGCTCGATTACAGATGCGTCCTGGGGGAGGGGAGAACATAGGAGAACAGTTTACACAGTATAGACAAGAAAATACATAGTGGGAGAAATATTAACATTAGGATCTGGTTACATGTCAGTAATAGCTTGAGAGAGACAAATTGGTAACCACAGTACATACGGTATGAGAAAACACTTGAAGTCAGGATTGACAAGTGAATACACTGTGGAAGATCACTGACATTTGGTTCAGAAACCACTACATACAGGATTGAGTGTGGCAGTTGGTAGCACAGTTACATACAGCAAGTGTACAACAAAATGAAGTTTTACAGTAAGGAATGAAGTACCTGAAACCCTCCTGGCTGGGACTTGTAATTCCCCACAATGTATGTATGCTCATGAGCTTTTACTTTTATTGAAATGGAGTCTGTTGGGCTTTATCAGTGATTTGGACATTCAGTTATGAGTTACAAAATGTTTATCTGCTAACCAGTTGATTTGCGGCACTTGGCAGCACAGAAGTTGTCCCTGTACCCAGGAGGTTACCTGTGGCCCCAGAGGTCAAGTAAGTTAATGGGCTCTCTCCCTCCCCCATGGAATGAGTGAGAAAGGATACCCCTAGACTGTGGAGAAGGTCACTCATGTGCTACATCTGCATGTATGCAGCTCACCTATACAGCATTACTCACAAGCAGTAATCTTGAAGTCCTTACACCAAGGGTAAAAAAAAATTCTCATGCATCTCAAAAAAAAAAAAAAAATGAAATACAATTGTTAGTATTTTAAAACGCAGAACATGCAGAGCTGCCTGATGGCCCTGTGGTAGAACACCACACAACGATGCCAGAAACCCGGGTTCAGGACTGATCCCAGGAGGCCAGCAAATAATAGGGAAATGCTACCAAACTAGTATGTTCTCCATTGGGTGGACAGCACTCAACAGTAGCCCCTCCGGTAGGGGCTTGGAAGGTTTGCTTCATGGTGGCAGGGCAAGTTGCTTGTCTGCAAGTCCTCCGGCAGGTAGACAGGCACCACAGGGAGGAGGGAGAGTGAAATTACAAGTGGAAGAAAAACCCATCCACCGCCAGCATGACAGAAAGCTGCTACACTTGTAACCCGGGTGCCATGTACCAGTGGGCTATTACCCCAACTGATGACCACAATACTGATTGAGGGGCCTGGGTTCTGTTCCGATAGTGACGGGGTTCCTTCCCAAATAGAAATAAGTAATAGCATAGTGCCTCCACCCAAAGTAGTTCTAGTAGGCCAGATTATTTGTAGGGTACAACCCCTGGGATGCTGCATCTACCCACCTCCCCTTCCAGTCACTCCCCACACAGAATAGCATAAACCAACGTAACGATCTACACAGCATGCAAATAACAAATATCACTAATAATATGCTCACGGGCAGGTTTATGCAATAACAACAACACTTTTTATTATTAGGGAATTGGAAATGTAGGAACAGAAGTATTTGATATGCTTTTGTAATTAGCAACACAGTAGATTTAAGCTACAATGTGCCCACCCCCACAGCAATACCCATGCAACCCCCTTGCTGCTGATACCAGATTGAAGAAAGGTGCAGGCTTGTAAAACATTGCCACGGGTTGACCGGCTTGGTGCACTTGACTTTAATAAGAAAACTTTTGATTTAAACTTGGCAAGTGTAGTTGATTCCCCAGCTCAGGGCAGGCCCTGTGCTTACTCACAGATGGATGTTTGCTGTACCAGGTCTGAACAAACTCAGCAGGGGCCAGGTGTCCTTGTTGAGGCTGAGGCCTTGAATGGCAGTACGCAAGATTGTCAATCATGTCTGCCAGCTGGTACCCTTCAGGTGGTTGCCGGTGCTTGCAGCTTGTTACCTTCAGGATGTCCTCCGACAAAGGCTGGATTAGGCCAGACTCAGGGACCAGGGCCACATGCTCGGCCCGCTTGTCAAGGCAACCGACTTCCAGGGACAAAGGTTCAGTGCTGCCTAGCACTGACAATACTGGGCTAGCTCCCTGGATAAACCTGAGTGCTTGCAGTCTCTCTTCGAACAGGAACTCAAACAAACAGTCTTTCTCTCTGCTGATGATAACACATTTGGTGGCAGCTAGCTTTAGTACCTTTCTGGCAAACAGACATACAGTCTTCTGGCAGGATTCCACACTCTCTGGCTACAATCTTTAACGCTATCTGGCTCTCCAGGCGACTAACCCAGCGGGCTCCTCCCAATGAAATAAAATTCTGCCACCGGGTACTGAAAAACTCACTGCAAACTCTGGAAACACTATCTCAGCCCCTGTAGTGGCAAGAAGCTATTCTGCAGAGTGCCAAATTGCTTTCTTCAGCAGTACTGGGATTCTGGCTTCCCCAGATGGTAGTGGGCTTCAGGACGTCCCTTGGTAACCACCACCAGAAGCCATGGGCCAAATTCACACACAGTTCTCTCTCAAACTCTCAGCTCCCCTCTTTCCTCAGACCGCTACAGCCACCAACTACCCCGAGCTGAAAAATATCCCATGGTTTCAGGGGAAAATGGCAGCTCACCATTGATCCTAACAGCTGTCCATCAAACAAATTAATAAACATCAGGACCCTTTGACACCAGATTGGCTGGTTATCTGGGTGCTAAGGGCATTATCCTTTCCCTCTTCCCAGAAGTCACAGCTGCAGTCCATTGGGCTCCTTAAATCCTGATTGGTGGGCAGGGGTTAAAGGATCACAAATACGGCTACTCTTGTAAACAGTGTATTTAATGTCCTGACTTTCTGTCCATCTTGCTACCAAACTATCTTGCTTTCATTTAAATTATCCTGCTGGCCTGGTGGCACTAAGGGTTGAGGCACTGGACACCTTAACTCGTGGCTCACTGGCGACCTGGGTTCGGGAACAAGCCAGGGCCGTTGGAGGTCGGCGCGGAGATGGATGGAGCTGCCAGCAGGCAGCTCTCCTCTCCACGGAGGTGTAGTGGCTACCCTCAGCTAATGTCTGCCTCCTGGTGGAGGCCAGGGATAGCACAGGCCCAGAGGGTGCCAGGCATTAGGCCAATGGGGTGGGGGAAAGGGGTCATTACCAGGGCTGTAAGGTGCATGTGCGCCTCCATGCACATGCGCTCCTACTCCTGGGGCCCCTGGGAGAAAAATGGAGGCAAAAATGTACTGGTGGGAGGATGATGATCGACTCCCCACAGGCACCTCACCTGGGCCGGGCATAAGGTAAGCCGTGGTAATTCCGGGGAATGGGGCTGGGGGGGGGGTCAATCAGATGGGGGGACCAAAGGTGTAGAGCAGAAACTGTTAAATGATTAAAAAAAAAAAAAAAAAAAAATTGTCTCCAGGGTTCAACAGGGATTCCTCTGCCATGTCACCCAGTGGCAGAGTGGGGCTTAGTAGGGACTCCCCCTGCCTGTCGATACCCCTGTAGCACTGAGCCCCTAGGCAACAGGCAGAGCCATTCATTGGTATAGCAGCCTCGACTGCTTTCTTAAAGCTGTATTGTACCCTTTATTAACTGCCACTTAAGAGCACTTAGAGCAAAATTTTAATTCGTCCCCCGTGCATGGCTCCGGTCCCCACTTAAGTCTCTGGGGCTGGAGCACACACAGAGGAAACCTCCTGAGAGCCGCAGAGTGGCTTTAACTGTTAAGCACCATAGCGCTAGTAAAAGAGAGAGACAACCACTGCAGTTCACACGTTCGAGCTGGGCTGCACAGCGCTCTATCATACCAATGAAACTGATAGTTTAGTTTGAGAGCTCCTCCATTCCCTCCTCACAGGATCAACACCTGGGGGGGGCTGGCAGGAGCAAGACGGCACACCCCAAGGACCAGGACTTGGTGGAGGTGAGCAGTGAGAAGGCAGAACAGTGTCTCAAGGGCAAATTAAGGTAAGCCTCACACGTGGTGATTTACACGCTCAAGCCTCACCCACTGCCTGCCACCGGATACTTACAGTTGCCAGAGAAGGACCCACCCCACCCTAGATGGAAGAACTGTGGGGGACTAAGACATCGGCAGATGGGTGAGTGGAAGACTGGGAGGGTGGTTGTCAGAGGTCCCAAGGAAAAAGGGAAGCAAGACTGGCCCTGGAGCAAAACCTCTATAGAAGAAAATAGCAGAACATGTTAGGAAAAGAACAGAGGAAAGGAATTTGGTTTCATATAGCACCTTGCATAAAATTATCTCAATTTGCTTTACAACCCAGGTATCCTGGAAAGGGAGGGAACAGATAGTTGCTGCTGCTTTCAACACACAGGGAGATTCAAGGAGCACAAAGAGAGATTACAGAAATGTCAAGAACAAAGAGGCTTAGGGTCATGTGACTCAAACCCACAACTCCACATTCATAGCTATGTGCTCTAATAACTAGATCAAACTGTCTCCTCTCTAATATAATTCTGATAATCTGAAGAGTAGCTATGTGTGAACGCCAGAGTAAATGTATTCATATTCCAAAAGCATAAGCTCAGGAATACATTTATTTCCTTGTGCACTCAGTGCCATGGTAGGGTTATCACTTAATATACAAAAGGTTCAACCTCCCAGTCACATGTGTGTGACTGTTTTTAGTAAATTTCCTGTTGGCATATCCAGATATTAGAATGTGTTCCATGATATATTATACTGTATCATATTTGCATAGTGTATGTATAGATAAGCGTGTCCATTGTACTGTATTTTACAGTATAGTATTTGTTTAGTGTGCATGTTACAGGATGCATCTGAGAATAGGCTTCAACCAGAGTATGCTATTTTCCTGTATGAAAAATACATTTTAATACTACTACTAGTCTTTTAGAAGCTTAACATGGAAAAAGAATTTGGCGACAGATAAGGACTGCTTGGCCCATTCAGTCTGCCCATTTCTCCCCACCTACACTATCCACAAACCGTGCCCCATCTACAGCTTTCTCCTTCCCCCAGCTTCCTTTCCACTGTGATTCCCTTATGCTTATCCCATGTAATCTCAAACCCCACCACTGTTTTCACACACACCCCATGGCTGTTGGAAGGCTGTTCCAGGAATCCACCACTCTTTCTGTGAAGAAGCACTTCCTCACATCTCTCCTAAATCTACCCTCTTCCAGCTTCATGGCATGCCCCCTTGTTCTTGAACACCTCTTCTTCTGAAAAATACTTCCCACCTGTACCTTATTTACCTCCATGATGTATTTAAAGGTCTCTATCATATCTCATTCTCCCTCCTCTGTTCCATGGTGTAAATACTGAGGTCCTTCAGTTTCTCCTCGTAGGGCTTTTGATGCAGACCCTGCACCATTTTAGTTGCCTTCATCTGGACCATCTGCACTCTGTCCTGTCTATGTCCTTCCAGAGATGTGGTCACTACAACTGGACACAGTACTCTAGGTGGGGTCTTACTAGCAATTTATACAGAGGCAACACCACCTCCCTCTTTCTTGCTTGGTGGTCATTAATACCATTCCACCCATTTTGTACCCCCCACCCGCCGGGTTTCTGTACCCAAAGTGCATTATTTTGCACTTTTTCTCACTGAAACCCAGCTGCCATACCCTTGACCTTGCTCACCCTCTCTTTGCAATACTGATCTTGAAGGCAAATCTTTTGAACATAACTGCTTGCAGGAACAGTGGCTATATCACCCCTGTTGTAATATTTTCTTCTGTAGATGCCTCCTTGTTTTACCGCATCCATGTTGTGGCACTTTGTGGAATAATCAATACTCATGTATGCTGCTCCATTTTTAATGAGCAATAGCTGATTCTAACATTGATGTTTTTTTCCTCGGGAAATTCTCATTCATCTGCCCATCCCAAGAGTTTAACAAGAAAAATCAAATACGAATGAGTAAAGACTATTACATAAAATCCCTTGCTCACTGTCTTCTGACTGAACCCTGAGTGTGAGTAAATGTTGTGCAATAATGGGCAGGGTTATTATGCTATGGCATGACTCACTGCCAACTCAGATCCGCTTATGTGTGCTACAGTATAAGCCCAGTGGATAAGTCTGACAACTGCACCATATATTCTAAAACCCTGTACATTAAACTCTGGACTATCCCAGCTGAAAGCTCTCGTTATTTTCAGTCAAGGTTACTGCGTCTGCAACTGGGGATGAAGCTCAGTCATAAAATGGGTAGGGAATTTCTATGTCCTCATTGGCCAAGAATATTCTGTAGCCAAATGGTTCAGGAAAAGAAACCCATGGCTTTGCATTTCCTCCAGTAACCAGGACTCAACAAGCAGAGGTCACTCATCCCACAAACTTTAAAAAAAAAAGTCTGGAAGTCATTTTGGTATGGTAAACATAGCTATCACCTCACAATTGCCACAGTTTAAAAAGTAATGAAATACTGCAATTTCTAAGCCCACATCTATCCTCACCCCACACACATCTATCACTGAAAACAAAACTTCTTAAACTTCTCCCATCTTTGGTTTTTTCTTGCCTTGCCCAAATGCACTTTGCGTCCAGCACTAATTTCTTTCATTCTCCTGATGTATTTATAAACACTGCAATTGGTGACCCTCGCTCATACAGTCCCCTCACACAAGCCAACTATACCAGCACTATGAAATAATGAATAGAGTTCACTCACATGGCCCCATGAAAAAAAAGATGACCAGACATTTTTAAAAAAGTAAGACCCGTTCCCTTAGAAGAGAGCACACGGGATCACAAACAATCCTTTTTATATTTGGCTTGCTAAACTGCGGCACCAAGTCAACATCTTGCAGTGGTGCAGATTTGGAGGCGTGGCCACAGTTGGGCAAATGCAGGGCACGCATCAGTAGGTGCGTCCCTCATTCCCCAATCAGCCTGCATGCCCCATGCATGCTAATGTGGCGAGCACATCTAAGGAAAGGTCCGGGGCAATCCGAGCAAAGCTCGTCAGACGCAGCGGACACTTCCTGCCTACGTGCTCGCCACATGAGCAGCATGGCGGGTGGCCGCCCGCCCAACGGCCAACTTCAGGGGTGCCCAATCCCCCAGCGGCTTACTGTGGCCACACAAGCAGCCCCATGTCCTATATATGTCAGGGGGTGCCCAACCCCCCGGTTCTTAAGTGCTCCCTCCACTTTATTGTGTGTCGACGGGGAACCCACTCCCCATCGGCATAAATCAGCCACCCCTGCATTTCTTATATGCCAAGGGTGCCCAACTTCTGGCTCTTGTCTCCCCGCTTTCATTGTGTGCCGATGGAGGTGCCCAATCCCCATCGGCATAAATTTATCCCCTCAATTTTCTGCCGACGAGGGTGCCCAATCTCCGTGGCTGCAGCACCACCCCCTCAAAAACAGTTAGGTGGCATGCTGGGAGCCCAGCTCAGCGTGCCACGTCCCTGAAATAAAAAACTGTCCCGTGATGTAATTTTTTTCTTCCTGTAACAAAAACGGACCCTCGTAGTCTCCTGCCCCCACCGCCCCACCCTACACACCTGCCTCCCACACCCCCCTCATCCCCTCGCCCCATACTTGCCTCCGAGTCCAGTGCGGCGATCTTTGCTGGACTGGGAACACGCCTGCACTCTTCAAAGCCGACCGTGAACTGAGGAAATGCTGGTAAGCTGTATAATGGAATGAATAGGGTTTTTTCAACTTTGCTACATATCTCGGGCATGTGTTGGAATTTTGGCAACAAATTTTCAACATGGGGTTTTTGGGGCCTCTCCTCATGAATTCTATCACTGTCATGGCGTTAATCGGCCTCGAAAGGTGATTTCGCAGTCACTGTGTGAAATCACCTTTTGGGACCCATTAACAAAATGACAGTGCCAGTGTTCATGAGGTGGCCTCTCAAAAAGCCTATGTTCCAAATTTGGTGGAAAAAAATCTAACAAATGCCTTTTTCTGACGTGCGTTGCTTGGTTTACTTTCACATGAAACTCAAGTAACGCATTAAGTAATATTTTAGCGTATTTTCAGCATTGTCATTTTTGTACACCTCCTTGTGAACAGTACAGCTGTCATTTTCCACATCCTGCCCGAAATGTGTTTCCGCACTTCCAGCGCACAATAGCACAGTCGCTGTGGGAAATCAGTATTTGGGCCAGATTATGAAAATGACAGTGACACAGTTCATGAGCAGAGGTCCTAAAATGCCTATGTTGAAAATTTGGTGATGATACTCCATAAAATGACTGTGTTATGAGCGTGCGTTGGCAGAATGCACGCACTCTCGTACCGTCGTGCTTTTGTGATATTTTCACTCTGGATTTTCACCATTGCCATTTTTCCACACCCCTTGATGAACAGTACAGCTGTCATTTCACATATCCTGCCCAAAATGTGTTTTCGCACTTCCGGCGCAGAATAGCGTGCTCGCTGTGCGAAATCACTTCTTAGGACACTGTACATGAGCAGAGGTGCTAAAATGCCTATGTTGAAAATTTGGTACCACACGCCCATATGTAGAGACTGACAGGTGTCAGGGGTGTGACTTGGGATTGTCGGACGTAATGCTCACGCCATTCCACCCTCACCCTGCAGCCAGTGACAATCATCAAGATGTGCCTTGGACGCTTTGGCTCCAAAGTTCACCCCACTGTCCTATACTGCACACATCTCAGTGTATTTCCTTATGGAATGGGGTGAGCGTAAAGCCCGAAGACCTCAATGCACACCGCACCACTTGTCGGTGTCTGCAGGATAAGGAGAGTTAAAATGGCATGAGCACTATGGCCAACACCCAAAGGGACATCCCAATGCCTGTCAGTCTCTGCAGGGTGGGGTTGGGTTGGCATAAGTTCAATACTTCACTGCCATTCCTATTATGCATCTCTCTAACTCCTGCACTACCAATGCCAATGCCAGCAAGACAACATTCAGCACTGACAAATGCTTGTTTATAAATGTAACAATCTTTCTCCCTGAAACAGAAGCATGCAATTCTGTCAGACCAACAACTTACAATATCTAAATACCACTGGCTGAAACTGAAGTAGACATCTCTCCAGGCCCCACAAAGCAACAGAAGCCACAGAGGTAGAGGGAGTATGTGTGTGTGTGTTGGGGGGGGGGGGTCTGTACCACACACAGCTGCCAAGCACATGGCTCTCTCTGACAGTCAAACTGAAATAAGGACAGTCTCAGTATGGATTACTTTTTTATCTTTTACTGTACATCATACAATCATTTTGAAGTTCCTAATTTTAATCAAAACATACTTTTTTTAAGTTACCCATTTTATAAGTGCAATAAAGACACACCAGTGTACCAGTTTCTATTTGCAAACCGCACTGCCAGGTGGTTGAAGGCACCCAGTGTGTTAGTGACATATGCACCACAACAAACCTGGGCGTGTGGTTTTCCAACAGAAATCAACAGCCTATCATATCTTACTGTTTACTAAAACCAGCCAGAGGAAGCAGAAGTAGCAGCAGATGGGAGTGGCAGTAACAGCAGCTGCAGAAACTAAAGGTGGCTAGAGCCATCATGCAGGGAGCATGAACACACACACACGCACACACACAGTCCTGTAATATTTTATTATTTTTAGACTTATTTTTAAAAATGTCATCATTTATTCACAATGTATTCCAAAGTGTTTACAATCCATGAACATTTGGCAGCAAACCGTTAGGCCTGTATAGATGGGTTAATTAAGGAATGACACAGAACAGGATATGTAGTAATGTAGCTAAGCATGCATCCTGAAGCACACATGCACAAATATGTCCCTCCGACTGTGCTGGGCTACCTGTAAGCACCCTATTTAAAGAGGACAGAAACAATTTCTAATTGGCATCTGTTTATACAGCCCACAGTTTTAGCAATGATATTCATATCCCTGACTTAACCATATGTATCTGAACCTGAATAAAAAGTGAGGTGAAAAACTGTATTTTGTATTGTTTTGATTGATGGAACCAGTGATCTGGAGTTTTAACTATGTCACGGTTTGTGTACAGAACTCCGGGTATGGTTCTGATAGGTTAACAGCTCATGCTTAGCATTCTGTACATAAACTGTGGCATAGGAAAAACTCCAGATTACTGGTTCCATGAAGAGAACTGCACAGAATGTTGTCCATAAAAAGAAAACAATTGAAAAACATAATTTTTCACATTGGCGTTATTCAGGTAGAGGTTACTATGGATCATCTGGATTTGAATTTGCTTTCTGTAAACAGGAACATTACTGCCTTGTGCTAGTTAGAACACATGTTCTGTCCCCTTTTAAATACTAACCCTTGGAAGGAAGCTTAATGGAATGGCAGCACTGCCACTCGTGCCATTGGTGAACAGGGGTCAGCAGGGAGCCTAGGTTATCGGAGAGTAGGCGGAGGGGGAGGGGGGGCTGAACATCCCAAGGGACGCTCTCCACTTCTGGGTAGGGAGAGATTCTGCCTGTGTTGCAGTGCAGACACCGGAGTGACCGTGGGTGGAAATGCAGCTGAGTCAGACTGCTAGGATGGATGCTGGCTGTACATGCAGATGATGTGCTGTGCACACCGCCTCTCCTCTGTGCTCCACAGACACCAACATCCAAGGGGCAAGGAGAAAAAGGAAGGAAAGCATCCTAGGGGTGGCAAAATGATGCATGTCCTCCTTGCAGGTCCCACACCAATGACTGCCTTACCTGTCGACTACAGGCTGGCTGAAGCTGCCTTGAGGGACCTGCGGCAGTCATGATGACCACGAGCTCCACAGTGGGGTTATGTTGTGGGGCCAAGTAGGATGGGGAAAAGTCCTAGAAAAGACAGATGATGGGGGGGGGGCACATGAAAGGGGCAGGCCAGTGAGAATCAGGCATAAACAGTAAGTTAAAAACAATTTCTGACTTTTGTGTCAGTTACTTTTAATGTATACAGGCTACAGCTGGGCCACAAAGGAAAGTTCTGAGTCTCATCCCTGAGTTAAGATTGCTGCGATGCAACATTCTGCACCGCTCTCTTCCTGTACTACTCAGCAGTTAGGCCATGATGTCAAGGTGCAGCATCACAGTCACATAGGCAGGTTTCAATGGTCACGCCTCAAGGCTCGACTATAGCCTAATAAAACAACAAACACTCTACCAGAAGTCAGTGAAGACAAAATGAAAAGCAGACTGGAGTGACGGGGACTGGGGTGGCCCTTCAAATTGAACAGCAGGTGCTTATACCTCGCTCAAAGAGAAAAAGTGATGCAGGATGAGCAACACAGCTAGGTACAAAGGTGGCATTAAAGCACAAGAGACTATGGGCACAGTTACAACTCTGCGTTAATTCAGACACAGGGGTCTGGGGATGAGTGGGCAGTCTTGAAAACTAAAAGGTTTCACCCAGAGGCGATGAGACTGATAACATGGTTATATAAATATTACAAAAGCAAAATATTACAAAAGCAGGGTGTTAAATAGCTGGTATAACACAGCAAAATGCTATGCAAAACAGGTGGTAATGCTAACCATTTCCAGAAATGCATAGCAGTAGACTGTTGACCATTTTTTGAGCAACTCCATGGCACAGGAGACTATCTGAACAAAACAACATTTTTGTTTTAAAGTTTGCTAATCAATCTGTGCCAAGTACTATGCATTTTCATGGGGTAACTTGCATTAAAGTGAAGTTGGTGCTGGTGATAGGCTGAGAACAACTAGGTAGAACTCGCATTGCAGAGCCAGGAGTGTGTTTCACTCCAGTGAAGACATATAAACAAAGTAAATATCGGAATTATTCCATTTATTGATGCATACCAGATAGTCGAATACACAGGCACTTCAGCGATTGGTCATATAAGGCTTCGTCAGGGAGTTGGGGCCACCCACCCTTCCGCTTCCTGACTGATTTTCACGCTCCCCCACTCAGGCACATTATGATGTGCAGCTGGGGAGAGAGAGTGAGAATACACCCCATTGAAATTAATGGAGGCATTTTTTTATTAGTGTTTTATACATTATGATGGCAAGTTAGAAATTATTGAAGACTACCGCTCGACTAACAAGGCCCTTGTTAGTCGAGCAGTGGCCTTTATTAATCTCTAACTCACCATCATAATATACAACATGCTAATAAAAAAAAAATGCCCCATTCATTTCAGTGGGGGTGCATCCCTGCACTCTCCCTTTTTTTTATTTTTTATTTATTTATTTCAGATTGGGATTAATAACTTTGAGTCAGAGACTCATTTACAAAGGTTCCAGGTCATACAGATACACAAAACAAACAACAGTTTACATAGGGATCAGCAGAATCCAAAGTCTATTTACATTGCATTTTCCTAAGGATGCACATATATACAAGGGTTGCATATCAATTAGTGGAACTGTGTTCTCAGCAAAACAGACTGAACGGTTAAGGCATTAACAGAATAAGTGTGGGGTAAAGCAAGAGGTCAGGGATCCGTACCTTTGCTCTGCATAGAAGCAGCCAGAGAAGGCTTTGTCAGTGCTATTTTATAAAGGAGGAGAGCATGTGGGCGGGCAGAGTTGGTGGAGTGGTGAGGAGAAGAGAAGGGGGGGTTGTCAAAAGGGAGGATGGGGGAAGGGCACGGGGGAAGGTTAGCACACAGGTGGAAGAAGGAGGAGGAGGAGGAGGGTGGTGTGATTGGAGGTCAGTGGTATTGGGTGAGGGGTGATAGGTGATTAGTCTGGTGACAGGGCAGTGGTGGCATGGGGGGTTGGGGGGAGCAGAGAGGCAAAATATCCCTTGCTGTACATTATAGCATCGAGGTGTGGAAATCAATCGGGAAGTGTTGGGGCCAAACTATGATCCCTTCCCATTAAATAACAGCTGCAGAAAAATTACCAGTGTTTATGCAGAGAGCTTATCACCAGCACAAGATTCACTTTTAGACAAGTAATGCACTTCATTTTGAAGTACACAAAATCATTTTAATACCCGAAAAGCAATTAAAATTCTGTAAATTTGGAGTTATGCAGCTCCTTTATGCTTAAAAACAGCCAGAACTTTGAGTTTCTGGGTTGAGCCACTCAGTTTGAATTTTGCCTCCAAAGTATAATATATTAGTGTTAGGGGAGGATCTAGACTTAGAGAGTTTGGGGGGACTAAGCTCATAAAAAATGTCATCATTAGTCAAGAACAACAGGATACTTCAATGAAAAATAGAATTTAAGAAGGCCCCAGCCCCCCATGCCCCCTTGAGCAGCCACGAATTGAAGCTGTTAGTATTATAACTTTATGAACAACTTCAGTGTGTCTTTTACTGATGATATGGGGCAGTGAAAGAAACTTGGAATCTAGATGGTTTACCGTATTTTATGGAGGAGGGGGTCTGTGCTCTGTGATGGTGGAGGTTCCGAGTTGAAAATGAGGGACATCTCTCATAAGGTGTAACATCTGAGAAGTATGGTGATGATGGGAAGGGGAGACTAGTCCATCTGAAATCTGGCTGATCTGGTTTGCCTTACTTTTTATAAGGGGCGTCGGCATTGTCTACACTGGAGAGGTAAACTGACTGTGGGGAGACGGAAACTAGAGGAACAAATGAGAAGAGAGAGTGGGTGGGAAACCTATCTAGGGCCCCCCCCTGAACAGGAGAATAGTAGCAGCAAGGTAGGTAACAGTAAAGCAAAGTCTGAATTAGGTTAGGGGAAGAGGCCAATGAGGCAGGGATGACAAAGCCTACATTCAGCATGAGAATTTAAAAAACTAAGGAGACTAGGAAAGAATAAGGAAGAAGGAACAGAAAAGGCAGTAAGGAATCAGGAGAAATATGGAAAGGGGTCTTCCTTACTGCCAAGAGTCTGGGAAATAAAATTAGTGAGCTTGAGGCACTGGTGGTAGACACTGAGATGGACCTAGCAGCCATCACAGCAACTTGGGCAACAGAGAATAACGAATGGTACCTGACGGTCCCAGACTACACTATGTTTAGACAGGATAGAGGAAAAGGTAAAGGAAGAGGAGGCATAGGCCTATAAGTCAGGGAAGGCCCAGAGGCTGTGGAAGATGGAAACATCAGGGGAGATAACAAGGTAAAAGAATTGCTGTGTGTTCAGCTGGCTGTGGCCTCAGGCAAGAAACTATGGATGGGGGTGAACTGTAGACTTCCAGGACAGGAGAGCAGAGAGAGACAGAAAGACTGAGAAAGATAAGGAGTTAGGGGCAGAACTAGAAAGGGGGTGGCAAAGGAGGAGGTGATGGTGGTGGGGGATCTAAACCTGCCAGAAATTGACTAGGTCACTCCAGCAGCCAGAGGCTCTAGAAGTCAAGTCCTGCTGGATACAGGACTGGATGCATTGGAAAAAAACTGTTTCCACTTCTTGTGGCAATGACTGTTAGCTGTATTGGAACATCTATAATGGTGTGGTGGGTATTGATTTATTTTTGCCACTTTGTAGCCCTGCCACCATTCTTGCACTGTGCACTTCATTTCTACATTTAGAAGTTTATCCACCAATATATTTTGCACAATAAAGGAGCAGTGTTCACCTAGCAAGGTAAGCCTCTCACATATTTATTTGGCCAGTACTGTTTACAGTGGTGGCATTTGTCTTACTTGGTCAGTGCCACAAGGAGTAAAAAGAGTTGTTTCCAACGTATCCAGCACCATTGTTTCTTGTTACTTGTGTGCACCACATTAGAAGTGCACTAGTGAAGTGTCGAGCACCTCATTTTGCTTACTTATCTTACATTGCAGGCCGGCCGGCTGGTGCAGCTTGTTAAGGAACCACTAGACAGTCTGCCATTCTCGATGTGGTGCTCACCAACTCAAAGTAGTAGAAGGGGGTGAGGGCAGGGGAGTCACTGGGGTCCAGCAACCATAACTCTATATGATCTGACCTGGTCCCTGGGACACATAAGCCCTCATCAAAGGCTGAAGTCCTAGATTTCAGAAGGACAGACTTCAACCAGATGAGGAAGCTGGACCAAGACAAGTTAGTCAGAAGGGATGTAAAGAAAAGATGGGGGCAATTCTTGAAGCAACAAAGTCTTGTATGAGAATGGGAATCAACAGAAACAGGTACAAGAGGCAAACAAGGTTCTCTGGAAAGGTCAGGGAAGCAGACAGAGCCAAACAGAAAGCCTTCACTAAGTACAAGGGAAAAACAAAGGGAGGAAGAATGGGGAAGAGTACCAAATGAGAACAAGGGAAACCAAGAGACTGGTCAGGAAAACAAAGGCAGACACAGACCTGTGTATTGTGTGTGTGTGTGTGTGTGTGTGTGTGCGCGTTTGTAGGGGTCAATGAAGGGGGAAAAACAGTTCCTTTGATATATTATGGAAAAAAGAAAGAAAGGAGGAGGAATTGTTAGGCTAAGAGAGGGAGGTAGGGTAATTGAGGAGGACAGGCAGAAAGCAGTCATTCTTAACGACTATTTCTGCTCTGTATTAATAAGGGAAGACAGACGACCTCTGCCAGAGAGTGGCATTAAGCCAGTTGTAAGGGTGATCCCTGAGATAAGGCAACAAGTATTTACCAGTGAAAAGGTTTGGAAAGGTCTAGCAGCCTTAAAGACAGATAAGGCCCCAAGGCCAAATGGGATGCATCAAGTTTGCTCAAGGAATAGGCAATGGAACTAACTGAACCACTGGTAGGGTATTCAATAGCTCAGTTCAGACAGAGGTAGTTCCAAAAGACTGGAGGGTAGCGGATGCAGTCTGGTTCCATGTGGGGGGTGACAAGGAGCAAACGGTAATTAGACCTGTCAGTCTTACCTCTATTGTGGGTAAACTGATGGAGACACTAATCAAAGAGGACCTCATGGACAACCTGGAAAGCAATGGACTGCAGGACAGTAAACAACATAGGTATGTGGCTGGGAGGTCTTGTCAGATCATCCTGATAGTATTCTTTACTGGGTAATGGATAATGGTCACGCTGTGGATTTACTCTAATTAAATTTCAGCAAGGCTTTTGACTCTGTGCCTCATAGAAGGCAGCTGAAGAAGCTAGAGGATCTGGGTGCAGCGAAGGACACAGATGGGTCAGAAACTGGTAGGAAGGGAGACAGCAGAGGGAGGTCACCAGTGGGTTACCACAAGGATCTGTCCTGGATCCAGTACTTTTTTTTCCCCTGGCTTTTGTTTATAGAAACATAGACTTTGATGGCAGATAAGGACCATTTGGTCCACACAGTCTGCCCATTTCCCTACCTACTGGATAAGCTGCAGATTCTAGTTAACCAACAGCCTACTTCCTGCCACCCCCACTATAATTGCCTTGTGTCTGTCCCATGCATGTTTGAATTCCCCCACTGTTTTAGACCCAACGACCTCCTCAGGAAGGCTGTTCCATGTATCCACCACTCTCTCCGTGAAAAAAAATTTCCTCACATTACCCCTGAGCCGTCCCCTCTATCTTTAAATTGTGCCCCCTTGTTCTTACACATCTCTTTTTCTGAAAGATGCTACCCTCCTGGACTTTGTTGATTCCCTTGAGGTACTTGAACGTTTCTATCATGTCCCCCTGTCCCTCCTTTCATCAAGAGTATACATATTAAGCTCTCTCAGTCTCTCTTCATATGGTTTCTGCTGCAGACCCTGCACCATTTTAGTTGCCCTCCTCTGGACTGCTTCCATCCTGTCTATGTCCTTGCGTAGATGAGGCCTCCAAAACTGCACACAGTACTCCAGATGGGATCTCACCAACTGTCTGTACAGAGGGATAACCACTTCCCTTTTTCTACTTATGATGCCGCTTCCTATGCATCCCAGTATCCCCCTGGCTCTCCTTACCGACTTTTCACATTGCTTACCCACCTTTAGGTCATCTGATATGACTACCCCCAGGTCCCTTTCCATTTTTGTTGTTGTTAGTACCTCCCCTGCTTTTGTGTACTCTTCTCATGGGTTTTTGATTCCCAGGTGCATTACTTTGCACTTCTTTGTATTGAATCTAAGTTGCCATATGTCTGACCATTCCTCCAACCTTGCCAAGTCCCTTCTCATCTTTTCTACCCCCCCTTGTGTATCAACTCTGTTACAGATCTTTGTGTCATCTGCAAAGAGGCATACCTTTCCCTCCAGACCCTCTGCAATGTCACCTATAAAGATGTTGAAGAGGACTGGACCCAGTACTGAGCCCTGAGGTACTCCACTAGTAACCCCTTTCTTTGAATGTGTTCCATTCACTATTACCTTCCGTGTCCTGTTGTCCAGCCAGTTTGCTACCCAGGCTACCACCATGGGACCCACTCCCAGGCTGGCTAACTTGATTATTAATCTTTTGTGTGGGACTGTGTCAAATACCTTGCTAAAGTCTAGGTAGGCCACATCCACAGCCCCTCCCTGGTCTATTACTTTGGTCACCCAGTCAAAGAAATCAATTAGATTCGTCTGACATGACCTTCCTGCTGTAAATCCATGCTGCTTTGGGTCCTGTGCCCGCTGGCCTCTAGGTACTCAACAATTCTTTCTTTCAGAAGTGATTCCATCATTTTCCCTACCACTGAGGTCAAACTTACAGGTCTGTAGTTTTCTGCTTCTGCCTTGCTCCCACTTTTGTGAAGGGGAATCACATCTGCCCTCCTCCAGTCCTCAGGTACCGCCCCATCCTCCCATGATCTGTTAAAAAGCATGGTCAGTGGTGTCACTAGGTCCTCCCTTAGTTCTTTTAGGATTCTGGGGTGAATCCCGTCAGGCCCCATTGCTTTATCCACCTTGTCCCTCGGCCACAGGCAAGACCTCCTTCCACCTTCCGCCAAGGTGTCCCGTTCCTGTCCAATTGAGACTGCCAACTATTCTCTGTGACTCCCAAGCCCATTCATGACTTACTGCTGTGCTGCCCCTCTGGCATGCTCCCCAGGGCTTTGTATGCCTTCAGCTCCATGGCATTTCTTTCCCATATCAATCTGACCACCCACGGTGGAGGTGAAGACTGATGGTATACCTGGTATCTGGTGACTTAAGTCCAACGTGGAATGTGGTGGACTGATGGAGGCTTCATCCTCCCAATCCTGAACCATTTTTTCTTGTTGTCCCATCCTTCCCCCAGGTGCATGTCTTATCACTGGATACTGGCATGCTGATGACTTGATGCCCACTCCAAGTTCTCGCTCTAATGCCTTCCCCTGCAACACCACCCATGTTCAGCCAGGTAGCAGCAAAGCAGTGGAACAGCAAGTACCCCCTCTCCAGAGGAGAACAGCATCTATTGGGATGTTCAATTCTCCTCCCCCTAGCTGGTCCTGTGATGACCCTGGCTCATCTCCAAACCCAGGTTGTTGACGTCACAAGTGGTAACGCTACCACTATGCCAGTAGGCTGACTTGATCCAGTCCTTTTCAATATGTTCATTAGCAAAATGGGAGAAGGAATTGAAGGCAAGATGTGTCTCTTCACAGATGACATTAAGCTCTGTGACAGCGTAGACAACAAGTAGACGGTTAGAGAGATGCAGAGAGACTTGCATAGGCTAGAGAGGTCGTCCAAGGTTTGTCAATTGAAATTCAATGCCAAGAAGTGCAAGTGATGCACATATGGAACAAGAACCCCAAGACAGAGTACTGGATGGGGGAGTAAAGCTAGTGTAAGAAGGCCTACAGTAAGGCAAGCAGGATGCTGAGGTGAATAAGAAGGGGTACTGACAGCTGAAGAAGGAGGTATTATACCCTCTCTATAGATTACTGCTGAGGCCCCACCTGGAGTACTGTGCCCAGTTCTGGAGTCCTCACCTAAGGAAAGATAAGGACAAACTGGAGACAGTGCAATGTAAGGTGACCAAAATACTTCAGTGCCAGCATGGCAGATCTTATGAGGATCGGCCCAATGCACTGAACACGTACTCGAAGGAGGTCAGATGAGAGAGGGGAGATATGACAGAGACCTTCAACTTTCTGAAAGGAATGAACAAGGTAAACTGTGAGGAATTTTTAGCACAAGTAGCAGATCAAGAACACAGGGTCACAATGGAAACTGATGAGGGGAGGTTCAAATGGGAAGTGAGAACATTTTATTTTACAGAAAGGGTTGTGGAACCATGGAACAATCTCCCAACAGATGTGGTGGGTGCAAGAACCATCAGTGGTTTCAAATATGGCTGGGACAGAATGAAAGGCTTGGTGTTTACTCAGGGTGGTAGTAGTAGGGTGAGGAGCATAGCGGTGGATAGCATGGGTTAGAACCCTCTATGGACAGAAGGTTCTAGATTTGTTAGGGTTTTATGGGCAGACTGGATAGACAAAATGTCTTTTTTTTTTTAAATCATTTTCTATGTTTCTCTGTGATGGGGAAGAGAACTTATCCTAACTACACCACATGCCCCAAAATGTACCAGAGAGCCTCTTAAACTCTATAGCATCTGGTGGTCTAGGTGGCCCTTAGCCCTGTGTCTATACTTAGTGTAAGGCCAGGCCAGCAATGCCAGTGGCAGGTGACTGGTGGTTTGGGGTGCTCTCCTGGGGCCCTCAGGGGACACATCACTTTACACCAACTGGGATGACCTGGATTCTTATGATCAAAGTGGAACATGGAAGATAATAATTATAATCATAAAGCAGTGCCACCTGGGGAAATTGGAGGCTGCCCCTAGACACTCTTGTATTTAGGTACAAATGAGTTCATGGTGTATGGTCTTGGAGTGATGGATCCCTAGAGAGTTTAGAATTACAGGGAAAACAGTCTTATATCTGTTTTGGCAATGACTGGACACTTTCAATACAGACTGGCTTCAAGCTTACTTTAAACTGTTGCCGTTTCCCCTTTAGCCTTTAGCATAATATCTTTCTCTCTGCTTCTGCAAAAGACAGGAACCAACAGGGCACCAAACAACTGATTTCAGATTCAAACAAACAGTTTATTTACAATGCGCACTGGCCTTGTAGAAGGTCTGAGATATCAGCTTTTAAATCAGTGGTGCACAACTTTTTTTGAGTTAAGGCCGAGGGCCACTGTAAAACAGCCCAAGGTATCAAATGTTCAGCAAGACGTTATTAAATGTACACATTAAATAAATCAAAACATCCATCTTCCTGTCTGTCTGTCTATCTAGTCACATTACTAAAACTAAAAAAATCAAATATACAAAGGCTGCAAGGGGAAGCTGCTAGGTCCTCAGGGGCCACAGACAGCTGCTGTGGGGGCCGTTTGTGGCTTCTGGGGGAAACATCAAAACTGCCATGACAGAGGCAACAAGCCTTTGTGTGAAGCAAATAAACAAATCAAAACGAAAGAAAAAAACACTATGATTCTCAAAAGAGGTGGCGGGGAAGGTTAGGGAGAAAAAGATAGCATTCAGGAAGTATAAGGAAATACAGAAAGAAGCAGGACAGAGAACTGTACCAGTTAAAGTAGAAGGAAGCGGGGAAGACAGTCAGAATAGCAAAGGCCCAAACCAGAGAAAAGATAGCCAAGTCGGTTAAGAGTGGAAAAAACATTTATAGGTACATTAGGGGGCGAAGAAAGACATTGGAGGGACAGTGAGGCTTAATAAAAGGGAGGGTGGGTGGGCAGAGAGGGACAGTGAAAACCAGGGATACTGAATGAATACTTCTGCTTAGTATTCACAGAAGAAGAGGACAGGGAAGTACCTAATCCAATCAATAGAAGCACACTGGATAGGGGGGTCGATACCAGTCCTTTCACAGAAAAAAGGGGTCTGAAAGAACTCCTAAAACTGAAGGTGGACGAAGCAATGGGGCCTGATGGGATTCACCCCAGAATTCTATAAGAACTAAGGGGAGAACTAGCGACACCACAGACTACCCTTTTTAACAAATCATGGGAGGATGGTGTGGTACCTAAGGGCTGGAGGAGGGTGGACGTGATTCCCCTTTACAAAAGTGGGAGCAAAGCAGAGGCAGAAAACTACAGACCTGTTAACTTGACCTCAGTGGTAGGGAAAATGATGGAATCACTTCTGAAAGAAAGAATTCTTGAGTACCTAGAGGCCAGCAGGGCACAGGACCCAAGGCAGCATGGATTCATGGTGGGATGGTCATGTCAGATGAATTTAATAGATTTCTTTGACTGGGTGACCAAAATAGTAGACCAGGGAGGGTCTGTGGACATGGCCTACCAAGACTTTAGCAAGGCATTTGACACAGTCCCACACAAAAGATTAATAAACAAATTAGGCAGCCTGGGAGTGGGTTCCAGGGTGGTAGCATGAGTAAAAAATTGGCCGGACAACAGGACACAGAGAGTATTAGTAAACGGAGTCCACTCCGAAGAAAGGGGGGTTACTACTGAGGTACCGCAGGTTTCAGTACTGGGTCCGGTCCTTTTTAATGTCTTTATAAGTGACATTGCAGAGGTACTGGAAGGAAAAGTATGCCTCTTTGCAGACAACACAAAGATCTGCAACAGGGTTGATACACAAGGAGGCATGGAAAGGATAAGAAGGGACGTGGCAAAGTTGGAGGAATGGTCTGAGGAAAGTATGGCAGCTTAGATTAAGTGCAAAGAAGTGCAAAGTAATGCACACAGGAAACAAAAACCCAAGGGAAGAGTACACAATGGGGGGGTATTAACAACATCACAAATGGAAAGGGACCTGGGGGTAGTCATAGCAGATGATCTACAGATAAGCAAGCAATGTGAGACGGCAGTAAGGATGGCTGGGGGAATCTGGGCTGTATAGGGAGAGGCATCACCAGTAGAAAACAGGAAGTTGTTATCCCTCTGTACAGATAGTTTATGAGACTCCATCTGGAGTACTGCGTGCAGGTCTGGAGACCCCATCTCTGCAAGGACATAGATAGGAAGGAGGCAGCCTAGAGGAGGGCAACTACAATGGTGCAGGGTCTGCAACAGAACCCACATGAAGAGAGACTAAAGGAGCTTAATATGTATACTCTTGAGGAAAGGGGGGGGGGCATGATAGAAACTTTCAAGTACCTCAAGTAAATCATCAAAGTCCAAGAGGGCAACATCTTTCAGAAAAAGAGATGTGCAAGAACAAGGGGACACAATTTGAAGATAGAGGGGGGGAAGGCTCAGGGGAAATATGAGGAAGTATTTTTTCACAGAGAGGGTGGTGAACACATGGAACGGCCTTCCTGAGGAGGTCGTGGGGTCAAAAACAGTGGAGGAATTCAAGAATGCATGGGACCAACATAAGAAAATTCTGGTGGGGGGGTAGGAAGAAGTAGGTTGTTGGTTAACTAGGATCTGCAGCTTATCCAATAAGTAGGGAAATGGGCAGACTAGGTGGGCCAAGTGGTCCTTATCTGCAGTCAAAGTCTATGTTTCTATGTATGTTGTGCATCACTCTTTTAAATGTAACAGAATGCAGGTTTATACTGTTGGCATACAAGGCTAGCGGATCTTAGTCCTCCAGTAGCAGAGGACTAGTGTCTCAGAAACCACTCTTGATAAAGGATATTGAGCACTGTCCAACTACTAAACTAGAACCCTATAGGATCAGTACAAATGGCAGTTAGGGAGTCAAGGAGAAATTCTCCGCTGCTGCCCTGGATTCTCTCCAGTTTAGAGATCACAGGCATGCCAAGTGCTGCCAGTTGAACTGTTTTTGTTGCCCAGAAATTTCCAAGAAAGTTTGTCTGTCCGAGGAGTGGGGAATGAGGGATGGGTACAGTAAAAAGGATCAGAATCAGACCTTCATATGTACCTTCTGCCGCAGTAAAAATGTAACATGCTGGGCTGGTGCTATATCCCTTACAGGAGCAGCTGAGAATAAAGAAAGACCTGTGAGCTTGTTTAATAAACCCTTACTACTTGAGTAGAAGACCTGGTGCAGATAATGAAGTAAATGGGTTGGGTTTAAGGTGCTCATATTACACTTCAGGTGCCCAGTGTCCCAGCACAGACTAAGAACACTGGCCATCCTCTTGGTATGATGCAGGGTCCCTTAGCACCCAATATCAGGAGTCTACTACATATATAACACTGTTGCAGGACCTAGACCCTGTAGAGTTATTCATTGTGGTTAGCAGGCTTCACAGACCCTGGAAGGCCTCATATGGAGGTCTGTTTGGCATGCACAATCTACTTTTCAGATGCTGCACCTTTGCACAATGTTACATCGGTCACTGCAGTCCAGTGTCTGGAGGAGTGAGCTGTTGTTAAGCAACTTCAACCTTGCTGGTCTTCATCCCATATGGGGACTTTGTTTTTAACCCCTTGGTGGGGACGTCTTTCCTCCTGTTCAGCCCTGTGTTGGGACTTTCTTGACAAAAGGGCTGATAGCAAAGGTCAGTCACTTTTACATGGTCCTCTCCATCTTCGTTAATGGGTTCCATCTGGAACATACTCTCACAAGGCACTGGCATCAATTAGAATCAGTCACTGGCTGTCTAGAAAAATACTCACTGTCGAGAAAGGCTCTACGGCAAACCTACCCAGCTTCCAACAATTCAGCCTCTCTCCCCGTATCTACCCCAGCACAGTGCTGCTTTCTCCACAGGCATCTGAATGTGCACACTCTCTCTGGCGTACCAGCACTCGCAGTAAATTTGGTTCCCCTCAGGCTGGAGCAGGAGCAGCCGAGACCTTTAGGGCATCAGGCTTTTATAACCTCACCTTGCTGGCTCCTAACTGGCTGAAATTTGCAAGCAGAATGTCTACACTGGGTGCAAGTAATATATATGCATTGTTGCTAGAGCTCCCTGATCTGATTAGCTGTCTTCCTGACCTCCGACCACTTGGGCCAGAGGTCAAGTGACATGGTTGTCACCATGTTTGTTTACATATATCTTTTGGTCTCCCATTGGCAGCTTGCAAATTTTCCCTGAGGCACAGTTACTCCAAATCTCAGCCATGCTGCCTGCCCTGGGGCTGTGAAACCACCCCTACCATGGGCTGACTTCATTCCTCATCAGTGACATAGGGCACACACAGACACAGCCGATCGCACCTGACGAAGCACACCACAAAGATTGGACCATAACAAAACCTCTGCTTCTCTCATTCACTTGGCCTGCTTGGTCCCTGCTGTAGCAAAGTCCTGGGATAATGACTGGGCATAGAGGATTTGTGTCAATGGGTGGTGGAATACTGGGTGCACTACAGGGTCTAAAAGGTAACTTGGGGGCTACAAGTACTACTCACACAAACTCATACACCCACAGAAACCCAACAATGTGTATGCCCTGTCCAGATTACATATCCATTTATGAGAACCATTCATGACACTAATTTAGTTGAACTGGTTTAAGGTCTCAGGGACACAACACTCTTCAAGGACAGCTTCCTGAACCCTAAATATAGGATGCAAGAGGCTTATAGTAAATCCATGCTAGAAAACCCATGACCCTGTAAAACAGGACAAATAAATGTGTCCCTTTGATATCGCATATATAAAAAGGGCTGTGGACATTTTCTGTTGACTACAGGGCAGATTTCAAGCCTCCTACCTGCACTCTGTTGCACTGAGCCAAAAGCACTGCTCCTCCTATTATAAAACTTTCTCCAATACCACTTCCCTTCCTGGTCTGGCTCTCCTGAGGGCAGAGAGAGATGTGTCAGAAGCCAGGAGTATCATCCAGGGGGTAGCGCTCTACAACAGAAAAGCCTGTGCTGCCCTCATTTTCCAAGAAGGGCTGTGGATGTTTTCCATTGACTGCAGGGCAGTTTTTAAGCCTCCTGCCTGCACTCTCCTGCAATGAACCAAAAGAACTGCTCCTCCAGCCATAAAACTTTCTGCAAGGCTGCTTCCCTACCTGATCCAGTTGTCCTGGGGGCACATATGCATACCAGAAGCTGGAAGCGTCATCTAGGGGACAGTGCTTTACAATAGAAAAACTTGTGCTACCCGCATTGTTCAAGAATGTGGACATTTTCCATTAACTGTAGGGCAGGTTTAAAGCCTCTTGCCTGCACTTTCCTGCACAGAGCCAAAATAACTGCTCCTTCCACCATAAAGCTTTCTCCATGGCTGCTTCCCTGTCTGGTCCAGCTGTCCTGGGGGTACAGAGGCATGCCAGAAGCTGGGAGCATCATCCAGGGGTTGGGTGTTCTACAATAGAAAAGCCCATGCTGCCCGCATCTTCCCAGAAGAAATGTGAATATGTTCTGTTGACTGCAGGGCAAGTTTCAATCTTCCTGCCTGCACTCTCCTCTACTGAGCTGAAAGAACTGCTCCTCCTGCCATAAAATTTCCCCAAGGCTGCTACCCTACCTGTTCCTTCTGTTGTGGGGGCATGTAGGCATGTCAGAAGCTTGAAGCATCATCCAAGGGTTGGGCTCTACAACAGAAAAGCTCGTGCCACCTGTGTAGTGCTCTATAAGTGGTGCAACCATCACTCTGGATAAAAATAAAATAACAAATTAACTGATGCCTTGTGTTTTTGGGTAACCCTACCAAGTTATCCATTAGCTGTGAGGTTAAACTAGTCCATGTATTAGGGAATGATTAGAGTCATGCAATATTATCATGCACCTGAATCTGTTCTAGGGACTGATTTATATTTGTACAATATAATCAAGTACTTTTACAGCTTCTGATATTTTTAGTATAATTTTGTTTTATTGTAAATATTTTAAGTTTGCCACTGCAATAATATTACTTTTTTTCTCTTTCCTGTAGGCCAACTCCAATTACTTGAGCCTGCCTTACATCAGAGTACATTGAGGCCACTCTACTTTCCAGCACAATTGTACCCAGTAAGCAGGAGGCCACTGGGGATGGAGGAGGAGGAGTTGTGGTCATTAGGAGGCAAACTCATAGCAATTTAAAGGTTTTTGATGTTGGCCTACTTTAAGATAGGTGATTCTGAGGTAGTGATGGATTGTTAATATTTTTGTAAATTAGTAATACAAAGATTATTAGTCATACGAACATTTGTGATTATCTGAACTGCAATATTTTGAACTCCTTGTTCATTGGTGTTTATAGGTAACTTTCTTTCTCTTGTCTGTAATTAAGACATTGCAAAATTAATCAGGTTATTTTCTGTGCATATATGGTACACTATCCACTCTGCACTACTTAACAAAGGTTGATCATTTGACAGCAAAGAATATCACTGTCACCTTGCTGTGAGTAATCTATTTTTATTCATTGAAATTTGTTGATCAGATAGGCCCGCTGAGACAAAATGTCCCTTTTTCAGGGGTGACACGGAATTAATTACAAACAGTAACAAAAAAGAACACATATAAGATCAAAGTGCACAGAAACCAGATATGAAAACACAAATTGCACAAGTGTAAACAGCATTATTGCATGAATCATAATACAAGAACAAGTCCATTGTTAATTACATTTTAAGTTACATTGCACAACATGAGAACAGGAACATGGATCAGGGTTACAGCATATGTGTCTATGTGGCTGACCATTCTAGCATTCACCAACCTAAGTCACTTGTTACAATGCAAAGATTTACAGACAGGTATTAGGAGGGGCAGATTGGATAAGAAAGCTAAATTCACTAAAATTTGATAAGAATTTGGTGAAGTAAATTATAATAGGGAGTAATTCCATGCATATTATTCAGTATCAAATTGGTGTCATAATAAGCTAATCAAATTTTTAAAGCCCAGAATGCCTAAAATGAGTAAAAACTATATTAAGTATTGTTGCCTAGCAAGGAGACTGCTACCATTGATGCTGCTATTGTTAACTGGTGATACAGAAAGTAATCTACAGTAGGACCCATTTTGAGTAAGTTGGAAAATGCTGCACAACTAAGTAACTTAAAAGGACTTAAACTTGTTACATAGAAACATAGAGGTTGATGGCAGATAAGGACCACAAGGCCCATCCAGTCTGCCCATTTATTTTTCTACCTTATAAATGTGCCATCAGCCTTTGCTCTGTCAGTGGCCTATTTATTCATACTCATTTGTATTGCTCCCTTATGCCTATGCCTTAAGTCAGCTTGGCTCAGTTGGTAGCACATCCGCCTCTGGACCAGAAGGTCATGGGTTCTCGTCCCAACATCAGGATTGAACTTGCACCTAAAAAATTGCTGGCATCCGAGTGCAGTATTGGGGGGTGCTGTACTGCTGGGGTGTGCCATCCTTCGGATGAGATGTTAAAGCGAGGTCCCTTCAACCTATCCTGGTGTTGTCCTGGTGGATGTCCAGGTGGAAGTAAAAGAACCCAGGGCACTCTTTGCAAAGAGCAGGGAACATTCCCGGTGTCCTGGCCAATATTCCCCCTTCCCATAAACTGGTTCATGCAATTATCCAGGCTGTGTGTGGGTGATGATGTGTGATATGGCTGCCACCACACATTCAGTCACTTCACTACCAGTCTAGCATTGCTTGTAAAGCGGTTTGGGATACTGTGTATGAAAAGCGCTATATAAATGCTGATTCTTCTTCTTCTTCTTCTTCTATCCCATGCCTGTTTGAAGCCCTGCACTGTATTCATAGCCACCACTTCCTGAGGTAGGCCATTCCATGCATCCACCACTCTTTCTGTGAAAAAGAATTTCCTCACATTCCCCCTTAATCGGCCTCCCTCTAATCTCATACTGTGTTCTCTTGTCCTACTATTTTTCTTATATTTAAACATGTTAGACTCTTTCACCTTGTTAATGCCCTTAAGGTGTTTGAATGTTTCGATTATATCACCTTTCTCCCTCCTTTGCTCAAGGGTATACATGTTGAGCTCTGTTAATCTGTCCTCATATGTCTTCACTTAAATGTAAGAAGTCTATTGGCCCATAAAGATGAAATAAAGGTTTGGGTGGAGCTGGAAAAAATCTGATGATCTATTCTGGACATGGTTTAAAAAAATCAATTCCAGATGATCATATTCATTTAAAGGGTTATAGCCTTTTTCAAAAAGATCATCAGAAGAGTAAAGGTAAGAAGTAGATATTTATATAAAAGAGAAGTACTTGGCAGAGCGAGTTGAAGCACAATCTTGTAATTCTGCAGAATAGGTAACTGATAAAATTATATTAGGCAGTGAAAAAAGGCAAAGAGGTTTTCTTTTCATGTGTCTACTTGTCATCAAAATCAGCAGAAATGGATATATTAGTGATAAAAAGTTGTTAGCCTTAAATAAAAAGGAAACAGATAATTATGGGGGATTTTAATATAGATTGGGCAACCCTAAGTAAAAATGCTAAAGTAAATGGGATGTTAATGAATAGCAAATGGTTTTAGCCAAGTGATAAAAGAGCAAACCAGAAAAAATTGCAAAACAGAAGGGGGATATGTTATTGATTGGGTGTTGTTAAACAGTATGACTTTTTTATCCAGCTCTGGGGTTTTGATACATTTCGTATTAGATCATTTTGCAGTCTACCTAATTAGGAAAAAGAGACAGGAGAAAAAAATAATAAAGCTCTAACAAAGGAATGTTGGTCTTTTAAGAATGTAATTAATGAAAAGTTAGTTTAACAGATTGGTAATCACTTTATAATATGAGCCTCACTGAAGAGTCTGTGACCTTTTTTAATAAAGTTTATTAAAAATTGTTGACATTCATGCGCCTATTAAAAAATCAAAAACAGTATGGTGCAAACACTTACAATGGTTAAATGTGGACTTAACTGAATTAATAAAAACAAGGGACAAGCTTTGGAAGCAGTATAAGAAATCAAATTCCAGTTGTGACTTAAATGCTTATCAATGGTATAGAAATCTTTGTGAAATAAAGAAATCAAAGCAAGTACTTTAAAGATAGGCAATTAAAAGACTTATAACAAATCCAATACATTTTTCTGGATTCTTTTAGATAGTTTTACCAACCTGTGAGTCAAACAGGGATTGACAAAATAAGAGTTGGTGAGGATTTACTAGGTATCAGTATAGAAATAGCTGAAAAGTTTAATGATTTTTTTTACTAACATGACAGAGTATAAAAAAGACGATAGACCGACATATGCTAACAGTGGGGAGCTGGGTGGAGGGGTAGTAACCCTAAAATCTTTTAACTTTTTTTAAATTGGCTGAAATAGAGGATTTATGAATCATTACAGAAATTGAACTGTCAAAAAAAAAAGGGCGAGGTTTAAAAGCCTTTCACCAAAAATGTTAAAAATAGTGGCTAAGAAGATTACAAAACTGTAATGTATCTTTTTAATCTATCACCTTGTACAGATCATCTTCCAGACTGCTGGAAAACAGCTGTGGCAAACCCACTGCATAAGGTCTGGAATAAACAATCACAAAATATAGGCCATTATTTTTAAAACTTTTTATTTAGATGGCACAGAATACATCAAGTTCATAACATACAGAAGCATCTAATAAATTAAAATGCTTTAAATACAGAAAACAAGAAGAAGAAAATTGCAGTCATCTGGAATTATACTTCATTCAGAATTAACTACCTCTTAAACAAAATAATTTTGATAATAAAGGTGAAGAGTGGGGGACAAATAAGAACAGGTCCAAAAGAAAGCCATATCTAGTTTTAATTACCTGAGTATTGTGCTGGATTTGTCTCAGAGGCTTCAGG
Organism: Neoceratodus forsteri; assembly: GCA_016271365.2. Classification (NCBI taxonomy): domain Eukaryota; kingdom Metazoa; phylum Chordata; order Ceratodontiformes; family Ceratodontidae; genus Neoceratodus; species Neoceratodus forsteri. The sequence goes on along the minus strand of CM057455.1, from coordinate 653,115,071 downwards.
AATATATATACAAAAGGTCACAAAGAAAGTAAACAGTAAACTGAGCTATTTATACAAAAATCAAAATAACTTAACCCCATATGTCAATAATCATATCATAGCTAAGCAAGTCCTTTTACCAGTTTTGGAATAGGATTATATTTTATTTCTCAATCTCTTGGGTACAGCTTTCCATAAATATGCTTTCACCTTTAATAATGTTTCCAGATGTGTTACCCAGTCCACACATATTTTATCTCTATGACCTTTACTATAACTTTGGAACACAATCGCCTCACTTAAGGATTTATTATACTGTGTCAGTATTTTTGTAAAACATTTGGAAGAAAAAAATCCGAAGTGTATTAAGTAACAGACTGCCACCTACTCAAATCTCGAAACATCATGCAAAATTTCTACTACATTATTTAGTGAAATAAGAATCAAAATAAAGGTAGCAGAGTGTTCTCTCTCATATTATAGACCAAAACCACTGAGCAAACTGGTAGAAATTAGACTGGCTATTAGTTTAAAGATTCACATATTTAGGAGAAGCCTACATGAACATCTACAAGCTTCATCAACTTGTGACTACTTGGAAACCATGTGATTGATGGATGGATGCCTATAAGGTATATATATAAATATATTTTCAAAATATTCTGCTATCTGATTTTACTTGTATGTGATGTGTGTTGCAAGATATGATGTTTTCCTACTGTAACCCTTTTTTCCTCAGGTGTGGCTGAAAATGGGTCATTGGATCTAGTCTACCTTCCTAGTAAAATAAAAATACATAAAAATAAAACATATGAGGCCACACTGCCACATCCCAAGACTGACGTGGTTTCAGGAATCTTAATCTAACCTGAAAGTGTAGAAATCACAGATGATAGGAAACTACACATCTTTGGAGTAATCTTGTAATGGGCCAGTCAGGAGTCCTAGACAGCATGGTCTGGTGGAAAAGCAGCATCTGTGGAAGCGGAGCCACCCACAGCAGAAGTGATAAGAGTTGACCAATCAATATGTGTTTGTTGTTTTTTGCTTTTGAATAACTGTAGAAAACCTGATCAAGAAGCAAATGGTTTGATACCTTTTATTGGACCAACATAGATGTTACAAAAAAGAAAACAATGTCTAAGCTTTTGGACCAGCCAAGTCCTTTCTCAGAAAACCTGGCGAAGAAAGGGTGTCTAGGCAGAATGGAACTATCGGGATGACCTTCTCTTGGTCCTCATATTTCTTGTGGAGGTCTTTGAGAACAGAAATTGGATTGAAGGTGAGGAAATCCCTGCTGCTCTAAGATGCATACAGGACAACCCATGTGACATACCAGAGAGAGACATGATCTGCCATTGGTTGAGGGAGTCACTCCCCCCAGGTCTGATACGATTCTTGATGAGCCAGATCACTCTGTGGCAGTCAGAGAGCCTTGAAGGTATCTTATGCATCCTTGCTTGGTTTTGGAGGGTATAACCAATCTGTATTCACTAATCATGTGAACTGCATTGCAATACTGAATCAGGAGAAACAAGTAGGTTGTCTTGAATGGAAGAATGTTTGTAGAAAGCTTTGGTTTCTAGTCCAGTACAGGGTCTGGCACAGATTTCAATAAGAGATGTCTGTTTCCAACTCTCAAGGCTAATACCTCTGAACAAACAGATGGTTGTGGGCATTTCAGAAGCATGCCCTTCACTGCATTTCTGTGGTGGGCCAGCACTGTAGGAACTAATATACTTATGTAGAAGGCACCTGCAGAACAAGAGTACCCCCTAACACCCAGCGCCCACTGCAAAACAAAAATAACTAGAGGGGTTCAAAGTTAATCTGCTTTCCAAGACGATTTTGCTATGCAGGCTATCTTCCTAGATACTTTGTAATATCTGCCCAGTTGATTCCAAAACACTGCCATGACTCTTTTATGAGACAAATCATGGTTGCCATGTGATGCCCTGAGACTCCAGGTGGCTTTTATTCTGACCAATACTCAAGGAATTCTTCTACTATCTTCAAAGACACCCTAACTGGCAAAGCATGTGTCATGTTGAGACTGCCTAGTTCTTTGACTGAGCTTTCATCAGCAGGTGGTCCAGGTAAGGGTATATGAACACACTCTCCTACTGGAATATGGAATTGATCACCATCATTGCTTTTGGAAATATTCTCAGAGCTGAATCTTGACCCAAGTGGTAGCACCTTGTATGAACAGCATTAAAGCTTTACGGCAAATCTGAGATACTGGTAATGGAAGGAAAGTTGGATCTGAAACTGCAAGAGGCACAAGAACAGCAGACACCACAGGCCAACAGAATTACAGAGGTAGAGGATAGGATCTCTCACCTGGAGGACGAGATGGCAGTAGTCCCTGGGCAAGTTTTGACCCTCCAAAAAGAATTGGCAGAGTTCAAGGAGGCGTTTGACTACCAAAAGAACTACCATTGACGTCTTAATCTTCGATTGAGGGGGCTGCCAGAGGGACGAGAGGGGATCAGTGCTTTGGATTTCTGTGCTCGGGTGCTTCCAGAGTTATTGGGCCTTCAGCCTGAGAAGAGGTGCCTTAAAATGGAGCACGCTCATTGGGCTGTGATGCCCCGACCGCCTGTAGACCAACCTCCGAGGCAGGTGATCATGCGGTTTCACAACTTCCAGGATCGGGAGGAAATCCTGAAAGCCTATAGAGAAAAAGGCACTTTGGTCTATGAGGGCCTCCGGCTCTTCCTCTTGCAGGACTATTCTGCCCGATTACTTATAAGGAGGAAAATGTTCAACGGGTTAATGCAACAGCTTCGGGAGATTAAAGTCGAGAATTTCCTAGTATATCCCGCGACACTGAAGATCAAGCATGAAGAGGCAACCTTCTTGTTTTGGGAAGTCGACAAGGCTGAGCAGTTTGTTCTCTGAAGCAGAAGCTGAGCTGAAGGGAGAGACTGAGGAACCTAATAATACTAGAGCTGGAGAAGAGAGGATGTTCGTTTTTGTTGTGTGTTTCCCTTTATTCTCAATGCCAGCGCCGTGAGGAGAATTATTTGTGTTTGAGTGTTAAACAGCTTGCCTTTTTGAGAACTGGTTGAGGGGAGTCTATTGCTCTGGTTCCCCACTTTGCTGCACAGAGAGATACTGTAAAATGAGGCCTAATTCCTAAAGCCTCCAAGTAGGGCAGTTCTGAATCCTTGCTGCAGTGCGTCTGACTGGAGTTAATTACAGGAAGCCTGGCTGAGGAGTGACAAGGAAGATTCTGATTTGGATTAAGGGAGAGATGCAGCCATGAAAAGCGAGGCCTGAACACTGTCTAAGTAAAGGTATGCGGATGGGTGGGGAGCGGGGCTTGGCGCGTGTGATTAATGGCACAGCCTACACTCCCTGCAGCCCGACTTTGGTTTAGAACCCTCCATACAGTTTAAAGGAGGATGCCCATAAGGTAATGGGGAATGTGGCAGACTCTCTCCGATTATGGGCCAGACTGCCCTTTCCTCGGGCTGCTGCCTTGTGTTTTGTCTCCCTCTTGTGTTCTGTCTCCCCCTCTCTCTTTTCCCCCTTTTCTTTTTCTCTTTTTCTTCTCTTTGTATCTCTTTCTCTTTCTTCTCCCTCTCTTCTTCTTTGTGGGATCTGCAAATGGAAGAGGTGGTCCTTTGGGAGGCTAGCGAGAAGGATCTGGAGGGGGTGCTAGTTCGGGACTGAGGGGGAACCACTCTGTATGTATGGGGGACTTCTTTGAGGCATGCAGATAACAGAAGAGGGGTCTGGAGGGAGACTGGGGGTAGGGAGATGGATATAGGTTATGGGGCTCATGCAGGGGGACAGAGGGATCTGGGTGGAAGGCTGCACACCCAGTCGATGAGGGGGATGTATTCAGGCAAGCTGATCAGGTTTCAAGGGGTATTAGAATGTTTATATGGGGAAATAGGGGGACAAAATTGAAAACAAATAATGGAGCACTGGGAGAAGACTTATGGGGGAAATGACTGAACGAGGTATGATGAAGTATATATTGGCTGTGGGGGTCAGGGTGGGGAGACGCATACGTCAAAAATGGGAGTACGTCTGACACTCGAGTCTGAGAGGCAATTAGTGTTGCAAAGGGGGGAAGAGCGGAAAGAAAGAGGGAGGGACAGACTGAGAAAGGCTCGCCAGGCAAAGATTAAGGGAGGGAAGCTTAGTGGTTGTGGAAGGGAGATGCAAAAGGTGAAAGATGGGGGAGGGGGGATACTAAAGCAATGCAATTGGCGAATACTGATCTTAAGGCACATCAAAGGAGGGACTATGGATGGGGAGGAGGGAGGGGTAAGAAAGCGATGAGAGAACCTTGCTGGGGAAGAGAGTTAAGATTAAATTGGGGGGGGAGGGAGAAGGAGCTATGAGGGGACATACCGGAAATGCCAACAAGGAAGGGAAGGGGAACAACTGTGGGCTGTACAAATGAATGTTACAGTTGTTGTTGTTATTACTTATATTCGTTCTAGTGCAATCATTAGAGTGTGCAATAGGTTAACTGCACAAGGAAGATGGGACATGATATGGTCAGGGGACTACTGGAGATATGTCAACTGGCCGAGACAGCCCTTGTATAATAATGGTGGGACATATATGATGGGTGATGCATTTAAGAATGGCTAAGACACAAAGCCTTAATGTTGTGTCCTGGAATGTATGAGGAATAGTAAATCCAGTCAAAAGGACATCAATACTGACGGCATTGAAAAGGGTCGGGGCCCAGGTAGCTCTCATACAGGAAACACACCTGACTGATGGGGAACATGCCAAACTGGCACGAAATTGGGTGGGGAGGTGTTATGTGGCATCCTTCTTGGCACACAAAAGAGGAGTGGCTATATTGATACATAAGGCCCTCCCCTAGAAGTCAATAGGGTGGTTAGAGACCCTAAGAAGGGATGATATGTATTTATTTCGGGAACAATAAATGGGGAGCAGGTCACTTTTGGGTGTATTTATGCCCTTGCGGCATATGATCCGCAATTCTATATCTCCTTGCTGGATTTGCTAATAAAAGAACAATTTCTAGGGTTAATTCTGGGAGGGAACTTAAATTGGACAATGGATCCGAATATGGATCATTCAGAGGGGAAGGGGAGAGAATCAGTAGCAATGCGACAATGGCAGGTGGGCATGGCGGACCTGGACTTAGTGGATGCCTGGCGAACTGCTAACCCAGGAGCGAAAGAATATACTTTTTACTAAAACCCACATAAGATGTGGTCTCGCCTTGACTATATCTACCTGACTAGGGAATAGTATGGACAAATCTGGGATATGCTGCATAGCCCTATACATGTATCCGATCATGCGATGGTTATTATGAAACTGCAAAGTAGGGAGAAGCAGAAAAGCCCTCCCCCATGGAAATTTCCAACATATATGGTTAAAAATACAGAATTTAAAAAATACCTAGCAGAACAGTGGAAATATTATATTGAGATGAATGACACAGCACAGGTGTCTAAGGCCACTTTATGAGATGTGAGTAAGGCCTTCATGAGAGGGATAATTATAGAATATATGGCTAGGCTTAAAGGGCAAAAGCAAGAGAAGCGACTAGAGCCAGAGAGGAAGCTAAAGGATTTGGAGAAGACAGCTGCAGGCGGAGAGCAGGGAGAAGCTGGTCAGCTCCTGGGGATGGCAAGGGAGGCATTGAATGCTCTCCTCAGGACAGAAGCAGGGAGGGCTTGGTTTTTTAATAAACGCCAAATATTTGAGTGGGGGAACAAACCGGCCCGTTGTTAGTAAGACTCATGAAGGGAGGATGTGGTCTAAGTTGAATTACAGGGGGGAAGGATGGAAGTGGGGCTCTACATAGGGACACGAAGGGTATAAAGGAAAGCTTCCAGGTATTCTATCAGCAGCTGTACCAGGCAGAGCATGTGGGTAAGGGAAAGCAGATGATGGAGCTTTTAGATAGAGTACATTTGCCAGTGGCCACACAGGCTCAGAGGGAACAACTGAGTTAACCAATCACTAAGATGGAAGTCCTGAGCGCCATACAGAAGCTGCAAAAGGGCAAGGCTAGTGGCCCAGACGGATTCCCAGCAGAATATTATAAATTAATGGGAGGATAGATAGGGGAGCTGCTCTGTGGGGTTTTTCAGCAGGAGGGGTTAACGGGGGAGGTCAATCTGCCCAATGCCTGCTATGATGCCACTATATGTCTAATACCCAAGGTGGGAAAGGATGTAAAGGAGTGGGCCTCTTACAGGCCTATTTCCCTGCTAAATTGTGATATAAAAATATTAGCAAAGATCTTGGCTTCAGGATGTACTCCTTTATTTTCAAAAGGATTTCTCCCATTACGTGCCTATGGCAAAAATCTTTTGAAAATACGGATTTAAGTGCTTTTGCTGCCCCTTTCAATCAAGAATTAGATCATCTTCCTCTAAATGTCTATTTTTCACTCATGCCCCTGATACACATATACTTACCAGGGAATTATAGTGGCTTGCCTTAATTACTATTCAAAAAACTATGCTGTTAACCAGTTCATTGGTGATCTTCAACGACCCCTCCTCCCCTCAGCAAAAGACATACACATTTCTCAAGCACTTCTAAAAGGTTACAATTTGCCTTGACTTGCAATGAAATTTAACATATTGAAAAAAAGATGACAGCACCCGTCTCTCAGTGATAATCAATGATTCCCCCTTCCCCACACTAGGCCATTAGGAAAGCATTGAGCTTGCTTAATGTTGTATAGCAGGGTACTAAACAATGTACCAATGTTAGTCACACACACACACACACACACACACACACACACACACACACACACACACTCACCAGCACTCTCTTCTCTGTATCTCCTGGACTATAGTGCATTTGGGAAATACATTTATACAATAGGAGTGAGCAAATAACCCATTAGATAAAAACATGTATTCTCACTGCAATGTGATAACTCCAGATATCACACTGTGGTGATGTCATCAGAAAAAAACCCAACACAAAACACAATCCTATTGTATAAAAGGAATATGTGATGGCTATATGTGTGATACAGAATATATCTGAATGAGTGGCAAGTGAGCTTGGGGAACCATCACTTGTGGCTCCGTTGCTCTCCACCATTTGTGATAGTCCCCATGCTCACTTGCCACTCATTCAGATATATTCTGTATCACACACCTAGCCATCACGCATCTCCTTATTGTATATGTGTGTGTGTGTGTACATATATATATAAATCTACACACACACACACACACACACACGTGTCACATATGTGGGTCATGGCTGCCTCATCTCCTCCGCTGCATTTCCATGAGCTCTGAGCTACAAGCCATTTCTGCAATGCAATCCTATATCACAACACACTACAGGACTGAAGTTAGAAACATTATCGATACTAACCCTGAGTCCATTATCCTTGGCAATCTGAACCTGGACTAGCTCACCCCCAAATCAAACACCCTAAAAGAAAAGTGCGACAAGCTGGGTATCTCATAGCTTATCTCAGAACCCAATCAAATGAATCAAAAAAAGTCATTCTAAAAGCTCTGTACTAGACTTGATCCTCACAAACAGACCCCACAAAATCGCACACACAGCCATTTTCCATAATGACCTAAGTCACCACAATACAGTTGTCTATACAAGAAGCCTGGAAAAATGCATCACTTGCTCCAAATTTATCATTATACAAAGCTTCCCTAAATTCAAACTCAAAAACTACTTAGCCGATCTCAAGAGTACAAATTGGCAAAACTTATACTTGGCCCCTTCAGTAGACAAGGCTGTTGGCATCCTCAGTACAACCCTTACAAATCTAGCAAACAAACATGACCCACTTATAACATGCAGAGTGAAAATAAAACTCTTACCCATGGTTCACTGCTGAATTGAAAACAGCACTAACCCAAAGGGACAAATTCTGGGCAACGGCAAGACGTACCAAAGCCCCCATAGACTGGATGGCTCTCAGAACCATGAGAAGTTCTTGTGCAAAGCTTATTAGAACCTTCAAAACCAACTATTATGTGAAAGCCCTAGAAGGTGCCAAGGGCAACTCAGCTAAAATCTGGCAAATAATCAAAGCCACCAAGACCACAGAATCCCCCCCTTCAAGCCCTGTCAAAATTAGCACCCAAAGTACCATGATCACCGATCAGGGTACTATCCTCGAAAAATTAAATGCACATTTCACGACAGAGGGACTAACAGTTGACTTTCTGAGCTACTATGCTCTCAGACAGTCCCACACCTAAGGATGTTCCTGTGGATCCACAGAATCAGGACTCCTTCTGTCTCTCCCCAGTAACCTTCAAACAAGTTGAGGACCTACTAAACAAATTGGACATGGAAAAAAAGAGTTCTGGCACAGATGGAATTGAGCCCACATTCCTAAAACTAGGGTTCCACTTCCTAACTGCTCCCATAACACATCTTCAATCTGTCAATCACATCTGGAATGGTTTCTCTTGCTGGAAAATAGCTTTCTTACTGCCTTTGTTTAAAGGGTGACCCAAGCGACCTAAACAGTTACTGACCTTTCTTCATCCTGCTGACTCTGTCTAAGCTTCTGGAAAAGGTAGTTAATAATCAGCTAAAGGAACACCTTAAATGCTCAAACTTATTTAACCCACTGCAATCAGGCTTCAGACAAAACTGTAGTACGGTGTTAGCACTGGCCAAGTAACAAATGACTGGTTCACCGCCCTTGATAATAAACACCCCACAGCAGCCATCTTCCTAGACCTTTGCAAAGCCTTCAATACCATTGACCACAGTCTCCTGCTAGTTAAACTCAAAGAACATGGCTTGAACAATTGCTCAGTAACCTGGTTCTCTAGTTATCTATCTGGTAAACTCCAGCACATTAAAGACGATAGGCTCCTATCCTTTCCCTTACTGCTCACAACTGGTATACCTCAAGGCTCCATCTTAGGACCATTGCTGTTTTTAATCTATATAAACTCCCTAAGCAACAACATACACAACTCTAAACTCCACATTTTTTGTGAATGACACTGTATTATATACATCGAAACCCTCTCTACCAGACATTAGCACCAAACTGCAGACCAATTTTAACCAACTACAACACAACCTAGCAAACTCCAAATTGATGTTAAATGCCAAAAAAAAACAATGTTCTTCCTTCCCCCTCATCCTTCAGCATCTCTACGCAAGTAGGCCACACATGCACCTATCACAACCCTATTAAGGGACTCATTAGAGCTAGTTGAAAAATTTAAATATCTAGGAATCTGGTTGGATAGCAACCTATCTTCTGCTGTTCACATTGAATCCTTCTCAAAAAAACTAAGAACTAGACTGTTTTTTTTCCCTACAGGAATAAACCCTATTTCCAGCAGACATCAGGAAAAGGTTAGTACAAGCCACATTCCTTCCTCTTCTTGACTACGCAGACATCATATACAACAGTAGTTCAGTGTCCAACCTATACAAGATGGAAATCCTCTTTCACCATGCCATCTGTTTCATTGCTAATGCACCATACAGAACACATCACTGTGCCCTCTACACTGCAATGGGTTGAACATCACTTGTCACAAGAAGAATGCTCTATACTAGTACTTGGGCCCTCAAAATATTGCTGAACAATCTTCCTCCATACATCGCGTCCTTATTTTATCATTCTCATAGTTGCCATTCCCTCAGGAAAAACTCCATCATCCTGTTAGACGTGCCCAAATTCTGTACTCATTATGGCAGAGCTGCAATCAGTTATGCCATCCCGTCCGTCTGAAATAAAATACAATCATCACTTAAGCTCCTCGAATAAGTCTCTGTAAACTTCCTTAAATCCCTGACCAGCAAGGCACTTAAAGAAACTTGCCATTGTCATACTGACTAGCACATCTCTCCATGGGATAGTTACCACAACAAGCACTTATGTCATCTCAACTAATTTCATGCCCTGCCTGTCGTACCTGATAGAATATTACACCGATATGAATTTGTCACAGCTGTTCTTTAAGTTCAAACTGTATGCTTGTCTTCTTTATTTTATTAACTGTGTTGTATGCCAAATTACTGTATTACATCCTGTGTACCACATTGTCCTTACCAGGACCTCCTTGTAAATGAACTTGCTCAATGGAGTTTTCCTGCAAATAAACTTGAAGTGCAATGATGTAGATTTGTTTGTTCACGGAACATAAGAGGGAAACAACAGGGAAGTGCTCCTTTTTTGTTTCCGGTGCATTCCCTTTACCTCAACAAAACCAATCAGCCTTACAAATGAAGCAATATAAAAAGAGCACCCAGAGAAGGACCATCAATAGCAAGACATCACAAGAGAAGAAAGCACTTCCTAAGATGTCTGGAGTGATGAGAGGTACTGGGTCAGACAATATGAAGAGGGGGTTGACTGCAGAAGTAGTCAGGGAGAAAAGTTGTTTCTTACCATTAATGTTTTAATGATGTTAGTAGATCTTTTTGAGAATCTCCTTCATAGAGCCACGTGTATTAAAATGTATGCCATTGTTGTCAGGATCACTCAGAAACATTTGACTAGCTGGAGCTGTTTAAAATACTGTATGCCGCTAGTGTATACTGTATACAACATGGGTGGCCCCATACCTCCTTAGTTTCCCACCAGAGATGAAGTCAGAGTTCTACAATTCTGACAGGAATGGGAAACAAACCCCCTAGCAAGGCTGCCATGAGATGCGGGGACAAAGAGACCAAATCGAGGGCACAGAAAAGAGAAGACCAAACATAGAGCAATCTGGCAGGCCTTTAATAGTAGTCCATCTGAAACTACAGAAGGGGGTAGGTGGGTAAGAAAGCTGTAGCTCTGGAGGTGATTCTCTCAAAGATCTACGGTAGCTCGTAAGTAAGTAGCTAAGCTATCTTCTTTGAGGACATCACCCTCCAAAAAGCCACACATACTGAAAAATTCCCCAAAAGGCCAACACTGCAGAACAGGAGAAAGGCCAGGCAAGGGAGAACACTTGGCTTCCAAAGACAGTATGACTTATTTAATTTTTTTTTTTTATTTCATTATTCGGATATAACCTTTGAGCAAGGTGCTCTTTTTCAAAGGTTCCATGTCAGCAGAAAGCAGGATAGTACAGAGTTACATGATTACAGTACTGGATTTGCATCTACATAGGCACAATAAAGGTACAATAATGAACACAACTTATTAAACTATGAGATTACAATTGCATGTACACATATACATAGGTACATTAGAGCAATAGTAATGAACACAATTTATTGAACTATGACATTAGAGTCCACATGTATATACATAGGTACAATAAAGCTACAGTAATGAACACAACCTATTACACGACGAGATTACAATTGTGTATACACATATACATAGATACAATAAAGCTACAGTAATGAACACAACTTATTACACTACGAGATTACAATTGCGTATACACATATACATAGGTACAATAAAGCTACAGTAATGAACGCAACTTATACTATGAGATTACAATTGCATATACACAGGTACAATAAAGTTACAGTAATGAACACAACTTATTACACAATGAGATTACAATTGCGTATACACATATACACAGGTACAATAAAGCTACAGCAATGAACACAACTTATTATACTAGGAGATTACAACTGCATATAAAAACATATAATTTGATGGCAGATAAGGACCGCTTGGCCTACCTAGTCTGCCCATTTTCCTACCTAACAGCAGATCCTAGTTAACCAACAGCTTACTTCCTCCTACCCCCCACTAGGACTGCCTTATGTCTGTCCCACGTATTCTTGAATTTCCCCCACTGTTCTTGACTCCATGACCTCCTCAGGGAGGCTGTTCCATGCATCCACAACCCTCTCTGTGAAAAAATACTTCCTCACATTACCTCTGAGCCATCCCCCCTCTATCTTCAAATTGTTCCCCCTTGTTCTTGCACATCTCTTTTTCAGAAAGATGCTACCCTTTTGGACTTTGTTGATTCCATTGGGGTACTTGAAAGTTTTTATCATGTACCCTCTCTCCCTTCTTTCCTCAAGGGTATACATATTAAGCTCCTTTAGTCTTTCTTCGTATGTCTTCTGGTGCAGACCCTGCACCATTTTGGTTGCCCTCCTCTGGATAGCCTCCACTCTGTCTATGTCTTTGCGGAGATGGGGTCTCCAGAACTGCACACAGTACTCCAGATGGCGTCTCACCAACTGTCTGTACAGAGGGATAACAACTTCCTGTTTTCTACTATTGATGCCTCTCCCTGTGCATTCCAGTATATCCCGAGCCTTCCTTACTACCTTCTCACATTGCTTGCCCACCTTTAGGTCATCTGATATAATTACCCCCAGGTCCCTTTCCATTTTTACTGTTGTCAGTATCTCACCCCCATTGTGTACTCTTCCCCTGGGTTTTTGTTTCCCAGATGCATTACCTTGTACTTCTTTGCATTGAATCTGAGCTGCCATACATCTGACCATTCCTCCAACCTTGCCAAGTCCCTTCTCATCCTTTCCACTCCATCTTGTGTATCAACCCTGTTGCAGATCTTTGTGTCATCTGCAAAGAGACATACTTTTCTTCCAGTTCCTCTGCAATGTCACTTATAAAGACATTAAAAGGACGGTCCTAGTACTGAACCCTCACGGTACCCGCTAGTAACCCTCCTTTCTTCACTGTGGACTCCATTTACTACTACCCTTTGCGTCCTATTGTCCAGCCAATTTTTTATCCAGGCTATCACCTTGGGATCCACTCCAAGGTTGGCTAACTTGTGTATTAATCTTTTGTGTGGGACTGTATCAAATGCCTTGCTAAAATCTAGGTAGGCCATGTCCACAGCCCCTCCCTGGTCTACTACTTTGGTCACCCAGTCAAAGAAATCTATTAGATTCATCTGACATGACCTTCCCATCATGAATCCATGCTGCCTTGGGTCCTGTGCCCCACTGGCCTCTAGGTATTCAACAATGCTTTCCTTCAGAAGTGATTCCATCATTTTCCCTGCCACTGAGGTCAAACTAACTGGTCTGTAGTTTCCTGCCTCTCTCCTGCTCCCACTTTTGTGAAGAGGAATCACATCCACCCTCCTCCAGTCCTCAGGTACCACCCCATCCTCCCATGATTTGTTAAAGAGAGTAGTCAGTGGTGTCACTAGTTCTACCCTTAGTTCCTTTAGAATTCTTGGGTGAATCCCATCAGGCCCCATTGCTTTGTCCACCTTCAATTTTATTAGTTCTTTCAGAACCCTTTCTTCTGTAAATGGACTGGTATCGACCCATCTTCAGAGTGTTTCTCTTGTTTGGTTTAGGTACCTCCCCCTCCTCTTCCTTTGTGAATACTGAGCAGAAATATTCGTTCAGTATCCCTGCTTTTTCACTGTCACCCTCTACCCACATTCCTTCCCCATTATTAAGCCTCAGTATCCCTCCTTTGGTCTTTCTTCGCTCCCTAATATACCTATAAAAGGTCTTATCCCTCCTTCTTAACAGAGTTGGCTATCCTTTCCTTGGTCTGGGCCTTTGTTATTCTGACTGCCTTCCCAGCCTTTTTCTGCTTTAACTGAAAGTTCTCTGTCCTGCTCCTTCTGTGTTTCCTTATATTTCCTGAATGCTATCCTTTTCTCCTTAACCTTCCCTGCCACCTCTCTTGAGAACCATAGCGGTTTTTTCCTTTGTTGTGTTTTGTTGATTTGCTTTACACAAAGGATTGTTGCCTCTGTGATGGCTGTTTTGATCACTCCCCATTGTTCCTCCACCCCTCTTTCTTGCCTGTTTGCTATTGCTTTTCTGAGGCACTCTCTCATTTTCCCAAAGTCAGCCCCCCTAAAGTTCAATACTCTTGCTTTTGTATGGCTTGATTGTATGGCTGTGTTTATCATGAACCACACTGTTTGGTGGTCGCTTGTTCCCAGATGGCTACCCACTTCTAAATCTGTGATTCTTTCTCCATCCCCATTTGAGAGCACCAGGTCTAAGACTGCTCCCTTCCGAGTGGGTTCCAATACTAGCTGTCTGAGGCATGCCCCCTGTAGGGCATCAAGAATGACCATGCTCTTGGATGTGCCTGCAGCAAAGGTGCTCCAGTTAACATCTGGCATATTCGGGTCCCCCATCAACAATATCTCCCCTTTTTCTGCCATTCTAAGGATGCCTTCTATCATTTCCTTTTCCATTCCCTCCCCCTGAGATGGGGGTCTGTAAGCAACTCCCATGCGGATTGTGGTGCCATTTCCTGTCTCCAGGGTGACCCAGAGTGCCTCATCTGCTCCCTGTTTACTCTTTAGTTCTGTTGCTTTGATCCCTTCCTTTACAAAGAGAGCTCCTCCTCCTCCTCCTCCTCCTCTTTTACCCTCCCTGTCCCTCCTGTAGATTGTGTATCCTGGTATGTTGACATCCCAGTCATGGTTCTCTGTGTACTATGTTTCTGTTACTGCCACAATATCCAGGCAATGCTCTTCCATCAAGGCCACTAGTTCAGGGAGCTTGTTACACAGACTATGAGCATTGGTACTCATCACTCTCCACTTTTTGATGGCCTTACCCCTTTTAGCCCCATCCCTGTCCTTACTGCCTTTGCCGTTTTTTACATTTACCTCTGTCCTGCTCTCTAATGACTTCTCTACCTTGGTGTTTACCTCACTAATTATTGTGTTGTGTGGGGGGAGGCTGGGATTTCCCTGCTCCTTTTCAGTGCCTCCCCCTTGGCTAGTTTAAATGCTTGCCAATGAAGCTCTCACCTAGGATCCTGGTTCCTCCACATATACACGTATATAGAGGCACAATAAAGCTACAGTAATGAACACAATTTATTGAACTGTGAGATTAGAGTCCACATGTATACACATATACATATGTACAATAAAGCTACAGTAATGAACATAATTTATTACACTATGCAATTACAATTGTGTATACACATATACATAGGTACAATAAAGCTACAGTAATGAACACAATTTATTGAACTATGAGATAAGAGTCCACATGTATACACATATACATAGGCGCAAAAAAGGTACAGTAATGAACACAATATTACACTATGAGATTACAATTGTATATAAACATATGCATAGGTACAATAAAGCTCCAGTAATGAACACAACTTATTGAACTATGAGATTACAGCATCTATACATTAGCTAGAGTAAAGTAGCCAAGAGAATAGGCTTCGTTAAGTTAGCATTACGCAAGAGGGGAGTGGAAGAGGGGGATACAAGACTACTGTAGGCCCCGGAGAGTGCAGAGATTAGTGCTAGGTGTTGAAATGTACAGACAATGGCAGAGGGGGGAGTCTAGAGGGGATAGTAGGAAAGATGTAGTGCTGGAGGTGACTTGGAAGACAGCAAGGCCAAAGCTAGCCAGTCTACAGGATACAAGATCCAAACTTCAATGTTAGTGAAAGTGTGGCTTCTACTCCATGTCAGCTGGCAAAACAGAATGGAAGCAAGCCATGAAAATGACCATACCACAAGTGGCATGTCCTTGGACAGAAGCCTCAAAGGGTGGGGCCATTCCAACTATGGTCCAAATAACAGAATCATGGCTGGGTTAATAGTTAAAACATAATATTTCATTTAAATTTTAAAAGCAGCAATGTGAAACCCAGCCCCACCAGTGTCCTCTGCCAACGTATTTTTGACTCTTACCACTTTTCACTGTTAATATGGTAACCTCTACTGATTATCTACCAAAATGGTGTACCCTATTGTGAAAACCCACAACTGTCTTAGTTGTATAAACTAATTGTCCTTGACTATTGTTTGTTGTAATGTGATCTATTTACCTTTTTTGCACTCTGTAAAATGTCTTTTTATCTTTAACCTGTAATTAATTCTGGGTCACGCCTGATAAAGGGACTGTAATGGTTCCAGTGGGCCTACACGGTCACCAAAATTAAATAAATAGTTTCACACAATGCTTGCTACATTTAAAATGTAAATAAAATACTACATTTTAACTGTGACTCAGCCACGGTTCAGTTATTTTGACCGTAGTCTGAGTGGCCCAGTCCTTTGCGGCTTCAGTATTTGGATTTCTTTGCACAGGCAGCGAATATGGCTCCCTTAGCCGCTTTTTGTTTTTGCTGCATGATATCCACGGACAGGACCAGGAAGCTCTTTACCATGTTCCTGGTAACAGAAGGAAAAGCAGGCTCTTAACCATTTGAAAAGGCACTGCTTAGAAACAGGAGTACTCACAATTCTGGGTTTAAACAATACAAAAAACTGCAAGGAATTCTTACAGTCCTTCAAGCAATCCAAACAGATGCGGAACAATCTAGAGACATCCAGAGGATGCAGAATAACTTCTCTTACATTCTGTGGGGAAGGAAACAACAGGAAGGTCAACAGTCTGAGTCAGGGTAAATGCAGAGACTCCCTTGGGAAGGAATCAAGGATGAGTACAAAATGAAGCCATATCCTAGATAAAAAGAAGATATGGAGGATCCATAATCAACACCTGCAGCTCAGACATCCTCTGAGCCAAGGTGATAGCCAGAAAAAGCATTTCCTTGACAGAAAATGAAGCTTGCAGGTGGCAATTAGGTGTATGCTGCTAGCCAAATAGTCCTCAAGACAGTTGCAAGTGGCCTGTCCTATTCCTTTATCTAAGCCTTTTTGTATCACTGCTAGTATTGTTACAGCTGTCATCTCTGCTGTGGCAGGTACACCTCCAATGCTTGCTGAAAATCAAAAGCAGTGACCCCCATGTCTTGAAGGCAGGAGCTCTAACCATTCAACCAATGGGAAAGTCCCCTTAGCTGGAAGGTTACAGTGCTCCTTTGACTTTCATGTTTGCTATCCCATGGACTACCACAAAATGGCTGGGCTGATTTTACAGTTACTCAGCACTGCTTTTGACTGGAATTCATTGCTTTCACTACTAGACAACACTGATTTGCACATATTGCCTTTTTCTCATATACAATATAGAGAATACTGTTTGGGCAACCATGCATGACCAGCCTATACTGCCACAGAGAGGTTCTGATTACATCAGACCTTGAGAGCGAAGTTCAAGCGGTCCGATGTAATCAGAAGCCTGAGGTGGCAGCACAGGCTGGTTGGGCATGTGGTTGCTCAATCAGTGTTTTTTATAGTGAACAGTTTTTTTGTTTGTTTTAGTTTTTTATCTTTTTTTTTTAAAGAAAGTGTTTCCAAAGCAATCCATGGCAGCAGCAAACCTGCCAGCAGTTTCAGTTCAGAACTTGAATTGATTGCTGTGTGCACTGCAGTGCTGCGTGAAACACCAACTGCCATTAGGATTTCTGATAAACTGGATTACTGTTGTAGCACGGAAGGTACAAACACTTCCATGGCCTTTCAATTGTAGTACAACTATGTTTCAGCTGCCATGGAAATCAATGCAGAACAAATCCTAACTATACACTAAGTAACATTCCCAACTCACCCCAGAAGTCTCACACTTAGATGTGTAACATTTACTAATGCAAGCTTTCCTTTAGGCAATAAGGCATAACTACCTGTGTGTCAGTATGGGATACTGTCATACCTTAGGTGTTGTGTCATGAGATACAGCCACAAGACTTAAACTGCCCAGGAAGAGGCTATATCCCACACAGACACATACCCTGTAGTGCCTCATTGATTAAGTGTTCTCTGCTAGGTGCTGACTAATAATAAAGAGACGCATTAAGAACTGTAATTTTACTACCATGGGTTCCAGTCAGTGCTGTGCAGATTGCAAGATTCTGTCAGCAGAATTCCTGCAGAATGGTAATTCCACTTCTTTTTTTCCATAGAGCCGTTTCTTCTTGCATTTGGGGTGCTGGCTGGCTCTTCAGCCCCTGCCTGCCTCCCCAATCAGCCATCATCTCTCCCATAGGACTCACCTGCTCAGATATCCCCATGGCCTGCCCCCTGTGGTGGGGCCAGGAGAAGGAGGACCATCCTCTCCAACCTCTGGTGTCCAGATCTGGCTTCAATCCCTGAATCCTTTCGAGTGTTACCTCTTGGAACTTTGCAGTATGTATTTGGGCTGGCAGTCTTGGTCAGCAGTGGGTGGGCATCCTCGAGTGCTCTGCCTACCTTTTTGGGATTTTCAAAACAGATCTGGTTCTCAGAATTGTCCCAGGGTGCTGGTGTGGGCCAAGGCAGGCAGACAGGGCTTCCTGTGGTGCAGCCCCTGGACATGAAGACACCACATGTACTAGAACACCTGTGCCAGGCCCTCTGAGATACGGCCGCATGCTGTGCTACCCAGCCCCTGTTGGCAGCAGTCAAGCAGTTGTACATGCTGTTCCCCCTCCCCAAAGGAAGAGAGCTGTTTGTGAATGCTAGATCCTCTTTCCCCCGGCCAACCTCCAAGCAATGCTGATCTGTTCCTGAACTGAGGTCACCAGTGTGGCAGGGGGTGAGTCGTCTGGTGCCTCAGACCACCATGCCACCAAGCTGGATGGCAATTCCACTTCCAAAATGTACAGTATTTTAGAATTTATCTGGTAATTTGGTGGGACTCCCAATACATTCCATAGTTTAGTTATTGAAACTAGCCATTGTGATTCCAAATACGTTTTTTTGATTTTGTGATTGCGCAATGGTAAACCAGCAGATGGCTGTTCCATGGTTCAACTGTTACCAAGGTTTCTGTACTGTAAACATAAATTATTATTCTGTGTGTGCTTTTTTTATCATGCAGTGTGATTGTCTGCATTTTTGAAAGAGTGTTCTAGGTAAATTGTGGAATATGAGCTTTGGTCATTTTCATTGGGTATTGATGCTGCTCATAGAAGCAACTTCTGCTCACCATTTATTATTAGCTGCAGCACTTGCACCTTGTTGAACTGTTCATTGTTTGCACTTTATTTTTGGAATGCTCCTCTGCTGCTGTTTTTGGTTTATTGTATCCCCTTTCCCTTTTACCCGGGTCATACCTGGGAACGAGCCCTGGCTCAGTGTGCCTTTCCCAGTTATCAATTTTCAAATAAAATAAATAAACAAACAAAACTAACAAATAAATAAATATTGCTACAATATATTGAGTGCTCTGACATCTCTGACCATGCAGTTTTATGGCACTCTTGTTATGTTGCTGCATCATACTGAGTGCTCTGACCTCACTGACCATGTTATTTAATTCTACTGTTCCAATTTGTTACTTTATTATATCGAGTGCTCTGGCATCACTGTTCTTGTTTTGTCACTGTATTACTTTGACATAACTGACCATGTAATTTAATTGTACTGTTCTTGTTATGTTGCTGTATTATATTGAGTGCTCTAGCATCACTGTTCTTGTTTTGTCACTGTATTACTCTGACATAACTGAGCACATAATTTAATTGCACTATTCATGTTTTGTTGCTGTATTATATTGAGTTTTCTGATATAACTGACCATGTAATTTAATTGCACTGTTCTTGTTTTGTCACTGTATTTTATTGAGCATTCTGACATAAATGACCATGTAATTTAGTTGTACTGTTCTTGTTATGCTGTATTATACTGAGTGCCCTGATATCACTGACCATGCAATTTTATTGTTCTTGTTTTGTTGCTGTATTATACTGAGCGCTCTGACATCCCTGACCATGTAATTTAACTGTACTGTTCTTGATCTGTTGCTGTATTATTTTGAGTGCTCTGACATAGCTGACCATATAGTTTAAATCCACTGTTCTTGTTATATCACTGTATTATACTGAATGCTCTATCACTATGTCATTTAATTGCAATGTTACTGTTTTGTTACTGTATTATATTAAGCTTTGACTTTACTGTATCTAATTAAATTGTACTGTTCTTGCTTTGCTTGCTGTATTATATTCAGTGTGTTAACATCACAGACCATGTACAGTAATTTAACTGCACTGTTCTTGCTTTGTTACTGTACTATACTGAGTGCTCTTGACGTCACCGACTATGTAATTTAATTGTACTGCCCTTCCTTTGTTACTGTATTATATAGAGTGCTCTGACATCACTGACCATGTACCGGTAATTTAATTGTATTGTCCTTGTTTTGTTACTGTATTATAGTGAGTGCTCTGATATCACTGACCATGTACCAGTAATTTAAGAGCACTGTCCTTGTTTTGTTACTGTATTATATTGAGTGCCCTGATGTCACTGATCATGTGCCGGTAAATTAAGTGCACTGTCCTGTATTATGTTGAGTGCTCTGACATTACTGACCATGCAATTTAATTGCACTGTTCTTGTTTTGTTACTGTATTATATTGAGTGCTCTGACATCACTGACCATGTACCGGTAATTTAACTGCACCGTCCTTGTTTTGTTACTGTATTATACTGAGTGCTCTGACATCATTGAGCATGTAACTGAAATGCTCAGTTCTTTGTTTGTTACGGTATTAAACTGAGCATTCTGGCATCACTGAAAACGTACCGATTTATCGCACTGTTCATGTTTTGTTACTGTATTATATAGCGTGCTCTGACATCACTGACCATGTAATTGAAATGCACTGTAATTGTTTTTTTACTATATTATACTGAATGCACTGAGGGTACTGACCACGTAATTGAAATGCACTGTAATTGTTTTGTTACTGTATTATACTGAATGCACTGACCATGTAATTTAATTGCACTGTTCCTGTTTTGTTACTGTATTATACTGAGTGCTCTGACATCACTGACCATGTAATTGAAATGCATTGTTCTGGTTTTGTTAACTGTATTATATTGCATTATCTGACATCACTGCCATGTAATTTAACTGTACTATTTATACTGAGTGCTCTAACATCACTGACCATGTACCAGTAATTTAAATATACTCTCTTTGTTTTGTTACTGTATTATATTAAGCATTCCGACATCAATTACCATGTAAAGCTTGGTGCATTATACAGGAATTGGGGATATATCCCCTTACTTGTCCATTGGGCGCTTGTCCAGAAAATTATCCTACCGATCTTTGACTATGGAGACGTAGTCTATAGTGCTGCTCCCAGAACTTCCTTAGCCAGTCTAGACACCCTTTTCCTTGCTTTCTGCCATTTTGCCCTTGACTGTCCCCCTCACACTCACCGTTGCTCTCTTTACCAATCACTCTCCTTCCCCTCCCTTACTAACAGATGGCTTGCACAATGTGCCAACCTCACTGCCAAATTCTGGTTTGGTTCCCTCCCCCCTTACCCGTCTATTACCATTTCTCCCCCATGCCCTTATGCCTACTCCCTTCGTAACATGAACCCTCACACTCTGTCAGTCCCCACCAGGGCTACCTCCATTGACCAAGCCGCCTTCTTCCACTGCTTCCCTTGTCTCCGGAATTCCCTTCCCTCTTCTATCAGGACTGCTCACGCACTTGGTGCTATCTCCTCACTCCTCAGCACCCACATCTCCCCCTCCTGCGGTTGCCCTACAACATCTACTTAATCCCCCAACCTAATCTTATTACCATAAATTACACCTTCTCGAGGTGGCCCAAGCACTTTCAAGCTGATATGCAGCATATATTTTGCTCTTAATGCCTGATCTGGTAACTGTTTACCTGCTCAGTCCTACAGCTGTTATATATTGCTTACATATACTGCTAATATTGCATTTGTAACATTACTGTATTGTATTTTTATTCTTATAACTGTACTTATTTTGACTCTGTGCACTGTGTATACTAAATCATGTACTCTTGTCATTGCCCACTTCCTCTACCCCCCCAACCAGGACGCATCTGGAAATGAGAAATCCTGCTCAGTATACTTTTCCTGGCGAAATGTTTAAATAAATAAATAAATTGAAATGCACCATCCTTTTTTTTATTACTGCTTGCTTCACCTCCCCTAGGTCGCACCTGGAAATGAGCCTTGGCTCAGTGTGCCTTTCCTGGTTAGCAAATTTAAAATCAATCAATCAATAGTTTTGTTATTGTATTATATTGAGTGCTTTAATGTCACTGACCATGTACTTGAAATGCATGGTTCTTTTTTCTGTTTGTTACTGTATTACACTGAGCATTCTGACATCACTGACCATGAACTGGTAATTTAATTGTACTGTCCTTGTTTTGTTGCTGTATATTGAGTGTTCTGACATCAATGACCATGTAATTTTATGGTTGTGTTCCTGTTTTGTTGCTGTATATTGAGTGTTCTGACATCACTGACCATGTGAATAAATTGCAATATTATTGTTTTGTTACTGCATTATAATTACCTGGGAGCGTTTTTGTTTTGGTTGCTGTATTGCACTGAGCTTTCTAATATCGCTTCCACGTAATTTAACAGTACTGTTCTTGTTTTGTCACTTTATTATACTGAACTTTTCTTGCACTGTTCTATGTCTGCTGCTGCATTATAGTGAACCTCTAACATCTGACCATGAAATGTAATTGTACTGTTTTGTTATGTTGCTGTATTACACTGAATGCTCTGACATCACTGACCATGTAAGTAAATTGCAATATTATTGTTTTGTTACTGCATTATAATTACCTGGGAGCATTTTTTACCATAGGGAAACCTGGTTGCACTGTTCTTGTTTTGGTTGCTGTATTGCACTGAGCTTTCTAATATCGCTTCCATGTAATTTAACAGTACTGTTCTTGTTTTGTCACTTTATTATACTGAACTTTTCTTGCACTGTTCTATGTTTGCTGCTGCATTATAGTGAACCTCTAACATCTGACCATGAAATGTAATTGTACTGTTTTGTTATGTTGCTGTATTACACTGAATGCTGTGACATCACTGACCATGAAAGTAAATTGCAATATTATTGTTTAGTTACTGCATTATAATTACCTGGGAGCTTTTTTTCCCCATAGGGAAACCTGGTTTTAATTTGCCATTATAACCAGCTGGGTATAATGGCAAAGATGCGCTAGGTTGCTCACGCTCCACGCATGCACAAACCTCTGGTCTCTCCTCCCTCAGCCACACGCCACTGTAACTTACTGATGGACACTTCACGCAGCTCGCACTTGGGAGTAAGTTAACTACAAAAACAAAAAAGAGTAATTGGATGATTCATGGACTGACTCCACTAAATAAGTGGATTTAAACGAAAAAAAAAAAAGGAAAGTTTACAACTGTGGTCCGCGCTTCCTCCAGACGGGACTGCAGCTGACAACAGATTTTTTTATTTTTTATTTTATATAATTGCTGTGGTTAAAAAATGTTCTTCAGCAATTATATAAAATAAAGGCTGGGTAGGTATGTAAAACACAAATTTTACACCCCCCCCTTCTCAGTGTGGTATGCCTTTATAAACCCCTCTAGCTTCACTCTCTGGGTTTATGTGGCATCCAATACCTTGGGGTGTGTGAAATATTCTCGTTATAACCCCCTACTCAGCCATTATTCTCTAAATATGTTGTTCTAACTGTTAAATATATTACCTGTAGCTTTTAGACCATGTATAGCCTGTACTGAAATTTGTATTCCAACTGCTTGCCTGCTAATCTCACTCAAATTGTACTTCTATTCTTTATACAGTCATGGCCAAAAATATTGGTGCCTTTGCAGTTTTTTCTAATAATGCACCATTCCTTCCAGAAAATTGTTGAAATTAAAAAATATTTTGGTATCCACATATGTATTTCTTTGGTTTGCAGTGGAATAAAACACAAAACACAGAAAAATTTACTAAGTCTTAGCTTATTCCACGCAGAAATCCTTAAATGGCCCGGACAAAATTATTGGCACCTTTAAGAAGTAGTTAGAAATAATTAGATTTCAAGTAGGTGATTCTCCTTCACTTTGGAACTGAACTCACCTGTGGTGAGTTGCAGGTGCCTGCAATATAAAAATCACTCATTCAACCAGTTTGAATAGAGAAAAGGACTCATTCTCCTGTTTTGTGTCACTGTGTGTACCGTAATGAGCATGGAGAAAAGAAAGACAGCCAGAGAATTGTCTGAGGAGGTCAGACAGAAGATTGTAGCCAAGCATGGACAATCTCAAGGCTACAAATCAATCTCCAGAGACCTTGATGTTCCTGCTTCCACCGTACATAATGTTATTAGGATGTTTAAGGCCCATGGCACTGTAGCCAACCTCCCTGGACGTGGCCGCAAGAAAAAATTTGATCGAAGATTGCAGCGCAGGATTGTTTGAATGGTGGAGAAAGCACCTCGATCAACTGCCAAACAGATTCAAGCTGACCTTCAGACACAAGGTACGACAGTTTCAACTTGCACCATCCGTCGCCAACTCAATGAAAGGGGGTTATATGGTAGGAGGCCCAGGAGGACCCCACTGCTGAGAGAAAGACATAAGAAAGCCGGACTGGGGTTTGCCAAAACACACCTGAACAAGCCAAAATCCTTCTGGGAGACTGTCCTGTGGACAGATGAGACTAAATTAGAGCTTTTGGGTAAAGCATATCATCTCTATGTTTACAGAAAACAAATGAAGCCTTCAAAGAAAAGAACACCTTCCTACAGTCAAACATGGAGGAGGTTCAGTGATGTTTTGGGGTTGCTGTGCTGCCTCTGGCACTGGGTGCCTTGAACGTGTGCATGGCATCATGAAATCTGGAGATTACCAGGCCATTTTGGAGCGCAATGTTGAATCCAGTGTCAGAAAGCTGGGTCTCCGTCGAAGGTCATGGGTCTTCCAGCAGGACAATGACCCCAAACACACTTCAAAAAGCACCCAGGAATGGTTCAAGATAAGACACTGGACTGTTCTGAAGTGGCCAGCAATGAGTCTAGATCTAAATCCCATTGAAAACCTGTGGAGAGATCTGAAAACAGCAGTTGGGAGAAGTCACCCTTCAAATCTGGGAGAACTGGAGCAGTTTGCACAAGAAGAGTGGGCCAAACTGCCTGTAGAGAGATGCAGGAAGCTCATCCGTGGCTATAGGAAGCGGTTGATTGCAGTTATTTTGATCAAAGACTGTGCTACCAAATATTAGGTCTAGGGTGTCAAT
This sequence comes from Neoceratodus forsteri, assembly GCA_016271365.2. Taxonomy (NCBI): domain Eukaryota; kingdom Metazoa; phylum Chordata; order Ceratodontiformes; family Ceratodontidae; genus Neoceratodus; species Neoceratodus forsteri. The sequence continues at coordinate 653,090,301 of CM057455.1, read as the reverse complement.
AATTTTGTCAATGCCATTTCTTTTCATTTTCTGATTTAAAAGGATATATTAAATTCTGAATCAAAAACAAAGGTTCTGTAATATTAACAGAGAAATAAAGAATTGTGGAGACCAAATACTGTACTGTTGTTAATTTCAACTTATGTTTAGAGGAAATTGTGAGTTATTTGAAAAAGTGCAAGGGCGCCAATATTTTTGGCCATAACTGTATACTGACGTGGAACCTTTGTAAAAGAGCCATTGGCTCAAAGGTATTTATCCGAAATTCTAATAAATAAATAAATATAATACATGGTTTCAGTTTTTGTGCCACAGAAAATCAGCCAACTAACAACCCCATAATACTATCATGCTGATGACACAAATTCATAATACCATGGATCTGATGTCAGATCCATGGTATTATAATTTTGAATCCCTGTGTGACTAACGCTCGTGCTCCTAACTGAAACTGCCGAGTCCAGAAGTCGCCCAATGAAATACGAGTGAAAGGAGCAGTCTGGTCTGACACGTGTCCATGAGTGTGAGTTGATTGAGTGCTGTGTGAGTGTGCGAGCTGGGCAGCATGGAAGTGTAAGCTGGAAAGAATGCTGCATGAGGCGGGTGAGTCTGAGAGCAGTTACTGTGCGTGCAGGCTGAGAAGCTGGGAGAACTGGTACTGTGTGAGAAGGCTGGAGCGAGAGCTTGGGGAAGACTGATTGTGGTCACTGAGTTTTTACAATGTATTACAAAGAAATTAACAGAAGAATGTCAGTATTTTACATGGCTGCAACACAATCTCGGGATAATGATGATGTCATAATCCTCCTAAGCGTCACTCTCGAGTTTTTTTATGATGTCATCACTACCCCTCAATGGAGTTACAGCACTGTAACAGATAGAAATCCATCTTTCTATTTATAATAACGGGTGACCCCCTTTATTACACTGATTATCAGTGTAATCAAACACCGTAATAACCAAGTATAACATCATACCCAGTTATTATGGTGTTTGGAGTACTCACGCTTCATTTTCACTTATAGTACAACAGTGAGAAACATGTCACATATTCATCTTGTCTCTACTGTCATAAGGTTTAGTTTTTGTAGGTGATTGTTATATGGGATGCTTTTTAAATTGTATATTAACTTTGTGGTTTGCCTCTGTATTTTGTCAGTCGTATTAGTTGTGCCCCTTGCAATAAGTTCCTATATTGGGCTACAATAGTCTAGTAATGGTCTAACATATGCCCTGTACAAAGGCATTATAACTTGTTCATTTCTACTCTGAAAATTATGTTTATAGGCTCCAAGGACTCTTTCCCCCTTCATTATCTGACTATTACAGTGTGAATCACATAGAGCGGGAGCCAGGTGCATTTATCTATGTGTCTGGGTCTGAAAGGTTTGATGACTGTTTGTCATGTAAAAAGGCGTCTAGAATTCAGATTTACAACTCTTATTCATCCATAGTTGTACGTTTTCTTGGAAAATGCACTTTCTTAAGAGTAACTAAAAGTTTTACATTTATGTGATAGTCTCGGTTTACTTAGTTATTAATGTAATTTATTTAATGTTTCAGATATGGCTAGCAAGACTGCTCACAAACTACAGAGCTGATGCATCCTACATTCTGATCCAGGACTTAGCACAGACCATGGAGACACGCTACCTTTTGATGATGCTTACTGGGAGAAAGTAGTTGATGCAAAGGAAAGGCGTTCTAGTCAAACACTATCAAAGTATAACATGCTGTGTCTTGAATTGCCTGAATTTTACTCCAGCAGCCATGGGTATCATTATATCTGCTACAAGAACTTCACTGCATATAAGAGTTCCGGTAAACCTGTAGCTGATGAAACTTTAGAAAAAGACATCATTAAGAATTATCCACCAAAAAATTCCTTCACTCCCAAGTTCACAGTGCTTTACCTGAATCTGCAGCATCAACATCAGGCATAGTCCCAAATGAATGTATATTTTGCAAATCATACAAGACCCGCATTTGTCAATGCTGAATGATGTCTTGCTGGCATTGACATTGGTAGTGCAGGAGTTGGAGAGATGCATAATAGGAATGGCAGTGAAGTATTAAACTGACGCCATCCCCAACCCCACCCTGCAGAGACTCACAGGCACTGGGGTGTGCCTTTGGGTCATCGGCCATAATATTCATGCCATTTCACCTCACCCTACCCTGCAGACACTGACAAGTGTCACGGTGTGTCTTGCGGTCTTCGGCCTTACGCTCACCCCATTCCATAAGGAAATATGCTGAGATGGGTGCAGTACAGGAGAACGGGGTGAACTTTGGGTCTGAAGAGTCCAAGGCACAGCTCAATGCCTGTCACTGGCTGCAGGGTGGGGGTGGAATGGTGTGAGCATTACAGCCGACAATCCCAAGTCACACCCTTGACACCTGTCAGTCTCTGCAAGGTGCGGCATTATGGTTGGAAACACTAATGCCCCGGGTGTTTGTTAGTATTTTCACTCCAAATTTTCAACATGGGCTTTTTGTGACCCCACCTCATGAACAGTGGCACTATCAGTTCATTAGCCGAAAGGTGATTTTGCACAGTGACTGAGCCATTTGGTGCCACAGGTGGGAAAACACATTTTGGGCAAGATGTGAAAAAAGACAGCTGTACTGTTCATTTGGAGGTGTAAAAAAATGGCAATGTTGAAAATCTGGAGTGAAAATATGAAAAGTTGGTGAAGTCATGAGCGTGCATAGAAACTGCACAATGCATGCCCGTAATGCAATTATTTGGGGGATTGTTTTTGCCAAATTTTCAACACAGGCATTTTGGGACCTCTGCTCATGAAGAGTGGGACTGTGATTTTGTTAATCTGTCCCAAAAGCTGATTTCCCACAGCAACTGCCCCATTGTGCGCTAGATGTGCGAAAACACATTTTGGGCAGGATGTGAAAAATGACAGCTATACTGTTCATAAGGAGGTGTGGAAAAATGGCAATGTTGAAAATCTGGAGTGAAAATATTAAAAATTGTCAAAGATGAAAAGGTGGAACCTGCAATGTACACTCATAATACAGTCATTTTTGGAATTTTTTCACCAAATTTGCAACATAGGCTTTTTGGGACCCTGTCTCATGAACAGTGGCACTGTCATTTAGTTACTCAGTCCTGAAAGGTGATTCCACACAGTGACCATGAAATGACCTTTCGGGACCGAATAATGAGATGACAGTGCACACGTGTTCATGAGGTGGGGTTCCAAGAACCCCATGTTGAAAATTTGGAGCCAAAAATCAAAAACACGGCTGAGATATCCACCTAAGTTGAACCACCCCCACTGATGCCATTATACAGCTTTTCTTCATTTTGAAATTCAGCTTTGAAGAGTCCAGATGTGTTCCCGCTCCCCCAAAGATTGCAGCACCGGACCTCTGGAGGAAAGTACAGGTTGGGGGAGGGGAGTGCCATGGACAAGGGACCATTTTCTGTTTTCAGGTACAGAAAAAAAAAGAACATTGTGGACAGTTTTCTTTCTTTACAGGTGAAATAAAACAAATGTTGGGCATACTGGGGTGGGCTCCCAGTGTGCCACACAATGGGCATGGGGGGAGGAACAACAATGTTGGGGGATGGGGGACATGCCGCCATAGGGACTGCACCCCCTGATGTCAGCTTTGTTTGGGGATTGTGTGCCACCGCCATGTTTATTGAAATGTTTCACCAGGAAATGTACATTCGGGAGGCGTGTCATCTCTGCCGCTGCATGACGAGCTTATCTCTGATTGTAGCGGCACATTTCTTTCAAGTTGGTGGCACTTTACATAATTCTTGCTTCAACACTAGCATGCTGGCTAATTGGGGAAAGAGGGACACACCTACTAAAGCATGCCCTGCATTTGCCAACACTGACACACCTCTGCATTTCTGCTACTACCACAAGATGTTGCTTGCACGTGCACAAGACAACATAAAAAGGAATCCTAAGGGGTCAACTGAGACTTTTGAATATCCTACAACATGTGTAACTTATGGGGCAGAAGACAGCATAAAAAAACACAGCAAAAGAAATGGACAATCGATAAATGGATATGATGGTAGGCAGTATTGATCTCATAGCCAAAGAAGTTAAGTACCACAACAGCTGTAAGAACAAGTATGTAAAAAAGGCAGAATGAATAAAGGGCACAGGTACAAAATGTGAATATAGTCAGTTGAGGGACAGTCACCAAGTTACCTTTTTCAGACTAGCTAAGTATGTGCAGAAATCTTGCTTATAGAGCAGAAAGCAGCTAACTAAAAAAAGCTACCATTTTCTTACTAATTTAACACTTCTATCTCAGCAGGAGTCAGTGTCTGTTGAGATTAAGCAGACAGATACTTTATTAGAAGTAGAAGGGGTCTTACTTAGGGTTAAAAAAAAGAAAAGAAAGAAAGTCAGTGCGTGTTCTGTGCTGGGAAGGGTACTGTATCAACTTACTTTGCTAAATCAGTAGGAGGAGAGAGAGAGAGAGAGAGCTTAATTGGGGGTGTGGTTTAGACAATATAAAAGCAGGTGACTCCAATTACAACTTCCTGTTGCTAGCCTTTGGAAGACAGAAATCTTGCTTGTAGAGCAGAAAGCAGCTAACTAAAAGAAGCTACCATTTTCTTACTAATTTAACACTTCTATCTCAGCAGGAGTCACTGTCTGTTGAGATTAAACAGACAGATACTTTATTAGAAGTAGAAGGGGTCTTACTTAGAGTTAAAAAAAGAAGCCAGAAGGGGAAGGAAACAGATTCATTTCAGTGCTTTACAGTAATTGTACATTGTTATTTTTGTTTTAAACTTAGATTGTGGGCTTTTAGTGACACTGTAATTTCTTTGCTGTCTTTACTTAGAATTGTTTTTAGGCTGTTGAAAATTTAAAACCTAGTTTGTTGTGCTTGTAGTGGTGGTGTACGTCTTTGCTGTCTTTAACTGCTGCAACTTTTCACCCCCCGCCCCCAACTCTTAATGATATGCCCTGTTAAATCTGATTGACAGGAGCTAAGCACAGGATATAGTAGGGGTTGTGGAGTAGGAGGGACATAAGGGGGAAGAAACCCACCCTCAGCACAAGTGTTTTGACTCATTTTTTCTTTTTTTTTCTTTTTTAAAGAAAAGTATCTGAGGAGCAGTGGAAGGATTTTTAGGACTATAAATTAATAAAAAGGGAACTAGGTGAGCTTTAGTAACAGACAACTACTGGAATAGCAGTATAAGTGTAGTATAATGTGGGGAGTGGTGCAATGCAGTGGCTGTGGGGTAGCCATATTCAGGCAGACCTTCTGGGTGCTGAGGTGCTGCCCTATCTGCATGCATTTCTCTGGACTGCAGGATGAGGTAGCCAGAGTCAGAGAGGAAGTAAACTGGGTCAGGAGTACCATCACCACTATCCAGAGACCACCCAGTTCAACGCCGCTGCCGAAAAGGATGCCGAGAATAAGGAGCACTTGGATAACAGTGGGCTCAGGGAGGGTTAGAGCAGTCAGGCAGAGGCATATCCCAGATCTATTCCACTCAAGAACTCATATGCCACACTGGCAAATGGGGACAACCAAATAGAGGTACCCAGAGAAGTGGAAGGAAAGGATGTGGAGGTTAGCCAAGGAGGTGACCTCAGTGGGGGACAGCAGTGGACCCCAGTGGAGGAGGAAGTGAATCCTGGTGGGGGACTCCATTATAAGAGGGATCCAGCTAGGAGCACAGGAGCGGGAGGACAGGGAGGTGAGCTGCCTACCAGGTTCCACGGCATGAAGGGATGGAAGGAAGATCCTGGGGATCGCTGGGAAGGCAAGACAGGAGGGTGAGCTGGATGTCATTATCCACCTAGATACTAATGACCTGGCAAATGGGGAGCCAAAGGAAGTTCAGGAAGAGTTTAGGAAACTGGGGAAGGGTCTCAAGCAAGTAGCTACTTCTGTCACCTTCTCAGAAGTACTACCTGCGAAAGGCATGGGAGAGCATGGGGTGCATCGCCAGGAACTTTAACTCATGGTTGAAGAACTGGTGCTGTGAGGAAGGTTTGATTCACTGGTGACTGGGGACCCACCTGGAGGGATGGAGGCTTGTTCAAGCCTGACGGCCTGCATCCATCATGGAGGGGAATCCAAGCACTCAATGATAAGTTTAAATGCTACATTGACAAGCATTTAAACTAGTCAAGGTGAGTGGCAGGCCAGCAAGGAGGGTACCTAATTGCCCACCCCCCACAGCTAGCAGTGGAACCAGGGAACCAGAGGAGTGGATATTTCTACCAAGCAGTGTGCAAAAGATGGAGATAAGTGCCCAAGAGGTGGATAGGCAGAAAAGGAGCAAAATTCAACAGAAGGGCAGACAGCAAGGAGAACCAGGGATAAAGGACAACCAGGGAAGGGGCTGGAGTAGAACAGCTAAGCAGTTTAGGGAGGTCAAATCATGGAAAGCCATGTATGCCAATGCCAGGAGCCTTAGCAACAAGATGGAGGATCTGGAGGCTGTCATGGTGCAGTCAGACCTGGAAATTGTGGCCATCAAAGAAACCTGGTGTAATGATAACCATGACTGGGAGATGGCCATACCTGGCTACAACATATTCAGAAGAGACAGGACAGGTAGGTAGGGAGGAGGAGTGGCAATGTATGTGAAAAATGACATAAGGGCCACAGAGATCCAGGAAGAACAAAATGGGGGAGAGATACTGTGGGTTAAGCTGGAAAGGAAAATGGGGCCAGCCATCCGCACAGGTGAGGTCTATAGACCACCAACCCAGGAGGAAGAAACAGATAGGGAGCTGATGCTAGCCATCCAAAAGATGGCAGACAAGGGTGAGGTAGTGCTGGTTGGATACCTCAATATTCCAGATGTGGACTGGAGCATCCCAGCAGCAGCATCAACTAGGAGCAGATTTATCCTGGACTTCCTTCAGGGTGTCTTCCTCAAGCAACTGATCATAGAACCAACTCGGCAGAAGGCAATACTGGACCTTGTGCTCACAAACAGGGACACTGCGATGGGAGTAACAGTGGGGAAGCACCTGGGGAACAGTGACCACCAGTCATTGTGATTTGAAATCACAGAAGGAGCAGAACCAAACCACACAAAAACACGTATTCTGGATTTTAGGGGGACAGACTTTGGGAAATGGGGAGATGCTTGAAAGAGGCATTAAGGGGAATGGGGCAGGAATCAGGGGTTGAGGAACAGTGGGCAGTATTTAAAATGGGATTACAAGAACAACAAAATTATGCATTAAGCAGGTTAGAAAGGGAAAAGGAAGAGAGGCCATTATGGTTTTCCAAGGAGGTAGTGGAGAAAGTGAAAGCCAAAAGATTGCATTCAGGCAATACAAAAGACACAGGCAGAAGAGGATGAGAAGTACCAGGAGAAGCAAAGGGAGGAGGTCAGTAAGGAAGCCAAAGCTCAGACGAAAGAACACATTGCAAAATCCGTGGGTAGAGGACAAAACCTTTTACAGGTACATAAGTGAAAAAGAAAGGCAAAGGGAGGGATAGTGAGCCTGAAGGGGGAGGATGGGGGCCACGTGGTGGATGACAACAGTAAAGCTGACATATTGAACAGGTATTTCTGCTCAGTCTTTACTGAGGAAGAGGAGGGCAATGGGTCTGAAGGGAGTACAAGGGGTGGGAATGGTGCAGAAATGGACACAAGTCCCTTTACATGAGAAATGGTCCTGAAGGAACTGTAAGTCATAAGAGTTGATAAAGCAATGGGGCCAGATGGAGTACACCCCAGGGTCCTTAAAGAACTAAGAGAGGTGGTGGCTGAACCTCTGGCAATCCTGTTTAGCCAATCACTGGAAACAGGGGAGGTACCCAAAGACTGGTGGACAGCAGATGTTATGTACTCTCCTTATACAAAAGTGGGAACAAAGAGGAAGCGGGGAACTACAGACCAGTCAGCCTCACCTCGGTAGTGGGGAAGATCATGGAAGCACTACTGAAGGAGAGATTGGTGGAGCATCTGGTTGTCAATGGACTACAGGACCCAAGGCAGCATGGTTTCACCAGGGGGAGGTCATGTCAGACCAACCTCGTTGAATTTTTTGACTGGGTGACTAGGAAGGTGGATCAAGGGAGGGCAGTGGACATGGCCTATCTGGACTTCAGCAAGGCCTTTGACACTGTGCCACATAGAATACTATTACACAAACTGGGGGATATGGGTGTGGGCAGGACTGTAGTGCAGTGGGTAGGTAACTGGATAGGTGGCAGGACACAGAGGGTGGTGGTAAATAGCTGTCACTCCACAGAGGGAAAAGTGACCAGTGGGCCACAGCGATCAGTGCTGGGACCGATCTTATTCAACATCTTCATCAGTGACATTGCGCAGGACCTAGAAGGCAGAATTTCCCTGTTTGCTGATGACACAAAGCTCTGTAACAGAGTAGAGACACCAGAGGGTGTAGACAGAATGAGAAGGGACCTGTAGAAACTTGAAGAATGGTCAGGGGTTTGGCAGTTGAAATTCAATGCAAAGAAGTGCAAGATAATGCATATGGGGCACAAAAACCCTGGCATAATATATCAGTTGGGGGGGGGGGTGAAGATATAGCATGCACCAAGCAGGAAAGGGATCTTGGGGTTCTCATCTCTGATGACCTCAAGGTAGGGAAACAGTGTGACAAGGCAGCAGGTAAAGCAAATAGGATCCTGGGATGCATAGGCAGGGGCATCACCAGCAGGAAAAGGGAGGTCATAATTCCACTATAGAAGACACTAGTGAGGCCCCACCTGGAGTACAGTGTACAGTTCTGGAGACCTTACCTATGTAAGGACATAGACATGGTAGAGAAGGTTCTGAGGAGGGCAACAAAGATGGTACATGGATTGCATCACAAGTCCTAAGAGGACAGGTTGAAGGAATTGAATATGTACTCCCTGGAGGAGAGCAGGGAGAGAGGGTATATGCTAGAGACATACAAGTATCTTACAGAGAGGAACAGGGTGCAGGAATACACTATTTTTAAGTGAAAAAGATGTTCCAGGACTAGAGGGCATGGGTTGAAGTTGGAGGGAGGACGATTCAGAGGAAACGTGAGGAAGAATTTCTTCACAGAACAGGTGGTGGACAAGTGGAACACTCTGCCAGAGGAAGTGGTGGGGGCTGAAACAATCATGGGATTTAAGAATGCATGGGATAGACATAAAGGAATTCTGGAGGTCAGGGTTAAGGGGCAATAGACTTCTAGGAAAACATAAAGTAAACTTACAAGCTCAAGTGAGCAGACTGGGTGGGCTGTAGGCTCTTATCTGTCGACACTGTCCATATATCTATGTATCTCAGCAGGAGTCAGTGTCTGTTGAGATTAAGCAGACAGATACCTTATTAGAAGTAGAAGGGGTCTTACTTAGGGTTAAAAAAAAGAAAAGAAAGAAAGTCAGTGTGTATTCTGTGCTGGGAAGGGTACTGCATCAACTTACTTTGCTAAATCAGTAGGAGGAGAGACAGCTTAATTGGGGGTGTTGCTTAGACAATATAAAAGCAGGTGACTCCAATTACAACTTCCTGTTGCTAGCCTTTTTTCTTACTAATTGCCCTCCATTCCACCCCTCCACCCACCCACGCTAAGCCAGTTCTACTTTTATAGCCACTGGATTTGACTGACAACAGGAACTTCCTGTTTGGCAGTAGGAAGGGAAGAATCATAGAGAAACATTAGTTTTGTCAACCCTAAAGGAAAAAAACCTCTCTCCCCCCCAAGCTGCTTGTGGTCTGACACTGATCAAGGAAGAAGGAGGCTACTGAAGAATATAGGAAGTTGCTGTCCCAGAACAGGAATGGTGAGAGTTGTAAGGAGAGGAGAGAGTAAGCATATAGAGAAATAGGAGAAGGGACACAAAATAAGACATGATAGGAGTGGTGCAGTGCAGTGGCTGTGGGGCGGCAGTGTTCCGGGAGACATTCTGGAGGCTGCGATGCTGCCCTATTTGCAGGCACCTCTCTGGTCTGAGGAAGGAGGTTGCCCATCTCCAGGCTGATCTGGCTAGGATTCGTGAAACCTCCTCTCTCACCCAGGGACCACCAGGGCCAATGCCACTACCTCAGAGGTTGCCAAGAAAGAGGAGAGGAGAGGCTGGACCAGGGTGGGCTCAGAGAGGTAGAGGGTGGTGAAACAGAGTTGCATCCCTCCAGCTGTACCTCTCCATAATTCATCATACGCTCTTCTGGTGGAGAGTGGTTCCTCTATGGAGACACCTGCAGTGGAGACCAAGGAGGATGCTGGGAACCTTCACAAAGGAGACCCACAGGAGGGTGTCATGGGACCCCACAGGGGAAGGAAACAACTCCTGGTGGGGGACTCAATCATTAAGGGGGTAGAAGTGGGGGTGAGAAAGGGGAGAGGGAGGTAAGGTGCCTGCCTGGTGCCATGGCTTGGAGGGACAGGAAATGAATCCTCAGGATCGTGGGAGCAGCTGCACCAGGGAGGGAGCTGGATGTCATTGTCCACCTAGGAACAAATGACCTAGCTAGGAATGAATGGGATCAGAGCAGTGCAAAAGGAGTTTGTAGAGTTGGGGAGGGGCCTTAGACAAGTAGCTCATACGGTAACCTTCTCGGAGGTGCTCCTTGTCTATGGCAAGGGAGATGCTAGGGTGCTCCTCACCAGGGAATTCAAAGAATGGTTGAAAAACTGGTGTGGAGCCCAGGGTTTTGGCTTCATTGGGGACCGGGGAGCCACCTGGAGGGATGCAGACTTATTTATTTATTTATTTAGCTTTTGTTGACCAGGTAAGTACACTAGACAAGTATTATGCCTATTTTCAGGAATGACCCGGGAGAGTACAACATAGGGATACAGACATTATTTACAGTAGAGAGTAAGTACAGCATGACAACATGTGGGAAATAGTAACGTAGTCCAGGGGTGTGGACGGTCATAATACAACTTATAACTGTTAAGGTTAATGTACCCCCGGGGTGAGTAGGTCACCTACAGAATTACAACAAAAAGCATATACACATTTTTCACGTTTGAGACAATTTGAAAGAGCAATGTCAGGAACCTTGGCATGGGCAGTGTGCCCTAGGTCGAGTACCCTGGTAAAGTGGTAGAGTCAAGGAAAACAGCAGGAGTTATCGGGTAGTATCTGAGGGAGGCAAACTTGGAAAACCGTAAGAGCAACCGTATTGAGAAATTCTCCAGGGAGGCTTAGGGCAGTTGCACGTTGAGGCAAGTTTCAGGAAGCCCCAGAGGGAGTTACGGAAGCACAGGTGGGAGGAGGACAAATGGGTATGCACTGGAAGGGAGTTCCAGAGTCTGGGCACATATGCGGTGAAGTCCCGGTCACCCATGAGGGTACGGGTGGAGGGGACCATGAGCATCCCAGGGGCCTGAGACCTAAGGTGGTAGATAGTGGTGTCAGTTAGCGGCAGGAGCAGTGCCAGCTCTGGGGGGGGGTGCCAGTTCTGACCACTTTGTCCGTGAGGCAGCCCACCCTGAAGTCCAGGTACCTAGCTGGGGAGAGCCATCGAAGTTTATCATATAACTCACAGCGATGGTGAGGCGGAGGACAACAGGACAAGCGACAGATGTTGTTGTGTCGTGCTGCCACCGAGTAAGATGAGTCTGGGGGAGCGAGCGACAGGTGCAGCCCATAGCTGAGAGATGGAAGAAGAACACCTTCGCGAGGGCTAGTCTAGCCACTGGTGTGAGGTTGAACTTGGCCTGTAGCCAGGCCCAGCTGCAGTTAACTGCCCTACAGATGTTTGGATGTGGCTACCCATGTCGGAGTTGGGGGTCAAGGGTGACCCCTAGGTATTTGCAGAGTTCACTACGGGAGGGGATCCGTCAGACAGGAAATCTTTAACAAGGCCGATGAGGTTTTGAGTTTAGCTGTTGAGCCAAAGAGCATGGCCTGTGTTTTTCAGGTTCAGGACCAGTTTGTTTTCGGTGATCCAGGTTTGAACTTTGTTGAAGCCTTCGGACAAGGCCTTGTTGAGAGTAGCGACATCTCGGGCGTGAGCCAGGATCACCAGGTCATCAGCATAGAGGGTGGTACTGCAGGTGGAGATCACCACGGGTAGCTGGTTGATAAAGAGGGAAAAGAGGAGAGGGCCCAGTACCGAACCCTGAGGGACACCGGAGGTCACTGGAAGGGACTCTGAGAGGACTTTATTGAAACTGGTCCGCTGCGTTCTACCATGCAGGTAGCCCATAAGCCAATTCATGGCGAGTGGGGAGAGACCGAGTGACCACAGTTGTGAGCCAAGCAACGTGTGGTCAACAAGATCAAAGGCTTTGGACAGGTCAATAAATATGGTATACTGGCACGACGGTCTGTATCTGTCCGGGGGGGGAGCCAGAATCCTAGGTGAGAGGTTTAAATGCTTCACCGGCAAGCATTTAAACTAGACAAAGGGAGAGGCACTGAAAAGGAGCAGGGAAATCCCAGCCTCCCCCCACAAAACACGGTAATTAGTGAGGTAAATACCAAGCTAGAGAAGTCATTAGGGAGCAGGACAGAGGTAAATGTAAAAAAAAGCAAAGGTAGTAAGGACAGGGATGGGGCTAAAAGGGGTAAGGCCATCAAAAAGTGGAGGGTGATGAGTACCAATGCCCGTAGTCTGTGTAACAAGCTCCCTGAACTAGTGACCTTGATGGAAGAGCGTTGCCTGGATACTGCGGTAGTCACAGAAACATGGTACACAGAGAACCATGACTGGGATGTCAACATACCAGGATACACAATCTACAGTAGGGACAGGGAGGGTAAAAGAGGAGGAGGAGTAGCTCTCTATGTAAAAGAAGGGATCAAAGCAACAGAACTAAAGAGTAAACAGGAAGCAGATGAGGCACTCTGGGTCACCCTGGAGACAGCAAATGGCACCACAATCCGCATGGGGGTTGTATACAGATCCCCATCTCAGGGGGAGGGAATAGACAAGGAAATGATAGAAGGCATCCTTAGAATGTCAGAAAAAGGGGAGATATTGTTGATGGGGGACCTGAATATGCCAGATGTTAACTTAACACCTTGCTGCATGCACATCCAAGAGCAGGGTCATTCTTGATGCCCTACAAGGGGCATGCCTCAGACAGCTAGTATTGGAACCCACCTCAGGGAGCAATCTTAGACCTGGTACTCTCAAATGGGATGGAGAAAGAATCTCAGATTTAGAGTGGGTAGCCATCTAGGAACAGCGACCACCAAACAGTGTGTTTCACGATAAACACAGTCATACAATCAAGCCAAGACAAAGCAAGAGTATTGGACTTTAGGAGGGCTGACTTTGGAAAAATGAGAGAGTGCCTCAGAAAAGCACTAGCAAACAGACAAGAAGGAGGGGTGGAGGAACAATGGGGAGTAATCAAAACAGCCATCACAGAGGCAACAAGCCTTTGTGTAAAGCAAATCAACAAAACACAATGAAGGAAAAAACCACTATGATTCTCAAAAGAGGTGGCAGGGATGGTTAAGGGGGAAAGGATAGCATTCAGGAAATATAAGGAAACACAGAAGGAGCAGGACAGAGAACTTTATCAGTTAAAGCAGAAAGAGGCAGGGAAGGCAGTCAGAATAGCAAAGGCCCAAACTGAGGAAAGGATAGCCAACTCTGTTAAGAAGGGGGATAAGACCTTTTATAGGTATATTAGGGAGCAAAGAAAGACCAAAGGAGGGATACTAAGGCTTAACAATTGGGAAGGGAATGTGGGCAGAGGGTGACAGTGAAAAAGCAGGGATAATGAACGAATAGTTCTGCTCAGTATTCACAACAGAAGAGGAGGGGGAGCAGGGAACATTCCCGGTGTCCTGGCCAACATTCCCCATCCCATAAACCGGTTCATGCAATTATCCAGGCTGTGTGTGGGTGATGATGTGCGATATGGCCGCCACCACACATTCAGTCACTTCACTACCAGTCTAGCATTGCTTGTAAAGCGCTTTGGGATACTGTGTATGAAAAGCGCTATATAAATGCTGATTCTTCTTCTTCTTCTACCTAAACCAAACAAGAGAAACACTCTGAAGACGGGGGTCGACACCAGTCCATTTACAGAAGAAAGGGTTCTGAAAGAACTAATAAAATTGAAAGTGGTCAAAGCAATGGGGCCTGATGGGATTCACCCAAGAATTATAAAAGAACTAAGGGTAGAACTAGTGACACTGTTGACTACTCTCTTTAACAAATCATGGAAGGATGGGGAGGTACCTGAGGACTGGAGGAGGGCAGATGTGATTCCTCTTCACAAAAGCGGGAGCAGGACAGAGGCAAGGAACCAGTTAGTCTGACCTCAGTGGTAGGGAAAATGATGGAATCACTTCTGAAGGAAAGAACTGTTGAGTACCTAGAGGCCAGTGGGGCACAGGACCAAGGCAGCATGGATTCACGATGGGAAGGTCATGTCAGGCAGATCTAATAGATTTCTTTGACTGGGTGACCAAAGTAGTGAACCAGGGAGGGGCTGTGGACATGGCCTACCTAGATTTTAGTAAGGCATTTGATACAATCCCACACAAAAGATTAACACACAAGTTAGCCAGCCTTGGAGTGGGTCCCAAGGTGGTAGCCTGGATAAAAAATTGGCTAGACAACAGGATGCACAGGGTAGTAGTAAATGGAGTCCACAGTGAAGAAAGACGGGTTACTAGCGGGGTACTGCAGGGTTCAGTACTGGGACTGGTCCTTTCTAATGTCTTTATAAGTGACATTGCAGAGGAACTGGAAGGAAAGGTATGTCTCTTTGCAGACGACACAAAGATCTGCAACAGGGTTGATACACAAGATAGAGTGGAAAGGATGAGAAGGGACTTGGCAAGGTTGCAGGAATGGTCAAATAATGGCAGCTCAGACTCAATGCAAAGAAGTGCAAGGTAGTGCACCTGGGAAACAAAAACCCAGGGGAAGAGTACACAGTGGGGGGTGAGATACTGACAACAGTAAAAATGGAAATGAACTGGGGGGGTAATTATATCAGATGACATAAAGGTGGGCAAGCAATGTGAGAAGGCAGTAAGGGAGGCTGAGGGGATACTGGGATGCATAGGGAGAGGCATTAATAGTAGAAAACAGGAAGTTGTTATCCCTCTGTACAGACAGTTGGTGAGACCCCATCTGGAGTACTGTGTGCAGTTCTGGAGACCCCATCTCCACAAAGATAAAGACAGAGTGGAGGCTGTCCAGAGGAGGGCAACCAAAATGGTGCAGGGTCTGCACCAGAAGACATACGAAGAAACACTAAAGGAGCTTAATATGTATACCCTTGAGGAAAAAAGGGAGAGAGGGGACATGATAGACACTTCCAAGTACCTCAAGGGACTCAACAAAGTCCAAGAGGGTAGCATCTTTCAGAAAAAGAGATGTGCAAGAACAAGGGGGCACAATTTGAAGATAGAGGGGAGACGGCTCAGAGGTAATGTGAGGAAGTATTTTTTCATGTAGAGGGTTGTGGATGCATGGAACAGCCTCCCTGAGGAGGTCATGGAGTGAAGAACAGTGGGGGAATTCAAGAATGCATGGGACAGACATAAGGTAGTCCTAGTTGGGGGTAGGAGGAAGTAAGGTGTTGGTTAACTAGGATCTGCAGCTTATCTGTTAGGTAGAAAAATGGGCAGACCAGGTAGGCCAAGCAGTCCTTATCTGCCATCAAATTCTATGTTTCATCATTGTTAATGGCATGCAAGAAGAATCATTGCTATCTCTACACAAAAGGTACATGGACATTCTTATGGAGTGTAGTGGGTGTGAAACAAATTAGGACACACAGAGCCTGCAGTCAGAACTGGCGGATCACTTCAAAGATGGTATATTTGATACCAAAAGTAGAAAAGCAGGTACAATCACCAGGTCTGCTAAGAAACAGGCTGACTGGAGGGAAGCACAAGCAGCTCAACTCTTAAGAGAACAGTTGTTGGAACTCCTAAAGGTAAAGCTTCATAATAAAACCAAAGTTAAAGTTGAAGACTTAACAGAAGAAAATGTAAAACTGCCACCAGTTCTTCAGACATTCCTATGTGCTGTACTCACGGGTTCATCAGAAGTGGGCAGTGAACGACAGGATTGGGTAGTTCAATCTAGTGCAGATAACATAGTGTTTGCAGTGTCAAGGGGAATAATCAAACCACAAAAACAGCTCTTATTGGGCATGTGTATTAAATCCATGACAGGCAGTAAGAAGGTTTTAACTATTTTGAACAGGTTTGGTCACTGTGTCGGCTACCATGTTGTGGAGAAACTCGAAACTGTAGCCATAACCAATATAATGGAGCTGAATATGGCTACACCAGATGGACTGCTCATACAGCCATATTTAGCCACTGGTTTGGCTTTCAACAATTATGATGAGATGACAGAGACACTTGATGGTCATGACTCTGTGGGTAAGCATATCAAAATGTACCATCCAGTATTGAGGAGACAGCTGTACCCAGAGAAAGGTCTGAAGAAGCTATGACAAGAACACACACGGATGACCAAGCACCAGCAAGAAATAAAACACACACAAAATAGAAACAAACACAGATACGCAAAGATCAGAAGTTGATGCCCATGAACAGGCAGGGCCATCTTTAACATCAAAGAGCAAACGACACAGAACATCAAAGACAAAGACTGAAGATTTTGATGAAGACTATTTGCCAAGTGTAAAGAAGCAGATATTGCAGTCAATGTCACGACAGGAACAAGACACTGTACCCAGGAGCATTCAAATATCTCAGAGGAAAAGAGCTCTAGATATTGGCGTTAAAGACATTCGACCATATACATCTGGAAAACCAAAAATAAGACAATATCTATATAAGGTGACAGAAAGCTCTGAACCAAAAAATCTCATGCAAGCTAAGAGAAAGGACATTGCCTGGATGATATCTTGTGCAAGTGTAATGCTACTCCAATGTGGCATGGATGGGATTCCCTTGTTTCTGTAGATGACCTGCCACAGCAGATCATATCATACATGGACCCCATAGGAAAGCCTCATAGAAGACCTGATGTAGTGCAAAACACCATGAATACTGCTATCAAGGTTATAGATGAATTCCAGGAAGACTATATGCCTGTCACTTATGACTTGGCCATAGCAAAGCCTGTGCTACAAATTCAGTCCACAAAGCCCCCAGAATATGACAGACTTTTCATATGTTTTGGACCATTCCATATACAATTAGCATATTTCAAAGGTCTTGGATACCTCCTGAATAGTTCTGGTGGAGACCACATTCTTGTTGAAGGTGGCGTATTGGCATTGGGATCCCTGAATGGACTTCTTCAAGGAACATTTTTCAATTGGGCAAAGAGGCTTCACCCGATGCTATCAGCAGCATTCAGAATTAAAAATTTGCAGTGTTCGATACAATATAAAGGTATGTCAGACTTTCCAATCTCAAAACATCTGCAGCAGCTACTTAATGACCCATCACCTTCCTCAATGGTGGACCTAGAGAATACAGCTGAGTTCAAGACATTCATGGAAGCATATGAAACATTCTCAGATCCCATACGCCGTGGTGAGCATGGCGCAACTGCCCAATTTTGGCTGCAGTATTGCAGTTTGGTAGAGTTGTACCAACTCTTCTGCTGTTCCATCAGGATAAATGTCTTGCCTTTCTTTGTATATAGCTTGTAGAAGATGATACCTCTTTACTTCGCAACTGGGCACCACAACTATGCCAAGTGGATGACCCTGTACCTTATGAATTTGCTAAACATGGATGAGACCCACCCTGGACTAAGGAAAAAATTTGAGAATGGAGCATTAACCATTGCAAGATCAAAGAGAGGGTTTAGCAGAAATGACGTAGACTTGACCTTGAAACAGTCAATGCCGATGCTGCAACAAGACTAACCGGGATTTCTTCTTTGACACAGAACATTAACGCAAGGAGGAGGTGGAACATTCTGTGGTCAGCTCGAAGTAAAACTGTTGGAAGTCATATGGAAAAAGTTGGTCTTGTCAGCCACGAAGAAGCCAGTCAAGAGATGAAGAGTTTTAGAGTTAAATGAGATTTGAAGGATCTAAACAAGCTGCTGAACACAATAGACTCTTCCATGAATCCATTCCAGGATGCATTTGAGGACAGCAATCTTTATTCAATAGGTAGTGTAAAAGCAGTATCACAAGAGGTAGCAAACGAAGTGTTACAGGTTACTGAGATAGGTACTCGGATGTATCACGTGTTTAGAGATGAAATGCATTACCAAAGGCAGTAGGTTCAAGAAACCCATCAAAAGATATAAGTTGAAGATCTTTGCAAATGATGCAATGAAGGTTAAGATTAAGAAAAGGGACAAAAAAATTGTTGATTTGAAAGGAACTCGAGGCCTCTTTGGACGCTTGCTGTATCTATCTGCGACTTCAACAGCTGAACTTATGTTGGTGTTTGCCGAGCCGCTAACCCTGGTACCCCTCTCCTTAGGAAATGTTGTTGGATCAATGAACACAACAATGAAGTCAACACTGCTGAAGAAACTTGAGGCCAGAGTCCAAAGTAGCCACCTCAATGCTGTAAATGCCATGTTCTTGATCAGAAGTCTTACAAACCTGTCACCAACATTCCACGGTGTGGCAAAAACCATCCTGTCTCTTTTGTTGTACTTCTGCAAATGAAGTCCACCTTGTCAGTGACTGTTACAAGTCACCATCAATCAAAGGTCTTGAACAAGAGAAGAGAGGAAAGCATAGCATCGCTCCACTCTCCTATCTCATAACTGGTCCTGACCAAAGCCTTTGCTGGATCCCTGTCTTCATCTTCATTCAAGACGGCACTCTTAGGATTTCTAGCTACAGCATGGAATCTTGATGTGTACTGTGAAGTTCTAGGTGATAAAAAGCTCATGTATGCAGTAGGAGAAACTTGTTACTCATATAAAGTGGAAGCTGGACATATGCTCAGACTAGAGTGCAAGGCACTAAAAGGCAAGGCCCATAGAAGCAAATACAAAAATCATGCAACACATACACTACATTTGCAGTCAAAATGAGGGTGAAGATGTGCAGGTAGTGGTCAGGGCAGATGATACTGATATTCTGGTCATTCTGCTGTATCATGCAATTCTAAACAATAATCTCAAACTGCACATGGATGTTGGTCATTCAAGGAATAACACAAGAAGATTCATAGATGTACTCCACTTGTCAGCAGAGTCAGACAGACCTGTGTGTGCAGCTCTAACAGGTCTCCATGCACTGAAAGGGTATGACTATTCACCAGGATTCAAAGGCAAGGGGGAAGGTGCAATCTCTAACAATTATGGAAAAGAATACAGAGTACACACAGGCATTTGGAAAACTGGGATGTCCATACTTATGTAAAGAAACTGAGGATACAATTGAGAGCTTTGTGTGCCCCTTGTATGGACAGAAAGTAAAGAGTGTCAACACAGCATGCTACAGTATGTTCAATGTCAAGTATCGACTGAGTGACAAAGATGCACCCTTAGAAAAGATCAAAGAAGCAGACACAAGTTTGCTGCCACCATGCAAATCAACTCTGACGCAACACATCTGCCGTGTAGATTACATTTCATTGTTATGGAGAAACGCAGGCAAACCAGAAATGACACTACTGAAGCCAGAGGACAATGGCTGGACCTATGAGGATGGCAAATACAAACCAACGTGGTTCACATGTTAAGTTGTACCACCAGCCTTAAGTGAACAACTGAATGAATACGACAACAATCCAAATGAAGAAGATGATGACAATTACTGGGATGTCGATATTGATGAGACAGATTTGCTTAACGTGCCAGATAATGAAGATAGTGAACAAGAATACTGATTGTTGTACTTAGGTTCATAAAATGTCATAAAAAGTTGATTGTTTCAAGTTAAATATAGAATAAAATAAATAATAACATTAATATTAAGCCTTTGATATATATGTTGCTGTTTGTTACAATGTCTGTAGTATTTCAATAAAAGCTTATAGAATTGAAATTAAAGAAGGAACCATTAAATAAAATATACACAATTTTCGGCGTCAGTTCATTTTTTCATTGAAGAAGTGCATTTTCCAAGAAACCATTCAACTCTGAGTGAATAAGAGTTGTAAATCTAGATTCTACGCACTTTTTTTTACATAAGAAACAGTCATCAAACCTTTCAGACCTAGACACATAGATAAATGCACCTGGTTTCTGGACTAACAGTTCAGGTTTTCATCTATAATTATTCCTAGATCTCTTTCCTCGCTTGATTTCCTAAGGGGTTGTCCATCAAGAAAATAAGATCCCTTTTTATTTTGTCTCCCTAAGTGTATAACACAGTATTTGTCGTTATTGAAACTCATCCCCCTCTGATGTGCCCACTTCTGAATGTTATCCAAGTCATTTTGGATAGTAGGTATGTTATCACTATTATTGGCATACATGCTAGTTTTGTATCATCTGCATATTTATTGAGCCAATTAGACGTTTGTTTTCTCATGTCCGACATAAATATCTGGACCAGCACCAGCCCAAGGACCGAGCTCTGTGGCACCCCACTCATCACAGGCACCGGGATTGAGTAGTAGTCATTTATACAGTAGTTTGTTTTGTTTTGCAGTTAAATTGTATATTAAAGAAGCATTTTCATATAATTGCAAATACGGTACAGGTGTAATATACAAATAGGAGAGTGTATTATATAATATGTAATATGGGCATTATAAGGTTAACATATGGTAACAGCAATTAAATGGTGTGATCACTGTAATACCTTCAATCAGTAACAGACTTTACATATATGATTAAATCCATATATAGTTAAATGCCTTGTACTGTAGAAAAGAAGAAAGTCAAAAAAAAGAATCTAATCCAAGGTAACCATAAACAAGAAACACTATAAACGAGAATGAGCTGCATACAAAGGTTATTATAAAAGATAGGGTTATAGCTATGAAGTAAAATTAAGGTAAGGAGTCTGATAGTGCATTTCACCTAGATGTTTTAAGATAATTTAAATAGTCCTGCCAGCAAAGACTGAATTCATTCATTCGGTCCTGTGCCAAGTATGACAGCCATTCCAAAGAGGCAGTATGGGTTAAACTGTTCAAGATGTCAGTCAGAGTAGGTAATAACTGAGATTTCCAGCACATTAAAACCAGTCTTTTAACTTGCATGAATAAAATATGTAACCATCTATGCTGATATTTTGATAACTGTATATCTTTGTTTATGGCACCTAGTAAACAATATTTGGCTTCAAATGGAATAGAGCATCCAGTAATATTGGAGGCTATGCTGTGGATGGCTTGCCATAATAGAGATTGATTCAAATGACTAGAGTATGTGTAGAAGATATCCATTTGATGAGTTGCAGCGCCAGCAATTATTATTGGGTAATAAATCCATTTTGTGTAAAAGAGATGGAGTTCTGTACCAAAGATCTTACACTGAAAAAGCATGCTACGTGTATCTTTAAAGGTACTACGGCAAGGTTTCCAACTTTCATCCCATTGAGAATCCGTTATATTGTCATTTAAAGTGAGATTCCAATTGTTTCTAGCTGAGAGGGATTGCTTTGGTAATGTGTCCCTAATTTGCTTATAAATTCTGCTGATTAAACCAGAAGAGACTTTGGTCCATGTGTTGATGTATGAAGAGGCTGAGAATAACCTATTAGTTTGCTGTATGATAGGGAGGGTAGCAGAGCGGACCTGTAAATACTTCCAGAATTCTTGCCTGGGAATGTTCCATTTTGCTTGTAGGTTACTAAAAGAGTTTAATGTATTACCATTATCAGTTAAGATATTCAGGAAAAATATATTTCTGTGTTTTCACGAGATACAAAATAGTGGTTTGTCCTCTAAGGTAATTTTTGGGTTTCCCCAGATGGGAGTATGAGACATAGGAGTAGGATTAGTTTTGTGCCACTTGTGCATTTTAAACCAGTAATGGGTAGATGCGGTGATTGTGGGATGTTTCCTTAACTTGGGAGTTGGGGTAAGGTATATAAACCTAGTAGGGATCTGTCCTGGGGTCATAAAGGCCTCCATGTTGAGCCATAATGGAGCGCTAGAATTAGGTTTAGTGAACCATTTAACAGTTTGTGAGGCTCTGAATGCCCAGAGTTAGGCCAGAAACCATGGTAGACCAAAACCACCATGAGACCAATGAGAACGTAATTTAATACAGTTGAACCTTGGGATAAGGCCTTCCCATAGAAAATCTCCTATAACTTTGTCAATTTTAGTAAGAAGAGAAGAAGGGATTTTAAGTGGAATGTTAGCGAACAGATAGAGAATCTCTGGTGTGACATTCATTTTTATGGCAGCTATTTTACCTGAGAGAGACAGGTTTAGAGTTTTCCACTTAGCTGGGTTAATTCTGATGTTTGCCAGTAAGGAGAAAGATTTCCCAGATTTTATTGAGATTGGGTTACATTTTTATCCCTAAGTAGGTAATACCATGTGGGGCCCAGCGAAAGCCGAGGGGGTTGTTCGTGGAAAGATTACAGTGTTCGTTTAATGGTAATACCTCAGTTTTTTGGTAGTTAATTGTTAATCCAGAAAGCTTAGAGAACATATATTAAATGTATGAATAAGTGGTTGTGCAGCCACTTCTAATTTTTCTAATAAAATGAGCATATCGTCAGCATATGACAACAAGGTATATAGTGTATGACCAATAGATATGCCTTTAATTTCTTTGTTTTGTCTTAAAGTAGCAGCTAGAGGTTTGAGGGCTAAGATGAAAAGACATGGGGATAATGGGCATCCTTGCCTGGTGCCCTTAGCTAACTTAAATGGTTGGGACAATGTAGAGTTAGTAAGCACCCTGGCTTGGGGGAAGGTATAAAGAAGTTTAATCCAAGAACAAAAGAGGTTGCTAAAGCCAAATCGAGATAACACAAAGTAAAGAAAGTCCCAATTTAAAGAATCAAAAGCTTTTTCAAAATCCACAGCAATAGCTGCTGTAGGAGAGTTAACAGATTTGGCCATGTACATTAAGTTAAATAGGGAGCGAAGATGGTCGGAGCCCATCTTCCCTTTAATGAAACCCACCTGAGATTGATGAACTAATTTGGGGATAAGTGATTCTATGCGGGTTGCCAAAATCTTGGCAAATATTTTGCTGTCCATATTAAATAGAGAAATAGGACGATAATTAGATGGAAGAGTAGTGTCCTTGTCTTTCTTTGGAAGAATTGTAATAATTGCATCTGTCATAGTTTGAGGTAGGTTACCCATCTTAGAGGATTCATGAAATACATTACATAGCAAAGGGCACAGTTGTTCAGTCAAAAGTTTATAAAATTCAACTGTAAAACCATCTCTACCAGGGGAACACCCAGAGTTAAGGGAGAAAAGTGCCTGTTTTACTTCTTCCGTAGTGAAGGGTTTATCTAGGGAGCATGCCATGTCCTGAGAGAGAAGGGGGAGTGCTAAATTGTCATGAAAGGAGTTGATATTCAGGTGTGATGCCAAGGAGGAAGACGAGTATAAGTTACTGTAAAAGGTTGTCATGATTTTGTTAATGGAGGGATTGTCTGTCCGCATTTTCCCTAATGGATCCTTTAAAGTAGCAATGGGTCATTCCATTTGTTGTATTCTTAGTCAATAGGCTAGTATTTTGCTCCCCTTCTCCCCTCCTTCCTAAAACTTCTGCATAATTCTTAATAATGCTATTTCTGTTTTTCGAGAGATTAAGTCATTGATTTGCATACGTAATTGAAGGATTTGTAATGTAAAGGAGAGGAAGGATCAGGATGGGGGTTGGTTAAATATTGTGCTTGTTTGGTTTTTAGTAAGTTCTCAAGATTGTTAAGTTGTTGTTCCCTCAACTTCCTCCTATGAGCTGAAAAACCAATGATTTTACCATGGAGAGTAGCTTTAAGAGCTTCCCAGGTTATACCCACAGAGGCATCTTTGGGATTGTTATGTACCATAAAATCATCTATTTATGTTTTAATCCAGGGAAGAATTCTGGATCCTTGAGTAGTAAAGGGTCTAATCACCAGGAGGGGGATTTTAGGGCGGATCCCAAGTCAATAAATGTTTAACCTGGAAGTGATCGAAAATGAGAAAAGGAAGAATGGTTGAGTCTATTACGGTGGCTGTGACTGAAGGGGAGGATAACCAATAGTCTATTCTATCACAAGTACGATGGTGGGGAGAACAGAATGTATAGTCCCTGTCTCTGGGATGAAGAATCCCCCAGATATCTGACAGGCCCAGATCTTTCATTAATAGGGACAGCGTGGCTGTACTTTTTGGGTGTGCCTCAAGTGAAGCACCACTTCTGTCCATATAGGCGTCAAGAGTGAGGTTAAAATCCCTTCCAATCAATAAGGATGAATTGGTCAGATTCTGTGAAATTAAAAGCTGAGTCATTTTATGAAAAAAATGAGGGTCATCGGAGTTTGGGGCATAAATATTGACCAGGGATAAAGGACCTGAAGAAGTGTTAAAAGTTGTGATAAGCCATCTACCATCAGGATCCTTTAAAATATTAGAAAGTTTCCATTTCAGGTTCCTATGAATTAAAATAGCTACACCTCTTTTCTTGGAAGGGGCAGAAGTTGCGTATACTTGACCAACCTAATCACGTTTTAATCTTGTATTATCTACATCCAATAGTTTAGTTTCTTGCAAAAAGGCAACTTGTGCCTTACGTTTATTTAAGATGGTTAAGAACTTGTTTACACTTGCTTGGCACATTGAGTCCTTTGACATTCCAAGTGCAAAGTATTAAATTAGCCATCAGACCTTAAATTACAAAGTCTATGATATGGTAGATGTGGGATCAAGGGACTCCATTTGCCAAGTACAAAAATATAGATATGCAGATAGATTCGCATATTTGGTGATTATAAGATAATTGTAGGCAGAACCATTTAAATCATTCAAGGGAAAAAAGCACATAAAGATTTTAGATTCATTTTCCTGTAGCTCCTTACTGATAATGCAACTGCAATAATTATAAATATCCAAACTATAAAACAATGTAACACTAAGGTCATCGAAGATGAGCAGAGAAGAAAAGGTCAGTCCAAAAAAGAAAAAAATGGACCAAGACCACTTCTCTGTTCTCTGGGATGCCGATTGGAAACTCAAGGAGATTGGGTAATACTATAAGTATAGTCCAATATACCTTAGTAATGAGTTGTATAACAAGAACTATATAACAGCATTAAAATATTTATAATCTAGCCAGTAACTAAATTTAGAGCAGAGTGAATAGTGTTTGTGGTTATTGCACTCTTACAGATCTGGAGTTTAATTAAATAACAGATATCGTTAGATAATCTGCCATCATCTGTATTATAAAGGAACCAATACACATGTTCAGGATATAAGACTACAGCAAGGAAAAGAAAGGAGAAAAGTATCCAGTCTACGCATATAATATAAAGCTAATCTATAATAGAATATTACAATGAAGTAAGCTAAGGTAAGCACAACATCTACTATGATCTCTAAGAGATAATACCCTATAAGCTAGTAGCCTACAGTTCTATGATAAATGGTATGTGGAGAAAATAATAAGGCTGCTGTACATTGAAATTGTTATGCCTGCATTAAATTAGTTACGGAAATTGTAACAGGCTTAAGTGAGCAGTGCATAAAAAGACTAACTTGTATCAATCATTAAAGTGTATCTATGCAGGGATCAGGTCCATCTGGAAAGGAAGAATTCAAATAATATGATACAGATAGCCCTGATGCACATTAGACATAACAGGAAGGTAAAAAACAAAAACAAGGCACTGCGTCAGCATGTGGTCTAAAAGCAAAACAAAATGGTTATATTAAATGCACGCTGAAAATAGAGTTAAAAATCTACGTTTCGACCTTAGGTCTTCTTCAGAAAATATCTAAAAGAGGAAAAAAAAACAAGTTAGTGTAGAGGAGAGGTAAAATGAGAGAGATATATATGTGGAGAAAGAAGAAGGGGGAGGTATATACACATAATGTTACAATTTGATCCCTGATGACTTGCAGTTAGTTAACATTACTTTGTCCTGCAGGGGGAGTATTTCCACTAGGTTATTCATATGAAAACATTATAGTGCAGAAAGACTGAAGCCCAAAGTTTGAAAGGCCACAGATATTACTCTAGTTACAGGTGACTATCACTGTCTCTAAAGATGTTGTAAGGTTGAGATTAAACATTTTGTCTGTCTCAAAATAGTGGCTCACTGTGACTGTGAACACTAGATATGATAAGCCAGGTAAGAATTTATAGCTGCAGCCTGCAGTGCACATATACCATTTCACCTAGATAACTAGTTATGCGATTTGCCATTAAATTATAGCTGTATATATTGGTCAGTAGCAGGCTGAAATACCAGAGAGTGCATGGTATAATGCGGTATTGACTAGCAATTATTAATTAAGACCAGCAGCCAGGCTTCACGTAACACTGGAACGTGTAGCTTTATTAATTAGAAAACCAGAAGCTACCAAGCCTCCCTGCTGTGTATTGGTAGATACCGAGTTCCAGTGGTGTAAAAATGGCCTGCACGGATGCACGTTTAAGATAACATATTGGCTTTAATTATATAACCGACTAAGGTTGTTTTCAATGGATGCAATCCCATTTTACTTACAGAGCAGCAATGGCCACAATTGAAAATTATCAAGCTGCGTTAACTAAGCATAAGAAGGCATATTTTACAATAATACACTTATTTGTGGATTAAACATTGATGCATGTCAGAAAATTGCTTAAAAAGGCTGCCAATTAAGATAAGGCTAGGCAGTAGTCACAGAGGTTATGAAAGGTTACAGGAAGTCACTGCAAGTGTCTTAAAGGCGTAGTGTCCCCTTTATTTTTCCCTTTGCTGCGGCTCTTTTTTTTCGGGGGCTCATTAATTTTGCAGGGCGAGCTTGCCACAATGTCAGCCCAAGAAGAGTCAGCTGGAGTACAGTCCATTTTGGATCCCATGAGGGTGTTCCTTTCTGCAGAGGGATATTCACCAGGACTATGAGAAGAAGGTAGGTCTTCCAGTAGTGCATATTTATTGTGCACAGGGATATTAGTGACGGTTTGGTCAGCGCTGATAGATTTAGGAATGTTTCCAGGTGTGTCTTCGGGACTGCAGCACTGGGGTTTGGTGAATCCTGAGCCAGAGGAAAGTCTTTCCTGTACCCGATTTAACTGCCTTCTCGGTTACACAATAAGGGAGTTGGAGGTAGCAAGTTCCACCACGAGGACTGGGGTTGAAGAAGGCACATCAGTACCCGTGCCACTCACAATCGGGGTTGCAAAAGCAGAGTGAGCAGTTTGTGCAGCTGAGTCTCTGGGGTGAGTTGTGACATAATTATGTAGGAATGACATTGGAGAGTGTGTTAAAATCCTTGTGGGAGCCTCCAATAAAGACCCTCATAGTCGCGGGGTATCTAAGTGAAAAACGTAGGCCTCACTGATGCATCAGCTGTCTGGCTGGAGTAAAAGCCTTTCTTTTTGCAGATAGCTCCTTAGAAAAGTCACGATAGATACAGTATATATTTTATGCTCCTGCCAGAAAAAGTTGACCGAGTTCTCTTGATTTTTGCAGAATAAGCTCTGTATCAGCATAGTTGAGAAATTTAGCTATACTTGGTCTTGGCCTTTGTCCCAGAGTTGGCTTAGGGCCTAACGAGTGGTGATAGCGTTCTATAATTACGCTTTTGTCTGTCTGGAGACTAAGAACTTGCAGTAGAGCTTACACTAAAAATGCAGTTGTATTTCTGGCCTCTACATCCTCAGGGAAGCCAAATATCCAAAGAGTATTTCTCAGATTCCTGTTCTCCATATCATCCACTTTATTTTGCAGATCTTTGATAGTACGTTCTTGTTGTCTGATCGTAGCTTTTAACTCCTGCATTGATTCTTCATTGAGGCAAACTTTATTTTCTGTAGAAGCAAGCCGGGAATCGATGGTTCTCACTGTCAAAGTATTTTGCTGGGTGGCATTTTTTAAATCATTCATGTCGGTAGACAGCTTAGTAAACATTGCTCCAATTTTATCAAGAGGGTTCAGCTGCTTATCAGAGCTAGCCATGATGCAGGGCCTGCAGTCAGAGTCCCAAGAATTTAGAAGGAGCACAGTAGGCAATAAAGATGATCTAAGACTGAAATAGCCTTATACAATTGCTGTAGTTCATCTTATCTGTGTAGTCTCATTGGTAAAACCAGTTGATCTGACTTAGATGGCTGCAGATGATGTTAGATTGTTGTAGTTGGTGAGGAGCCCTAGAATCAGATGTCCATATTGCTCGGTGCCAGGCCACGCCCCCCCCACCCCAATATTTTGTTTTAATAAAACCTGTAAGTCCCATTTCGTGTCCAACCACCAGGTGGCAGGGTCATCATATATTTTGAAGACAGTTTTTCAGGTAGCTAAAAAATATGAGATGTTTGGAGTAATTTGGGGAATAACCAATAGCAAGGAATTAAATTTCCAGTTTCTCAGACCATTTGGACATATTTGGTGACGGCCGCGCTGCAAACATCGTACCTTATGGTCTGAAAATTCCACCTCCTGCACATATACTTTATCTAATAGCAGAGATTTGGTTACAAAGAAAAAGTCAATGCACGTTGCAAGGGAATGTTTCTGAAATGTGGGATCTGAACAATTATCTACAGAGAAATACGCATCTTTTAAGCATTGAGACTTGTATAATTTGATTTAAGGTGGTCATATCACAAAATATTTTTTGGGTCTTGGCCGGCTTTCCTCTATCTTGCAAGCCCAGACCACGACTGAAATCTCCTCAAAAAATAACTGTATGGGATGAGAAAATATATGGTTGGATAGTTCAAAATAGAGTGATTCTGTCTACTTCTGATTGTGAAGCATAAATATTTATGAGTCTGTAGTAAATATTATTGCATTTAGTGTCTAATATTAAAGCTCATCCTGATATGAGATCAATCAGCTTAATTACCTGCAGAGATGCTATCGTTTTTATTAAAAAACCTACTCCAGAGCAGACCTCTGTACCTAAGAACCATAAGATAGCCCAGCATACCATTCTTTAGTGGCTGTGGTTATTTCTGGAATGGTGTGTAGCCTGGTGTCCTGTAGAAGGATAATGTGTGCTGGGGCAGAGTGTAGGTATGAAAAGACTGCCTGTCGTTTTCTATTACTTTTAATGCTGTTAGCATTAATTGAATAGATGGAGAGTGAATTTACCATTTAAGTGGAGGATATGGAGGTACACAGAAAAAAATCTGTCAACTAGGGTGGCTTATTCTTTTGTCTATGAGATCTCCTGGGTTTCTTCTTTGTTTCCAAGGAGACACTGGGAATGTCCTGTGCCAGGCCAGAAGTTTGCAAATACTGGTCACTCACATCCAACTCTGAACTGAGCTCCAGCTGAGAAGGCCATAAGTTGGAGTCTTCTGAGTCAGGGTCTGACAAAATAAAATAAAAGATATATATTGATAGTGCTCATATACTCTATATATATAAGAAGCTATAGGGAGTCGAGTGCTACACTACAGGGTAATTACAGCAGTGAAATGACTGCCCTAAAGCAGTACTAATTTAGTGTGCACCCTGTACCGACTGTCTTTAAATAATCGTCGAAAAGTTGATCCACCTAACACTTTGGTATATGTTTAAACCAGTGTTTTTAAAAGGCCTTTGCAAAAAACAGAATTCCAAACTGTAAAACTGCATCAAAATATATGTATTTTTTTGATAGGAGTTCACTTGCACCTGAAAGGAACAAAATAGTGCATTTCTAACATATGACTGAAAAAACAAACAAAGTACTTATCTGGCTACTGCTAGCCTTTAGTGGTGAATTCAGTCTCAAGTCCTGGCTCTGACAACTCAGAGGCATTTTGCAAGGCCTCATACCTATTAGTAAGAGGGACTGTCAAAGTTTTTGGTGTTTTTGAGGCAAGCTGTTTCTGATTGACTACTCTGGTACTAGATCTACTTCTTTTACCTTTAACTGTCCGAGGTGGCGGGGGGATTTCCTTAACTGTCTGAGCAGCAGGAATAGGAGAGGGTGGGAAGTCGGGTTCAGCTACATCTCATATTTCTTATGGGGGTAGCTCTATTTCTGTCTCAGTCTGGAGTTGGGAAGGGGGTTCTGTGATCACTGGGTTTGGGGCTGTGGGTAACCTCGTAGAGCTAGGAAGGTGGCTCTCTGTGCAGTAGCTATCCTTAGCCTTTGCTCTTCATCATCTGTGGGGTCTGGTTGATTATGTGCAGCACAGAAACACAGACTTTGACTGCAGATAAGGACCGCTTGGCCCACCGATTCTGCCCATTTCCCTACCTACAGGATAAGCTGCAGATCCTATTTAACCAACAGCCTCTGTCTTCCTACCCCCACAAAAATTGCCTTATGTCTGTCCCATGCATTCTTGAATTCTCCCACAGTTTTAGACCCCACAACCTCCTCAGGAAGGCTGTTCCATGCATCCACCACCCTCTCTGTGAAAAAATACTTCCTCACATTGCCCCTGAGCTGTCCCCCCTCTATCTTCAAATTGTGTCCCCTTGTTCTTGCACATCTCTTTTTCTGTAAGATGCTACCCTCTTGGACTTTGTTGATTCCACTGAGGTACTTAAACGTTTCTATCATGTCCCCCCTCTCCCTCCTTTCCTCAAGGGTATATTTACAATTCTGATGAGTGGCCTATGTCATCACAGAGGTTACATTTGTGTTCATTCGTGCATTGTTCACTAGTGTGCCTTAGTTTCTGACAGAAATTACACTTTACCTGGTGACATATATTACTTAAGTGCCCTACTGACCCACATTTATAGCAGGCCTTACACTAGCCTGCGTTAAACAATATTCCCTGATCTCAACCCAAAAAAAAAAAAAATCTGGAAGTAGTTCTAGTCTTGCATCTCAGCAGCAGCATTATTTTTACTTTCCAGCTGCCTGTCCAAATATGCTCTGAGTCGAAGCTTGCCTCTGGTTGTTCAAGAACTGTGCATCTTTGCTTTAACCAATAGGTAAGGTGAGTGACACTGACCCCTTCATTCCAGAATAATACTGTCGCAGTTTTGTATACCAGTTCTATTAGGGGAATTGCCTCAAATGGGGCTCATAGAGGAGTATGCTTAAGTTGTTGAAACTTAGCCCAAAAGCACTGTAGTCCAGAATTTACTTTAAAACGTATATCGAATGTTGTTTCTTCTGACACGTGTATCAGGGCATGGATTCCGTTCACAAAAATACTTCATGGATTCTTTTAGTAGTTTTTTTTTTCCCCACAAAAACTCGGTCAGGCAGCAAGTTCATGCCACCCTTATATACCAGTTTGATGGCATTGTGCCATTTTGCAGTGTAAATTGGACTTTTGAATAAAGAGGCAAAAGGCAGAGGATTCTCTTGATTAATAAACTGCAGTGGGGCCATAAGAGTGGCTGGATTAGAGGCAGCCAGCATTGAAATGTCTGTAGTCAGAGCAGCCTGTGTGGTAGAAATAGATGGGATATTATAATTTCCTTGGTTCTCTGTAAGGGGGGTGGGGCAACCCCTGCCTCCCTTAAATGTAACACAGGATTCTGAGTTAATGCAAAGTCTGTTGGTAGGGCCTGGGGTGAGTTTGTAATAACCTCTGGGCCAGAAGAAATAGATAGATAAACTTGTACCTGTTATTTGCTGCAAACAGATTCAGATTGAGGTGATCCAATTGCCGTGGGTAGCTCCGGTAATGGTGAGGTCCGAATTGGTGAAGGTCCCAACTCCCACACTCCAGTGTGCTTGTTCATGATCTATCCTGCTGCGTACAATGCCATTTCTACAGATCACTGTTTCTTCCGTGGTTATTGGAAGTGGTTCCAAGGAGCGTCTTAGACCGGCTGATTGAGCACCCGTATGTGCCATTCCCGACACTTCCTAGGAGATCTGTGCAGGAGCAATGCTTGCAGCTGTAGCAGCATTAGCAGCTGATGACTGAACACTCGTACTTGTGCCAGTGGGCATTTCCTCTATAGGTGTGCAGTCCTGAGTGGTAATATATTTTTCTTGCAGTCAGTTTGGAAGAAGAGATTTTAAGTCAGGTGACCAGAATTTTACTTTAGAAAGTAAAACTTTTGTTTGTCCAGCAGTATCAAAGGGATGCATCTCCACAGGTTGAGTAGCATTTGGATCTTTTTGGGAGGTTTGCCTTTTCTGATGCAGAAAAAGAGAAGACTGTGGCATTCATTTGGTCGAACTCATTTATTTGGAAAACTATTGACACTGTTTGCAAGTTAATCATCTTTGCTCGTTTTTCTGTTTCAGTCTCTGTTGCCAGGGACGTACTGCTAGGAGGGGGCTTGGTTGTTAGGAAGGCCCACAACATTTCTATTAGCTCCTGCAAGAGCAATGTTGTCCAGCGCAGCAGAAATCTCCAGCTGCTGCACCTGGAGCTCTTCTTCTTCTTCTTCAGCCCTCAATAGGGCTCGTAGCTGGGATGTTTCTTGAGCAAGTAACCCCTGGTGTGTTACTTATTTTGCAATATTTGACAAATTTTCTTTTTCTTTAGTTAAGCCTGCATCTACTTGCATACATGGATCCATTTTGTTGTCCTTAGATCCTTCAGTGTGATAGAATTCTTCAGTCTTTGGTATTGTCAAGTGTGATGAGGAGACTTGCTCCACATCCTCCCAGATGTCCATCCACTCCAGCTCCTCACCAGGACTGGCCATCATTCAAACAACCAGCGGTTCCCCATACAGGTAGAGTAGAGGAATCTTTTATTGATGAGATAAGTAAATCAAACACAAGAACAAAATATATTATTTACATAATTACAACCAAGAATACACTACTGGTGCTCCGATTTACATAGTAGCAAAAAAGAAAACACAAATAAACTTTTTGATTCTAATGAGGAAAAAAAAAACAACAACCCAAAACTCGAAGAGAAATATTCATGAACCATAAGAAATGTCTCCAATATTTTCTTGCCTGCACATTACATACTTCATGCTCACAAACTCTTTAAATTTTGTATAACTTGTACCAACACCTGTGTTATACTATATTCTTGTTGCTGAAATAGAAGAGAACACTTTGCTTGCCATAAATAACATTTACACAAAGAAAAAAATAATCTGAATGGCTTGGGTGATACTTGAGTAGATAGGGAGGGAATATCCCAACACCAAAATCTCATTTGTAATTTGGGAGAACTTTTTATCACCCTATCTTAAAGCTAAATTCTAAAATTGTTGTGAAAAAGGACATAATAGAAAAAAACGTTCTTGAGTTTCTAACACTCCAGGGCAGGTACGTCTAGGACACATGCATTCTTCCAATGCTTGATGTTTATGAGAGTTCCTTACTTCTAATCTGACGTGGCATGAGAGCCATGTGACATCCCATACTTTCGGAGGAAGTCTTCTGTCTGTAAGTTGGGTGAATATGGTTGGCAGTTGTGAATCATATTGGGCCAAAATCTGAGGGATCTTGTAAAAATGTGTATTAAGAGTAGATAAACAGAGGGAATGTCTGGAATTACTAGACAGATACTGGAGAGTAATCTGCCATTATTTTACAGTATATGGTTATGGCTTATTTTGTATGGAAAACAATGGTTTTCCAAATCTTGTTGTAGGACAGTTCAAAGGTCAAAAAAGTTGTTGTACTATCGTTCTGACATCATAGCGATAGTACAACAACTTTTTGGCCTTGAGCTGTTACCTGACTGGTTAAAACAGCAGTGATTAAAAATATTTACTCGAAAATGGCGGCGTAGCTTAGCGAGCAGTTGGGCAAGCAGGTTATTAGGATAGTTTGGACACGGACTGCCACAGTGGGCTCCATGTGTCCAAATTATCAGTTTGCCAGGTTTCTTTCTTTCTTTTTTTTTAAATCAGTGGGGAAGTTACGGGTCAGAGCAGTGTGGGACAGCAGCGAGCAGGAACGGCATATTCGGGGACGGCACTGGAGCCGAGCGTTAATGTGGTGACAACAGGTCTGGGAGTAAGCAGGAGTAAGGACACAAGGTATGAATCTTGTGAAATTAAATTTTGTGCATTTTGGGGTACCATATACTATACAAAATAGTGGATGGGGTGACCATCCAGAACAAGGCTGGTAAACCATCTCGGGAGTAGATGACATCACAGTGACCTCTCAATGATGTCATCAATTCCCTCGATGGAAACACAGCCTTGTTGTGGATAGTCACCCCATCCACTATATTATACTGCAAGCTGCAGCAAAGTAAGGATGAATTTTAAACTGTTCTAAATTCCTTGGAAGTGAGAGGGGGGAGGTTACGTAAACCTGAAGGAACTTATTTAACAGAATATTCATTAGGGTATACCATAAAGGAATGGGATTAGTAAAGGGAGAAGATTTGGATAAAAAAGAGGCTGCAGGCAGAAAAATAACACAGGATGTGCCATGCGTACACCTCCCAGACAATAGTCATGAGAGGTATGCTATCTTGTAATGGGGTTGAGTCTACTGCCCTAAAACCCATGAAAAAAAAAAAGATCCATTATACTAGTTTCCATAAGTAGGGGTGAGGGGAAAAGCATGTGCAATATGCAAAAATATTGGTACTATAAGTGTATATAACAAGGATACCATTTTCCTTTTTGGTATAGTTTTGTTTTTCCAGGTAACAATTGTCTGTTCTGCTTTTTGTATTGCTTGGGACCAATTCAGTGAAGCACTGTCCCAGCTCTCATATTGTATTCCCAATATTTTTACAGGATTTGTTGCTACCTTTATATTTACAAAATGTATAGGGTCATTACAATCTGGTGAGGTAGGAAGCACTAAGGCTTAGCTCTTATCATAGTTTAGTCTGGACCCTGATATCTTTTCAAAATCTGTAATTATGTGCAAAAATGCTTTTTCATCTATATATATATGCTTCATTGGCAAGCTTTTAAACTAGTCAAGGGGGGAGGCACCGATAAGCAGCAGGAAAATCGAAGCCTTCCCCTACAAAACAGGGTACTAAATGAGAAAAAGACCAAGGTAGAAAGCTCAGTGGAGGATGCTGCTACAGAAGGTAAAGCCATCAAAAAATGGAGACAAATGAGTACCAATGCCCGTAGTCTGGGTAACAAGCTTCCTGAATTAGTGGCCTTGATGGAGGAGGAACATCTGGATATCGTGGCAGTCACAGAAACATGGTACACACAGAACCATGACTGGGACGTAAGCATACCAGGATACACTATCTACAGGAGGGACAGGGAGGGTAAAAGAGGAGGAGGAGTAAATCTCTACATAAGGGAAGGAATCAAAGTAACAGAACAAACGTGTAAACAGGGAGGAGAAGAAGCACTGTGGGTCAATCTGGCGACAGGCAATGGCACCACAATCTGCACAGGGGTTGTATACAGACCCCCCTCTCAGGGGGAGAAAATGGACAAGGAAATGATGAAAGTATACTTAGAATGGCAGAAAAAGGGGAGATATTGCTGATGGGTGATCTGAATATGCCAGATGTTAACTGGAGTGCAGTTGCAGCAGCCACTTCGAAGAGTGGGTTATTCTAGATGCCCTACAGGGGGCATGCCTTAGACAACTAGTATTAGAACCCACTCGAGACGGAGCGATCTTAGACCTGGTTCTCTCAAATGGAGATGGAGAGAGAATCACAGACATAGAAGTGGGTAGCCATCTGGGAACTAGCGACCATCGAACAGTATGGTTCACAATAAACACAGCAATAGAGTCAAGCCATACAAAGGCAAAAGTACTGGACTTCAGGAGGGCTGAATTTGCAAAAATGGGTGAGTGCCTAAGGAATGCACTAGCAAACAGGCAGGAAGAAGGGGTGGAAGAACAATGGGGAATAATAAAAACTGCCATCACAGAGGTAACAAGCCTTTGTGTGAAGCAAATAAACAAAACAAAGCGATCTAAGAAAACACTATGGTTCTCAAAGGAGGTGGCAGTG
Source organism: Neoceratodus forsteri (assembly GCA_016271365.2). Lineage (NCBI taxonomy): Eukaryota > Metazoa > Chordata > Ceratodontiformes > Ceratodontidae > Neoceratodus > Neoceratodus forsteri. The sequence goes on along the minus strand of CM057455.1, from coordinate 653,054,576 downwards.
AAGGTTCAAGAGAAAAAGAAAGCATTCAGGAAGTACAAGGAGTCACAGAAGGAGCAGGACAGGGAATTGTATCAGTTAAAGCAAAAGGAAGCTGGGAAGGCAGTCAGAACAGCAAAGGCCCGAACCGAGGAAAAGATAGCCAACTCAGTTAAGAAGGGGGATAAAACCTTTTTTAGGTACATCTGGGAGCAAAAGGAAGACCAAGGAGGGATAGTGAGGCTTAATAAAGGGGAGGGGGCAGAGGGTGACTGTGAAAGGCAGAGATACTAAACAAATATTTTTGCTCAGTATTTACAAATGAAGAGGGGGGGTACCTAAAACAAACAATAGAAACACTCTGGATACAGAAGTTGATACCAGCCCATTTACAGAAGAAAGGGTTCCGAAAGAACTCTTAAAACTGAAGGTGGACAAAGCAATGGGGCCTGATGGGATTCATCCCAGAATTCTAAAAGAACTAAGGGTAGAACTAGTGACACCACTGACTACCCTCTTTAACATATCATGGAAGGATGGGGTGGTACCTGAGGACTGGAGGAGAGCAGATGTGATTCCCCTTCACAAAAGTGGGAGCAGGGCAGAAGCAGTAAACTACAGGCCTGTTAGTTTAACCTCAGTGATAGGGAAAATGATGGAATCACTTCTGAAGGAAAGAATTGTTGCGTACCTAAAGGCCAGAGGGGGCACAGGACCCAAGGCAGCATGGATTCGCAGCGGGAAGGTCATGCCAGCCGAATCTAATAGATTTCTTTGACTGGGTGACCAAAGTAGTAGATCAGGAAGAGGCTGTGGACATGGCCTACCTAGACTTTAGCAAGGTATTTGACACAGTCCCACACAAAAGATTAAAATACAAGTTAGCCAGCCTGGAAGTGGGTCCCAAGATGATAGCCAGGGTAAAGAATTGGCTGGAGAATAGGACACAGAGGGTAATAGTAAATGGAGTCCACTCTGAAGCAAGCGGGGTTACTAGTGGGGTACCGAAGGATTCAATATTAGGACCGGTCCTCTTCAATGTCTTTATAAGCGACATTGCAGAGGGACTGGAAGGAAAAGTATGACATCAAAAGTATGTCTCTTTGCAGATGACACAAAAATCTGCAACAGAGTTGATGCACAAGGTGGGGTGGAAAGGATGAGAAGGGACTTGGCAAGGTTAGAGGAATGGTCAAATGTATGGCAGCTTAGATTCAATGCTAAGAAGTGCAAGATAATGCACCTGGGAAACAAATACCTTGGGGAAGAGTACACAATGGGGGGTGAGATACCAACAACAACAAAAATGGAAAGGGACCTGGGGGTAGTCATATCAGATGACTTAAAGGTGGGCAAGCAATGTGAAAGGGCAGTAAGGAGGGCTGGGGGAATACTGGAATGCATAGGGAGAGGCATCACCAGTAGAAAACAGGAAGTTGTTATCCCCTCTGTACAGACAGCTGGTGAGACCCCATCTGGAGTACTGCGTGCAGTTCTGGAGACCCAATCTCTGCAAGGACATAGACAGGATGGAAGCTGTCCAGAGGAGGGCAACTAAAATGGTGCAGGGTCTGCACCAGAAGACATATGAAGAGAGACTAAAGGAGCTTAATATTTATAGCCTCGAGGAAAGGAGGGAGAGGGGGGACATGACAGAAACTTTTAAGTACCTCAAGGGAATCAACAAAGTCCAAGAGGGTAGCATCTTTCAAAAAAAGAGGCATGCAAGAACAAGGGGGCACAATTTGAAGTTGGGGGGCAACTCAGAGGTAATGTAAGGAAGTATTTTTTCACAGAGAGGGTTGTGGATGCATGGAACGGCCTTCCGGAGTCAAAAACAGTGGTTGAATTCAAGCATGCATGGGACAGTCATAAGGCAATTCTAGGGGGTGGGGATAGAAAGATGTAGGCTGCTGGTTAACTAGGATTGGCAGCTTATCCATTAGGTAGGGAAACAGGCAGACTGGGTGGGCCAAGCGGTCCTTATCTGCTGTCAAATTCTATGTTTCTATGTTTAGTGCATATGTAGAGATCATCTGCATATGCACATACCCATACATTAGGGGCCAAACTGTTATCTGGGAAATTTATATGTGGAATACCTGGATGATTTGAAATTTTCCTTAAAAGTGAGTCTAGCTGGAAAGCATATAAAAGGGAGCTCAGCGGACAGCCTTGCCATACACCCTGAACACCATGGAAGGGTGCCCCAGGAGAACCATCAATATAAGGGGTAATAATAGCAGAAGCGTATAAAAGTGAAATCCGTTTTATGAATTTGACTGGTATGTGATATGCATGTAATACTTTAAAAAGGTAGTTATGGTCTACTCGGTCAAACGCCTTTTCCTGATCTAAGGCCAGGATCAGGCATTTTGGACACAACTCCTCTTTATTTGAGACAGCATCTCTCAAAAAAAATAAAGTTGTTAAATATAGACCTTTTCTGTATGGCACAAGATTGTACAGGGCTGATCACTTTTTCTATGACTAGTGAAAGTCTAGCTAATAGTATTGAAGCTAGAATTTTATAATCAACATTTATGAGACTTACAGGTTTCCAATTTTTTAAGTTCCTCTTGTCTCCCTTCTTGTATAATAAAATAACCAAGGCCTGGGACAAAACTCCAGGAAACATTTCTGAAGTAAGTATGTCTGAGAAGATGTCTGATAATATGGGTCCAAAATATTGGGCAAATTTTAGATAAAACTCAGCTGTTAATCCTTCCAAATCTGGTGAAGAATTTTTCCGCAACTTACTCAAGGCTGCCTGAATTTACGCTGGTGTAGTAGGAGAAAGTAATGAAGACAAAGTTTCTGAATCTATTCGAGGAACATCTAAGTCTTTCAAATAACCGGGGTCCCAAACTGCAGTGGATGGGATCCCAAAAATGTCCTTTAAATATGTCTGAGATATGTCTTGAATTTGATCAAATTCTGAGTGACATACTTGTGGTCATGGGTCCAATACTCTGTCAATGGTTGTATGATGTACCCTATTTTGACAGCTCTTAAAAATACCTAATAATGGTCTAGACCCCTGAGTTCCAAATTGAGCTTCTAATTTCAAAGATTCTGCTCTGTTATATTGAATTCTGAACATTTCAGCCTTGATATCCTTAATTTCTTGCCCTAGATCTATTCTATTTTCATGTGCCCTTGAAATAGTGGGAAATAACTTTTCTCTTAATTTTTGATAATGTAGGTATGAAGTATTTGAATTTTTAATCGCCATTTGCATGAAAAAGGACTTAAATTCCGCTTCTGAGTCTATCCGCCATTCTGTGACGGACTCAAAAGCATCCAAAACAGAAAATATAGTGGAGAGTAATGAAAAAACAAGCATTTGTTAATGCCGAATGTTTGCTTGCTGGCATTGGAATTGGTAGTGTAAGTTACAGAGCTGCATAATAGGAATGGCAGTGAAGTATTGAGCTGAAAGCCAACCCCACCACCACTCTGCGAAGTGACAGGCATTAGGGTGTGCCTTTGGGTCGTCAGGCATAAGGCCACGCCATTTCACCACACCTACCCTGCAGACACCGACAAAGTCACGGTGTGCCTTGGGGTCTTGCCCTTATCCACCCTATTCCATCAGGAAATACAGTGAGATGAGTGCGGTATGGGAGAATGGGGTGAACTTTGGGGCCGAAGAGTCCAAGGCATACCTCGATGCCTCTCACTGGCTGCAGGGTGTGGAATGGTATGAGCATTACAGGCAAGAATCCCAAGTCACACCCCTGATGCCTGTCATTCTCTACAGGGTGGGGCGTTATGGTTGGAAACCCTAACACCTCAGGCATTCGTTGGTATTTTCACTCCAAATTTTCAACATTTTTTTGAGACCCCCACCTCATGAACAGTGGCAATATCAGTTTGTTAGCTGAAAGCTGCTTATGCACAGTGACTACGGCATTTAGCACCACAGGTGCAAAAACACATTCCGAACAGGATGTGAAAAATGACAGCTGTACTGTTCATGGGGAGGTGGAAAAAAATGGCAATGTTGCAAATCTGCAGTAAAAATATTAAAAAAACTAGTGAAGTCATGAGCGTGCACAGAAACTGTGCAATGTACACCCGTAATGTAATTAGTTTGGGGATTTTTTACAGCAGATTGGCAACTCAGGCATTTTGGTGCCTCCGATCATGAACAGTGTCACAGTGATTTTCTTTATCTGTCCCGAACAATGATTTCCCACAGCGACCACTCATCTCTGCGCTGAAAGTGTGAAAACACATTTTGGCCACGTTGTGAAAAATGACAGCTGTACTGTTCATAAGGAAGTGTGTAAAAATGCCACTGGTGAAAATCTGGACTGAAAATATTACAAAGTCATGAACTTAAGGTCGTGGAAACTGCGCAATGCTCACTCGTAACACAGTCATTTATGGACTTTTGTCACCAAATTTTCAACATAGCCATTTAAGACTTCTGCTCATGAACAATGTAACTGTGATTTTCTTAATCTGTCCCAAACATTGCTTCGCACACCGACTGCACCATTATGCGCTACATGTGCGGAAACACATTTGTCGTGAAATGTGAAAATAGCAGCTGTACTGTTCATAAGGAAATTATAATAAAAATGAAATGTGGAAAATCTGGGTGAAATATAGAAAATTCGCAAACTTACAGGCGTGCATAGGAACTGCATAGCGCACTCTCATAAAACAGTCATTTTGGAATTTTTCACTAAATTTTCAACATAGCCATTTTAAGACCTCTGCTCATGAACAATGTCACTGTGATTTTCTTAATGTGTCCCATACATTGATTTACGCACACCGACTGCGCCATTATGCGCTACGCATGAGGCTGACTACGTTTTGGGCAAGATGTGAAAAATGACAGCTACTGCTCATAAGGAAGTGTAATAAAATGGCAATGTTGAAAATCTGGAGTGAAAATATTGAAAATTCGCAAACTACGAATGTGCGTAGGAACTGTAGCTTGCACTAAATCAAAACAGTCATTTTTAGGAATTTTTTCACCATATTTCAACATAGCCATTTTAAGACCTCTGCTCATTAAAAGTGTCACTGTGATTTTCTTAATATGTCCCATACATTGATTTAGCTTTACGACTGCTCATTCGGCTACATGGGCAGAAACACGTTTTGGGCAAGATGTGAAAATGACAGCTGTACTGCTCATAAGGAGGTGTGGTAAAATGGCAATGTTGAAAATCTGGATGAAAATATTGAAAATTCGCAAACTTACGGCGTGCGTGAGACTGTCAACACGCGCTAAGTAAAACATTCATTTTAGGAATTTTTCACAAATTTTCAACATAGGCTTTTGAGAGCCCACCTTATGAACAGTGGCAGTGTCGTTTAGGTTACTTGGTCCCAAGGTGATTTGGCGTAGTGACTCGAAATCACCCTCGAACCTGATTAGCGCCATGACAGTGAGAGCATTCATGAGAATGGGTCCCAAAAACCCCATGTTGAAAATTTGGTGCAGAAAATCAAAAATGCCTGAGATATGCAGCAAGTTGAAAAACCCTATCTATCCCATCATACAGCTTACCAGCATTTCCTCAGTTTGCGATTGGCTTTGAAGAGTGCAGGCGTGTTCGGTCCACGAAAATCATCGTGCGGAGTCGGAGGTAAGTATGGGGTGGGGAGGGGTGGGAGGCAGGGTGCGCAGTGGGTGGGCGCAGGTGAGGGGCAGACACAGCGAGGACCGTTTTAAGTTTCAGTTTTTGGTTTTAATGACGATGACGCGGGACGTTTGCCACGCTGGGGTGGGCTCCCAGCATGGCAGAATGACGACTGGTTGGGCGTGGAGCCGATGGGGGATTGGGCACCTGTTGCCACGCTGGGGTGGGCTCCCAGCGTGCCACCCTGTACTCTGGCACCCGTCGGCTGCCGGCGTGTACAGCAACTGGGGTGGGCACCCAGCGTGGCATATGGAACTGTGTTTTTTTGGGGGTGCGCAGCACAGCCGATAGGGGATTGGGCACCCCCCGTTGGCTATACAGTGTGTGCGTGGGGGGGGTGCCGAGCATGCAGCGTGCCTGTGTGCGTGTGTGTGTGTGTGTGTGTGTGTGTGTGGGAGGGAGCGCGCGAGCAGGCGATATCTGATCGCTGCTCACTGAAGCGTAGCTCCCCCTTTCAACTGTATGCCACTGCATTTTGGAGCTGTCATAGACAGCTCAGCAGGCATTGGAGAACTGCGGCCGCGCCTGCAAACACACTGACCGAATTGGAAGAGGGCTGCCACACCTCCGAAAACTCGGATGATGGCACTATGTTTCTTGCACATGCATGCAAGCAAACATAAAAATGTTGTTCTTTTTTTTTTTTGCAATTCACTTTTTATTAACTTTTAAATACACAAAGCACAACAAGGGGCGCAGAGGCGCACAACATCGGAAAATACAAATTTTGAGACACCATTAATTATTATTACAGAACAATCTCATATACATTAAACAGAGACCTCTGCCCTCAACCCTCCCTCCTGTAAAATTAAAAGAAAAAAGAAAAGCAATCCCCACTCCACCCCGCCCAATAATTGACAGTACAATTTAGGCCCCGCACAATTATTGTCCAGCAGTTTATTTTCCCACCAAAACCCATACAATAACCAATCAGTAATATTTAAGAGAAATATAAACCGGCTAACTATAATATAATCCCACCCTCCCACCTTGCCTAACCTACACCTGCTACCCCCCTCCCCTACCCCCACAAGACTTTCCTAACACAATCCTATACCAAAATATCCTTTTAAACTTATTCAGGAAAAGGCAATCTCTAATGGGGCCCAGACCCTATCATAAAGAGGCACTCTATTATTCAACACCGCAATCATTCTCTCTGTCCTAAAGGTCGCTAATAATTCCCCTATCCATTCAGTATAGGTAATTACTTTCTCTCCCTTCCAATATTTAAGAGCTAACCTTTTCACAGTCATGGATATTAGTGAAATATGGAACCTCCTCACCTTAACCGATACCTCCGTCAAATCCCCTAATACACAGACCTCTGGGGTGAATATATCAGCTAATCCTAGCAAAGGATCCACTCTCCTTTTAATTTCATTCCACAACGGTGCCACCCATGGGCAATACCACAATAAATGCAACAAGTCGGCCTGAGCAGCATTACACCGGTAGCACCTGGCTTCCCTTAACACCTTCAGATCTACCAGCTTCTGAGGCGTATAATATATATTGTGTAGGGTTTTAAATTGGATTATTCTGAGGCAGTCTTGCCTCACATATTTATGACAGCTTCTCCATATACCTCCCCAATCCAAATTAATATTGGGAAAAGCTCTACTCCAATATAGATTTGGATTTAACTTATCCTTGAAGCCCACTTGAACAAGTTTTTGTAAATATCTGAAATGGCATGCGGAGCGCCAATTAAAGGTTCAAGCTCCGCCCAAATGTCTATATGGAATACCACAGGCCCACTTTTAACCATTTTCTGAATTAATAAATGTCTTACTTGGTATATTCTAAAGGCATCTTTACATGACAACTGGAATTTCTGCATAATTTGCTTTAGAGAGCAAGGGCCGCCTTCCTCATTTAAAAGATCCGCCCACCTACACTCCTGTATACCCGGTAACCACCTGGATGTAATCATCCGGTGGGCAATACGCCATAGTGGGTTACCTATTATTGGCTGGTGGCCATCAAGATTACAATTATACTTTAGGTAATTATACAATTGACTGTGAACTCTTAAAGATACACCTACTGGTGTGTTTTTAAACATAGGAAACATCTTAGGAGCGTTATAAACTAACGCTTTTGAATTAAATCCTGAGTTCTTAATAAGAGAAATTTCCAATTTCGTCCACAGTGGAAGATATTCCTCTGTGCCAGGACCATCTACCAGAGTCACCCATCTACCGTACTTATTTATGTGGGCAGCCCAAAAGTATAAAGTGAAGTGGGGCAATCTCAGACCCCCCTGTTCTTTAGGCGCAGCCAGCTTGATGTACGGCATTCTAGCTCTCTTATAGCTCCATACAAAATCAGCTACCATTCGTTGCACCTTCCTGAACCACGATAGTGGGAGGAAAATGTTGAGGTTGATCAATGGATAAAGAAGTCTGGGAAATACGTTCATCTTTACCACATTGATCCTCCCCCATAATGTTAAGGGCAAACGAGCCCATCTTTTCATATCCAACTCTAAAACCCGAACAAGGTTGTCCAAGTTTAATCTCCGCATCATCTCGGAATTGGTAGACCAGTTGAGCCCTAGGTATTTCAGAGATTTTGTATTCCATCCCAGTCCAAAATTTACCACGTCCGCCTTGAAAACCCTGTTATTAAGAGGATACACAATCGTTTTCTCTTGATTTAATTTGTAATTAGCTAACTCGCTAAATTCAGCTATGGTTTCTAACAGCGCCGGGATTGACAAATCCGGGTTGGCAATATAAACCAACAGGTCATCTGCGAACGCCGTGACCTTTATCATATGGTCCGCTACCTGAATACCCATAATCTTGTTGTATCCTACTATTTTTCTAATTAGTGGTTCTAAATAAAGATTAAAAAGGAGAGGCGATAAGGGACAACCTTGCCTAGTCCCAACCTGGAGCTTGAATGCGGAGGACATCACACCATTACATACAATTCTGGCTGACGGATTAGAGTAGAAGGATTTAATCCAGGTAATAAACTGTTCAGGGAAACCAAATTTGCCTAGGGCCTGGAAAAGAAATAGCCAATGAACTCTGTCGAATGCCTTCTCGGCGTCTAGCGAGATCAAAGCCCAAGGAGCTGTTGCTTCGCCAGACGCCGAGAAGACATGGGAGAGGGTTCTGAAGTGGTCTGTTGAGGACCTCCCTTTCATAAAACCCACTTGCTCTGGGCCTATTAGCTTCAAAACTACCTTCCCCAATCTCTCTGAGTATTTTGCTAATATTTTTATATAATAATTCAATAGCGAGATAGGCGGTAACTATCAGGCCTCTCAGGAGGTCTATTAGGCTTCAACAGCACCACTATCAGTGCCTCATAAATGTAGCTGTCGATACTAGCACCGAAAGAATATGTTTGTACAGTTTAAGTAACAAGGTGACTAATACAGGCATAAAGACCTTATAAAAATTAGGGAAAACCCGTCTGGCCCAGGCGTCTTATCATTTAGCAAGTCTCGGACCACTTTTTCAATCTCACCGCATGTGATCTCCGCTATCAAAGCTTCTCGATCTGACTCATTCAAACATGGTAGGGGTATCCCTTCTAAATAGGCCGAAATCCTGTCCTTGGTCGGGGGGGGGCGGACATGGGGCCATACAGAAGCTCATAATAGCCCCTGAATACCTGGGTTATGTCTGTCGGGTTAGTTTTGATGCAACCATTTTGTTCTGACCACATACCTTCTACTAATCTGGATGCTTCCAATTGGGCTAACCGTCTAGCCAGCAATTTACCTGGCTTATCCCCATGGTCAATATAATTGGCTTTGGTTTTAATCATAGCTAACTCCGCTCGGTCCCCCAACAACTTTAAGTATTCATTTTTAACTTTAATTAACCTTTCTTCCACCTCCACACTTGGGTCCCTAACCAGTTTTTCCGGCATTACCTTAATTTGATTTAACAAACTCTCAATAGTAGCATTTACCTCTTTCTTTCTCCTAGACGCCTGACTAATAAAGAGACCTCTGACATATGTCTTCAGCGCCGATCAAAAAATATCTGGTTTTACATTTTCGCTTGAGTTAATTTCAACAAATTCTGTAATTTTTATATTTATCTCCTCAACAACTTTAGAGGTTCGCAATAACTGATTATTTACCTTCCATCTATTGTCAATTCGAACTTGAAGGAAGAAAATAAATCACCTCCACTACAGAATGGTCTGATATAGGTGCTGGCATTACCCTGGAGCCCATTCGCCATTGATCAGAACCCATGAAATGAAAATATAATCAATTCGGAGCCTGAGCCATGAACCTGGGAAAAAAAAGTATACTCTCTTGCTTGGGGATTTAACACTCTCCAAATATCAGCTAAGCCCAAACGGGCAATAAAGTCATTGAATGCTAAATTAGCTGGGGTGATGAGCAACTGACCTCCAGTAGACCTATCAAGCTGTGGGTCGAGAACTAGGTTAAAATCCCCACCTATTATCATTGGAATGTGTGCAAATGGCAATAGGTCTTTTAATAACACGGTCAGGAATTCCTGACTATCTGAATTAGGCCCATATATGCTGCCAGCACCACTTCCATATTAAAGAGCTTACCCCTAACAAGGAGAAATCTGCCATCTTTGTCCTGTACCATTTTGATCAGATGGAAAGGCAAGGATCTATGAATTAAAATCATGACCCCTCTACTGTTCGAGCTCCCCTCTGAGGAGAATACTGCCCCAAACTGTCTTCTCCTCATATCGTTTGCTTCGCAATGCAAAAGATGTGTTTCTTGTAGAAAGGCCACTCCTATCCCCAACACTTCCAACTGTTTTAATATTTTGTATTGTTTTAATTTTTGTCGTGCCCCTTTAACGTTCCAGGTACACACCTTAAGAATTGGATCCACTTCCATACACACTCTATTAAGTGGTATACCGATTGCTTTTCCTTGTCTAACATGTGAAAGTTATTTTGGCAGTCTTGTAGGCCCCCCCTCATCTCTACCCTCCCCAACTTCCCATCCCTTACTATTCCCCATAACCCTTTACAATACTATAGCTCTGATCCCTTCAACATTGTACTCTTTCCCCTTCCTCCCTTCCTCTCCCAAGCAATCGCACTATGGTCCATGACACCAGGATGCCCTGTGCTCCCCTCCGCCTCCGCTTGCCACCCTATATTTTCAAAGGCATCATACAATAACACCTTCCTCACCACACTCCTTACCACTAAATCTGTAAACAGACCAGGTAGCTTTCTTATTTTATCTATTATTTATTACCGGCCAATATGCCTCGCCCCCCAACAACATCCCCATACTCACACTACAATGCTGTAGTAAGCCAATAGCATCCCTTGTCCGGGCTGTATTTTTGATATCAACGTATTTCCTTTAAATGAACAGCTGATATTTCTTTATTGCCCAATTTACATTAGCAGCCCTTCCGTCTCAGCCCCAAACTACTTTTTGATATAATATTTCTTACAATTGTAACAGAGAAGGCTGGAGCTCATTTAGAGCCCACCTCAGGCATCAGAAATAGAAATATATTACTTAAACATTTCCAACGGCCCCCGTTAAGTCCCCAGTATAACATGTCCATCTTCACAACATCAGGCCCAGTTCATGCTTCTTTAAGAGTGCTGGAAATGCCTCGTGAGGCGCTGCCGATGCAAGATCAAAGTTCAAGGTTTTCCACTCCTTGTTGATAAATACCTGCAATCGTGCAGGATAACCCATTCTGAACTTTATCTCTGCCGCAATTAGCCGCTTGACCAAAGGGTGAAGCGTGGCTCTTTTCTGGTGCACCGATAGCGGCAAGTCCTGAGGCCACTCTAATTTGTATTCCTTCCCAAAGACCTGTTTTCTTCCTTTACCTTATCGATGAGAAGTTGCCTTTCCTGATAGTTGAGGAACCTTACTATAAAGGTCTGGGTGGGCCGGTCAGCTGATGGCATGGGTCGTAATGACCGGTGTGCTCTCTCTACCATAAATCTCGAGCCAAACGGTGATGGCCCCACTATTTTTTCAGTGATCTTCTGAGCAAATTTAACTGGCTCCTGGCCCTCCGCCTTCTCGGGTAGGCCAATAAACACTACATTATTGCGTCGGCTTCTACCCTCGAGATCCTCAATTTTGGCTTCCAACTTTTGCATTTTCTGGACACATTTTATAATATCAGCCTCTGACCTTTCTTTTGTGCCCTCCAGCGATTTAATGCGCACTTCATTGTCAGAGACCCTTTTATTAATATTGAAATCGACTCCTTGATCGTTTTCAGCTCTCCAGCCATGCCCAGTATTGTATCCTTTAGCGGGCTAATCTCCTCTAAAAGCAGGTAGGCATTAAGGCGCCTCCGTGCTTACATCCCTCCTGCCCCTTGCACTGCAGCATTCCCAGAGGCCTTTGTCTTCTTTGCGGCCTTTTCTGGTGTCGCCGGCGGGGTATGACGCGGGGGAGGTTTCCGCATCTCTGCCTCCATCCGCTCGATTCCTGGACTCTTCCCCCGGTTTCAGAACTCTTTGCACATCTTCCGATGCCTTATGTACGAAACAAAAACGGATTTTATATCGGTGGACGGCGGAGCTCGCGGAGATCTCTCTACGCTGCCTCCCGCATCACGTGACGACTCCATAAAAATGTTGCTCTAACTCAGGCTGAGATAAAAGAGAGTTATTTAACTTCCATATGGTGTTCTTACTCTTAACGAGGTGGGGGTATGGAATGCTTTGTGATGCATGACAGAGAGAGACTGCCAGGTGGTCTGAGGCCTCACGTGGGATGGTTTGGGCCTGCAAAGTCTATATATTTTTAGAAAGAAAGAAAGAAAGGTAATCTATTCTGGTAGCAAGTGGATCTTACGAAAATGTTTTTGCACCTTTTTGGTGGACAGCAGTATATCTGTCCACTAACCCTGCTGTTGCCAAAATGTGCTTTAAACAATTCACATCACCAAAAAGCTTTGTAGTGCATCCACCTTTATCTGTCAAGGAGAGTGGCCAATTGAAGTCACCACCCATTATAATGTGTCTATTAGTGTGCAAGTAGGGCTGTATTAACTTAAAAAGTTTGGATCGTGATGCTATGTTTTGGGGGGCATGTACATTTATTAATCTAAAGGATCTGTCACCAAAACAGATATCCAACAGTAAAGCTCTGTCTGGACAGATGTCCACTACCCTGCATATAGAAAAATGAAAGAATTTCTGTAAAATGCCTACCCCATCACACACGTCAGCGCCTTGGGACCAATAGGAGGGGTCCAGAGTCCATAATTTCTTTTGCAGGAGAGACCTCATGAGTAGTTTTTATCCTAGTATCTTGGATAAAAATAATATCATTAGGTAGATCCTGTAGGAATTGAAGGGTAGTCAGGCATTTTTTATACGTTTTAATACTGCAGACATTTAATGTTAAAGAGAAAAACAGTTGACTACCCCTCATGGCTTACTAGAAAAAAAGGAAACTATATAACATAAGTAATTAAGACACTTTCTGGTGAGACTTATCAATTTTCTTTTCACTGTATCCGACTGTGAGTCTGAAGAGCATTCACTTTTGGGAGACACAGAAGACAAGTCCGAGTCTTCCCCTTCATTCTCAGTATCTCCCCAATGTCTTCTTTTTGCAAGATCTTGGTATTTATTTCTAGTAACCACATAATGATTTTTTGGTGGTGTCTGGTCCACTTTTTTTTTTTTTTTTTACCTTTTTTCTTTTTGGGGTCCGCTAGTATAAATTGTGGCTGGACTGGTGGTGGGGGGAGGGTTGCATGTCAGAAACACCACAGCTAGCTTCTGGGAGACTATTGGGGAAGGGGGGGAGATCTTGAACTTTAGCTGTGGCCAAGGTGGCTTCCTCGGTAACACATCTGAGACATTACCTCCTCTGGTGGGAGGGGGGCAGGTTCTCTGTTCTCAGATGTATTTCCTGCAGGAGAAAATTGTTTCTTTTGTGCTTGTACCTGGCATTTCTCAATTAACTGGACTGGGTCTTGTGGGGCTCTATCTAGTCTGTTACAGGCTGCCCATGGGCAAGATTTGTAAGAGTGACCTTCCTCATTGCACAGGTTACATTTAAGTGGGTTTGGACATCCCAGACTCAGATGCCCATATTCCAAGCAGACGTTACATTTTGGCTTGTCACAAACTGAACTGAGATGTGTGCGTGCTCCACAATTGTGGCATGTTTTTGGTTGCCTTGGGTAAAAACATAAGCCTCTATCCCTGCCTATGTAGAAACTGCCAGGGAGATGTGCTATGCCAGAACCTGTATGTTTCAGTTGCACTTTTACCTTCCAATTCCCTGTCCATACTAGGTCTTCGTCTAGAATAGGGGTCGGTGCCTCTAAAATTGTGCATCTCTGTTGCAGCCAGTACTGTATGTCGACAATATTTACTCCTTCATTTCTAAACAGCACAGTAATAGTCTTAACTGTAGGTATGGTTAGGGGAATGGGAAAGAATGGCTGCCATAAAGGTGTGTTTTGAACTTGAGGGTATTTTGCCCAGAACTTTTCTAGAATATGACTATTTTTTTGTTTGTTTTTTTTGCTCCCCCCAACTCCAGACTGGCCTCTCTTTCAGGCCTTCCTATGCCCTTAATGCCACACTGCCTTGGTACAGCCACCCATCACCCCATATTGCAGCCTCCCCCAGGTAACCCCCGGACATAATCCTTCACTGGGCGGGTCCCTCTCCTCCGAGAGGGAAGGCACTGGTGGGGCGGCCAGCGCAATTCCTGCCCCGGGTGCTGCTGCAATGGTCTATGCACTGCCCGAGGTCTCGTGGCAGCGGTAACTGGCAACTGTCATTTGGTTAGCCTCAGGGCTCTTTTTCCCATTTGCTCCCTGGGGGTGTGGCGTGCCACTAATGTTAGGCTTACGCTGATGTTCACCATGCCCTATTAGTTAGTGGGACCCCATGCATTGCCGTGCTCCCCAGCCTCCGTCGGGGGTCAGCAAGCGCCGGGTCGCTTCCCCACCCTCCCCCTGAGAGAAGGCGAGCAGTCATCTGATGCTCAAGACTTCTCTCTCTCTGGCCAGCTCTCCAGCACCTGAGTCCATTCATGAACCTGGGTCGCTGGCGTTGCAAGCGGAAATGCAACCGCCGCGCCGAAGGAATGATATGACTAGTTTTAAAGCTAATATCGTAAGTGACTTCACCTCTAACATGAATAACAGCACACAGTTAACATGCATTTATCCCCATAGTGTATTTTAACATTTTGTGTAAAACTGTCCATCTGTCTGGAGCAACAGCAGAGTCCCCATTGAACTTCAGGTGAACAGCGTTTCTTCGCTGTGCTGGTTCCCCCATGTTTTTAAATAAATATGACATCTGTAATCATCTAGGTTGCTCCAAATCTAGGCAGTTAAGTCTGGGTATTGAATCCTCTTCTAGTCCTGGGATCTGGGTGTCAGCAGAAGTCTCTTGCGATACAGCACCCGTATGCAAGGTCTATTCCCTAGCAACGTGTATGTTTTCAGTAACTGAGCCGGCCAGCAAATCCTCTATTTGTTCAATGTTATTGTTTGGCTCAAAAACTATTTCTGGTATTTGAATATTTGATGTGCAGTCCCGAATAATATCAGCGGATCTGACTGGACCTGGAGATGACCATATTTGCGAAAGTGTGTTTTTTTGCCACCCTGCAGCATGCAAGGTGGCTTCTGGAGACCAGGGTGAATTCTCTTCGTGAACTTTGCTATCATGGCCTTTCTGTAAGGACATCTGGGCTGGAGAAGTTAAAGGTACACAGACAGCATCAGGTGAAACAGAACAAGTTACAGGATTCTCTGCGGTGATTTGAGAAGGAATAATGAAAACAGACAAGCTGGTGCCAGGAGCAGAGGAAAAATCATCCCATTCAGTAGGAGCATTATTTTCTTGCTAAAATTTCAGCAAAAACTGTCTATGTGTTTTTAATGCAGTCCTTAACAGATCTTCCTGAGAGATTACAGTCTGTGACTGTTCAGCAGGAAAAAGTACCTGGCTCATCCTTGTAGTTTCTGGATACAGTCTGGTCTGAAGTAGTAGAATCATTTTGTAAATCCATAGGTTCATTAATTTCTTTTGATGCATCTCTTTACTTTGTTTGGATCTGTCGAACTTCAATTCCTACCATGTTCGGACTTTCCTCTGTAGAATCAGAAAACTTCATGGGCAACACCCCAGCTTCTCCTCCTCCTCCTCTGTCCGTCTCCAAACTGGGCTCCTCCATCCTATTCACAGGAAGGGACAGCACCCCTGCAGGCAGAGTAGGGGAATTTCCCCAGTGTCCTGGCCAAAGTTCCCCCATTCACTAAAAATACCACCAACAGCTTAATCTGGTTCAATTTCAGTTGATTTTCATCTGTATCCCCTCCTCCCTCCTGGGGTGAGGCTGAAAATAGGCAGAACTGCCTACTCCGCCTTTCCCAGTCAACAAAAAACTAAACTAAACATAAAAACACTACATGCAGATTTGCCCATGCTCAGAACATCGTAACCACTGAAACTTGATGACCGATAGGACTTCAAATTGACTGCGCTATAAAAAGGACTTGCTCATATTATTCACCGCTTTTCGGCAGCTGCTGTTTCGCCATCACCTTTTGAGCATTGTTAGTTATCACTTGTGACCCTCAGGCTTTAAGCCTACTCGCATTGGTATTGTTGTTGGAATGGGAATATTTTCACTTGACGAGAAACATTTTCTACTGCAGCTACCTTGGTGTTGCATGCTAGGCGAATTGCAGATGTATAAAAAGCATGGACTTTTATCTACTGATATTATTACAGCTGTTTCTGTGACTGAGAGTAGGAGGTGTGTGTGTGTAACCCCTATTTGCCAGCCTTGGGGGGGTCTCCTTTTTCAGGGCTACTCCCGCCTTATCCTACCCCAATTTCCATAAAGAATTAAGTTTCATAGTCTGTAAGAAATGTATCCAAGCATTCTGTTTTCCTGATCTGCTGAACTTGTTAATTTAGTAGTATACGCTGTACTCATAAGATCCTGTCGTTTCCCAGCTTTTTGTGTTGCCTGCTCCACCGAGGAACAAATATGGGGCTGTGGCATCATGCAAGGGAGCCAATGTGTGTGTGTGTGTGTGTGTGTGTGTGTGCGCGTGTAGTGCAGGGAGTTCCAGCACCAGATCTGGCATGAGATAAGACTCTGGCTGTGATTGACCAGTGGAGGCATATCAGACTCTGGGTGGTGTCAGGGTCCAGAATTCAGAATGGAACCTTCGCCCTTCAGTCTGATTCTCCACAGGCTAGATCCCACCTGGGATCTGATGTTGGGATGGTGAAGGTTGTTGGCAGCTCCACCTCAAAGGAGACTGCCTGATGCCAATTGCTGGTCAATCCTGAGATAAAGGAGGTTCCCAAAGGTTCCCCCAAGTACCAAATTCCCAGACAGAAAGCAAGTTGGGACCATTTGCCCTGAGAAGGGGGGTGTTTGAATCACTGGGCTGTAAGTTAAAGGTGAGATGCAATAAGCACCAATTCCACCTCAGTTGTGCCTATGTGTCTGTATCTTCTGTTGTCAGCCTTCACAGATTGTGTGAGAGGCCCTATGGCACCATGCATTTTTGCTTAAAGCAGAACCAACCTATACTGACATGGTGGTTTGCATACATCCCGTAATGCTTTGCAATATGGGGGCATGTGAGATTTTGTATTTCTATGAAACTTGGCTTTGTTGTCAATACTCTTTTTTTTATACTCTAGTTTTGCTCCTCAGGATGGTGGGGGCTTATTGTACCCCCTTGGTCAGCCTTGTGTGCTGGCGCTTAACTGCCCCCCCAGCCAGCCTCTGCCATGGATGCAGAGTCAGGGAGGACTGTGGCTTGTCCCCCACGGAGGGGGCCCCTGGTGGGGGACAGACCAGGGGGAGAGACCACCTCACCCTTGACCCCCGCACCCTGACTACACTGGGTTTGTTTGGCTGGGGAGAGGTCGCCCGTCATAGGCATCATCCTGCACATCATGAAGGTTTTTCTTCTTGGAGACCCCTAGGGCATGGACGTGCAATGGCTTCCGGCACACTGTGAGTGCACTATCAGGCTTATACTCACAGGATGCCCACTGCTGCCCGATCCTGTTTTTTTTTTTTTTTTTTTACTCTATTTCGCTCCGGTCACGCTTGTGGGACCTTCTCTCAGGCATCCTGTCCTTTATCCTGCCCGTCTATGGATCTCTCAGTCTGTGCCTCCTCTCCCCCCCCCCCCCGCAGCCAGCACCCCTGGTTCCATCCACCCGGGGAAGCTCGCCCTCACCTCTTGGGTTCACTTATAAGTCAGACTCTGGCTGCAGGTGGGACCCGGAGAGAGGAACTGGAAGGCCAGCCGAGGAGAACCTGGTGGAAGGCATGGGGGACAGGTGCTGTTGCCTGTCCCACGAAGCCAGTATTTTCCTTGTTCTGCACTGGATCCCCCACCCTGCATGGGCACGCCCCGATGCTCTGGTGCACAGCAACCCTGCCGAAGTCAGCCACGTTGTTCTCATGCTGCCTGACTTGCTGCAATGTCCCCTGGTCACCACCGGGGTCGCCGGCATGCTAAGCCATCCCAACCCATTCTCCCAGGGAGGAGAGCACCACAAGGGCACTCCGTCCTCAACCCACCCCTGCTGACTCACCAGTGCCCAAGCTCGCTCCCAAACCCGGGTGGCTGGTGTAGCGCAAGGTGTAGCATACAGTGCCTCAACCCTCAGCACCACTGGGCCAGCTACCTGATCCCTGTTGCAAGGGCCCACCAACTGCTACTTCCCTAGTCTCCACTGGGGTCACTAGAGTGAGGGGCACATACCCCAACCCTCCCCAGGAGAGGAGAGCAATCCTCCGGACACTCGATCCTCTCCTCCCCTGCTGACCCCGGATGGCCCGAGTCCATTCTCGAACCCGGGTCGCTGGAGTGGAGCGATGTGCGGCATCCAACGCCTCAACACTCAGCACCACTGGGCCAGCTCAATGCCCTTTTTGTGTAACCCTTGCCTCAGAACTTTTGTGTTGATGGTCCTTGCTTTTTGGTTGTTATACTGTTCTGTAAATGGGGTAAAGGGAGAAAAAGGCAAAGGCAGTAAGGACAAGGATGGGGCAAAAAGGGGTAAGGTCATCAAAAAATGGAGAGTAATGAGAACCAATGCCCATAGTCTAGATAACAAGCTCCCTGGATTGGTGGCCTTGATGAAAGAGGGACGCCTGGATATCGTGGCAGTCACAGAAACATGGTACACAGAGAACCATGACTAGGATGTCAACATACCAGTGCACACAATCTACAGGAGGGACAGGGAGGGTAGAAGAGGAGGAGGAGTAGCTCTCTATGTAAGGGAAGGGATCAAAGCAATGGAACTAAAGAGTAAAGAGGGAGAAGAGGAGACACTGTGGGTCACCCTGGAGACCGGAAATGACACCACAATCCGCATAGCAGTTGTATACAGACCCCCGTCTCAGGGGGAGTAAATGGACAAGGAAATGATAGAAGGCATCCTTAGGATGGCAGAAAAAGGGGAAAGATTGTTGATGGGGAATGTGAATATGCCAGATGTTAACTGGAGCACCTTTGCTGCAGCCACATCCAAGAGCAGGGTCATTCTTGATGCCCTACAGGGGGCATGCCTCAGACGGCTAGTACTGGAACCCACTCAGGAGGGAGAAATCTTAGACCTGGTACTCTCAAATGGGGATGGAGAGAGGATCTCAGATCTAGAAGTGGGTAGCCATCTGGGAACAAGTGACCACCAAACAGTGTGGTTCACAATAAACACAGCCACAGAGTCAAGCCATACAAAAGCGAGGGTACTGGACTTTAGGAGGACTGACTCTGTCAAAATGGGAGAGTGCCTCAGAAAAGCACTAGCAAACAGGCAAGAAGGAGGGGTGGAGGAACAATGGGGAAACATCAACACTGCCATCACAGAGGCAACAAGCCTCTGTGTGAAGCAAATAAACAAATCAAAATGAAAGAAAAAAACACTATGGTTCTCAAAACATGTGGCGGGGAAGGTTAGGGAGAAAAAAATAGCATTCAGGAAGTATGAGGAAACACAGAAGGCGCAGGACAGAGAATTGTACCAGTTAAAGCAGAAGGAATCGGGGATGGCAGTCAGAATAGCAAAGGCCCAAACCGGGGAAAAGGTAACCAATTCAGTTAAGAAGGGGGATAAAATCTTTTATAGGTACATCAGGGAGCGAAGAAAGACCAAGGGAGGGATAGTGAGGCTTACTCCAACATTGCCATGATTGGTGCTTTTAAGTGTAAACTGCGTCAACACCTCGTGGCTAGTGCCTTTTGTGATTGCTTCTTATAATCCCCTCCAGGCAGACTACCCTCAAGCATCCCTTCTCACTGCCTCAGCTCCTCCTCCTCCTCTCCTACCCCCCATTACTGGGTATAGGATGAATCTGTCTCCTTTTCATCCCCCCCTTTCCTCCTCCCTTGCTGTTTCCCATCTACCACTTACCCAACGCAATGCCCTCCCTTTTCTCCCCTCCTCCTCTCTCTCTCTCCCCATACCACCCCCTCACCACCACTCTTCTTTTTCTTTTCCCACTAACCCACTCCTAACAAAGCGTCACTAAGCTGCCTATGACTTGTACTGTATAATTAACTCGCAGCACAATTCCTTGACATCCTACACTAACTTGTTTTTTTTTCTCTTTTAGATATTTCCCGAAGAAGACCTAGGGTCGAAACGTAGATTTTTAACTCTATTTTCTATTTTCAGCGTGCATTTAATGTAACCATTTTGTTTTGCTTTTAGACCACATGCTGACGCAGCACCTTGTCTTTGTTTTATTCCTTGACAATGCCTTTGGCTGCTATTATTGTAACCTTATTTGTCTTTTTTTTTGTAAGTTCCATTGTAATGATCATGTTATGTTTTGTACCTTATTGTCCTTATTGCCTTGACGTGGAACCTTTGTAAAAGAGCCCTCGGCTCAAAGGTGTCATCCGAAATACAAATAAATAAATAAATAAAATAAATAATAAAGGGGACAGTGGGAAGGGAGAGAGGGACAATGAAAAAGCAGGGATGCTGAACGAATACTTCTGCTCAGTATTCACAAAAGAAGAGGCAGGGGAGGTACCTAATCCAATTAACAGAAGCACTCTGGATAGGGGGGTCGATACCAGTCCTTTCGCAGGAGAAAGGGTTCTGAAAGAACTCCTAAAACTGAAGGTGGAAAAAGCAATGAGGCCTGATGGGATTCACCCCAGAATTCTAAAAGAACTAAGGGGGAGAACTAGTGACACCACTGCCTACCCTTTTTAACAAATTATGGGAGGATGGTGTGGTACCTAAGAACTGGAGGAGGGCAGATGTGATTCCCCTTCACAAAAGTGGGAGCAAAGCAGAGGCAGGAAACTACAGATCTGTTAGCTTGATCTCAGTGGCAGGGAAAATGATGGAATCACTTCTGAAAGAAAGAATTGCTGAGTACCTAGAGGCCAGCAGGGCACAGGACCCAAGGCAGCATGGATTCACAGCAGAAAGGTCATGTCAGACGAATCCAATAGATTTCTTTGACTGGGTGACCAAAGTAGTAGACCAGGGAGGGGATGTGGACATGGCCTACCTAGATTTTAGAAAGGCATTTGACACAGTCCCACACAAAAGATTAATAAACAAATTAGCCAGCCCATGAGTGGGTCCCAGGGTGGTAGCCCAGGTAAACAATTGGCTAGACAACAGGACACAGAGGGTAATAGTAAACGGAGTCTGCTCCGAAGAAAGGGGGGTTACTAGTGGAGTAACAAAAGGTTCAGTACTGGGTCAGGTCCTTTTTAATGTCTTTATAAGTGACATTGCAGAGGGACTGGAAGGAAAACTATGCCTCTTCGCAGATGACACAAAGATCTGCAACAGGGTTGATACACAAGGGAGGGGTAGAAAGGATGAGAAGGGACTTGGCAAGGCTGGAGGAATGGTCAAAAGTATGGCAGCTTAGATTCAATGCAAAGAAGTGTAAAGTAATGCACCTTGGAAACAAAAACACAGGGGAGGAGTAGACAATGGGGGAGGGGTTATTATCAACAACAAAAATGGAAAGGGACCTGGGGTAGTCATATCAGATGACTTAAAGGTAAGCAAGCAATGTGAGAAGGCAGTAAGGAGGGCTGGGGTGATACTGGGATGTATAGGGAGAGGCATCACCAGTATAAAACAGGAAGTTGTTATCCCCCTGTACAGACAGTTGGTGACATCCCATCTGGAGTACTGCATGCAGTTCTGGAGACCCCATCTCCTCAAGGACATGGACAACATGGAGGCAGTTCAGAGGAGGGCAACTAAAATGGTGCAGGGTCTGCAACAGAAGCCATACGAAGAGAGACTAAAGGAGCTTAATATGTATACCCTTGAGGAAAGTATTGAGAGCGGGGCATGATAGCAACTTTCAAGTACCTCAAGGGAATCAACAAAGTCCAAGAGGGTAGCATCTTTCAGGAAAAAGAGATGTGCAAAAACAAGAGGACACAATTTGAAGACAGAGAGCGGCTCAGGAGCAATGCGGTATTTTTTTCACAGAGAGGTGGTGGACACATGGAACAGCTTTCCTGAGGAGGTCGTGGGGTCACAAACAGTGGGGGAATTCAAGAATGCATGGGACAGACATAAGGCAATTCTGGTGGGGGGCAGGAAGAAGTAGGCTGTTGGTTAACTAATATCTGCAGCTTAACCAATAGGTAGGGAAACAGGCAGACTAGGTGGGCCAAGTGGTCCTTATCTGCCGTCAAAGTCTATGTTTCTATGTTTCTGTAGAATCAGCTACTATAGATAATAGGAACTGAGGGGTGGAAACTGATCAGGAGGTGGCAGGCAATACATATTGTCTCCTAGGAAGTATGGGTCTGTGCGTATACCAGTTTCCCTCCCAGGTGGATGCATCATGCCAATTTGAATGCAAGTGAACTCTAGGCTTCTTGTAGCCTGAATCTATGCCAGTCTCCTCAGCTAGAAACAATGAAAGAGAGCAGGAGCCATTGTAGCCCCCAGATATAAAAGAGCCCGCCATGTTTAGTGGCCCCGCCACACCTGCATTACAGATGAGCAGGGTGAAGTGACTGTCAGTTTTGCCTCTTCTTGTATCTATCTACTGTATAAAGGATACTCTCATCACAGGTGCTTTAGTGGAGGGAGAGAGCTAGCTGGGGGGGGTGCAGATAGCTCAAGTGAGGACTGATAGCTAGACACAGCTACCATTCAGAGGGCAAGATAAGGGAGAGTAGCAGATGCAGAATGTGAGACAGGTACCCAGGGAAGGAGCACCAAGAAAGATGGCAATTAATTTTTCCAGGGGATTTTAAAAATCACAGAGCTTCTGATGTCAGTCCCACAGGGTTTTTGCTCTTTGCTCATGATTTACGTATGCAGCTCCTTCTTTTCTATGTGATGATACTCATCAGTTTGCTTCTTAATCCCAGTATTTCCAGTGCTATTAAAATGTGGTTATCACAATTATATGTGGCTAAAATGTCTCTAAATCCAAGTGCATGATGATTAGCTCATCCCCCCCTTGCTCCTACGCTTCATTCACTATAACTCCACCCTGTCTCGCTAGGTTTTCATGTCAGCCTGTTTAGTCTAACACTACAATGTGAAACCTGGGTTCAATTGTAACCCTGCATTATTTTTATAACAAACACTGGGGTTGTAATTGTTCCAGTCTTATATCTTAAGAAACAGAAATCTTGTAATGCTGCCTCCTTTTCATTCTCTGCTTGATGCAAAGGTTTCATTTTATTTGGACTTGATTGCTATGATCCTTTATATTCCAGTGTTCCAGGAATACTCAGTTCATTTACTAACAATCCAAAGTTCTGCCCCCGCCTACCTGTTGACTCATACTGAACTGTGTGGTCGGATCATACCAGCACTAGAACAGACATACGCTAATCACAGTCAAATTTAGGAGTTTATCATTTATGGGTATGTCACAACTTGTTTTACTGGTTAACCGCATCCATTGCATTTTTGACCACATAAATGACAGATAGCCACATTTAGGATTCAATCTCTATTGCAGATCAGCACAGACCTAGAGATTGATAGGCCTACTGTACAATAGAACTGCAGTCTCTCTCCCACTGGTTTGCTAAAATCACATTCCATAAAACATTGCAAACACTGTCAAACATAAGGACTGCTCCTATATAGTCACTTCCTCAAAGATGATCTTTTTTCTTAAAGGATCTCCTAAATGAGTTCAATCACTTCTATTCCATTAGGCCAAAACATTTATCAATTTTTTATATACTGCATGTTTTTACCCCAACCTGCTGCTGGCACGCCTTCAGTTCAGCTACCTCCCAAGCTGAACACCACTTGCATCTGAACCGGCCCTTCCATGGCTTACCCCTCCAGGGGTGTGCATGTCCAAAATAATACTTCTCAAATACCACAAATAATGGGGTCCCAGTAATCATGACTGAATCTCAAGTATTTTCCACGGTTCATGGTACTCTATTCATATTTGGGAATTAATACAAAAAAATGACAAGGAACAAAACAACTCCAGCCCTTCCCAGGTGCCGGCGCTAGTAAGTGGGATCCCTTCCCACTCCAGTTATTTCCCACCCTCCATACCTTGTACACATTCTTCAACATTAATTTATTAAAAACAAAACAAAAAACAGAAAGAAAAACTGAAATTGCAAGCTACTAGCATTTTGCCAGAACTTACACATGTTTTAAAAGCCCCTCAGCCCAGCAGATGCCCCTACAACCAAATATCAACTTTAGTAAGTTTGTCCCCCTCCTGACCCCCAATCCATGATTTGAGGAGGGGGTATTAAATATTTCTAGGCTAGTCTTGGGGACCCCCACCCACCCTCCCTGATCTTAATTAAATGCTCAAAGGCAGGGGGCAGGGCCTGAAGGGATGGAGGGGAAGGGCTCAGCTGCAACTGATTGGATGAAAGGACTGGGGGAGCTTGGGGGATAAGACGCTCTGATAGAGGGTCTAAAGGCACAAAAGGATTATGGGGTACATTAGCGTAATGTTATTGTTTGAGTTTTTCTGGGTTTAAAACAGGCAGGCTCAGGCAAGACTCAGTCAACAGATTGCGGGAGGGGTTAAATTGACATTAGTTTTTGAATAAGCTTGCGTGAGGGGCTGAATTGGCATAAATTGGGCATTGTTGTTCAACTGCGATTAGACATTGGCAGGATCTGGTAAAGGAGGGAAACTGTACTGAGAGCACAAAACCGGGAGGGTGAATGGGGGAGAGGAGGACTTGGCCTTGTGGGTAGGAGGGGGGGATGGAGGACAGAGAGATGTGGGAATACTAGCCTGGGGAGTGGTCGGGGACAGCATATCAGGATGGAGAAGAATGGAGGAGCATGACAGGTTGGGGTCAGTGGGGGCATGGGGGGTATGACCAGTGGAAGGAAGGGAAAAGGGGAAATGGAGGAAGGAGGGTCGTGGGATGTAACAACTGTGGTGCAGCAGTGTTCATGAGTACTCTGTGGAGACTGGGGATATGCCCAGTTTGTCAAAGGCTGGAGAGGCTGGAGGCCAAGCTAGCATAACTAAAAAGAGAGTTATCCTGGACAAAGAGGGACATCATCAAAACAATTGCACAGGGCAACCAAGTAGGAGGTAGGAGGCAGACCAACCAGGTGGGAGGGGCAGGTCACACAGGGGGACATGGTAGGAATAACCAGGTCAGGAAACAGGGACACGACAGGCAGGAGTACCAGTATTCTTGAGCATAGGTACACAGTGGGCTCCAACAGATACTGTCCCTTAACAGGGATAATGGAGCAGGAGGATGTGTATGAGATTGTGGCAGTGGAGAATGAACAGGAGGGCCAGGAAAGGTAGGAGAAGGGGAGGATCAGGCTATAGTGACCCAGGAGAAGAAGGGGAAGGGGGTTAACTGGAGGACAGAGAGGGATAGCATGGGGAGACAGGGTGCAGCAGACAGGGGTGAGAACAGGAAGTAAGCAAGGGGGGGTGTAGTGAGGAGAGACCAGAGAAGGACAGGCATCCACGGAGAGGATGGGTTGGAGAGGGGCAGGAATGGAATAGGCGAGGGTGGGAGGTGGCTCGGGGGGACGAGGCCGGGGGCCTTCCAGTAGGATAGGGGGACCGAGGGACAAGGAAGGAAGGGGTGGACGTGGAAGGTGAAGAGGGGGGAGCTGGGAGGAAAGGAAGAAATAGCCAGGTAGGGGAGGCAGTGGCACCCTTGGGGCAGCACACAAAAAATCAGTGACAGTGTATGGGGACTCCATTATTAATGGCATCCACTGGTTAAGAAAGGGTGTAGCTTTCAAGGGGAGGTTGGTTTTCTGTGAACCAGGGATGGAAGCAAGCAGGGCACTCCCAAGAATTAGAGACCACAACAGGCTGATTGGGGGGAACCTAACCTGGTTGTATACCTTGGCACAAATGATGTGGCCGGAGAGGAGGTCCAAGAGGTACAGAGGAGATTTATGAAAGTAGCTAGAGGGTGCAAGGGGATTGTAGATACCAGAGCCTTCTCAGAAGTCATGCCAGTACAGTGAGACAATTGAGAATCAAAGACTTTAACCACTGGCTGAGGCAGTGGTGCAGGAGGGAGTGCTACAAATGTATAGTGGATTGGGGAGGCACATGGATAGACCAACATCTGTATGCAAGAGGTAGGTTACATATGAATGACAAGGGGGCCAGGATTTTGAGGGGAAAGCTACAGAAATATTCAAATAAAATACTAGGGAGTGCTTTAAACTAGGCACAGGGAAGGGCGAAGCTAGGTGTATAGCCCAGTAGGAGTGAGGAGAGGATCAGGCCCAACTAGCTCTCCCCCACAGATGGGGGCAAGAGAAGCCGACAAGGTGGGAAGGTTTAAGGTGGGGGGGACAGATGGAGGGGCTTGCTGACAAACGGCAAGAGTCTGGGTGACAAGATGGGAGAACTGCAGGCAATAGTGGTGGAGGGTGACCTGGACCTGGTGGCAGTCACAGAGACCTGATGGACTGAAAACCACAGCTGGGAGGTGGAAATGCCTGGGTATGTACTGTACAGGAGAGACGAGATAGGAAGAAGAGGGGGGTAGCCCTTTAGGTAAAGAAGAGAATAAGGGTGTTGGTGTGTGAGGAAGGGGATGGGCCTGCAGAGACCCTATGGGTGTCCTTAAACAGAGCAAAAGAGAAGGCAGTGAAGGTAGGGGTGGTCTACAGACCACCAAATTAAGAGGAGAAAGTTGACAGGCAGATGGGTAAAGAGATACAGCACATGGCCAGCAAGGGGGAAATTGTGGTAGTGGGAGACCTAAATCTACCTGACATAGATTGGGTAATCCCAGCAGCAGCAGCCACAGATAGGAGTAGAGGGGTGCTGGAAGCCTTGCAGGAAGTATTCATCAACCAGCTGGTAATGGAACCTACTAGGAGGAGGGCCATACTTGACCTGGTTTTGACAAATGGGGACAGTGTCGAGGGGGTGGGGATTGTTCAGAATTTGGGAGACAGTGACCATAGGGTGGTAAAATTTAGGATCAGTAAGGGTCAGGTCAAGGACAACATGAGCACTAGGGTACTTGACTTTAGTAAGGCAGATTTTAGGATTATGACAGCATTGGTGCAGGAGGAGCTGGAGGGGGTGGAAGATGTGGAGGAACTATGGGGGGAAATTAAAAGAGGACTACTGAAGGTGACAGAGCTTAGCGTTCAGACGGTGAACAAGAAAAAGAGGGGAAGGAAACCGCTTTGGTTCACCACTGAAGTGAGGAATGCAGTTAGGGAGAAGAGGAGGGCATTTGGGGTATATAAGGCATCGCAAAGGGAGGTAGACAAGGGGGTGTATAAGGATAAACTGAGGGAAGCGGGGTAGGTGATCAAGCGGGCCAAGGCTGGAACAGAAGAATGTATAGCAAGGGGGGTGAAAAAGGGGGACAAGAAGCTTTTTAGATATGTGACCGACAGGAAGAAGAGGAAGAGTAGGATTGTGAGGC
The DNA here is from genome assembly GCA_016271365.2 of Neoceratodus forsteri. Lineage (NCBI taxonomy): Eukaryota > Metazoa > Chordata > Ceratodontiformes > Ceratodontidae > Neoceratodus > Neoceratodus forsteri. The sequence goes on along the minus strand of CM057455.1, from coordinate 653,027,056 downwards.
TCAACGGGGAAGGGGGGGTGGCACTGGTGGAGGGTGACACAGAAAAAAAACAATGTCTTAAATAGATACTTTGAAACAGTCTTTGCAGTGGAGGGGGCCCAAAATTGGAAAACGGGGATATTGGTTGGAGAGATGTACACTAATCCCTTCGCAGAAGCTAGGGTACTAGAAGAATTGGGCAAGCTGCGGACAGATAAGGCCAGACGGGATTCACCCGAGGGTGCTCAAAGAATTAAAACAGGAATTGGCAACACTGCTCACAAGGCTATTCAGCCTGTCACTGCAAAAGGGAAGGGTTCCTGGGGACTGAAAAAAGGTTGAGGTAGTACCTCTACATAAGAGGAGCGAGAAGGAAGAGCCAGGAAACTACCGCTTGGTCAGCCTGATCTCCATGGTCAGTAAGCTGATGGAGGCCCTGATTAAGAAAAAGCTGATTAAATATCTAGGGGGGAGGGCCTCCTAAATGACAATCAGCATGGATTCATGGGTGGCAGGTCTTGTCAGACCAACCTGACTGAATTCTTTGGCAGAGTGACGGAGATATGGGACCAGGATGGGGAGGTGGATGTGGCCTACCTGGACGTCAGAAAGGCTTTTAACACCATCCCTCACAGGAGACTAGTTGGCAAGGTGGACAGCTTGGGGGTGGAGAACAAGTTCACTAGATGGGTGGGACATTGGTTGGAGAGGAGGACTCAGAGGGTCATAGTAAATGGGGTGCACTCGAAGGAAGAAAGGGTGATGAGTAGGGTTCCCCAGGGGTCTGTGTTGGGACCCATGCTTTTCAACATATACATTGGTGACATCACAGAGGGTCTACAGGGGAAGGCATGTCTGTTTGCGGACGACATGAAAATTTGTAGCAACAGGGCTGATACAGTGGAAGAGAGGGTGGAGAATATGAGGGAGGATTTAGCTAGGCTGGAGGAGTGGTCAGAAAGGTGGCAATTACGGTTCAACACAAAAAAGTGCAGAATCATGCACTTAGGGCGTAACAACCCGAAGGCAAAAAAACGACTTGGGGGGAGGGAAGCTAGAGGAGACAGAGCAGGAAAGAGACCTGGGGATAACCATCTCAGACAGTCTAAAAATCCAGAGTCAATGTGACAGAGCAGCAGGAAAGGCACTAAGAATGCTGGCATGCATAGGGAGGGGTTTGACAAGCAGAAGGAGGGAGGGAGGTGATCCTGCCACCGTACAAAACCATGGTCAGACCGTACATGGAATACAGGGTCCAGTTCTGGAGGCCATACAAGCAAGGGGACAAGGACAGGCTGGAAAATGTCCAGAGAAAAGTGACCAAAATGGTGTGGGGGCTGCAGAGGAGGTCATATGAGGAGAGGCTGGGGGAGCTGGGCCTGTAGTCGTTCAAAGAGAGGAAGTAGAGGGGGGATATGGTGGAGACATTCAAGTACTTGAAGGGCGTAAACAGGGTGAGAGTTGACAGCATATTCAAATTGAGTAAGAACAATTCCACTAGGGGACATACCATCAAACTAGAGGGGGGCAGGTTCAGGGGGCTTATCAGGGGGAAGATTCTTTACCAAGAGGGTGGTAAAGCCATGGAACAGGCTGGTGGATTGGGTGGCGGAGGTGGATACAGTGGAGAGTTTTAAGAGGGCCTGGGACACGCACATGGGACTGGCGGGCAGAGGGCAGGCTGGAAAGGGACAGAGGAGATCTTCCTAGGGGAGGGGGGTTACAGGCAGACTGGATAGGCCTGGGGTACTTTTCTGCCAGCAGATTTCTATAATTCTATGATTCTAGTCCAGCTGTCCCCTCCCTATGCTGCAATTTTCATGGTCACCTACCCAATCAGTCTATTAGCTGCTTGATAGAGCAACTAGATGTGTGCAATCAGCAAGTTGAGTGGGGGTAGGGTGGTAATGGAGCAGTTTGCATCACTGATGGTGTTAGGCAAACTGACTGATCAGTTTACCCAGTGATAACAATAACACAGTGTTTCACCTGCCTCCCAGCAGAGTGTACCTTTGCACTCCATCAATCAGCTGACAGACTGGGTGGCCAAACGTGTTGCTTGTCAGGCATGGGGTGAATGGGCTTGCCTGGGATTCTTTTTTATGTCCCCACCTCCCAAAAAAATCATGGATTGGGAGTTGGGGGGGTCTTGATAAAAAAGATATTTAGGGGTGAGGGTCCAGTTAGGGAGGAAGGGAGGGCTTTATAAAAGATGGATTGGCTCCTGTCATAATGCCAGCAGCCTGTATTTCCTGTTTGTTTTTTGAAAGAGGGGAACAGTCACTGCCAAGGGCTCCCACGCTCAAGAATAGGGCTGGTCTCAATGTACACTTTGTGTGCAAAAATACTTTGGTTTACTTAACGTTTACTGTACTGTAATAGATTATAGCAGACTAATTTTGCTTAGTTGTAGGCTGACATCTTCTTTTACTACAAATCCCAGAATTACCTGTGGGAAACATCAGAGCAGTAGGCAGCAGTGAGAAGACTATACCCTGTAGTGCATGTTAGAGTTTATATAACTCTGATCTTTTGTTTGCTGGTCTTGCTGTCCTCCATGGGCTATGTTTCATTTTTATTTTGTTAACCGGGTAAGTACACTGGGTCACATGGCTCTTTCACAGGCATGAATCGGGACACAAATACAAATACATGCATAGACTGTAACTTAACAAATACTATTTGCTTCAGATAATAAACAATATTTACATAATTTTTAAAAATGATTTAAACTGTTAGCATTTCTTACGTCAGGACTTATTGCATTCCAATTTGTTGCTGTATGATTAAAGACTTTTGATCTTTTGCAGTTTTAAAGTGTGGTATTTGGGAACATCAGGGTCTCATTAGATCTTAAATGCTGTGGTGTTTTTCTATAACAATATCTGCCAAAGACCCATTCCTCTCTTTCCTTAATTCATTATATATGTACACAGAGTCACAGAGTACCTCAGTACCTACTGCATTTAGTCACAGAAGACTGTACACGCCCCTAGAGAAAAGTAGTCCCAAAAACATCTGACCAGAGCTTATTAAGCTCTAATATGCATTGCAGGCTACTGCATCTCCCACTACTGTCTACTGCTGTGATGTTAGCTACAGGGGATTCTAGGATTTGTAGTAAAAGAAGATATCAGCCTACAGCGAAACAAAATCAGTCTGATATAATCTACAATGCTACTGTAACAGCATGTAAATCAAAATATTTTTACCCACAAAGTGCACACAGGACCAGCCCCATACTTCAGTGTGGGGCCCTTTGTGCTGACTTTTCTCCTTTCAATACATTAGTGTGAGAGAACTGGAGAGGGGGTGGATGGTGGGACATCACCGGGGTGGGGAGTGGGCTGGCCATGGGATTTGTCCTGACCATCTGGATCAGGCTACATTTTTTTTCAGTATTACCAAACAGCCAAGTACTGAATAACTAACAGCCAAGAATCTGGGGTGCTGAGTATATGAAAACAGATACCACCTCCCCAAGTTGCTGCTGAGGCACTTGTATGGCAGTCTAGAGGCTGCATGGCATGGATCCCAAGAAAACCAGGTCATTATCCTTTTGGCAGCAGGCTGTTTTTTCATCCCTTGCATGTGCTCCACCCTCTTCCTGTGATGCTGCACACAGCAGCATCTCGGCTTTGGTGCTGTAGTATGTGTCCTAGCCTACCCTGTGCAAGGGTGTCGACACCTCAGCCACAAGTGGTCACTGTGGCAGCGCCAGCCATGTCATACTCCCTGGGTTGAGACACATTCTGCTAAATCCTGGTAGCCTAGCTGCAGGCACCTGAGTCCATACCAGAACTAGGGCCACTTACAAGGAAGCATGATGTGTGTCCTCTGGGCTATCCTATATTTATTGAAGGTTCACTTCAGCAGGACAGCCCCATAAAAGTTTGCCTCTCACTGTCACATGGGGTTCAGGGAGTGCAAGCATACAACCAACAGCTGACTACGAAGTACAGTGTATCGTTATAAAAAGTAATAAAGAATATAATTGCTAACGAGTTAAGAACAATGACAGAACCCAGATAAATGTAGGAGTTTTAAAAAAATTGATCAGTGTTGGGGTGTGTTTTAGAGCTAGGGTAGTAGTCTGCTGCATTTATTTTGTGTGTGTAGGAAAAGCATGCCTGCCAAAGTAATTTTTTATTCTCAGCACCTTGAACTTACGGAAAGCATACAAGTGCAGAGAGAACATATCAACATATAACTGCTTAACATGAATAATGGATGTCACTTACTGCAAATGTTGATATGATGTAACCGTAAAACTCAATTAATATTCTTGTAACATGTTTTATTATAGGTATTGTGTGACCTTTGTGAGTATTTAATATAAATACTGTGGAGCATTTTGTACCTTAATAACTGAGTTCTAATGAAGGTTACCACAGAAAATAATCATTTGCTAAAAGGTTTAAAACATCATTCTCTGTTTTTCCAAGAATGATGATGATAATAGTGAGTGCCTAACCTTCACAAATGTCTAGAGAGAGAGAACTGGGAGTCTGATACATTCCCATGTCATGCCCATTTGAAGAGTTATATACACAAATGGTACTTCCTGTGTACAGCAGTACTTACCCAGCAGAGATTGATTTATTTAATAATTACTTGTTAAGATGGATTTTAACTACCCAAAAACCTAGTTGTAGGTCTCCATTCTACACATGTGTGTGTGAATTGGAGCAACACACAGCTGCAGTCTACTAATGAAAAAACATAGAAACAGAACGTGACGGCAGATACGGACCGCTTGGCCCACCTAGTCTGTCCATTTTCCTACCTAACAGATAAGCTGCAGATCCTAGTTAACCAACAGCTTACTTCTTCCTACCCCCCACTAGAACTGCCTTGTCTGTCCCATGCATTCTTGAATTCCCCCACTATTCTTGACTCCACAACCTCCTCAGGGAGGCTGTTCCATGCAACCATAACCCTCTCTGTGAAAAAATACTTCCTCACTTTACCCCTGAGTCGTCCCCCCTCTATCTTCAAATTGTGCCCCCTTGTTCTTGCACATCTCTTTTTCTGAAAGATGTTACCCTTTTGGACTCTGTTGATTCCCTTGAGTACTTGAAAGTTTCTATCATGTCCCCTCTCTCCCTTCTTTCCTCAAGGGTATACATATTAAGCTCCTTTAGTCTTTCTTAGTATGTCTTCTGGTGCAGACCCTGCACCATTTTGGTTGCCCTCCTCTGGACAGCCTCCACTCTGTCCATGTCTTTGCGGAGATGGCGTCTCCAGAACTATACACAGTACTCCAGATGAGGTCTCACCAACTGTCTGTACAGAGGGATAAAAACTTCCTGTTTTCTACTATTGATGCCTCTCCCTATGCATCCCAGTATCCCCCCAGCCTTCCTTACTGCCTTCTCACATTGCTTGCCCAGCTTTAGGTCATCTGGTATAATTACCCCCAGGTCCCTTTCCATTTTCACTGTTGTCAGTATCTCATCCCCCATTGTATAGTCTTCCCCTGGGTTTTTGTTTCCCAGGTGCATTACCTTGCACTTCTTTGCATTGAATCTGAGCTGCCATACATTTGACCATTCCTGCAAACTTGCCAAGTCCCTTCTCATCCTTTCCACTCCATCTTGTGTATCAACCCTGTTACAGATCTTTGTGTCGTCTGCAAAGAGACATACTTTTCCTTCCAGTTCCTCTGCAATGTCACTTATAAAGACATTAAAAAGGACCGGTCCCAGTACTGAACCCTGCAGTACCCTGCTAGTAACCCTCCTTTCTTCACTGTGGACTCCATTTACTACTACCCTTTGTGTCCTGTTGTCTAGCCATTTTTTATCCAGGCTACCACCTTGGGACCCACTCCAAGGCTGGCTAACTTGTGTATTAATCTTTTGTGTGGGACTGTATCAAATGCCTTACTAAAATCTAGGTAGGCCATGTCCACAGCCCCTCCCTGGTCTACTACTTTGGTCACCCAATCAAAGAAATCTATTAGATTCGTCTGACATGACCTTCCCATCATGAATCCATGCTGTCTTGGGTCCTGTGCCCCACTGGCCTCTAGGTACTCAACAATTATTTCCTTCAGAAGTGATTCCATCATTTTCCCTACCACTGAGGTCAAACTAACTGGTCTGCAGTTTTCTGCCTCTGTCCTGCTCCCACTTTTATGAAGAGGAATCACATCTGCCCTCCTCCAGTCCTCACGTACCACCCTATCCTCCCATGATTTGTTAAAGAGAGTAGTCAGCGGTGTCACGAGTTCTAACCTTAGTTCTTTTAGAATTCTTGGGTGAATCCCATCAGGCCCCATTGCTTTGTCCACCTTCAATTTTATTAGTTCTTTCAGAACCCTTTCTTCTGTAAATATACTGGTATCGACCCAGTCTTCAGAGTGTTTCTCTTGTTTGGTTTAGGTACCTCACCCTCCTCTTCCTTTGTGAAAACTGAGCAGAAATATTCGTTCAGTATCCCTGCACCATTTTGGTTGCCCTCCTCTGGACAGCCTCCACTCTGTCCATGTCTTTGCGGAGATGGGGTCTCCAGAACTATACACAGTACTCCAGATGGGGTCTCACCAACTGTCTGTACAGAGCTGCCTTAGCTCACCCACGGTCGGCCGGCACCCACCCAGCCAGCAACCGACCAAGACCAGGACACCCGCCTGCAGCTCCTTGGAAGCTGCCTGCCCCATAACAGGGCTGCTTCAGCTCACCGACGGTCGGCCGGCACCCACCCAGCCAGCCACCGACCAAGACCAGGACACCACTGCAGCTCCTTGGAGCTGCCTGCCCCATAACAGGGCTGCTTCAGCTCACCCACGGTCGGCCGGCACCCACCCAGCCAGCCACCGACAAAGACCAGGACACCCGCCTGCAGCTCCTTGGAAGCTGCCTGCCTCTGAACAGAGCTGCTTCAGCTCACCCACGGTCGGCCGGCACCCACCCACCCAGCCAGCCACCGACCAAGACCAGGACACCCGCCTGCAGCTCCTTGGAAGCTGCCTGCCCCATAACAGGGCTGCTTCAGCTCACCCATGGTCGGCCGGCACCCACCCAGCCAGCCACTGAACAAGACCAGGACACCCGCCTGCAGCTCCTTGGAAGCTGCCTGCCCCTGAACAGGGCTGCTTCAGCTCACCCACGGTCGGCCGGCACCCACCCAGCCAGCCACCGACCAAGACCAGGACACCTGCCTGCAGCTCCTTGGAAGGTACGGGACAGCGCAGCCAATTGGAACACGGGTGCTTCCAGCAAACCCACTCTGATTGGCCAGGACTTTTCCTCTGCTATAGACACCTGGCACTTTGTTATATTTTCGATAGAACTAAGCACATTTCAACTGTGTTATTAGAAGTTTTTCAACTGTATTAGCTGGATTGTAATTTATACTACTGTTTTAAAGTGCTTACACCTCTTCTGTCTGACTGCTCTTCCTGCAGCGCCCCAATCCAAGCATTCTGCCTTGGCGCCGATAAGTCTAACTACCTTTTTTTTTTTGTTTTCCATTAGCAGGTTATACAGACCTGCCACTAGAAAGTTCTTGGTATTTTACCAACTCCCTGTCTCATTAAGTGAGCAATATGGCCTGCATTATCATTCTACTTCTTCCCGGTGCTGCTACAAGGGGTGGTTGTAACTGAGGTTCCCCCCTAAGCTTCACTCAACAGGCTGACAACTTCCTTAAAACTGCCTGTGCGACAGCTCTGCAGCTGAAAACAGGAAGCCCTCAGTGTCTGCCATCCATCCTTCAGACTCAAGTCAGATAGACGCTGAGCACCCTATTATTACCTATGCTGCGCTGTCATACCGATAGATACCGATAGAATCCTCTGCAGAGAGCCAGCACGCCTGGGCACCCTTGATTGGTGCTGCACTGCCATAGGGGGATTGTAATTGGTACGCCCGCTTGCCTGCTTTGCTCTGATTGGGGCACCTTCTCTATAGCCTGTTACAGTGTTCCCTTCTTAATTCTGACTTCTCAGCTCTCGCTCTGACCTGAAATTTTCTCCCACCCACCTCTCCCAGGCCTCCTTTAAATATGCTCATGATCCGCCTCCTATATCATATTACTGCTTCATTGGCCTAGTTCGACTGCTGCCAACCTATGATTGGTATCTGAGTGTGGCCAATAAGACTGCCCTGTGTGAATATCTCTTGAGCCCCGCCACTAACTAAGCTGCTCCTGTCTCCTTGTTCCCCTTTCTGCTGTATTTTTCTCATCTAGGTTTAAGTGAGTACCTAGGTGGGCAAATTACTTGCCTAGAAAATATTGCACTAATACAAATCAGAGACCACTCAACCTGGAACCATGGCTCTCCTTATTGTGTTTTATTGCTCCTAAGGTGCAGAGTTTTCAGCAATACAGTGCAATTAAAGTACCTCAATGCAATTCAGTTCTCCAATGTACCTTATCAATACCTAATGTTATAACGGTCTACCGTGCAGACACTATGTCATTCTCCTCTCCCCTTTTAGCCTATTCCCCCCAGTTAGCCTACACCCCCTTGCTACTGTCCTCAAATATGTCTACTCAAGCACTTACATTGATCACGATCAACTGTCATTACAGTGGTGCCGCCTCTTGCCTCTACACGATATGGGTTACCGTGAAGAAATAAAAAGCAGTCTCCATTCTTATAAGCTCCTTAAAGAAAGTTATACTTCTGCTTCTTCTCTGCTCAGGAAATGTGGAGCTCAACCCTGGCCCCCACAACTTACCTCTGCCTATCGATTTTGCTGAGGCTGGGGTCTCAAAATGATGATGGTCAACATTTTAAGCCTGCCTAAAAACTTGTACAGCTGCAAGCCTGGGCTGCTACGTTAACCCTGACCTTATCATAATTACTGAGTCGTGGTTAAAAAGATGAACACTGATCAACAAATATCACTGCAGGGCTACAATTTATTTAGAGCAGATAGAGAGTCTAGAGGCGGAGGTGTGGTTATCTCGCCAAATCTAAGTACTTGGTCACCAATATTAGTTGCAAATCTCTAGCCAAGGAATTTGAGTTAGTTTAAGCTGAGCCTTCATCTCCCTCCTCGGAATGTATCACTATCCTAGGTGGCTATAGACCCCGTCTGGTGGTGATAAGTCCTTAATCTTTTGAAATCCATGTTTGTAGATGCAAAACTGAAACAATATTTCTAGGAGATCTAAATATGGACTGGCTGTCACCTAAATCCACGGCCTCAAATCCCTTTGTGACCGAACTAGGTCTTGGGCAATTAGTCAGTGAACCTACTAGGAACAACACTCTAAATACTGCTAACAGTTCCATTCTAGATGTGTACTAACCACCCATCCACACAAAATATCTCATTCGCAGTGTTTCACAGCGACATGGCGATCATGGAATTGTTGCTTGCATAAGATCTCAAATTAAGGCCCGGCGCAACCCATCTTTATAACAAAAGATCCTTTGCATAAGTTCAGTGCAGTAAACTTCCTATCTGACCTGAGCATGAGCAGATGGCAAGATCTCTACCTAGCCAAAGATGTCAACAAGGCAGCTTACATCATAATGACAAACTCATACAATAATAAATAAGCATGCCTTTCATCAAAGTAAGGTGCAGACAATTCCAACCCCTGGTTCACCTCGGATCTCAAGGCAGCCCTTATAGCTCGAGATAAGCTCTGGGCTAAAGCTAGACATTCAAAGAATCTTGGATTGGCAGGCCTTTAGAACAACCAGGAATAACTGTGTGAAAAACTTCGCTCTGCTAAAGCTAACTATTATATTTCTACTCTCGAACAAGCTAAAGGTAACCCTCATAAAATATGGAAGACTATCAAAGCTATAGAAGGACGACCCATGGCCCCTCTGTCCCAACAAAGATAGTTGCAAGTGGCAAGATTGTGGAAAACAAGTCCCTAATCCTGGAGGAACTTAACTCCCATTTTGCCACAGCTGGATTAACTTTTGACTTCGTCACCTTATGCTGGTGCTGCGGTGAGAGCCAGCATACCCCTCCCCTTACGTCTAGTCCTGCACCCAGCCCCTTCCAACTGCGTGAGATAACTTATAAAGAAGTAGAAGATTCTCTTCTTAACTTAGACACCAAAAAAAGCACAGGGGACGACGGCTTGGAACCCTTTTTCCTAAGGTCAGGCTACGCCCATCTCACTGCCCCAATTCTCCACATCTTCAATTTTTCCATTACATCTGCTACTGTGCCGTCCTGCTGGAAATCAGCACATATCCTCCCTCTATTTAAATCTGGTGACCCATGCGATGTAAACAACTATAGGCCTATCTCCATATTGCCTATCCTTTCTAAAGTTCTCGAAAAACTGATCCATATTCAGTTAAAATCTCACTTGGAAACCTTCTCTCTCATTAACCCAGCTCAATCTGGCTTCGGGCTAATCATAGCACAATCACTGCACTAGCAAAAGTAACCAATGATTGGATCTCTGCTATAGATGCTAAGAAGGTAACTAGTGCAGTCTTTGTGGACCTCAGCAAAGCTTTTGATACTATTGATCACAAACTATTAGTCAATTGCCTTGCAAAGTTGGGTGCCACATACCATACCACCCAGTGGTTCTCTAGCTACCTAACTGGAAGATTCCAAAAAGTAAAGGCAGAAGGCTTTTTTCTGCCTTGCCAGTTACAAGAGGAGTCCCCAAGGATCCATCTTAGGCCCTATCTTGTTTTCTTTGTATATTAATGACTTAGATGCTAACATATCTACGTCCAATCTGCACTTTTTTGCAGATGATACTGTGTTGTATACTTCTGGCTCATCGTTATCTGAAGTCAAGGGAGTGCTTCAAGCGGACTTCACACAACTTGAGCATAATCTAATAAAGGCAAAGCTTCTGCTCAATGCTAAGAAGACTAAAGCGATGATATTCTCCCGCAGTGCAGTCACAGGCCCCCCCAATTAGGGTTGTCAGAACTAGTTCGGTAAAGATTCGAACCCTCCTCGAACCCTGGTGTTCGAGTTCTAACTAATTTCGAACACTAAGCGATTCCATAAAGGGTTCGAATCACTCTTGAATCCTCTTGTTTGCGCTAGCGTGCCTACGTGCGGGTCAGGTGGGGGTCAGGAAATGGCTGCGGCAGCGAGGATCTGTGGGTATTTGGGGAGATGTGCGCGAGGAGGGCCATTTGCAGAGGATCGGAGCGGAGGTAGCAGCAGCCTAGCTAAACTGTAGCATTAGCGGTTAGCGTACCGCTACTCTTGTCCAGTGGCCACTTCCATCATCCATTTTCCTGTGAGACCGAGAACAAGAGAAAGGCTGAAAAAAGCTCAAAATCAGGTGGGAGTGGGACTAGGGAGAGGTTCAGGACAGGTGGAGGGATTAATCAAGAATTGGGAAGGGACTGGGGAATAAGGAGGGATCGAGACCGAGATCAATCAATATCAGGACTGGAGGAGGACTCAGGAGGACTCGGAGAGAGAATAAAAAGAAAAGTAGAAGAACCTTTGTGAAATGTGATTATTTGAAACTGCAGCACTGCTCAGTCAGTGGTGCACACTGCACCTCAGCAGCTGCCAGCAACAAGCATGAGGGGGCAAAAAGGCAAATAAATCTGAACCCTTCCCAGTGTAGTGTGTGTGTCACAGAGAGAAGCCCAGTGTGTGCCCTTTGACTGCACTGTACCCTCCCTACCCAGTGTGTGTTACAGAGAGAAGCCCAGTGGCCAGTTGTGTGGTGGCATTAACCTTACATGACAGAAATGTAGAAATATAATTCTCATTCCCTGGGTTGTGTATGTGACTCCGTCTCCTGTGGTCAGCCCATCACCCTGCTGCTGTGTGCCCCTTGACTGCACTGTACCCTACCCAGTGTGTGTGTTACAGAGAGAAGCCCAGTGGCTAGTTGTGTGGTGGCATTAACCTTACATGACAGAAACGTAGAAATATAATTCTCATTCCCTGAGTTGTTGGTTATGTATGTGACTCCGTCTCCTGTGGTCAGCCCATCACCCTGCTGCTGTGTGCCCCTTGGCTGCACTGTACCCTACCCAGTGTGTGTTACAAAGAGAAGTCCAGTGGCCAGTTGTGTGGTGGCATTAACCTTACATGACAGAAACGTAGAAATATAATTCTCATTCCCTGGGTTGCGTATGTGACTCCGTCTCCTGTGGTCAGCCCATCACCCTGCTGCTGTGTGCCCCTTGACTGCACTGTACCCTACCCAGTGTGTGTTACAGAGAGAAGCCCAGTGGCCAGTTGTGTGGTGGCATTAACCTTACATGACAGAAACGTAGAAATATAATTCTCATTCCCTGGGTTGCGTATGTGACTCCGTCTCCTGTGGTCAGCCCATCACCCTGCTGCTGTGCACCCCTTGATTGCTATGTGTATGCCTATGCCCAGCAGCCCAATCATTCTGTAAGCCTTGAACCTGGGATCCTTTAATTGCAAACTGTCATATTCTTCAATTACTTTCAGTCCACGGTATCACAGTGTCACACAACCAAAATAAAATTTTGGAGTTGTAGCCAGCGATCACAGATCACATTGCTTTGTTACACAGGAATTGTTTGGGTGTGGGTGTGTTCACCGCAGTATACTGGTAGTACTGGTACTTACTGTCTGTTATGGCTGACAGCAACATAGATGAAACATCTAGTGCTGGTGTTGGAGCAGGTGTTGGTGGTAGTGGTAATCCTGGTGCTAACAGAAATAACCAAAATGTTTCACGTGATAAAAATTCAACAAACAGCAAAAGAGCAACAGTGAAGTGTGGTAAAGGGGACCTTTTAAGAAAACCTGTACAACTGCGGGGTCACGGAGAGGCACCATAAGGTATGCTATTCATGCTGTTAAGATCCCTGTGACTAGCAGCAATAATGCAAGTGACAGTGAGTCCCTCTCTGACTCAGACAGTAGCTCTTTGTCTCAGTCCGACACTGTTGTGTCTCGCGACAAATCATTACTTCCTTAACAAAGTGAAATGAGCAAGTCTGCTGAGAATGAATCAGGTAGTGCACTTGCAAATACATCCAGCACTGTTGGCAATGAAAAGGACATATCCATTGAATCCACCACTTCTGTGTTGGCCAGCAATGAAAATCCATCAGAGTCTTCTGCCCACTCTTCTAGCACCAAGGAGCATGTCCCAGGTTCTGTTAGGACAGGTGAAAAGACACAAACAGTCTTTAGCTATCTTCCACTTTCGAACAAAATCTGTCACATCTGAGGTGTGGAATTATTTCTCTGTCAGTAAAACTGATCCATGCAGAGCAATTTGTTCCCTGTGTAAACAGAGTGTAAGCCCTGGTAAAGTTGTGTCATGCCTTGGCACTACAGCTCTTAAACGCCATCTGAAAAAGCATTTGGTTTTGCTTGATCATCCAAAACCCATGTCCTCCATCTTCCAGACCGCACGTGAGAAGGGTCAGGAATCTGAAATGGATACTGAATTGTCTGAACTTGATGCAGGCAGAATCACTGCCAGCCCTAGGATCACTGTTACCACCAATGCCAGCACCATTAGTACCAGTTTCACATCCAGTGATGGCACTGAATGTATAAGTCCTAGTCCACCATCTCTCGTCCATCTGCCCATCGGCAAGCCGTGTATAATAAACCAGCAGGGACATGTTGCAAACAGCTAACACTGTCTCAGGCATTTGAAAGGAAAAATACCTTCACTAGAAATCATCCAAAGACCCTTCATCTTAATCACCAAATTGGTGAACTGTTAGCGACCCTTCTCCCATACTCTTTGGTGGATCATGAGGATTTTAGGGAGCTCATGACATTAGCAGAGCCTCGTTACAATGTTCCTCATCGAAGGTACTTTTCTATGTTGAAATACCAAACATTTATCAGGCTTTAAAGCGACAGTGATGCTTGCACTTAAAACTGCAGAGGTGGGGTTATTCATGTCACAACAGATATGTGGACCAGCACTCAAAACATAGATTACATGTCCCTTACCGCTCATTGGGTCACGTTTTCTTGTGCTTCTTCAAAACAAAGACACCCCAAAAGATGGCGCTGCTGCATATAAAAGAAGTTTGGGAAAAGTCATACTGCTGCAAACATCTTGCAGGAACTAAATGACCTCCTTGACGAATGGGTTTATTCTCAGGGTCTAAAATGTGGCTTCATAGTAAGTGACAATGGAGCCAACATCTTAAAAACAGTACAGGATGGAGGATTTCTGCATGCTTCTTGCTTTGCACATTGCTTACATTAATTGTCACGGGATTTCTCAGCAGCGAAACACAAGTGGATGGTATGATTGCTGTTTGCAAAAAAATTGTGACTCACTTTTCACATTCAACCAAGGCTATCGGACATTGTCGAACTGCAAAAAACACAAAGCTGCCCCAGCAAAGCTGATTCAAAATGTTTCCACTCATTGGAACTCAACGCTTTATATGCTGCAAGCGCCTCTTGGAGCAAAAAGCAAGCTGTACATGAGTACTGCTCCAGTTACATTATTGGAGATGGCATTATGCTGTCTGTGCTGCAGTGGAAATTAATGGAGACAGTGTGCTGTATCCTAGCTCCTTTGAGACAGCTACAAGGGACATGTCTTCTGAAGGTGCATCTGTGAGTCAGGTTATCCACTCATAATGCTCATTTCACATCATCTTAGTGTTCTAAATCTACAAATAGAAAAAGACAGATCTGAGCATGCAGAAACATGTCAGCCTGTATCATGGAATCTAAGTAAAGAGAATGAGCGAGCTTCAAAACCAATGACAAATTAGTTGCAATGGCTGAAATCAAGACACTACATCCTTGCAACTCTCTTAGATCCCAGGTTCAAGGCTATACATCTTCCAAAACAGATGATATAGAGCAGTACAAATGTATGTTGCTAGATGAGCTGCAGCACTCACAGGAGTCAAACACAGACACGAACAGTACCCTCAGGTTGTCATCACCACAACATGCAGATTCATCTTCACAAAGGGATACAGAACTGGAAAAGTCACCAAACATTAACAGTAGTTGTTCCACAACTGCCACTTCTTCAACCCTTAGTAGCAAGCTAAATCTGTGGCAAAACCTTTCCCAAATTGCTGCCATACCAGCTGCTTCTGCTGATTCCTCTTCTGGCGGTCTCTGTCCATCATGGTAGACAGTTACCTGCAAGAACTGCCTATTCCTATTGATGCATGCCCTTTTGAATACTGGAGATCAAAAAAGTCAATTTGGACAGAGCTGTATGATGAAGCCTGTAAATATCTTGGTTGTCCTGCAACAAGTGTCTCTTCAGAACGCATGTTTAGTACAGCTGGCAATATTGTGACAGACACCAGAAATAGGTTGCTGCCAGAAAATGTACACACGTTAACTTTTATTAAAGTTAATAAGTCAAGATTTTCGTATCCCTACAAGAGTATACAAACTGATCCTGAAGTGATTGATGTTGTGGATCATACCTCTCAACCTTTCTTCACCAAAATGTGTGACAAGATGTGTGACAAATGAGCAAAATGTGTGACATATCATCAAACACGGCACTGCAAGCTCAGAACACCATGGCTATCAGTGCACTACTGTTCATAATGTTTGCTGATAATTGAACACAATAGATAATTATGAATTTCTGCTTTAAAACCTCTGTGAGAAATGTGGAATATCACTACCTTGATGTGGGACAAAGGATTTCTGAGGGTTAAAATGAGTGACGTACCTCGTAATGTGTGACAGTTGAGAGGTATGTTGTGGATGTTGATGGTGATGACAACTCAGATGGTGGTGGCTGGTAATACTGTGTGGGACGGAGTCTCTCTGCACCAAAAAGGAAACTTTTACAGACTGTGATGACTTTGGTTGTCGTCTCTCTCCTTTCTCGATCTACTACCTTGGACTATATACCCCCCAAAACTTTCACCATTTCATGGCAAACTGCTTTGTAGCTAGGGTCTAAACTAAAGTCAACAAGTTTTATATACAGGGCAATTTTAACATCAGTGGAACAGGCCCAAATTTGGCATAAAGGGACACTGTCACATCAATCCTTTCTGTATCATATTATTTATAGTTAAAGTGAAAACATATATTTTGGATTTACCTTCTGTGACTTTGTTGTGTGCATCAGTATGGGCTGGGACAGGAGACAGTCTATTTTCAATTTTAAAGAAGACAAAACAATGAGTTCTAATTGGTAGCTGTTTATTATTTTTCAATTACAGAAATGTTAGCCATAAACGAAAAATGGATGCTAGTACATGGGTGAGGGTTATGGGTTGGTTTTATATGGGTGTAAGGGTGGCATGGGTGCTACTGCACAGATGAGGGTGGTGGAAGAAAAGTGGAATGGGTGATGGGGTGAAAGGTGGGTGTTGTTTTAGTTCTTTCATTTACAGATTCGTGATCAGCTGGGAATGGTGAGGAAAAAATTATGACAGACCGAACCTACTGTACACATAATATATATATCTTATTAAATACATTGCAAACTGCTGCCACCTAGCACAATTGTCCTGTCCCCTTTAAAAAAGAATAAAGGAATCAGAAATAAAAGAAAATCTGCATCAGCAGTTTTCACAGAATGTGACGTATCATAAAGTGTTTTGCTTTACAAGTAGTGATAATTTGATACATAATGGGGTTGACAGACGCTGTCCCTTAAACATCACATGCCAACTGCTGCAGCTACATTAAATGTTCCTTAGTATGTGGTGAGAAAACCACTTTTTTTATTTATGTGACTGAAATACAGATTTTATTGAAGTATCAGCTGCAAAAATGCATCATCTTAGAAAGTTGTAAGTATTACTTCAATTTGTCAACAAAAATGTTGGTATATGTATGCATTACCTTAGAAAATTGCATGCATTTTTGCCAGCAACAATGACTGGCATATTTTTTTTATTCAAATGTCTTGACTGACTACGTTATGACATAATATGTTTGCAACAGTTCACATGCTGCTGCTGTAGTACTTAGCTTAACTTTGTTATAAAAGCTATCTTTTAAACATAGCAACTTTGATTTACTCATTTAAAACAGAAAGCAGCAAATAGCTGAAATTAGGTAATATCAGTTATTTTTTCTCATAATTCATGACGATGAGTATATATAGCTGAGTACATAAATGGCTAATGTGCCTCTTTCTTTCACTAAGGAACTATGATGCAGCTGCAGCAGGAAAACTTTAACATATGGGTGGGTGGGTGGGCCTGTTACGTATTAAGTTGCTGGCTTTAGCAAACAGAAGAAACCATAGATAAACCTAGTTGTATTCCTATCAATGTCACACAAGATAATTTCTCTCCCCTTATATTGAACAGTTTTCCTTTACATGTATTTTATTACTATCTTCGTTACTGGCAGCACAATAAAAAATAGGGTTGAGTTCTAAAAGTTCTAAAAAGATTAGAACCCTAGAACTTTTCAAAGTTCTAGACTAGAACTAGAACCAGAACTTCAGAGGGTTCTGACAACCCTACCCCCAATACCCTTGCCCAAGACTTCATTGTTACCACGCTAAACGAGCCTCTGGAAGTTGTAACCAAATTTAAATATCTGGGTATCTGGATCGACAATAAATTATCTTTCAATGACCACGTCGAAGATGTCTCTAGAAGGTTAAAAGCAAGGTTAGGTTTCTTCTACAGAAATAGGCCCCTTTTCCCCCTTGAAACTCAAACAAGCTTGTACAGGCCACTTTTCTCCCCCTACTCGACTATGGCGATGTAATCTATTCCTCCACCACTCTTGCAAATCTAAGTAAACTGGACATCTTTTATCACCGTGCGTTACGGTTCATTACCAACTCCCCTTACCGTTAGCACCACTGTGACTTATATGCAGCTGTTGGTTGACATCCCTTACTACTAGACGCCTGCTCCATGCTGGGCTATGGACTCTTAAACTGCTCCTGCAGAAATTGCCAAGCTTCATCTCTCTTCCCTTATTAGTATCTCATAGTGCATACTTGTTAAGAAAATCTGACTTTATTATGCTTGACATACCAAGAACGCGGACTTCCTTGGTAAACGTGTTATTGCATATGCCCTTCCCTCCATTTGGAACCAATTACAAACCGCATTGAAACTAACTAGCACAGTTTCAATAAACTTCTACAAATCGCTAAGTTCAGCCAAAATAAAAGACACCTGTAACTGTCACTAAGTCTCTTCCTTCCCCATGTGTGCCATATTTATCCACTGGTAAGGTATAATTGATTTGTCATATTAACTGCTTTCCCTTCCCCTTCTACTCCTGGCTTTATCTATGCTTACGCTCCACTGCCACTCTATCAAATTACTCCTCCCCCCCATATCAGTGGTAGTCTGTTGTTTGTTCTAGCTGCCAAAATATATGTATTGCACACACCAGTCATCATGTTTCATTTATCAGTATGCAACCTGTAAGTCACTTCCCTATTTCATATCAATGTTTACCACCTCACGGTCACCCTATGTGGGTACCCTTGTATGTATATCCAGCCTGTATCATGTAATGCGCATTTCATGTATATACTGTTATTACCTATCTTTGTTTGTACTTTAAGTGTTTATGTCACAGGACCTCCTTGTGAATGAGCTTGCTCAATGGAGTTCTCCAACAATAAACTTGAACTTTTTCACCGTCACCCTCTGCCCACATTTCCTCCCCTTTATTAAGCCTCAGTATCCCTCCTTTGGTCTTTCTTCGCTCCCTAATGTACCTATAAAAGGTCTTATCCCCCTTCTTAACAGAGTTGGCTATCCTTGCCTTGGTTTGGGCCTTTGCTATTCTGACTGCCTTCCCTGCCTCTTTCTGCTTGAGCTGATAAAGTTCTCTGTCCTGCTCCTTCTGTGTTTCCTTATATTTCCTGAATGCTATCCTTTTCTCCTTAATCTTCACTGCCACCTCTTTTGAGAACCATAGCGTTTTTTCCTTCATTGTGTTTTTTTGATTTGCTTTACACAAAGGCTCGTTGCCTCTGTGATGGCTGTTTTGATTACTCCCCATTGTTCCTCCACCCCTCCTTCTTGCCCATTTGCTAGTGCTTTTCTGAGGCACTCTCTCATTTCCCAAAGTCAGCCCTCCTAAAGTCCAATACTTTGCTTTTGTATGGCTTGATTGTATGGCTGTGTTTATCGTGAATCGACACTGTTTGGTGGTCGCCTTGTTCCCAGATGGCTACCCATTTCTAAATCTGAGATTCTTTCTCCATCCCCATTTGACAGTACCAGGTCTAAGATTGCTCCCTCCAGTGGGTTCCAATATTAGCTGTCTGAGGCATGCCCCCTGTAGGGCATCAAGAATGACCCTGCTCTTGGATGTGGCTGCAGCAAAGGTGCTCCAGTTAACATCTGGCATATTCAGGTCCCCCATCAACAATATCTCCCCTTTTTCTGCCATTCTAAGGATGCCGTCTATCATTTCCTCGTCCATTCCCTCCCCCTGAGATGGGGGTCTATATAAAACACTTTTGTTTTCTCCTTAGAGCACAGTGAGAAGGCATAACTTTAAAAAATTAAATTGATTCTGCAGCTCCATGACTTTGAAACCAGCAAATATGAAAAAAAAGTAACTTTTTTTTTTTATACACATTCTCAGACAGCATTGAAATTACTTTATAGCTTTGGGGCAGGGGGGGCTATGAGGGTCCAATCTTTAAATTGAGCCTCCCTTCCCATTATAAGTCAATCACAGTAATGTCTGAGCTACCAAGTCTCACTTCAGAACTAGGGGGACGAGCCCTGGGAAGCCCCCCCGTAATTCCAACACTGCCTTGGTGTGTGATGTTTGCTTAACCACTATAGCTTCACCCTCCAAGTTTAACTGGCATCACACACCTCGTAACAACCCTCACTGCACACTACTTCCCATGCATCAATCTACATTTAAGTTATAAAGTTTGCTGAAGAGTTGGCAGTGGTAAGCAACAGTCTGATGTAACACGAGCACATCCTGGCAACTAGAGAACTATTTGGAAAGCAGGCTGAGAACTACAGTATTCCTGTGTTGCAGTCCAGTACAGGCAAGAGATAGTATGTGAGCACCTGCTTCCTGGATTGCATACTAAGGCATTGTTCAGTCCTGCTAGAATTCTACAAGCTTTGATCCTATTGTGACCATGGCGTGGTCTGTTTATTTAGTGTAAGTCATGGAAGAGTTGATCAATAACCGGATGTATCTGCAATTACAGACCTGCTCCAGTGCCGTGCTGTCTGTAATTTAAATTTACTGTGCAGAAGTGAGCATATGTATGTGGGAGTGATGTGCAAGGGTTCTTTTTCTCACAGCTCAGGGTTCATTACCTGTTATTACATAGCAATTTCTAACTGACTTTGCTTGTTTGGTAACACTTACACTTCCTCTTGGAAAATAATCATACAGATTCTATCAAATTTGAAAAAAATTGCTCTGGGAGTTTCAACACATACTGTTGCCTCCAAAACCACTAACACATTTATATGGGTGTTCTTCATGCCAGGTGTGTGTATTTTGTATTTCCCACAAAAAAATGTTGTTCCTGAAAATGATAAAATTAAAGTGAATATCTACTGTAATAAGGTACCAGAATTCTAGAGCAAAAGTGTGGACACATGTACACACTCTACAGCTGGCTGGTACATCTGCTACTAGTTTTGAGCTGTCAGACACGTGACAAGAGCAATGACAGAGACAGCTGATTAAAAACTGGGACTGTCCCCCCTAAACTGGGACACCTGGTCACCCTAGAATATTTACTCATGGACATTCCCCCGTGTTTCAGATCACATTTCTCTGATGCACCCAAAAAGGTTTTTCAAGGCTGTTTACTAGTGCAAATACATCATCCATAGATGTATGAAACCTGCTATACATGAGAAAAAGTGGTCCGTGTAAAGCAATGCCATACAGTAGAGAAAGCTCTGAATACTAGTCATAGCATTGCTCAGGAATTCTAACAGGTAGAGACCTCTGGTGGTAACCCATGGGACAGCAATTATATGAAAGTCCATGCAGCTTTCAAGACACACAACTGGGGGTTAGAGCTGCTCTGTTTAGAACCTGGGGTTGTAGGTTTGAGTCCCATCCAGGGCTGGTGCGTCTGCCCTGGTACAGGGGACATACCCAATTATTGGATTAATCATTTACCCTTTTATGTGATGTCCAGCTAAGAATCTAAATATGAAGACTGTGAGGTGATGCACTTCCACAATCATAGGTAATGACTTTGAATAATTTATTCATTTTATTTAAACATATTTAATCAGACAAGCAAACAGAGACTACAAAGTTAATACTGTACACAGTAGAGTCTGTATACAGAAACATATCTGTTGGTCTTAACACACATTATATTCCTTTAAATTATTTGTCATTGTTTGTGCATTTTTAAATTGAGTTTTTTATTTATATTTAATTAGGATTTTATAAATTTTTTATCAAGGTTTTTATCATATTGAGCCACGCACCCCATATGAAACAATCTGCAGGAAGCTCACCACTCCTCACATCCTGTGCTGTTCTTTCTCCATGGTGTGCCCTCCAAGGCAGGGCCTTTGGGGGAACCCCCCCCCCTCCCCCATGGAACCGGATGTTGGGCACAGTAGGGGCATGAGGCCCAAGAGTGCTGGAGGCCGTCACTCTGGCAACTGCTGCATTTTCCTCTGCCTTTTTACCCCAGTCCGGTTTCCAGAAAAATCATTCAAAGTTGGCATTTGCCGAACTCAGTTCCACAAAATTTCCCCCAAATTTGGATTCTGATTCCTGCTGATAGTTCCATTAAAACAGGATCTTTTCCCCCCTCATACGTCATCTGTTCATACTGCCTACACCTGCCTTGAAGCCATAACCCTCTGCATAGGACATCATAGCTTGCTGCCATGGAAACTAGTCTGATGTCACAAGTAGAGGATTCTGACTTCAGGGCAGGAAAAGCAGCAGGGACAGATGAAGTCTGCAGTGCAAGGGGGCTATTTTTATGCAAATGTATTTAGTAGTAATGCAAGCAACATCCTGAAATTCAATTTTTGTTTGCTATGAGATTTGAGTCCTACCAATTCCACTTGAAATTTTGTTTTGCAGGAAACTGGAAAGCTACCATAAGAAGTAAGTGTAACCCCTAGATGGCGCTATCCCAGGGGCTACTACCCCTGCCTGATTTGCCACTAACAGGTTGAGGGGCCTGGATCCAATGGCGGGTGCCTCCACCCAGAGGTCAGGGTTTGCAATAGTTAAACTAACTTGGTCACAGCCCTCTGGGACACTGCAACCCCTTTCTTCCACTAGTGGCCCACACAATATATCAGAATTACCTTCACAGTATACACTTACCCCCAGGTCTGGTTCGGCACTGGGACCTCCTGTGAAATGAGATACAGTGCAACAATCACAGTACAGTACTTTAACATAGACAAATACCTCAGGCAGTATAACTTTGCTGAAACAAGCAGCTGCTCTGATTTATTTAGGGGATATAACAAGGACAGGGGAAATCAGGTTAATTAGCTTATCACTCTAATAATCTACCTATGGCTCTGTGCACAGGCCTATCCCTATCAGTTACTGTCCCTAGGTACCCAAGCCCTAGTGGCTAGTCAAACCGTGGCAGCTGGTAGGGCCTTTCACACAGAGAAAGGAGAATTAAACAGTCAGCAGTACAGTAATTCCATTTGGATTTAATGTGGCAATTCAACAGGAGCGACCCTGAATTAGTACTCCGACCTCCAAATAAGATAGGGTCCTTCAATGTCAGCAGGGCTCACTTGAGGTACACAAACCTCTTCACACATCCATATAAAAGAAGCACTATACCAGGCAGGCTGCATCTGTATCCCGATCGCAATTACTGCACAATACCGGAGAACACACAGCAGATTCAGTTCCTGACAGACCGAGTGCAATTTTCAGCAATTCTTCCAGTCTTCTACAGGGTGAGCCTGGTTTCTACTCTTCAGAGATCCTTTGATTCTTTTCACAGGGACAGTTCAGTCCTAACAAGCTGTTACACAAGCTGCAGACCGGAACTCTGGGCCTTACACCGTTTTTGACTAAAACTGCACACTGAAAAAACACAGGGCTCCTTCCTTCTTCACTGCCAAAGCTCAACTGAAACTCCAACTGACAAAACCGGCACTTCCTTTGAGTTCCTCCCAGTTCTTGACTGGATTGGCTTCACTCACAATAGACTGCTGCTGTTGGTCCAAAAGGTGCTGAAGTCTAAACTACATCTCCCAGAGTCACTGCCCATACAATCCTCTTGTGGCTGGCTCAGATTATGAGTCCAAGTTCTGATTCATTCCAAGGCACCATTTTAGAGCTAGCTTACCCACACTGATTGGTCCAGTTCAGCAGTTCAAAACTAGAATGGGAACTAGCAGACACAGTTCTGACTGCAAAGAAAGCAGGTTAGACAAACTGTAATTTCATTATTACTCTAAATAATTTCTGGCAAACAGTTACATCTGTCAGATAGGTTCCTTTGCACTCCTAGTGACTGCAAAATGAAGTGAATTGGCAGCAGCTTGAGTGGTACTCAATCAAAGAAACACACAGTCCCCCATACAAACTAATTATGTCTGCAAGCAGACAGCTCTTAAAGAGACAGTACCAGAGGTTCTAAAAACACTCACTGATAAATGGCTTAAATGCCAAACACCATTCAGGCTTGGAGCATTCAAGCAAGCTCCTGGAAGTCTTTTGGGAACCCCCATTTGCAGGGGGGTTACACAAGCAACAAGACACACCATGCTTACCAGGGCGTGGAGAAGCCAGACCAGGAAAACTACCAGGGGTTGCTCTTGGCAAGAATGTTCCATCTATATACTCCCAAACACGGGAGTCAACCACTACTCCTTGGACATTTGGTAGAGCCAGCTGGTAGGGGGGACTGTGTGCAAGTGCGGCTGCTCATAAAACATTTTGCGATGTGACTTGGTAATCAAACATCTGCAATACTGTGTTCATGTGAAATGTACATGTTCTGTAAGTGCCAAGGAGTGCTGCTTTCTACAAAAATGGCACCAGTGATTTGTGAAATTAAAGGACTTTGGGGCAGTTTTCTGCACATGGCTGCAGCATTATAGACTCTGACCCTTCCGAAAGGGGCCCCCCCCCCCGGGATGCTGGATTTTGGTGTGAGCAGCTCGGGTGGAACGTGCTTCTGTCCTGGCAGATTTGGACCTGAATGATGTGCTTCAACATGGGGGATTTACACACCCTGCTGACCTGCTCTGTGGAAAAACCATCTGTAGTGGAATTCCACCAGCAAACATTTTTTTGATCCTTAAGGTCACAGAATCAAAAATGAATGCTTGGGATCAACCACATGTAACCCCTTTGTTACCCGGGGTTACTAGAATCCCAGTAAGACCTAGTGGTAGGCAGGGAAGGCAGCTTGTGAAACTCCAGTTAAATGGGTTTCACACTGTCTCACTCTGTCCTCAGTCACAGCTGAGACTTGAGAGATGACATCATAATAGAACTGTCGCAGCTGCATGAGCCACATTTGGAATCTTCAGCTCAGAGTAAGTTTAGAACTTTGGGAAATTCAAAGTGAGTCTTGAGTTGGTCCTTAAGCAAACAAGAAGGACACCAGTAGTTGTCTGTTTACCCCCCTCCCTCGGGGGTTGGGGGGAGTTCTCTGTGGGTTCCAGGGGCAATCCCCTTCTCCCACCCTGGGAAGAAAGCTGCCTGTTTTAATTTAAGTTCAGTCTGTTCATGTATAACAGCAAAGGTTACAGTTCTTCGCCTGTGGGGCACCTGCAGAGATGGGTCAGTGTTTGGCTCCATTGGAAGGGCAAACAACTTCTTTTCTTCAGTTGGATTTCAAGTAAATGTGGACTGCTATTTGGGAGGACTATGTCAACTAGGACAAACAAATAGAGCAGTCATCTGTTTAAAGTGTTAATGGATTTAAAGTTCACTGTAGAGGGGGTGCGTCAGGTCATCCACCGTCAATCTACATTTTAAAGTCTAAAGTTTTCTGTGTGTCCAGAGAAATGGCCGGGTATGGGCTGTGGGAGCTGGAGGTGGAAAAACCCCCCATCTTTAGTAACCAGGTCCACCTCTACAGATTTCTTCTGTTTTGCTACTTGCCCATGCGCTTGGCCAGTGATGGGGTGGGTACCCAGGCGATGGTAGCAACGAAAATCTCTAGGAGTGCAGACTCTAGAGTGGTGTGGAAGCCACAGGATGGGAAAATTACTCCTTGTATGATGGGAGTTTCGATTGGAAGTACGAAAACAAAATCTCTCTAGGAGTAGCAGACTTCAAGTGGTGTGGGGAGCCACAGCTTGGGAGCCTCCTTGTTTGATCGGATGTCTTTCCAAGTAAAGTTTGGGTTCATTCGCCAAGTGGACCATCAGTTGAGTGGCCGGCAGGGGAGCCGGGCCAGTCGGGCTGTGTATCCAATGAGCATGCAAAGTCCGGACTGAGTGCCTGGTGGGTCCAAAGCCAGACAACTGTTATAATGTGTTCATTCCTCAAATGGACCGCTGTGTTTAACCTCTAATCTGCATTACAGTAACGTAGCCTTTGGGGGACCATGCAGTGCTTTGTTTATGTTCAGTGAGTTAATAAATAAAGCCACACTGAAAAATCCCAATTCTGGTTCTGGACATTACAGTTATTGCTTCCTGTAGTTGGATTTACTTGGGTGCCCCTGTGCAGAGTAGCCAAACCTAGGTCTCTTGTGCCAGGTAACCTCATCCTTCCCCGAACCCGTAGACACACATATGTATATCCATGTTACAAAAATGCAGCATATGGGTTACACACAACTTACCTACCCATCAGGGGTTCCTATTGTAACCCCATTGTTGCAAACACTTTGGGCATAAAAACACCTCCTCTCTCACACCTGCTGCTCTCACCCCTCAGCCTGACACCTTTCCTGCTTGGATCCCCACTAGCCATGTGTCAGGCCTCTCTCTGGGTTCTTTCCTAGCCTTTATCCTGGCTCCAGTCCTCTCTACCTCTGCACTACCATGCATGCTCTGTGCAGGCCTTCCTGTGATTAACATTATTGCCACTGTGCCTTGATCCTTTATTTTGTACTTGTATTTTTGTTCATATTTGCACCTAGACTGCACTTTATTTTGTACTGAGTAATGTGACTCTGTAATGCATAACTTACTGTATATCCTGTTCCCTTCCTCAAGTTGTACCTAGAAATGAGGCTCAGCTCAGTCACAGTGTGCCTCTCCCGGTAACTATTTTCAAATAAATACAGTAAATAGGGTCCAGCCTGTGACTGCGCCAGTGAACCTCCACAAAGGAGACCCACAGGAGGGTGGCATGGGACCCCACAGGGGAAGGAAACAACTTCTGGTGGGGGACTCCATTGCTAGGGGGGTAGAACTGGGGGAGGAAGGGGAGATGGAAGTAAGGTGCCTGCCTGGTGCCATGGCTTGGAGGGACAGGGAGCAAATCCTCAGGATTGCTGGAGCAGCTGCACGGGGGAGGGAGCTGGATGTAATTTTCCACCTAGGGACAAATGACCTGGCTGAGACAGGTATCAGAGCAGTGCAGGAAGAGTTTGTGGAGTTGGGGAGGGGGCCTTCGACAAGAAGCACACACGGTAGCCTTCTCGGAGGTGCTGACTGTGTATGGCATGGATGAGGCTAGGGTGCTCCACACCATGGGACTCAATCAGTGGTTGAAAAACTGGTGCAGAGCTCAGGGACTTGGCTTCACTGGGGGCTGGGGGCCCACCTGGAGTGATGCAGGCCTATACTGGCATGATGGTCTGCGTCTGTCCAGGAGGGAAACCAGAATTTTAGGTGATAGGTTTAAATGCTTCATTGGCAAGCATTTAAACTAGCCAAGGGGGAGGCACCAGAAAGGAGCAGGGAAATCCTAGCCCCCCCAAAAATAAATCAGGGTAGTAAGTGAGGTAAACACCAAGATAGAGATGTTGATAAGGAGAAGGGCAGGGGTAAATGGAGAAAATGATAAAGGCAATAAGGACAGGGATGGGGCAAAAAGGGGTAAGGCCATCAAGAAATGGAGGTAATAAGTACCAACGCCTGTAGTCTGGGCAACAAGCTCCCTGAACTTGTGGCCTTGATGGAAGAGGGGCGCCTGGATATCGTAGCAGTCACAGAAACATGGTACACAGAGAACCATGACTGGGATGTTAGCATACCAGGGTACACAACCTACAGGAGAGACAGGAAGGGCAGAAGAGGGGGAGGAGTAACTGTCTATGTAAGGGAAGGGATAAAAGCAAAGAAACAAGAGAGTAAACAGGGAGGAGAGGAGGCACTGTGGATCACCTTAGAGACTGGAAATGGCACCACAATCCGCACAGGGGTTGTATACAGACCCCCATGTCAGGGAGTGGGAATGGACAAGGATATGATAGAAGGCATCGCTAGGATGGCAGGGAAAGGGGAGATACTGTTGATGGGGGATCTGAATATGCCAGATGTTAACTGGAGCACCTTTGCTGCAGCAACATCCAAGAGCAGGGCCATTCTCGATACCCTACAGGTGGCATGCCTCAGACAGCTAGTTTTGGAACCCACTCGTGAGGGAGCAATCTTAGACCTCATACTCTCAAACAGGGACAGTGAGAGGATTTCAGATCTAGAAGTGGGTAGCCATCTGGGAACAAGTGACCACCAAACAGTGTGGTTCATGATAAACTCAGTTACAGAGTCAAGCCATACAAAAGTGAGGGTACTGGACTTTGGAAGGGCTGACTTTGGCAAGATGGGACAGTACCTTAGAAAAGCACTAGTAAACAGGCTAGAAGGAAGGGTGGAGCAACAATGAGAAAACATCAAAACTGCCATCACAGAGGCAACAAGCCTTTGTGTGAAGCAAATAAACAAATCAAAATGAAAGAAAAAGCCACTATGGTTCTCAAAAGAGGTGGCGGGGAAGGTGAGGGAGAAAAATATAGCATTTAGGAAGTATAAGGAAACACAAAAGGAGCAGGACAGAGAACTGTACCAGTTAAGGCGAAGAGAAAGCAGGGAGGGTGGTCAGAATAGAAAAGGCGAAACTGAGGAAAAGATAGCCAACTTCGGTTAAGAAGGGGATAAAACCTTTATAGGCACATCAGCGAGCATAGAAAGACAAAGGGAAGGATAGTGAGGCTGAATAGAAAGGACGGTGGGTGGGCAAAGAGGGACAGTGAAAAAGCAGGGATACTGAATGAATACTTCTACTCAGTATTCACAAAAGAGGAGGAGGGGGAGGTTCCTAATCCAATTAACAGAAGCACTCTGGATAGGGGTGTCGATCCCAGTCCTTTCACAGAAGAAAGGGTTCTGAAAGAACTCCTAAAACTGAAGGTGGACAAAGCAATGGAGCCTGATGGAATTCACCCCAGAATTTATAAGAATTAAGGGGAGAACTAGTGACACCACTGACTACCCTTTTTAATAAATCATGGGAGGATGGT
Organism: Neoceratodus forsteri; assembly: GCA_016271365.2. Lineage (NCBI taxonomy): Eukaryota > Metazoa > Chordata > Ceratodontiformes > Ceratodontidae > Neoceratodus > Neoceratodus forsteri. The sequence goes on along the minus strand of CM057455.1, from coordinate 652,998,838 downwards.
GTGGTACCTGAGGAGTGGCGGAAGGCGGATGTGATTCCCCTTCACAAAAGTGGGAGCAAGACAGAGGCAGGAAATGTCAGACCTGTCAGTTTGACCTCTGTGGTAGGGAAAGTGACAGAATCACTTTTGAAGGAAAGAACTGTTGAGTACCTATAGGCCAGTGGGGCACAGGACCAAAAGGCAGCATGAGTTCACAGCACGAAGGTCATGTCAGACAAATCTAATTGATTTCTTTGACAGGGGGACCAAAGCAGCAGACCAGGGAGGGTCTGTGGACATGGCCTACCTAGACTTTAGCAAGGCATTTGACACAGTCCCACACAAAAGATTAATAATCAAATTAACCAGCCTGGAAATGGGTTCCAGGGTGGTAGCCTGGCTAAAACATTGGCTGGACAACAGGACACAGAAGGTAATTGTAAATGGAGTCCACTCTGAAGAAAGAGGAGCTACTAGTGGGGTACCGCAGGGTTCAGTACTGGGTCCAGTTCTTTTTAATGTCTTTATAAGTGACATTGCAGAGGAACTAGAAGGAAAAGTATGCCTCTTTGCAGATGATAAAAAGATCCACAACAAGGTTGTTACACAAGAAGGTGTGGAAAGGATGAGAATGGACTTGGTAGAGTTGGAGGAATGCTTTGAAGTGTGGCAGCTTGGATTCAATGCAAGGCAGTGCAACATAATGCACCTAGGAAACAACAACCCAGGGGAAGATTACACAATGGAGGGGGGAGGTAGTAACAACAACAAAAATGGAAAGGGACCTGGGGGTAATGATATCAGATGACCTTAAGGTTAGCAAGCAATGTGAGAAGGCAGTAGGGAGGGCTCAGGGGATACTGAGATGTGTAGGGAGAGGCATCACCAGCAGAAAACAGGAAGTTGTTATCCCTCTGTACAGACAGTTGGCAAGACCCCATCTGAGTACTGTGTCCAGTTCTGGAGACCCCATCTCTGCAAGGACATAGACAGGATGGAGGCAGTTGGGGGGCTAGGATTTCCTGCTCCTTTCCAGTGCCTCCCCCCTTGGCTAGTTTAAAAGCTTGCCAATGAAGTAAACCTATCACCTAGATCCTGGTTCCCTCAGTACAGATGCAGCCCATCATGCCAGTATAGGCTTGCATCACTCCAGGTGGACCCCAGTCCCCAATGAAGCAAACCCTGAGCTCCACACCAGTTTTTCAACCACTGATTGAATCCCATGGTGTGGAACACCCTAGCCTCTCCTATGCCATAGATGGGCAGCACCTCCGAGAAGGTTACCGTGCGTGCTACTTGACTAAGGCCCCTCCCCAATTCCACAAACTTCCTGCACTTCTCTAATCCCTTTCTTAGCCAGGTCATTTGTCCCTAGGTGGACAATGACATCCAGCTCCCTCCCCTGTGCAGCTGCTCTGGCAATCCTGAGGATTCGCTCCCTGTCCCTCCAAGCCATGGCGCCAGGCAGGCACCTTACCTCCCTCTCCCCTTCCTCCCCCAGTTCTACCTTCCTAACAATGGAGTCCCCCACCAGGAGTTGTTTCCTTCCCCTGCATGGTCCCCTGCCACCCTCCTGTGGGTCTCCTGTGGAGGTTCCCAGCATCCTCCTTGGTCTCCACTGCAGGTGCCTCCATAGAGGAACCACACTTGCCAGAATGGCATAGGAATTGTGGCGAGTACCACTGGAGGGATGCGCCTCTGTTCCACCACCTCACCTCCCCGAGCCCACTGTGGTCCAACCTCCTCTTGACAACCTCTGAGGCAACGCAGTGGCACTGGTGGTCCCTGAATGGAAGAGGAGGTCCCACAAATCCTGGCCAACTCAGCCTGGAGATGAGCAACCTCCTCTCTCAGCCCAGAGAGGTGCCTGCAGGTGCAAGAGATCTGCTAGTGGGCTGCGCACAAAGGTCCAGGTGCAGAAAGCCTCCTGACCCAGGGGAAAGTAATGCGTCCCACCTTGCCTGTTTGGTTGTGTCACCATCTGGACCTGGATCAATGGAAAGAATCGTGTCAGAGTCAGACGCACTGTATGGAGCTCCAGGAGATTAATGTGGTATCAAGAATCCTAGGGTGACCAGAATCTATGGGCGCTGTGGTCTCCCAGGTGAGCTGCCCGCCCCCACCAAAGATGCGTCCATTGTGAGTGTGTTGGATGGTTTTGGGCAGAGAAATGGGGCACAGCCACCAGTGGATGGCATTCCACACAGGCTAGGTCACCAAGACTGGTGACCTAGGCATTGGGACCACTGCCAGCCAAACTCCCACTGCAGGGGGCACATCATTCAGGGGCCAACAAACCATACTGGCAGAAGCCACCATAAGCTCTAACAGCCATAGGAAATCCTGGTCCAGGCATGTGCACCTAACCAGAAATGATGGGACAAAGGAAGAAGATCTGATGCCTGGTCTACTGGGAGGGGGGCCTTGGCCCAAAGGGAGTAGAGTTCTGCCCTGATGAACTTGATCTCCTGCAAGGAGGCGAGACTGAACTTGGACGAGTTGACCAGAAGGCCCACATCTTGACAGATCTGGATGGCCAAGTCCTTGGACCACAGCCTCTTTGAATGGTCTGGCAAGCAACCACTCATCTAGGTAAGAATATACCATTATGCCCCTGAACTGCAGGAAGACCACCATCACTACCATAGATTTAGTGAAGACCCTTGGCATGGGTGAGAGGCCATAAGGCAAGATCTGAAACTGGTATAGTACCCCTCCGCATGGAAGCAAAGGTATCAGTGATGGGATGGATGGACTGGGTTGTCGAAGAATGTCACCTGGAGTTCCAAAGAGCAGACCCACATCCCTTGCTCTAGAGACGGAATGATCCAGTTCAGAGTGACCATCTGGAACTTGCACTTCTTTATATACTTACTCAGATCATATAATTCCAGTATTGGGCTCCATCCTTCCATCTGTATTAGAACCAGGAAGTACTTGGACACATAGCCCTGAGTGGGCAGAGTGTCTGGGAGCCACTCTATTGTCCTGCTCTCCAGTAGCTGAGCAACATCAGCCCTCAGCACAGACAGCATGTCCTCTGGCACTCTGACCTCCCAAGAAGCTTGGAGTTGCTATGGCAGAAAAAAAACAAAGTCCAGAGGCAACCCCTTGCCCACCACTTCTAGGACCCACTTGTCTAATTTAATTGTGGACCACTGTGGAAAGAAGTGGTGTGATCAACTCCTGACCAGGAGTTGGGACAGAGACTGCATGGGAGGGGGAAGGTACCCCCAAACCATCACTATGCAGCCTTGAAGGGGGCTCTGGCAGATGGGGCTCTGGAGGGACCTCTGCCATCTCCACTCACTTTTTCTGACTCTGGCCACTGAAGTTGGGTTTCAGATGCCAGGGTTAAAACTGTCCACATTGGGGCTGCTGCTGAGGGTACTGTGGCTGAAACACCTGAAACCAAAATGCCTTTTTGTTAGACTTAGCAGATTTTGGTTCCTTCTTGGATGAAACCATGGAGTCTAGGCTGGCACCAGACTTGTCAGTATGCAGGTCAGATGTCCCTCCTCTCTACCCCAGCGCCAAATAGGTCAGTGCCTAGTAATGGATCATCAGCCAGTTTATGCTGGGTGTCTGCCATGATGGTGGACAACCGGAGCCAAGCCCTGTGATGGCCATATCCATGGCACAGGTGCAGGTGTCACCCATGTCCTAATCCATTTGAAGCTGGTGTTTAGCCAGTATGGTGGCTTGGTCCTGGATCATTTGGGTAGCCTGCTGTTAATCAGCAGGAATCAGGGGAGTGGGAGGACCAGCCCAACAATCCTAAAACGGAATGATCAAAATTAACCATCAAAACAGAATAGCTGGCCTGCCAGAGATCAAGAGAGGTGGCTGCATAGTCCTTTTTGACCACATAGTCTAGTTTATTAGACTCCTTTTGGAGCAGTTTTTCCACGTCTCCCTGGCCTTCGACTTGCAAAAGACAGAATCAGAAGACAAGCCCTCAGCTAAGGGGTGGTCCGAGAAACCTGAAAGGGTGACCATGGGGACCATATACTTGTGGACCATTTGAGCAAGGGGTTCTGTGCAGCATGCTGGATGCTGCTAAAGCTCCAGAGCCAGTCCCAAGATGGCCTCTGTGAAAGGGAAGGCCACCTCTGGGGCCTCATCCCTATCAAGGATGTCAGTGAATGAGTATTAAGCCTGCTTCTGCACCGGCTCCAAGGAAACCTCCATGGACTCTGACATTATTTAGAGATATGCCCCAAAAGAAGTCAAGCCCAACAAAACAGACTGACTGTCTGAGGAGTCTCAGCCTGGCTGCCGGATCCTGCCTGAGTCCATCAAGGACTAACCCTCAGAGTCCAGTGATTCCTCGAACATGCCCTGGACCTTTTTTCATCATGGACAATGCTAGTGCTTTTCACCTGGGTGGTTTCCATCCAGAGACAGCCTGGTAAGCCAGCACTAGAGCAGGACACCTCAGTGGGTGCCCCAAACTGTGTCTGCTGTGGTGAGGGTTCCACCAACAGTGGAAGAGAAGCAGAAGCCATGGTCTGCTGAGTCTGGTGGGTCAACAAGGTAATGGCTGAAGGAGGCCAAAGGGCTGTCAGCACTGGCAGCAGAGTCCGGCCCTTCCCTGCCATAGATTACAGCTGCCAAAAGAGGTCTTCAAAGCAGGGGTGCATACAGTGTATATAGCATTTCTCACCTGAGGATGAGGAGGCTAAAAAGCGTCAAGAGCCACGCCTCCTGGTCGAGCAGGATCAAGACTGCAAATGATGCCTTGACCTTGACCACTGACCTGAGGACTGATGACAGTGCATGTCTATGGGGGGCTCTGAGTAGACAATGTGCTTTGGCAACGAGACCAGTATAGACCATGGAGGCATAACCACCAGTAAAGGCAGCTCCCAAGGTGGCTCCACCAGGGGTACTGACTAAGCCTCATCCTGTTGGTTGAAGACCAGGGGGTTGGGTGAATGGTGACTCCTTACTGACCTTCTCCGACAGTTGGCTGAGCAACTTGAGAAAAATCTCGACTGACTGGTTGACTGGAGTTGAGGTCAAGTGGTCAAGCAAGGTTACTGTGGGAACTTGACCTGCCCCTCGACTGAAGAGAGCTTGATCAAAGTCGAGCGGTTGGGGGAGTCGAGGGAGAAGGAAAAGCATGATCATTCCCAGTCCTACAATGGCGGTGTGTTTTTCTGCTTCTTGTGATGGGGTAGGCTTTCACTTAAAGGTCTAGAGGCATAGATACATTTCTCAGAACTTCTACATAAAAGGCTCTCTGATGCGGGCCTGAGTGAAGAACAATGCCGAGACTGATTAGGTCCCCACCCCAGCTGCCAGCTCCTCTTCTAGGACCTTGAGCTGTGCCACCAACATGGCCACAGCAGAAGCTGGCTTGCGGTCTTACGCCTGTCTAAGAGGAGTTGAACTTTCTATTCTTCGATGAAGGAGGGCAACATGATATGATATTTAGAGCAGTTCCTGATGTCTTGCCTGTTTCATAGCCAATAGACACATGTATCATGCAGGCAGATCCGTGGTTGACATCTTCTGTATGCACCTTATGCAGAACTTGCAGCCAGGTTTCTGCCATTCCATAGTATCTTCATCACAGGAGCTAAACCTATAGACGCAGAGGCAGTAAACAAGTTCTAAAGATAAACTTTTAATGAAAAACTTGCCAAAGAAGATGCTTAAATTAACAGATCCTAATATGCATGCAGAGCTGCGAAGGTGAAGACCTGCCCCTTGAAGTAGAAATATCTGATATCACGGGTCGGAGCTGGAGGATATACCACTCAAGTGGTGGGAGGAGCTTCGCTTGAAGATGTTCTGATGACTCATTTGTCTTCAGCAGAACTGCAAAGCGAGGATAGTGAACTAAATCCACATTTTGAGAAATGGTCCATAATGTCAGATGGGCCCAGGCAGTCACTCAAACCTGTCTAAAGAAGAAGTAAAAAAAAAATTGTAAGCACAGAAAACCCCTCTGGTTTACAAGAGAGGGTGGCAGAGCAGTGAGGAGGGAAAAGGTTTCCTGCACAAGATAGTGGAGGACAGCAGGAAGAGTATAGGGCTGAATGCACAGAAAAGCTAAAAACAGCAAGCAGGGTGGTAAGGCAGGCCAAGGCAGGGACTGAGCTAAGGACAGTGGAGGGGGTGAAGAAGGAAGACAAGACGTTTTGTAGGGGGTATAGCAGGGAAAAAAGGACAATGAAAGAAGGTACTGTAAAGCTGAGAAGAGGGTCTGAGCACGTTGAGGACAACAGATGAAGGGCAGAGATACTAAATGAATAGTTCTGCTCAATATTCACAAAGGGGAAAGATGGATCAGTCCTTCAGGGAAAGATAGGGATAGTGAGGGGGGGGGGAGGGAGGACGGGAGTGGAGATGGTTATGGAGGACAAGGTCCTCAAGGGACTAAAGGGCCTCAAAATTTATAAATCCCCTGAACCAGATGGCATGCACCCCAGAGTGCTGGGAGAGCCGACTGCAGTTGTTGCAGCCCCTCTGGTTGACCTGTTCAACTGCTTCCTGGATACAGGAGTGGTGCCACAAGAGTGGAGTACCACTAATGTAGTATCACCGCATAAGAGTGGGGCAAGGGATGATCCAGAGAACTACAGATTGGTCAACCTGATATTGTTAGTTGTCAAGCTGATGGAAACCATTTTCAAATGACTGTTGGTTGAGTTCTTTGAGGCAGACGGGCTCTGGGATAACAGGCAACACAGATTTAGGTCAGGGAGGTCAAGTCAAATAAATCTGATCATCTTCTTTGACTGGGTTATAATGGGAGTGGAGAGGAGCCAGGCAGCAGATATATTGTATTTGGACTTCAGCAAGGCCTTTGATTTAGACCCCCACAAGAGACCCATCAAGAAGCTTGAGGACCTTGGGGGGAGGGTAAAAAGTTGACAAGGTGGGTGGCAAACTGGCTGTGGGGTGGGGGGAGGAGAACTTAAAGGGTGGTGGTAGGAGGGGAGCACTCAGAGATAAGAGAAGTCACTTGTAGGATTCCGCGGGGATCAGAGTTCGGTTCTGTGCTATTCAGTTTGCTCATAAACGACACTGGGGACAGTAAAAAAGGGCAACATTTTCCTCTCTGTGAATGACACCAAGCTCAGTGGGAGGTTAGACATGGAGAAAGAGGTCAGAGATCTGAGGGAGGACCTTGCAAGGTTTTAAAGATGGTCTGGAATCTGACAACTGAGGTTTAACATAAAACAGTGCAAGGTCATTCAGTTAACATGCTAGAACCCCATAGTCAAGTACAGGCTAGGTGGTGTGACTGTCAAAGTGCCAGAGGAGGAGAAAGACCTGTGGATTCCTATCACAAGCAACCAAAAACTCTATGCAATGTTAAAAGGCACCAACAAGGGCAAATAGGATGCTAGGGTACATAACAAATATATATATATACATATATATATATATATATATACACACTCACATAACATATGTTTGGGGATATATGCAGGGATGAAAAGTAGTATCTGAGGCAGGCAGTGGAGATACCAATGATATCTCCATGTTCCTATGCATCACACTGATATATCCATGTTCCTATAGATCATAGTGTGATACTTCCATGTTCCTATACTTCATTCTTATACATGTGAAGCTATTTCAGTTTGATTTGCACTTTTCCTGCAAGGCAAGCTGCTGTGTGGCTCTCACTTTATGACCTGCAAGCAACCCCCTTCCACCAGGCACCTCTGGCATTTGGTTGATCCTGCCATAATTTTTTAAACAAGTATTTATTTAAATAACTTATCTGGTTGCTCCTGCCAATTTGTCACTGTTTTCCCTTTGGAGGACTTTCACTTTTTATGCTGTCATGTCTCGTAACCGAGTGCTGTTCATTCAGGTAAATGACATGCTAGCAGACACTTTCAGTAAGGCACCTACTCTTCAAAAAGTATGGAGTTTCCAGCTTAAGTTTACTTTGGTTTGTGTAAAAACATGCTGGCAACTGTAGAGAGAGAGAGAGAGAGAGAGAGAGAGGAGAGCGAGGGCAGGAGAGCGACTCGGTGGCTTCACTAAAGTAGACACAAGCCTGAACGACCATTGCTATAGCAACACATGCTCATGCTTGAGTCTACTTTTCAGAAGCCACCGGCTCATTTGCTCTGCCCTCACTCTCCTCTTTCTGCAGTTGACAGCATCGTTTTACACAAACCGAAGTAAACCTAAGCTGCAAAACCCATTTAACTTATTTTTTGAAGAGAAGGTGCCTCACTTAAAGTGTCTGCTAGCATGTCATTTACTCCAATGGACACCGCTCGGTCACACTACAGGAGAGCATGAAAAGTGAAAGTCTTTCTACAGGAAAAGACAAACAAAATGGCAAGATAAGCCAGACAGGTTATTTAAATGTCAGAAAATGGCAGGATCAACAAGATAAGCTATTTTAAATGTCACAAAATGGCAGGATAAACCAGATAGGTTATTTAAATGTCAGAAAATGGCAGGATCAACAAGATAAGCTTTTTTAAATGTCACAAAATGGCAGGATCGACCAGCTACATTATCTAATTATCATGAAACATATGCAAAGAAGCAAGCAGGTAAATTACAATGGGGTTGCACCTGCCCACTTTGTACCCCTCTGGATCCACCACTGCCCAAAACATATGTTGTATAAACAGAACATGACATGGCCTGACTGAAGATATTATATTTATCTTCACTCAGGGCCAGTGACATCATGATATCATTGGCCTCTCATGAAGATAAATATAATATCTTCAGTCAGGCCATATCATATCACCTATTTATAAATATGTAATATGAACACACAAGACGGGCTAGATAAAATGAGAAATGACCTAAGACCACTTGAGGAATGGTCAAGGGTTTGGCAGTTGGGTTTCAATTCTAAGACATGCAAGATAATACACCTGGGACACAGAAACCCAAGAGAGGAATACAGGATTAGGGGGGAGCAGGTTCTAGCCACCACAAGTCAGGAGAGAGACCTGGGGGTTATCATATCCGATGATCTGAAGCAGTGGGGAAGGCAAACAAAATGGTGGGGTGCATAGGAAGGGGCATAACCAGTAGGAGGCGTGTAGTGGTGGAGCCACTGTGTAGATCACTGGTGAGGCCTCATCTGGAATACTGTGTCCAGTTTTGGAGACCGCATCTCAGGAAGAACATAGACAGAATGGAAGCAGTCCAGAGAACAGCAACAAAAATGATACATGGACTGCACTGCAAATCTTATGAGGAAAGACTCAAAGAACTAAGCAGCTATTCACTGGAAGACAGAAGTGCGAGAGGGGATATGACAGAGACTTTCAAATACCTTAGAGGAATAAACAGGGTACAGGAGGGGAGCATATTTCACAGACAAAAGTGCACAAGGACAAGGGGACATAACATGAGGTTGGAGGGAGGGAGGGAGGGAGGCTTAGGGGGAATATTAGGAAGTATTTTTTCACAGAGAGGGTGGTGGATCCGTGGAGCAGCCTACCAGTGGAGGTGGCAGAACGAAAACAGTACAGGGATTCAAAAGTGCATAGGATAAGCATAAAGGCATCCTGCAGTACTGTGGAGTGAGGAAAAGGCAGTCCAGATAAGAGTAGGGACTGCCAAACCAAGTAGGGAAATGGGCAGACTAGGTGGGCTGTATGGTCCTTATCTGCCAACAGATTCTATGTATATATTTATAACATGGGTCTCGAGATTTCTATGCCCTGGTTGGCTGAGAGGTGCCTGTGGCCGTGTCCTTATCAGGGCATATAGTGCCAACAGGCACCTCTTCAGCCAGACAGGATGCTTTACATCACAAATCACTGTGCCTCAGTGTGCCAACATCCAAATTTTAAAAGTATCTCAGCCTAACTGGTCGAACTGGAGAACAGTCACTACCCCACTCCCACCAGTTCAGTCTGCCCCCAACTCTCTGGTCCATCCCCACCCCCAAGAAACCACAGAGCTTTAGCTAATAAAAAATCAGCAGAAGATAAAAAGGTTTAGAAACAAAACTAACCTGTACTGCTGCAATAAAAACAGCGACTGCACCCAAGCCGTGCCAGGTGTGTGCAGGCAGGACACCTCTGACGCCTAAATCAAATAAATGTGTAGACCCGCTCCTTGACTGGCTGTTCAATATGCCAGTTTTTCCAAGTAAAACATTTAATGAAGACTTGCAGGTTTCCCTACAATTGCCAAGCGAGTGGCCCGATCTTACACAACTGTGATTATGAATGCAGTAACAATGGCAGCTGGCAAGGGACACACTCGCTGTAAAGGAAATGGGATGCTCACACTCAAATGAACAGCTGCTCTGCCCGTTCCTCACAGAGACACACTTTACAAAAATGGGGGCATGCCAGTGGGAGATACAGAGTGTGGTGAGAGGGATGACAATCTCTGTCTCTGTGTTGGGGGGGGGGGCATCACCTCCATACTGGCCATCATAAATTACCAATAGGGGGACTATTTTTACTGTTTAAGGAATTAAACCTCAGTTTTTTGGAGGGGTTCTTTAGCTTTTTTTTCCCTTAGTTACTTGGAGGACCCATTTTATAAGTGCAATAACACACTCCGAGGTGCGGGTTATCTCCTGATAAATATATCAACTATGGCTCCCTGTTTTGGAACCCCTACCTTAAAGGTGGCATACTCTGCCTAGAACAAATACAGAGAAGAGCTACCAAAATAGTACCAAGACTTGCCCATGTAAATTACCCAACAAGACTAAAACTCACTGGACTACATTCACTAGAAACTAGGAGGAAAAGAGGTGACTTGCTAATGACATACAAGTTACTTCAATCACCCATCCTTACGAGTCACTGCAGACTTGTTTATTCAACCAGACGGATAGTCCCTAGACTGCATAATAAGCAGTTAAAGGTCCAATCCTTCAAAACCAACAAAAGGGGAGATTTTTTCTCCTTAAGAGCACCAAGGCTACGGAACATCCTGCCACAGGAACTGGTGGATGCATGTAACAAACTCTTTTAAAAATAATTTGGACATCTGGATAAGGGAGAACTTATATTAAGTTCTATAAAGACCCATGTAATGTGGGGGATATCCTCAATAGGCCTTGGCTTTCTTTTGTCCCTTAAACCTAGTAAAACCAAGTAAAAAGCATGCCCAGGTGCATAAGGCACTCAACGCTTAACACACCTGGTCATGCTCTTATCAGGAGATAACCCACAACTCATCGTGTGTTATTGCTTGCATATATAATTATTGCTTGCATATATATATATATATCTATATATATTTATATATAGAGAGCGCGAGAGAGAGAGAGAAACAGATAAGATATATTTTAATATGTCATTTTAATGTCATTTTGTAACCTTATTTTGATTTGAATATTTGTACTTTTGCCAGTTCATTTTTGTTGTATTTTCTGCCAGCAGAGGAAGTTATCAACCAGAAAATGGCTGGGGGATTTAAGAGGGGGAGATACAAATTAAAGGGGAGGGTAAGAGTGTCAGGGAAGGGTGGTGGAGTGTCATGTAACAGAAATAGCATTAACTCGACATTGAGCAGACCAAATATACAACAGTGGCCTTCTTCTGCAGGCAATTTTGAATCTTTGTATTTAATCAATATGTTATCTTACTTAAAGTTTTTGTTCATGTGGAACTTAGGCCCCGTCCGCACTACACCGCTCAGACCCCGTAATGGACAGAAACCGCTACAGCCAGGGAGCAGAACAGTGTGTCCACACTGCAGCAGTAACTAGTACGAGACCGGTGCTGCCAGTCCACGCCTCGGGAACCAGGTGACCGTTACCAATGCGCCCAATCCCACAATGCAGCTCGCGCTGCGCTACAGGCCCGTCCACACTACCGCCAGTAACGTTACCGAGGCGGGACCGGTTTCATAACCGTTGTTGAAACCACCTCATATGTGGTTTCAACAACGGTTACGAAAATGCCTTCTGTAATGTTACAGGTGTGAATGCAAACCATTGCGGTAATGGTTCGGTCACTCTGTAACGTTACAGAGGCGTAGCGTGGACAGGGCCTTAAACACTAATTAGAAACCTTCACGTAGCATGTAGATTTTAAAAACCATAATGCAGCACATAGATTTTGAAAACCATTCCACAGAGGATAGATTTTGAAAACCCTCATGAAAGATTTCTGTGTGAATGCTTTGTAAAAACCGTAGCTCAACATGTAGATTTTGAAATGCATCACGCAGTACATGCATTTTGGAAACCGTCATGCAGCATGTAGATTTTGAAAACTGTAGTGCAGTAAGAATTTATTTTTTTAATATTCAGGTGTTTATGTTCCTGGACTGACCAGGTGGCTTTATTCAGCCCTGTCCTGGGTGCTGTCAGCCAGCCTACTGCCTCTCTCTGGCCTTCCTCCAGATGTCCTTCTGCCGGAGAAGCAGGATGGGCTTTGGCACCTCAGGCAGGGCTTCATGAAGCCCCATCATCAGTCCATTTTCCTCCTTAATTTTCACCCTTCCTGGGACTACAGCAAGCATAGAGGCACATGAACATAGAGGTGCACATGCACTCCAGAACTGCCAGCCCCGTTCCACCCACCTGGCATACTGCTAGCCACTTGAGAGTCAGTGCTACCACCAGACCTCCATCCAGTGGCAACTGAGAGCCAGGATGGCTTGCCACCCCAACATAGTAGAGGAGAGATGCCAGATGATCGCTCAATTCTCTCCCTAGCTGACCAATGGCAACCTGAGCTCATTCCCAAACAATTACATATCAATTCACTCTGGTCAATTTGCTCTGTGAAAACTCACGCCGTACTATTATCTCCATCTTCAATCAGCCCCCTGTACAAATAATTCCCAGACAATTTGTCCCCCAAATAAATTTAATAAAATAAACTCTTGAGGGAGGTGCAATTTGGGAACAAATTGTGCAGGGAGCCAATTGACGCTGGAGTTGATAGTCCAGTGCAAGTTGTTATGAAGCAGATTGGCTGGAACAACTTGACATGTCACCTTCCTGAACTCAGATCACCAGCATGGGAGAGGAAAGGCACATTACAGAGCCTCAGCCCTCTACGCCACTGGGCCCAGCTTAGCAAGAATCATTTTTAAACTGTTGTGTAGATGTTCAAAATATTTGTGCAGCATGTGGAGGAGTGGTGAGAACTAATGACTGCTGGTAACTTGTTGGGAAACCCAGTGTACTGCACCTTTTAAATTTATTTGCTGTGTGTTGCTGACGAAAAAACTGCACTTTTATTTTGAACCCTGCTAAATAAGTAGGAACAGAGCTGCCAGTTTACTCTGGCTACTGTGAGCAACTGCCTGCATTTTTAAAACGTTGTTTTGGGTGTTATTTCCCCAGTACCTGGGCCATGAATGAGTGGCAGACTCACAGGGGCACAGTAACAGATTACTGAACTTAAGTTCGAATTTTTGTCAATTTTACAACTTGTGCAATCCCTGTTATCACTAAATTCCACTTCTGGGTACCGCAGCTATTTAAACAGACTCTGCTGTGAGCAGGGTGAGTGGAGAGAACTAATGACTGCAGGTAACTTGTTGGAGAACCCAGTGAACTGCACCTTTTAAATTTATTTGCTGTGTGTTGCTGACCGAAAAAACTTCACTTTTATTTTGAGCCCTGTTAATTAAGTAGGAAGAGAGCTGACAGTTTATTGTGGCTACTGTGAGCTACTGCCTGCACTTCTAAAACGTTGTTTTGGGAGTTATTTCCCCAGTGCCTGGGCCACGAATGAGTGGCAGACGCACAGGGGCACAGTAACAGACTACCGAACTTGATTAAGTTTGAATTTTTGTCAATTTCGCAACTTGTGCGATCCTTGTCATTGCTAAATTCCACTTCCGGGTATCACAGCTATTTAAACAGACCCTGCTGCAAGCAGGGCGAGTGCGGGCACGGCGCGCAGAGACATGCGCGTCTGCGCATGTCTGCTGTATCCGCTGGGGGCACCGGGGCCAGAAGGACTGAGTAAATCTTATTAGGTAACTGAGGCACATTGCTGCAGTTTATTTACTAAATGCTGTACCTTTCGTTTTACATTATGTCACAAAATAAGGTAAAAAGGGGCAAAACTGCTAAAATAAGAGTGTGCACTCTTTGCAATATGTTTTCTAACGGGACTCCCTGCCCTGAGTTTGTATGTGAGAAATGCAACCTCATTGGTGTGTTACAAAAATAACTCGAATCACTGAAACAAAGATTTGAAACACACAAGGAAATGAGTTTACTTGAAAACTTTATTGATGAAGCACTTGTAAGTACTAGTTTCCTTCAGGTATCTACATTAGGATATCATGGACCTAATAAAAAGGTCATAGACCTTAATAAAGATTCTGAGGAAGTTGTACCCTTTAATGATACCTTGTCTGAAAAGTTTATTACATCTTTACCATTGCATAATAGCTTCAACGTTTTGGCTAATGAATGAGAAGAGCAACAGTTCTCTATAGTAACAGAATTGCCAAACAGTGCTAAGCCACCCCAAACTATATTACCAGATACTGTGCTCCCCATTTCAATCACTTCAAACACACACACACAAAGAACAGAGATACAGTGGTAATTGGAGACTCTTTACTCAGGGGTGTAGACACAGTAGTCTGTGAAGGGAGAAAAGCTTAAACAACAGTTAGCACGCTCCCAGATGATCGTGTTAAAGATGTATTAAGACTTCTTGATGGGCTTTTAGAAAATACTCATGAGCCTTTGGTACTTCTGCATATAGGTACAAATTATTTACCTTCCAATAATCCGTCCTATGTAAAATCTGGGTTTATTGATATCATTAACAGAGTTTTAGATAAAAAGGGTGAGCTAATAATCTCTGGAGCGTTGCCCACTGGAGGGAGGAATACTTACAAAAATAAATCAATTCAGAGCCTAAATATGTGGTTACGCCATATATGTTATGACAGAGGACTGGGGTTTATGGACAATCATATCACTTTTCCCAATAAAGATTGTTTCCAAAAGGAAGGACTGCATTTAAACAAATTTGGCACTAGATTACTGGGAAAAAAGATAAATAAAGTCTTAGCATTTCATTTAAACTGGAAAATGGGGAGGGTGGGAACACAATAGATTTTGATATCAACTGCCAACCTAATAACGTAGAAGGGACAAATCAACTAAATCACAGTGTTTCCCACCCTAGTAAAAAAGCTCCATCATACTCAGTATGGAATGGCTTATTGACCAATGCCAGAAGTCTGGCCAATAAACTAGATGAATTTAAACTCAGGCTGTATGACCAGGACATTCATCTGGCTCTAGTCACAGAAACATGGGGTGCTGATAGTGACAACTGGGATAAAGACATACCGGGCTATAAAACTTTAATTAAAAATAGGAAGTTTAGAAAAGGTGGGTGTGGGGGTGTGGCCATTTATACACATGATGCCATAGAATGCAAGATGACTCAAGATGTGGAAGGCATTGAAGTAGTATGGATTAAAATATATCCCCGGAACAGTGTCACAATAAAATTGGGCTTAGTATGTAGACCTCCCTCTACATTATTAGAAAGTGATAATTAGTTCATGGAGCACATTAGTAATCTTAACCCATCTGACAACATAGTTATTATGGGGGACTTTAATTTGCCCTGCGTAAACTGGATTACACAAAATGAGATTAGTAAAATCAAACAAACATACCTGGATACGTTTACACAAATAGGGCTTGAACAAAAGGTATTATGTGCATCCAGGAACGATAAGATATTAGACATCATATTAACTAACATGGGCAATGATATCACCGACGTTCATACATCAATGCCCTTGGGAAATAGTGACCACCTTTGCGTACATTTTAGGATGCTACGACAGTCAGGATAATCAGGGATGGGAGCTACAGAAAAACTTAATTTTAAAAAGGCTAACTTTACTTCCCTAAATGAACAAATAGCAAAATGGGATTGGGAAGAAGATTTCACTAATAGATCTGTTGAGTGAAAATGGGATTTATTGACCTCAAAGATTAAAAAAGTGATTCAGGACTATATACCTACCTCAAAAAAGTATACTACAAAAAGAATACTACAGAGTTGGATGAAACCTTTTATAAAGAAACTCATAAACAAAAAGAGTAGAATGTTTAAAAATATTACAAAAGGCAACCAGCATTTATTACCAGCATATCGAGCACTGACCAAAAAAATCTAATTTAAAATAAAACAAGCTAAATCAGACCAGGAAATATTTATGGCAACAAAAGTTAAAGACAATAAAAAACACTTTTTTTCTCCCATAGTAATAGTATAAGGGGAAATTCAAATGTAGTGGGGCCATTTGCTAGAAATACGGGAGAACCTACCAATAATAAGGAAACAGCTAATATTCAGAATAAATATTTTTCCTCAGTATTCAATAAATCCGATCTTACTATGCTGAAGGATGTGCAACTATCCATACCTGGGACAGTAAAGATTAATCAACTAGAAGTCCTTGAAAGGCTAAAATCAATGGATATTGATAAATCTCCAGGCCCCGATGATCTCCACCCTAGAGTTTTGAAAGAACTTGCAGACTACATTTATAAACCATTAACAAACATATTCCAACACTCCCTAGATTCTGGTGATATCCCACTTAGCTGGAAGGTAGCAGTAGTTGTACCACTTCATAAACAGGGACCCACATCAAAACCTGAAAACTTTAGACCAATAAGTCTGACTTCCCTATTGGGTAAAATATTGGAAGGGATAATTAAGGACTACATCCAAGAACATTTATCAACTATAGGGGTAATAGACACATACCAGCATGGGTTCGCCAAGAATAGATCATGTTTGACTAATCTATTAGGCTTTTACGAAAAAGTAAATAAAGAGAGATTGACAACAAAAACCCAGTTGATATAATAGTCTTGGACTTTGCAAAAGCTTTCGATAAACTACCTCACTTAGAATTAGCTAACTCACTAAGGAATCTTAAATTATGTTCAAATATTACAAACTGGATTGTAAATTGGTTGACGGGGAGACGGCAGAGGGTGGTGGTGAATGGAGTTTTTTCTGATTGGGCTGGAGTTACAAGCGGCGTTCCTCAGGGGTCAGTGTTGGGGCCGATCTTGTTTAACATGTACATTTCTTCAATGAAAATAGATTTACCAAACATGTGGTTGTCCAAATTTGCAGATGACTGTAGACTGAGAACAGTGGTTAATACCATTGAAAGCAGTATGACTTTACAAGAAGCCCTGTACAATGTCTTTTCTTGGACGACACACGGTAGATTGGAACTTAACATTAATAAATGTAAAGTTATGCATTTGGGACCCAAAAATAGACAATGTGACTACACCCTTAACAAGAAAATACTAACTGTAACCACAAGTGAAAGGGATTTGGAGGTGACTATAAGTAATGATCTCAGATTTAACATGCATTGTAGAAATCAGGTAAGAAAGGCAAATCAGATGCTAAATTGTATTACCAAACACATTTCTAGTAGGACTAAGGAGGTATTACTTCCACTCTATATAGCACTGGTTAGACCACAGTTGGAATACTGTGTGCAAATATGGTCTCCTTTTAGAAAGGAAGACATAAATAAGGTCGGAAGCAGTCCAACACCGTTTTACTAGACTCGTAACAGGCTTAAAACAGATAACCATATGCTCAAAGATTGAAAATACTCCGTTTATACTCACTGCAATACAGGAGAATGAGAGGGGACAGGTGTATGTTGTACAGGGTAACAGGACAAGATAACTACATGTCAGAACTTGGTATAAAGTTTAACCGAGATAGAGCTAGTGGTAGGAGACACTCCTTGCAGTTATGCTCCAACAAATGGAATACGCTGTCTAGGAAGTATTGGTACAGCCAAAGGGTTATTACTTTATGGAACTACCTCCCCTGAGAATGTAATAGCCAGTAAAAATACTGATGTCTTTAAAATTAGACTGGACAATGCAATGAGTGATGAAATCAAATTTAGGTAATATCCATAAATCAAATTAGGAAGCATAAAGGACGTAAGTCTACAAAGCTTGATTTTACCTATGATACCTATGATGTAGATGTGCAAAAATATTGTGTGGGATTCCTGTACAAACATTTTGTTTTTTAATTAATGATATCTAAATATTCACAGACAGAGCAGCTGAGCCGTTAAAACAGCCAATCAGCTGAGGTAATGGCAGCAAAAACTATACATGGGTTCAAGCACAGGAGGGACAGAGTAAGGGATCAGATAGTTATGCAAGGGGGTAGCAGTATGATGGGTAACAAGGGGGGAGTTGAGGGCATAAACACCATCTAGACAATAGGTCCAGGGATATGTTATGGTAACAAAATGAATGGACCAATGATCTTTTTCAGTCAACAATGTGTAACCACCCAGTCCCTGGGGTTACTAGAATCCTATCAGAATTATTGTTAGGAAGGCAGCAGGTAGCTGGTAGGAAGCTCATTAGGGGCTCCTTACATAATGACATCATTGTTTACTCAGCTAACCTGAGGGAAGAATGATTAGGTCATTCAGAACTCTCACAGCAGCATAAGCCACAATCTGTGGATAGCTGCTCTGGGGAGCTTAGAATGCTGAGTTGGAGTTGTAGTTCTGTGTTTTCTGAGTCACGGAGTAAAAAGGTGAGAGCATCAGAAGGACTGCCAGTGGGCTCTGAGGAGCGGGCCCGGGATTTCTCACCCTAGTAGAAGGACAATTCCAGCTTCCAGTGAAGTGCTGGAGATCAGTGTTACAGCAGGATTTCCTGATTTCTACTCCTAGTGAAGTGGAAGGAACTGCTTGTCTTCAGTGGACTCAAGGGGCAATCCCCTGAATCTTCTTTGGTGTTTTCAGCTGCCTTGGATAGAACCTGAAAGAGACTGTTTTGATCAGCTACCCAGGAGAGTGCCTTTCTTTTCTTTTCGTTGTTCCATGCCCTGTGGACGTGACAACCTCAGTGAGTACAGTTCTAAGAGATCAGATCTCTACATTTCTTAGGGGATTTGATAGTCTGGGGTGCATGTGCCCATAGATAAGGCTGGATAGCACCTGTCAGTGCCCCTAATTTCACCCAAGTGAGTAAAGTACTGTTAAATTGTGTACCCAAGCGAGTACAATTTATTTTCTGGTCACCCCAGTGAGTGTCGAAGTTAAAGTGTGGGACCTCTAGCACTTCAGTGGGGAATGGGGGTTTCAATAGTGTAACCCTGAAGAATGGCAGCAACTGTCGGTTGGGGCCAAGGGTGGGAGGAACGTCACTGAAGTGCTTACAGAGCAGGGCTTCCTGGTTCGTAAAGGACACCAGTATTTTCACCTGAGCAAGGGCCAAGCTGCAGGTTAAGGTGTGTGACTGAGTACCACTAATGTGCACCTATGTTCGAGAAGAGTTCTGAGTGTGTGGCTTAGATTCACTAAAGAACACTCAGGAAGGAAATGTTTATGTGCATGGCCAGGTGTCCACTAAAGCATCTTTTGGGAATTTGGGAAGAAGATTGCTCTGTTGTTGTTCATGAACTGTACTGCATGCAAGGAGAGTTTGTGAACTGTACCTGCCCACCCTGGACCGACCCTTGGGGGTCCACTTCTGCTTTTACTTTCCATCTGTTGAATAAAGCCATACTGCACAATCCCAGTTACTGTTATGGACATTCTGATTATTGCTTCTGGTTCTGTGGATTTACTGTGGCCCCCTCAGCAGGTTAGATCTGGTACATGCGTGTGGGTTTCCTGAAAGCAATCACAGCCCCTTAGGGAATTTTGTGTTGACCCAGACATTTAGGTGCCATTCTAATACACATCCCTGTTTGTGCTAAACTGGACTCCCTGCTGGTGTTTTAGGCCCTTTGTCCTAGCCAGCTTTTAAAACAGACGTTTTTTCTCTCTCTCTCTCTCCCCAGCTGTGAACTACCGCTTATAAGGGCTCTCTTTTTGGAACCGAGACAGACCCAGCCAGCGGGTGGGCAGCGTTCCCTAGCCGCCACCTGAAACCACAACCCTGGACTCTTGGAGCAGAGAGGTATGGCAAAAGCCGCAACCAATTGGAGTTTGAGCGCCTTTTTTGTGCCACGCTCCGATTGGTCCACTGTCTCTCTGCATTGATATAGCCTATGCAGAGTCTGTTAATTTGTACTAAGATTTTAAAGTTATACTGTTAAACTGTGAAAATTGTGGGGACTGCTGCTTTAACTTGAAGTGAAATATTTGCTCAGTGTGGGTTTCATGAAAGTAATCACAGCCCCTTAAGGAATTTTGTGTTGGCCCAGACATTTAGGTGCCATTCTAATACACATCTCTGTCTGTGCTAAATCGGACTCCCTGCTGGTGTTTCAGGCCCTTTGTCCTAGCCAGCATTTAAAACTGATGTTTTTTCTCTCTCTTCCCAGCTGTGGACTACCGCCTGTAAGGGCTCCTGCCTGGAGCTGAGGAAGACCCGGCCAGCCAGGTGGGTGGCGTTCCCCAAGCAACTGCTGTTCCCCTGACCAGGACCTCTTGGAGAAGAGATGCAGGCAAAACATAGGAACATAGATTTGACGGCAGATAAGGACCGCTTGGCCCACCTAGTCTGCCCATTTCCCTACCTAACGGATAGCTGCAGATCCTAGTTAACCAACAGCCTACTTCCACCTACCCCCCACTAGAATTGCCTTATGTATGTCCCATGCATTCTTGAATTCACCCACTATTTTTGACTCTACGACCTCCTCAGGAAGGCTGTTCCATGTATCTACAACCCACTCTGTGAAGAAATACTTCCTCACATTACCTCTCAGCCGTCCCCCCTCTATCTTCAAATCGTGCCCCCTTGTTTTTGCACATCTCTTTTTCTAAAAGATGCTACCCTCTTGGACTTTGTTGATTCCCTTGAGGTATTTGAAAGTTTCTTTCATGCCCTCCTCCCCCTCCTTTCATCAAGGCTATACATCTTTAGTTCTTTTAATCTTTCTTCACATGTCTTCTGATGCAGACCCTGCATCATTTTGGTTGCCCTCCTCTGGACAGCCTCCACCCTGTCTATGTCTTTGCGGAGATGGGGTCTCCAGAACTGTACACTGTACTCCAGATGTGGTCTTACCAACTGTCTGTACAGAGGGCCAACAACTTCCTGTTTTCAACTGGTGATGCCTCTTCCTATGCATCCTCATATCCCCCCAGCCCCCAGCCCTCCTTACTGCCTTCTCACATTGCTGGCCCACCTTTAGGTCATCTGATATGACTACCCCCAGGTCCCTTTCCATTTTTGTTGTTGTCAATATCTCACCCTCCATTGTGTACTCTTCCCCTGGGTTTTTGTTTCCCAGGTGCATTACTTTGCACTGAATCTAATCTGCTATACATTTGACCATTCCTCCAACCTTGCTAAGTCCCTTTTCATCTTTTCCACCCCACCTTGTGTATCAACCCTGTTGCAGACCTTTGTGACATCTGCAAAGAGACTTACTTTCCCTTCCAGTCCCTCTGCAATGTCACTTATAAAGACATTAAAAAAGACTGGCCCCAGTGCTGAACCCTGCGGTACCCCACTAGTAACCCTCCTTTCTTCACTGTGGACTCCATTTACTATTACCCGCTGTGTCAACATCTTCATCAGTGACATTGCGCAGGACCTAGAAGGCAGAATTTCACTGTTCACTGATGACACAAAGCTCTGTAACAGAGTAGACACACCAGAGGGTGTAGACAGAATGAGAAGGGACTTGCAGAAACTTGAAGAATGGTCAGGGGTTTGGCAGTTAAAATTCAATGCAAAGAAGTGCAAGATAATGCATATGGGGCACAAAAACCCTGGCACAATATAACAGTTGGGAGGTGAGGATATAGCATGCACCAAGCAGGAAAGGGATCTTGGGGTTATCATCTCTGATGACCTCAAGGTAGGGAAACAGTGTGACATGGCAGCAGGTAAAGCAAATAGGATGCTGGGATGCTTAGGCAGGGGCATCACCAGTAGGAAAAGGGAGGTCATGATTCCACTATACAAGACACTAGTGAGGCCCCACCTGGAGTGCAGTGTACAGTTCTGGAGACCTTACCTATGTAAGGACATAGACATGGTAGAGAAGGTTCAGAGGAGGGCAGCAAAGATGGTACATGGATTGCATCACAAGTCCTATGAGGACAGGTTGAAGGAATTGAATATGTACTCCCTGGAGGAGAGGAGGGAGAGAGGGGACATGATAGAGACATTTAAGTATCTTACAGGGAGGAACAGGGTGCAAGAATACACTATTTTTAAGTGAAAAGGATGTTCCAGGACTAGAGGGCATGGGATGAAGTTGGAGGGAGGACAATTCAGAGGAAATGTGAGGAAGAATTTCTTCACAGAATGGGTGGTGAACAAGTGGAACACCCTGCCTGAGGAAGTGGTGGGGGCTGAAACAATCACGGGATTTAAGAATGCATGGGATAGACATAAAGGAATTCTGGAGGTCAGGGGTAAGGGGCAATAGAGTTCTAGGAAAACATAAACTGAAGTTACAAACTCAAATGGGCAGACTAGGTGGGCCATAGGCCCTTATCTGCCAACACTGTCTATGTATCTATGTGTCCTGTTGTCCAGCCAGTGTTTTACCCAGGCTACCACCCTGGGACCCACTCCCAGGCTGGCTAATTTGTTTATTAATCTTTTGAGCAGGACTATGCCAAATGCCTTTCTAAAGTCTAGGTAGGCCATGTCCACAGCCCCTCCCTGGTCTACTGCTTTGGTCACCCAGTTAAAGAAATCAATTAGATTTGTCTGACATGACCTTCCCACTGTGAATCCATGCTGCCTTGGGTCCTGTGCCCTACTGGCCTCTAGGTACTCAACAATTATTTCCTTCAAAAGTGATTCCATCATTTTTCCTATCACTGAGGTCAAACTGACAGGTCTGTAGTTTCCCACCTCTGTCTTGCTCCCACTTTTGTGAAGGGGAATCACATCCACCCTCCTCCAGTCCTCAGGTAACACACCATCCTCCCATGATTTATTAAAAAGGGTAGTCAGTGATGTTACTAGTTCTTCCCTTAGTTATTTTAGAATTCTGGGGTGAATCCCATCAGGCCCCACTGTTTTATCCACCTTCAGTTTTAAGAGTTCTTTCAGAACCCTTTCTTCTGTGAAAGGACTAATATCAACCCCCCTATTGACCGGATTAGGTATTTCCCCCTGCTTTTCCACTGTGAATACTGAGCAAAAGTATTCGTTCAGTATCCCTGCTTTTCCACTGTTGTTCTCTGCCCAACCACCTTCCTCTTTGTTCAGCCTCAGTATCCCTACCTTAGTCTTTCTTTGCTCCCTAATGTACCTATAAAAGGTTTTATCCCCCTTCTTAACCGAGTTGGCTATCTTTTCCTCGGTTTGGGCCTTTGCCATTCTGACTGCCTTCCCCGCTTCCTTCTGCTTTAACTGGTACAGTTCTCTGTCCTGCTCCTTCTGTGTTTCCTTATACTTTCTGAAGGCTATCTTTTTCTCCTGTACCTTCCCCGCCACTTCTTTTGAGAACCATAGTGGTTTATCCTTTAGTTTTAATTTGTTTATTTGCTTCACACAAAGGCTTGTTGCCTCTGTGATGGCAGTTTTGATGTTTCCCCATTATTTCTCCACCCCACCTTCTTGCCTGTTTGCTACTGCTTTTCTGAGGCACTCTCTCATTTTGACAAAATCAGCCCTCCTGAAGTCCAGTACCTTTACTTTTGTGTGGCTTGACTCTACAGCTAAGTTTATCGTGAACCACACTGTTTCGTGGTCGCTTGTTCCCAGATGGCTACCCACTTCAAGATCAGAGATCCTCTCTCTGTCCCCATTTGAGAGTACCAGGTCTAAGATTGCTCTCTCCCGAGTGGGTTCCAAAACTAGCTGTCTCAGGCATGCCCCCTGTAGGGCAGCGAGAATGGCCCTGCTCTTGGATGTGGCTGTAGCAAAGGTGCTCCATTCAACATCTGGTATATTCAGGTCCTCCATCTGCAATATATCCCCTTTCTCTGCCATCCCAAGGATGCCTTCTATCATTTCCTTGTCCATTTCCTCCCCCTGAGACAGGGGTCTGTATACAACCCCTGTGCGGACTGTGGAGCCATTTCCAGTCTCCAGGGTGACCCACAGTGCCTCCTCTCCTCCCTGTTTACCCTTTAGTTCTGTTGCTTTGATCCCTTCCTTTACAAAGAGAGCTCCTCCTCCTCCTCTTCTTCCTTCCTTGTCCCTCCTGTAGCTTGTGTACCCTGGTATATTGACATCCCAGTCATGGTTCTCTGTGTACCATGTTTCTGTGACTGCCACAATATCCAGGCATCCCTCTTCCATCAAGGCCACCATTTCAGGGAGCTTTTTACTTAGACTATGGGCATTGGTACTAATTACCCTCAATTGTTTTATGGCTTTATTTCTTTTTGCCCCATCCCTGTCCCTACTGCCTTTGCCTTTTTCTCCATTTACCCCTGCTCTTCTCCCTATCGGCTGCTCTGTCTTGGTGTTCACCTCACTAATTACCCTGATTTGTTTGGGGGGGCTAGGATTTCCCTTCTCCTCTTCAGTGTCTCCCCCCTTGGTAGTTTAAATGCATGCCATTGAAGCATTTAAACCATCACCTAGGATCCTGGTTCCCCTCCAGGATAGATGCAGACCATCGCGCCTGTAGAGGTCTGCATCCCTCCAGGTGGAGCCCCAGACCTAATGAAGCTAAATCCCTGAGCTCTGCACCAGCTTTTCAACCAGTCATTGAATCCCATGGTGCAGAGTGCCCTAGCCTCATCCATGCCATAGGCAGGTGGCACTTCCGAGAAAGTTACCGTGTGTGCTACTTGTCTAAGGCCCCTCCCCAACTCCATAAACTCCTGCTGCTCCCATTCTCTGCCAGGTCATTCGTCCCTAGGTGGATAATGACATCCAGCTCCCTCCCCCTTGCTGCTGCTCCCACGGTCCTGAGGATTCGTTTCCTGTCCCTCCAAGCCTTGGCGCCGGGCAGACACCTTACCTCCCTTTCCCCTCCCTCCCCCAGTTCTACCCCCCTAACAACTGAGTCCCCCACCAGGAGTTGTTTTCTTCCCCTGTGGGGTCCTGGGCCACCCTCCTGTGGGTCTCCACTGTGAAGGTTCCCAGCATCCTCCTTGGTCTCCACTGCAGGTGCCTCAATAGAGGAACCATGCTTTGCCAGAGTGGCGAATGAATTGTGGAGAGGCACAATTGGAAGGATGCACCTCTGTTCCACCACCCTCACCCTCCCTGAGCCCACTGTGGTCCAACCACTCCTCTTTCTTGGCAACCTCTGAGGTAGTGGTGGTGGCCAGGGTGGTCCCTGGGTGGGGGGGAGCAGGTTTCCCGAATCCTTGCCAGATCAGCATGGAGACGAACAACCTCCTCCCTCAGACCAGAGATGTGCCTGCAAATAGGGCAGCAACGCAGTCTCCAGAATGTCTCCTGGAAGACTGCTGCTCCACAGCCAGTGCATTGCACCGCTCTCCACATGTCTGTGTCCCTTCCAGTTACAGATGCTTTTTTGGTTTTTTGTTCTTGTTTTAGCGTGTGCAAGCTTGTGAGTGTCTCTACCCCCTATTCAGTGTGCTGTGCCTTTAAGGATATGAACAGGTGTATGTTGTTAGAAGTTTTGGGGAAGTGATGTCAGAGCCCCTGCTGTAAAGGAAGTTATGCGCTTGGGGTGGGTGGGTATAAACCTACGCTGTCCAGAAACAATAACCTACAACTCTTACCCTCCACCCCGAGGACTGCCTTCCTTCCTTTCAGACACCTATTTCACAAAGGCTAAGTAACATGTCTAGTTACAACTGACTGCAAATATCTCCCAGGTACAGTTCCTCCCTGGCAAATTAAAGTTAAAACTAAGAAAAGTCCACCTCAAAAACAGAATCAATACCAGTTACTTACACAGGTCCAAAAAGTAATAATTCAGTTCAGTGTTGTCTAGAAAATAACCTCCTTGATTCAAGGAAGCTGTGGCTGCTTTCTCACTCTCCCTGTCTCAGTCTCAGCACCTTTTCCACCTGCCCACCCATCCCCTACTCCCACCTCTTATTAAATAGACCTTCTTCTCACCCTCTTTGCAAAATACACGCCCACTAAATCTTCTACCCTATGATATATTACCCTTGTCCGCCCTTGTCTCTACACCACCATCTTTAGTTAAGTTGGATTCCTAGACAGGCTGACATACGCTTCCAGCCACTATATACCTATTCTGATTGAAATACTTTCCATAACTTTATCATACTCTTACTTCTGGTTCAACTGGTTTACCTCCTTTACTTGACAGTCTAGCAGTCAGACCCTGTCCTTAACAGCCACCATGGAAGCAAGACTGTGGCTCTTTCTTCTGTTCCTTTTTTATCTAGATCTAGGTGAGCATTATCAATCACCTCAAGCGGATACGTCGGGCGAATGTATCTTTACTCTGCCCTGCTGTGGGTCAAATTTAGACTCATATAACTACATATGTTTGCATAACTTCCCTAAGATTCAGCAGCACTCTTGGCCAACTTATAATGGCGGGACTAGGGCTGAGTCATCCAAGAGGCATACAATACCAGCTTCCGTTAATACTGAACCCGTCCTGCTCTTTACAGTCAGGCTGCTAGTCTTCGCCACACTAGGACAGCAAAGTAGTAATGCTGGGAACACTTCTACCCCAGCAGAGAGCTTACGAAGACATGCCAAAACAAGAATCCATAAATTATCCCTTGGGGCACTAAGAAAGCTATTGCTCTTGTTGCTTCTGTGCTCTAGTAACATAGAGCTTAATCCTGGACCCCCTGAGGATATCACATTGCCATCAGACCTAGCCAAGCTCAAAGGCATGAGCTTCCTCCACGTCAACATGTGCAGCCTATTGAAAAAGATCACCATGATCCAGGCATGGGTAAACCATACCTTAACAGATGTCCTGGTGGTCTCTGAAACCTGGCTTAAGCCTGCCACAACTGACAGGGAAATCAACATACCAAACTATATGCTAGTTAGAGCCAATAGGCAGTCTAGATGCCGAGGAGTAGCCATCTATGTGAAGGACAATATTATGGTAACCTGTATACACTCCACAACTGTGGTACATGAGTTTGAATGCCTATCCCTTAAGGTGGTAAGCTCGTAAACCTCTTCCTTGTATGTGATAGGATGTTATAGACCTTTGTCAGCTGCTCTTCAACTTCTGACACATCTAGGTATTATACTAGGGGAAAGAGTAATTAGAAACCATTATACTAGGGGATCTCAGCTTGGACTGGCTCTCTAAAACCTCTTCTCCTCTTACATCCTTTTGTGCCAATCATGGAGTAACGCAGCTTATCAATGAACCAACGCATATCGACAAAAAGAACCCTAGCAAGAGTACACTGTTGGATGTCATTATGGTGAGCAAGCCACACCTGGTCTCGCATGCAGGTGCCTTCTTTAGTGACATTAGTGACCATTGTTTCATTGCTAGTGTAAGATCTACTAGCATACCCTCATCCCCGTCAAAGTTTGTTCTTAAAAGATTAAGGTGTAAATTTGACCCCTCTGCCTATCTTGATGAACTAAAGTATTTAACCCGCTGGCAAGATTTCTACTATGCGAATACAGTCCAACTAGCGTATGACATCCTTGACAAAATAATCATAGAGGCCCCAAATAAATATGCCCCATTACTCAAAGTATGTGTAAGAAACATAGTGTGTCGATGGTTCCCTCCAGATCTTAAAGATGCACTGTTAGAGAGGGATAAGCTGTGAAAAAAGCACGATGTACTAAGGCACTGTCTGATTGGTGCCTGTTTAAAAGAGCTAGGAACATATACACCAAGAAAGTTAGGGAGGCTAAAGCTAGATATTACCGTACTGAATTGGACTCTTCTACTAAGAACCCTGTTAAATTCTGGAACCCATCAAGGACCTATCTGGCTATACACCTGGAAACTCGCTTCCAGGTAAGATCACTTCTGACAATAATATTATTAGCAATAGAGGGGAGGTCCTTGACTCATTTAACAACCATTTCACAGTAGGATTAGCATTTGACAACTCCCCAGCGTGCTTGGTACTCAATCCACTGAAACTCCTGTGGCAAACCCTCTGTTCTCTCTACAGCCTGCCTCACTGAAACAGGTTGAGGATATGCTGTGCCTGCTGGATGTAAAAAAAGGTGCAGGTGTGGATTATCTTGACCCTTACTTCCTAAAGATTGCTTATCACATTCTAGCGGTACCCATAAAACACTTATTCAACCTTTCGTTGTCCCAAGGAACCATTCCCTCTATCTGGAAAACAGTGCATCTAATTCCATTATTTAAATCAGGGGACCCTTGCAATCTAAATAACTACAGACCGATCTCCATTCTTCCTGTGCTGTCAAAAATGCTGGAAAAAATTGTAAGCTTACAACTGAGATCTTACCTGGATACCACAAATCTTCTAAATCTTGCACAATCTGCCTTCAGAGCCAAGAACAGTACTATTACAGACTTGGCAAAAGTGACTAGTGACTGGCAGAGAGATCTGGACAACAAGAACTTTGTATGCGCTGAGTTTTTGGACCTGAGTAAGGCATTCGACACAGTCAATCATAGTCTGCTACTCTCAGCCCTGAAATCCATATGATTAGATCCACTATCCCTGTGATGGTTCGCCAACTACCTTTCCAGCTGCGTACAGCAGGTTAAGGCTGAAGGCGAATTATCACCTCTTAAACCTTGCTAAGAGGTGTACCTCAGTGTTCTATTCTTGGTCCCATACTTTTTGCTATCTATGTTAACAACACTGATGACAATGTATCCACGGCCACGGTCCACCTATTCGCAGATGATACGGTGATTTACCTGAGTCGTCCGTCACCAGAAGCCACGTGTAGTGACCTTCAAACCAAATTCAACCAGCTCCAAATCCAGCTCCTAAACAAAAAGGTCCTGTTGAACGTGAAGAAAACTAAGGTGATGCTTTTCTCTCCCTACATATATGCAGTACACCTGGCTGCCTCAGGACCCCTTCCTCAGATAAATATAATTCTAGGAGAAAATCTAGAATTTGTTGCAAAATTCAAGTATTTGGGAGTCAGGCTCGACAACACGCTTTCCTTCACAAATCACATTGAGGAATTACTAAAAAATTTGTGTCAGAGGCTTGGTCTATACTTCAGGATCAGCCACTATCTCTCAAGCGATGCCAAATTAAGATTGGTCCAAGCAACATTTCCCTAGGTGATTGACTATGTGGACTTCCTGTACAGCCACTGCCCTTTCTTCTACCTTGTAAAACTAGACACACTTTACCATAGAGACCTGGGATTTATTACAGGACTTCCTTTTACCACGCATCACTGCTCCCTGTACTCAGCAGTGGGATGGACCTCACTGCAATTTAGGAGGAACAGAAATGTGGCTCTATGGACGTACAGGGCCATATCCAATCATCCTCCTCAATATGTAGCAGACTGCCTCCCGCTAAGCACACTAAGCAAGTATGCCCTGAGAAGCTACTCCTCTATACTACTGAAGGTACCCAAAGTTGATTCTCGCTTTGGAAAAATGGCCATTAGTTTTGTACTGCCTTCCTTGAGGAACAATTTACAGAAAACAATAAAACTTTGTGCACCTATATCCGTCACTTCCTTTAAGTCCCTTTACTCAAGTCTATTTAAGGAACAATGCAATGCTTTACACACTATTATTCTGAACTTTTGGCCTAAGCACCAGCTCTGCCTGGCTATCTACTATTAACTAGGCCTATTCTCTGCCTAGCATTCTTCAACAGGATTTGGAGAAAGGTAAAAGGGAAATTGTTTAACCAGGAAAGGCACACTAAGCTGAAGCTTGTTTCCAGGTGTGACCTGGGAGCACAAGGAAGTTAAGTGACTTGCTCAGGGTCACACAGTATGCAAGTGGGGGCTGTGGGATTCAAACCCTGGTCTCCAGGTTTGCAGCTCAGATCTTTAAACCACTGCGCTATACTGCCTCCTGTATGCTTCCTGTTCTGCACATCACATCCCAGGCTGGCTATTCCCCATCTTGATAGTTGGTATTTCTGTCCTTACCAACTCACTCCCTGTCCCTCTCTTCATATCTCCCAAGTCTCCTGCTACCCCCAAGCTCACCCCCTATTCATTCTAGTCCCCTTATCCCTCCCTTAGTAGTCCCCTTTCCTACCCATCTGCCATCCTCTGTCCTCACCCTCTATTTATTTCAGTCCCCTCTCCCCTTAGTAGTCCCCCCTTCCTATCCAACTGCTATCACTTGCCCAGTATTCCCTCCTCATTCTCTCT
The DNA here is from genome assembly GCA_016271365.2 of Neoceratodus forsteri. Taxonomy (NCBI): domain Eukaryota; kingdom Metazoa; phylum Chordata; order Ceratodontiformes; family Ceratodontidae; genus Neoceratodus; species Neoceratodus forsteri. The sequence goes on along the minus strand of CM057455.1, from coordinate 652,968,756 downwards.
TTCCCGACTTACACAATAGCAGCCACTCCTCTTCCTACTGCTTTGGTGTGATGCCTATCTAAACAATGATTATTCAATTTTCTCTTATGTATATATGTTATTGCTAACTGTAAATGAAATATGCCGTTATGCTGATTACCTGGATTACAGATGTTTTCCTTGTATTACCTTGTATTCTCTGTATATAGATGGCACTGTATGTGTATGTGTACTGTTATGTATAATTGACCTACCCAGGTCCATCTTGCAAATGAGCTCTGCTCAACAATGTCTGCATGGATAAATAAAGATTTGATTGATTGATTGATTGACATGCCTAGCAGCCTCCACCCAGGACCTGGGTTGTGTCATTTACATAAGGTTCATGTTTTGTTTCTGTACCCCCACCTCTCTCTTCCTCTAAAAAATGAGCCAGGTATACATCCTAATGCCAATGGTGGTACCTTCCTGTTTGTAAAGTGAATTGGTAGGCCAGTATATGGGCACCAGTGTTTCCAGATTTTAATGGGAGGTATGCACACTAGTTAAGAAGTGGCCTGGGGGTTACAAAAAATGGGGCTCATCCTGGGATATTTAATTTGAGGTGAGAGACATGCTGAGGGTATGTCCAGGATCTTTCTGTCTGGTGGTGGTGCCCCAAACAGAAGATGGTTACCAGAAAGCAAGTTGTGCCAAGTAAAATGCCACCTGTCTTTTGCTGCTCGAGTTTATGTGGAAAAGAAAGCGGAAGAATTTGCTGCTTGTGTGTTTACTTTGAAACTGTGGACTGAGAAATAATTGCCCTTGCCTTGTGGAAAAAATGCTTAAAAAACTGTTTAAAAGTTGCATATTTCCTAAGAAAAGTATTTGTGGACTTAAAAGACAGTGTTTTCTAAGTGCTCAGAAAGTTTCAAGTTTGTACAGTGAAATTTGGAAGAGTCGCTAAGGAAAATGCACCACGTACTGAGTGAAAATACCTTAAAATGCTTGCCCTGCTGAAATTTCAAGTCGAGAAAAAAAAAGTGGCAGTTTGCAGTCAAAATTTTGCCTTCTCAATGACTGCTATGCAGGGCTGCAGCAGAGAGAGAGAGAGAGAGCCCATTTACATGGCACTGTGTGATTGGTCCCAGTGCACCTAAGCCCCGCCCTTGCCCAAGTCTCTGCTGGTGGAACATTCGTGAAGGAGCAGCCTGCAGTGTGTGAGCAGCTTGTAATTCGTGCAGCAGGAAGGAGGAATCACTTACAGCAAAAGCACTTCTGCAGCAGCAGTTTTTCTGACTTTTTCACAAATAATCCAGACACAACCCCTATTCCGACTGTCTGGAGAGTGATCGTAGCAATGATCGGTGGGACCACCAGCCCGTTTCACCCCAGAGGCCTTCTTCAAGTTGGCATCAGGCCGTATTCCATCGACGGTGAAAACCTCCTACTGCTTGTAAGTACCCTGTGCAAAAGTAAATGACTGGTGTTAAGGTTGGCAAACCGTGTAAGAACTTGAGCAACTGCAGCAAAAGTACCGAAAGAGAATTTTGTGAACTGTTGAATCTTGGACATTGTGTGTGGAAGTGCTGTTTTCAAAGGAAGTGAACTTTAATACAAATAATTCCTCTGGTCCAAGTGCTTGTAAAGTAATGGATTGAGAAAAAGTAAAATAAACTTGTGCTTGAGAAAATCAGTTGAAATGCAAAAGATCCTGACAGAATCCTAGCAATTTTTAACTGAGTGTGTTGCAAAGTTACAGTCTCCATGTTGGGGTGTAGCCAGCAATGTACAAAAAGCAGCTACATTCTAGCTCAGAGTTTTCAAACCCAAAACAAAGTTTCAAATGGTTACTTGCTAAGTTGTGGAATACAATTGCTGCAGCCAGGCAGCCTGTTTGTGAACTTTTTCCAGTGTGTTAAAACCAAATAACTGCGTGCTTGCAAACAATAGTAATTTTGGGACTTGTGTGTTTGACTTTCAGAATATGGCGCAGCAAACCCCTCACTACCCGCTCCATGCCAGAGTGTGGGGAACCCAACAAGAACAAGAACTAGCCCATTCTGAGCAACTGTACAACTGTTCAACAGCAACAGGGAGGCAGTATAGAGCAGTGGTCTAAGGCTCTGAGCTGCAAATCTGGTGACATCCAGCAGGCCAGACCTGGGTTTGAATCCTACAGCTTCCACTTGCATACTGTGTGACCCTGAGCAAGTCACTTAACTTCCGTGTGCTCCCAGGTCACACCTGGAAACAAGCTCTGGCTTAGTGTGCCTTTCCTGGTTAAACAATTTCCCCTTTCCCACCCGCTGAGGTGGCTTTGCCAAACTATTTAGTTAATGTGTGCATGGTATGCCTAAAACCAGGAAGAGATGTTCCACCTATTCCTCTTTGCACAGACTGTAGAACACGACTTGGGATGAGCATGGCAGGTGGCACAAGGGTAGCTAAAGTGAAATGCATCTGTTTAGCTCCAACTTGGACACAGACAGGGGACCCTGTAGAATCGGAACAGCAATGACAGGCTGGTTGCAGTAAAAGTGACCCAATGGAGTCTGTAAAGGAGTTTCTGGACATTGTCTGTGCAGATGCTTTGCAAGGCCCAGAAGAAGTGAAGTGTTCCACACCACAGAGGGTGGAACTGGATACTGCCAGTGCAGGTTCAGTAGATCCATGGGTGGAAGGCCCAAGTCCAAGCCTCATGGGAGAGTCCAAGGTGGAGGAAGCATGTCATTGGGAGGACAGTGCCTCCAATGACAGTGGAGAATGGACAGTTATGGGGGTTGGCACAATCACCAGCTCATGGGCAGAATGTGTGGAAGAAGAGGAAGCAGCAATGGCTTCAGTGGGACCTCGTGAATCACCATTGGCCTGGGCTTCCATGGAGCCTCCTGATGTCCATGTGGAGGAAGGCTCAAAAAGTGTGCCCTTGAGCGCAGAGGTAGACTGCTCTTGCTCTGCACTAAGTGTTCGTGACAGGTTCAAGCAGGAATGGCCACTCCCAAGCCATGATTCTGGTCGTGAGTTAGTTAAAAGCAGCAAAGAAGAGAGAATTGTACATAGACGAGCTGAGGCCAAGAATGGACAGTCGTACCATTTCTACCATAGAAAGATAAGGGAAGAAACTGAGAAAGAAAGGCATGCCTGGTTGTGGGAGGAAGCCAACCTGCACCCTTGAGTAAACAAGTGGGTACAAATTAAGGTGTGTAATGAGACATTGCAATTCTGGAGGCATTGTGGGCCTTGTTGATCAACTCTGTAAGAATAGTGGACAAAGCTGGCCAAGAGATGTTCTATAATGTTCACATGGTTCGTCCAGATGGGGAGACAGTCTATGCCCCAGATCCAGAATGGTACTACCCCAGAAATTTGTGCCATTCTTGAAGACTGTGACCACTTGCCAAAAGCGAATACAGCCATTGCCAGTTCAGCCATCTGCCACCGAAGAGGCAGCAACCCAGGATGGATGTGCCTTTCTTCTGGTGATCCAGGTTTGTCTGCAGTAGCATCCAGGTTCGGCTGTGGTAACATCCAGGTTCATTAGCCCAACAGGTTCGGAGAAGATTTCCAGTCTGGGTCCAGTAGGAGGTCATGGAAGCATCTGATCTGAAGAGTTCATCCACCCAGCAGTTGAAGATCATCAGGCCACAGATCCAGAGAGGTGATGTTGACATCCTTTTGTCACCAAGAACTGGTAAGAGACCTTTTTCATTTTTAATTTAACTGTTTCCTGTAAGTTTGAAGATTCTTTGGAATTATGGTCTTCAACAGACTATCCATATAGACTGCAGTGCTTGCAGGCCTTGTGCCTGCTGCAGAACTGTGTTTCAGCAGGCTCTGGCCTAGGAGAGACTCTAGTCGTAGTGCTTCGGCACTCTGGACTCCTCCTTTGTTTCGGACATTGCAGGGATCCCTCCCTCAAATGTTTTGCAAATGTTTTTATGTTTTCTATTTTTGTACTTTTGTAGAAAATCCTTTTAAAAATGCTTTTTGGTGTTATGCAGTATCCAGTGGGACAGTTTTGGTCACTGTTTTTAGCTTTACAGGTTGTAGTTGTGTGCAGAAATGCTTGTTTTTTATTTGTAGTGTTTTCTTTTGCCATTGTTCCTGGAAGAAGACAATAAGACCTAAAGAGGATTGGTGGGACTCATCAGAGTCCTTCTTTGTGTGGAGTTGTTAGGCTTGTGTAACTGTGTAGTACAATGCCTAACCTTTTTTCATTTTACAGGTATGTAGGTGTAAAATGTTTTTTGGGTTTGGGCACCTGGTTGGTAGCATAGGTCATACAGTTTTTCCCTAGAGGGTTGGGGGGGGAAGGCAGGTTGGTGGTCTTGATTTTAGATAGGGGTCACCAATACTGTCTGATAGGACATGCTTCAGGCAGTTTCTAGGAGCCACTGAGGATCCATAGATAGTACTGTAGTAGGATAGGAACTGAAGTTTCTTTAGTGGGCCTCTATCCTTTAGTGTCACCTGCCTGTGTTTGACACATGGTAGGGGAGGACTTTCGCAACCCTCCCCGTAGGGGGCATCAGAGGTAGGATGTCCTGTTGCCAGGTGGAGGAATGACTGCAGACAGTCATTTACCTGGCAGGGGTGAGTGTAACCATCCAGTCCCTGGGGTTACTAGAATCCTATCAGTATTATTGTTAAGAAGGCAGCAGGTAGGGAGCTCATTAGGGGCTTCTTACATAATGACATCATTGTTTACTCAGCTAGCCTAAGGGAAGAATAATTAGATCATTTAGAACTCTCACATCAGCATAAGCCACATTCTGTGAATAACTGCTATGGGGAGCTTAGAATGCTAAGTTGGAGCTGGAATTCTGTGTTGTCTGAGTTGTAGAGTGAGAAGGTGAGAGTGGCAGAAGGACTGCCAGTGGGCTCTGAGGAGCGGGCCCAGGATTTCTCACTCCCAGCAGAAGGATAATTCCAGCTTCCAGTGAAGTGGTGGAGACCAGTGTTACAGCAGGATTTCCTGATTTTTTACTCACAGTAAAGTGGAAGGAACTGCTTGTCTTCAGTGGACTCAAGGGGCAATCCCCTGAATGCTCTGTGGTGTTTTCAGCTGCCTTGGATAGGACCTAAAAGAGACTGTTTTGATCGGCTACCCAGGAGAGTGCCTTTCTTTTGTTTTGTTGTTCTGTGCCCTGTGGATGGGACAACCTCTGTGAGTACTGTGCTAGGAGACCAGATCTCTACATTTCTTAGGGGATTTGATAGTCTGGGGTGCGTGTGCCCACAGATAAGGCTGGATCGCACCTGTCAGTGCCCCTAATTTCACCCAAGTGAGTGAAGTACTGTTAAACTGTGTAGCTAAGTGAGTGCAGTTTATTTTCTGATCACTCCAATGAGTGACGAAGTTAAAATGTGGGACCTCTAGCATTTCAGTGTGGGAAGGAGGGTTTCAATGGTGTAACCCTGAAGAATGGCAGAGACTGTTGGTTGGGAGGAACGCCATTGAATCACTTTGATACCATAGATTTGGCAATACAGGTGTTATAAATTCAATAGTTAGGATAATAAATATCCATGCACCTAAAGTAAGGAAACCACTAGGGAAAAAATCAACTTCCATGGGTCACTGAAGACATTAAAAAACTTCTGAGAATATGAAATAGGTTATGAAAAAAATCAAAAAGAACTAAATTATTAGAAGATTGTTTAAAATTAAAAAAATGGCATAATCAATGTTCAAATACAATACTGTTGGCTAAGCAAAAATATTACAGACAAAACAGAGGGAGAGTGACGGACCCCAAAAAAAGTTCTGGCATTACATAAAAAAACCCAACAGAATCCAATTAATGAAAGTAAACCCATTAAACTAACTGGGGGCTGGCCAGTCCTCAACCCCTCTATCCGGTTCCACCACCATCACCTCCGTCTTTCCCGCATTCGACTTTAGCCAACTTGAATTCATCCCATCCTGGATTTCCACAACGCAGTTGTTAAATACTGAGACAGCACTATCCTGGTTGGGTGCAAAAGGCAGGTAGAGCTGGGTATCATCAGCATAGCAGTGAAACCTCAGCCCATAGCATCTTACAATGTCTCCGAGGTGCAGCATATACACTGCAAACAACAAGAGGGAAAACACTGAGCTCTGAGGTACCCCACAAGAGAATGGGCCTGAGGAAAAAACCCTGGACACCACTCTCTGAGTTCTGCCAGTGAGAAAAGATGCAAACCATCTGAGAACCATATGTGTCAGGCCACAGATGGCCCTCAAACGTCCAAGCAATACCCCATGGCCCACAGTGTCGAAAACTGAAGAGAGGTTAAGGAGCACCAGAATAGTACGGCGTGTCCGATCTCTTGCCATCAGGAGATCATTAAGCACCCGAACCAGCACAGTCTCGGTACTATGTCTCTTCCGAAAACTGGACTGGAGAAGTTCGTAGATGTTATGGATGGTCAAGTGGTTCTCCAGTTGTACCGCCACTACTTTCTCAATAATCTTCCTAAAAAAGGAAGGTTAGAGATTGGTCTGTAGTTAGCCAGAGAGTCAGGGTCCAAAGAAGCTTTCTTCAGGAAGGGTGTTACCACCGCCTCCTTCAGGGAGCTTGGGAACTCACCCAAATCAAGGAAGCACCGGACAATCTGAACCAGGATTGAGCCAATGATATCACAACAGCCCATAATCAGGGAGGCTGGACCCGGATCCAAACTACAGCATATAGGGTGCATACTCTGGATAATCTGCATGACATCCACAAACTCTAGCAGGTCAAAGGAAATCAAGGAAATACAGGGTGAAGCAACCGAGCACTGATCAGTGGCATCCCTGATACAGCAAACTGTGAGGATCTCTGACCTGAAGTTGGCCACCTTATTCTCAAAGAATCGAGCAAGCTCATCGCACTCCTCTTGCGAAAAAGGTCTTTGGAACTGTAGACAGACTGGATTGCACAACCTGTCCACAGTCCGGAAGAGCTGAGTTGGTCGGTTCTGTGCGGCAGCAATCTCCCTGGACAGAAATTCTGTCTTCTTATGAGAGATCGCTGATTGGTAGGTCTGGTAGTGCTCTACCAATCTAAGGCGGTTGACCTCCAGGCATAATTTCCTCCAATGTTGCTCTAACCTACATCCAAGTCGCCACAACTCCCTCAAGGACCCATCAAACCATGGGGCCCAAGGGTGAAGGGGGACAGAACAAACATGGATGGGAGCAATGAGATCCAGGGTGGCAGAAATGGCCTTATTATAGGCCAACACCAAGGCCTCAGGACTCATGCTAGCCACAGGAAACTCCGAGAGGTCAACCACCACCTCCAGGCCTTCAGAGCTCACCTTCTGTAAAGGGTGGTAACTGACCATCTCCACAGGGGAAGGCCTACGTAGGGGGTGCAAAAGTTGAATCTCACGGTGTAATGATTGGACCATCCAATGGGTTCCACCCCCACATCGGAGACCTCCATCCCCAGGAGGAAGACCAAATCAAGAGAGTGACTGTGCCGGTGGGTGGCAGAGGTAACAATCTGTGTAAGGCCCAATAATGTCATCCACTGGAGGAAGTGCTGTCCAAATTACGAGAGTTCATCATCAACCCAAGTACTGAAGACACCTAGAACCATCAAGCTGGGTGACTCCAGCACCATGTCGATGATGAAATCCACTACTTCCTGCAGGAATTGCTTCTCATCCCCTGGTGGATGGTAGACAAGAGCTATCCTGCAACCCACACCTGCCACCATGGTACACTCAAAAGATTCGGCCTCCTCAACTGGTACACTCGTGAGACCCACTTTGCCCTAAAACAGACCACTACCCCCCCCGGTCCAATCTCAAGTGGTGAATCACCCAGTACCCGGCTGAAACTGCAGCCTCCAATATGGGACCAGCATTTTCATCCAGCCAGGTCTCAGTGATGCAAGCCAGATCAGCAGTCCCAACAAGATCTGCAATAACTGCAGTCTTGTTCTTAACTGATCTGGCATTGCATAACACCGCTCGGGTTGAACGGGTTTTGGGGGCTGCCCCGGCTGCTTGCCCACCAGAATTAATGGTGGTGCCCTTGGGTATTGGGACTAGACATGGTTTACCATGTTCCAGGCTCCATTTCGCCCCAGGGCGTCTTCTGGACCTAACCACCTTGATGTAAGGTCCCCACTCATTCATCCTCTGATATCCATGCCCCCCAACGCCCGACAGCGCTGGTAAGTTCACAACATCAATTGGGGGGGAGAAAAAGGATGGAGGGAATGGAGGGCAGAGGATGAATAACGCACGACCAGAAAGGGAGGCTTACACATCTTACAAGCTTCACACAGGCAAATTACATGACACCCAGGTACCTAGTCCACAGAACCACAATAAAACAAACAAAAACAAAAACCCACCCCTTAAAATAGATAAAATTTTAACCTATCCCTACTCAAAAGGATACCCTAGCCCAGAACTCAGCATAAGACAAAAACAAACCAAAAAATTCAATCATCCAAACAGTAGTAGAACTGCCACAAACCCCCTCTCACCGGAATGCAGCATACAGAATGACCCCCACCCCCAGGTCCTCTCACAACCTGGAAATGAGAGAAGTCAGCCCACTGAGATTACCCAAAGTTAGGTAGTCTAAAATCAAATTAAAATCCAAAGCAGAAGAATCTTCTTTAAACTTAAGAGGAAAGTGAATAAAAGTGGACGCCCAGGTCCTCTCACCACCATGGAGACCACAGGAAGACGCTCTCACTGTCCGAATAAAAAATGGTTTATGAGTCCAGGCTGAGTCATATAAAAGTCAGGGAATGTAGGTAATCCTCACAAAATCCAGATTCCACACAAGACAAGCCAAAAAGAATCCAGTCAGCTACATACAGCTGATACGGGCGCACCAGGCTCCGCTCCCGACTCCCCCACCCGGAAATAAATGCTGGAACACTTCAACACCCGAGGAATCGCTAGGCCATAACCAAACCCCAGGAATCTAGGGGAACGATGGACTCGATGGCCAGTTCCCTGGCCAGTCTAGGGTCCAATCCCCTGTGTCACAGCAAATCTGGCCATTGGACGCTGGCAGAGTCAGGCCCGCCTGCACCGCTAGGAGCCAACCCAGCAGAAAAATGTAAATCTCCACACACAATCTGCATCAACTTTCAGGAAAAATATATAATATAGCACAGTTATCCAGTCTGGCTAATCCATCCGGCTTGATCAACACAAATATCCACTGTAAGGTAAAATATATCACAGTTTCACACCACCTGTTCTCTTTCCCACTCTTTGAATGTCCAAGCCGCATCAAGAAATGATGCCACACACCCACAGATGGGTTGAGATTTAAGGAATTAAAAACCAACGAAGTTGAAAAGGAGTTAAGAACATTAAAGGGGGGAAATGTCCTGTGGATTAGATACCATTGACCCCGAGTTCTTAAAAATAGGGTCCGATATAATAGCCCCTGTCATTGCTTATTTATTTAATTGGAGTTTGAGGGTTGCTACATTTTCTGACTTATGGAAAATTGGGAAAATTATTCCCATAGATAAGGGATGAGATTCATTAATGGCATCCAATTATAGACCTATTGCATTGCTCCCAGCCATCTCAAAGGTGCTTGAGAAATTTGTTTATAGACAACTATTGGGGTACTTGCAGCAATATAATTTACTTTCAGATCAACAATATGGCTTTAGAAAGAGAAGGTCCATGGACACTGCCCTCATAGACATTAATAATCTTATATCAGTGCCCGTGAATCAGGGATCTAAGGTGGGGGCCGAGTTTGCGGATCTTAGTAAAGCCTTTGATTTAGTAGACCATGGGAAAGTACTGGAAAGACTATAAGAGATTGGCCTCCATGAAGAAACTTTGTTGTGGTTTGGCTCTTACTTGTCTTCAAGAAGACAATGTGCATTAGTGGGAACTTCTATGTCTGCTGTGAGGGAAGTAAGGAGAGGGGTGCCCCAAGGCTCTATATTGGGGCCCCTTCTCTTTAATGTTTATATTAATCATCTCCCTGGGGTAGTCAGAAACAGAGTGGTGCAAATGTACGCGGATGACACTGTTGTGGTGGCATCCGCGGGCACTGTCACCACTCTGGAGGTAGAACTCCAGGAGGATGTTTATGCAGTGGAGCAATGGTTCCAAGAGGCGGGTTTGGTGATGAACCTCAATAAAACTCAGTGCATGACCTCTGCAACAGACAACAGGAAATTACTAGCTAATGAGGTAAATCTAGTTTTTGGAAACAAACAGCAGATAACAATAACACAAACCTACAAATATCTTGGAGTAATGATTGATAGAAGATTAACATATGAAGATAATATTAAAACTATAGTTAAAAAATGTAATCAGAAATTGGGAGCTATAAGGAGAGTGTCTTTTATTCTTGCTACACCTACTAAGATGAAATTGGCAAACCAACGTATGCTCCCCTCTCTATACTATGGGTCCTTGTTGTATAGGAATGCCCCCAAAAAACTATTTGAAGCTAATTGATCAATCTTATTACAAAACAGCCAGATTTGCTAGTAGTAGCAAGTCTGGTTTACATCATTGTCATGTTTTAGATAAGCTTAAGTGGGTTGGACCTGAATTTTTTTTTTTTTATTTAGTTTTTTCCTCCAGCCAGTGGAACTCTCTCAGGCATCCTGTAGTACCCCTTGACTCTACCTCCGTGCCTGAGAGGCCTCCTGAAACCTGGCACCAGCCCGGCTATCCCCCCCCCCGGCTCTGAGCCCCCTGAGGTAGGGCCGCCCTGTCCACCCACGGCACTCTATCTGCAAAATCGGGCCGGGCTAGGCTCAGCCCAGGTAAGGAGTGCCCCCGTCAGTGGAGTGTGGTCCTGGTGGTGGGCTCAGCCCAGGTAAGGAGTGCCCCCGTCGGTGGAGTGTGGTCCTGGTGGATACAGGTGCCGTCTTCTATCCACTTGGCTGGGTATTTTTTGCTTTGTCCCAACCCCCTCCCTCGTTACTCCCTCCCTCTCCCTGATGGAGTCCGGCATGCAATGACACCAGGGATCGTCTTGCCGTAATTCCGCAACCCTCTATTTCTGGCCCTGAGCGTTGCGGTACCTCCGGTCTCCACTAGAGGTCACCACGGTGCCGGGTGGAGAATCCCTGGTCCCCCGAGGAAGGAGAGCTGTCACCCCGCCGACCCCCAGCAACCTAGGCTCACTCTCGAACCCAGGTCGCCGGCGTGGCATGAGATGTGGCGTCCAGCACATCAACACTCAGTGCCACCGGGCTGGGCCAGGTTGGACCTGAATTGAAAAGGGAAATATTGTAGTCAACTTGGTGTTGGAAATTAATGAATGCAGACCATACTCACCCTCTGAGGGGTTTAATAAACTCAATCCACAGGGTAAATAAACATCAATTGCAGGAAACATCTGTTGACATTAGTTGGCCTTGGGTAAATAACAGGTTTGGGGATCTAACCTTGATCAAAAATCTTGCAAAGACATGGAACAAGTTTCCTAGTCTTATTAAGTTAGAAACTTCTCACACAGTATTCCAACAAGAGATGATTAAATATTATCATAAAGGTTGCACATGTTGACCTAATGACGCTAATTACAATGTTATAATGCACTTTATGTACCTTGTTAGTGAGACTGTGCATTTTTACTGGTTGTATGTAAGTTACGAATGAATTTTATTTGTTTTTGTACAGGACATGATTTGTAAACAGGGCTTGCCCCTAAATTATGCTTTTCCTGGATAAAAATAAAACTTGTATTAATCAATCAGTCAATTGAAGTGCTTACAAGGCAGGCCTTCCTGTTTCGTAAAGGGCACCAGTATTTTTACCTGAGTAAGGGCCAAGCTGCAGGTTAAGGTGTGTGACTGAGTATCACTAATGCGCACCTATGTTCGAGAAGAGTTCCGAGTGTGTGGCTTAGATTCACTAAATAATACTCATGGGAAGGAAATGTTCATGTGCATGGCCAGGTTTCCACTAATGCACCCTTTGGGAATTTCAGAAGAAGATTGCTCTGTTGTTCATGAACTGTACTGTATGCAAGGAGAGTTTGTGAATTGTACCTGCCCCCTGGACCGACCCTTGGGGGTCCACTTCAGCTTTTACTTTCATTCTGTTGAATAAAGCCATACTGCACAATCCCAGTCACTATTATGAACATTCTGATTACTGCTTTTGGTTGTGTAGATTTACTGGGGCCCCCTCAGCAGGTTAGATCTGGCATATGCCTAACAGCCTCCACCCAGGACTTAGGTTGTGTCATTTACACAAGGTTCATGTTGTTTTGTTTCTGTATCCCCACCTCTCTCTTCCTCTAGAAAATGAATCAGGTATATATACATCCTAACGCCAAGGGTATCATAGTAATCACAAAGCATATTTTGGACTATCGTCCTTATTTGCTTGCCATAAAAGAAAAGGACCCATTAATACTCACTAACCTTGTTTTTACTGAATTTATCCAATTTAGTTTTAAAAGTATCCAAAGTTGGACTATTAACAATCTCATGGGGAAGGGAATTCCAACAAGGAACCACACACTGACTGAACCAATATTTTCTTTTTAGCGAATTCCACTTCATTTGTTTAATCTGTTTACAATGCGTTCTAGTATTGTAAATTTTTACATATAGTTCCAGTCCTAGATCTTCGCTTAGAATATTGTCCTGGAATGATCTATACACTAAGATCATATCACCCCTCCATCTTCTATATGCCAGAGAGTATAAATTTAATTCCTGCAGCCTCTCCTGATATGTCATATGTTTGAGTCCCGTTATTGATCTGGTTGCTCGTCTCTGCACTCTCTCAACCTCTCCTCTTGTGTAAGAAGACCAGACTTGAGAGCAGTACTTCAAGTGGGTTCTCACTACTTCTGCTAGATGTATGTCTCAGTATACAGTTTAGGACTCTATTAGCATTTTTTATAGTTTGATCACAGTGGGAAGTAAAGGTAAGGACACTGCATATGATGACACCCAAGTCCCTCTCTTGTGTAACATGCTTTAGTTGTTTATTACTGATGATATAACTTAATTCCAGGTTCTTTGCCCATGTGTAGGACTATACATTTTTCTTCATTTAATTTAAGTTTATGCTCAGATGTCCATTTCTCAATATATTTGAGAGTTTCTTGAAGTCTAATGAAGTCCAAGTTCGAGCCTATCACTGCCCCCACTTTGCAGTCATCTGCAAACTTAGTTATCCATATATCATCCATATTATTTTGTAAGGATGATATATATTTGTTAAACAGACAGGGACCTAACACTGAACCCTGTGGGACTCCGCTCGACACAGAAAGCCAGTCAGATAGTACTCCATTGATAACTACTCTCTGTCTCATTCTTCTTAACCATTCTGTTATCCATTTAGCAAGATTATTGTTTATCTTTAGAGAAAGAAGAGATTTAACTAACTCATCCTGTGGCAATTTGTCAAAAGCCTTAGACAAATCTAATTGTGTCACATCCACTGCCCTTCCTTGATCTAAAGATCTGCTTATTTTTTCATAAAAATGTATCAGATTGGTCTGACATGATCGTAATTTAGTGAACCCATGTTGGCTACAATCAAACAGATCATTTTCAGCCAAGTGCTCATGGATATGGTCTTTTATAATACTTTCTAATAATTTCCCCATTGTGGATGTTAGGCTGACTGGTCTATAATTTTCAGGGGAATCTTTCCTTCCTTTCTTGAAAATAGGTACCACATGTGCTTCTCTCCATTTGTTAATCGCCTCCCCTCTGTCTAATGACTTTTGAAAAATAAAGGCTAATGGCTGGGCTATCTCTTCTGCTATTTCTGAAATGAGTCTCAGATGGATATTGTCTGGTCCAGGGGATTTATTAATCTTAACCCTTCTCAATCTATCCAGAACATCTTTTGTAGTGATTATAATCTGCTTTTCATCAGTTGTACTATATTTAATATCTGATGTTACTATATCTTTGGGATTAAATACAGTAGCAAAATATTGATTCTGTACCTCAGCCATCTCCTTATCATTTAATGTATTGCATCTGTCATCCTTGAATGGACCAATTTTTTGTTTATTCCCTTTTTTATTATTTATGTATGCATAGAATGCCTTGTAATTATCTTTGCATCTGGTTGCCAGATTTTTTTAAAATTTGTTTTAGCACTTTTGATTAATTTCTTGACACGTTTTACCTGCTCCTTATACTTTGGAACAAAATTTGTGTCTAGCTTTGTTAGTTTATACATTTTATGTTTTTTCTTTATCTGTTTCTTTATTTTACAAGTTAACCACTTAGGAGAAACACCGTTTGGAATTTTTGCATATGTCCGGTACATAGAATTCAGAAGTATCAATAATTTTGTTTACTAAAGTATCCCACATCTGCTCTATTGTTGACCCAGTAAACTCAGATAACTAGTCCCATTGAAGCAATGTCTAGCCTAATTTTATGAAACTTTGCTTTTTTAAAGATTGGAATTTTTGTATTACTACCCTGTTGAATAGGTACTTCACTTAATTGGAAGAAAATTGTATTGTGACCACTATTTGCAATTGGGGGTCCAATCTCAATTTCACTTAATTTGAGTCCCATATTTGTTAATATGACATCTAGTATGTTATTAGCCCTTGTATTTTCTTGGAGTAACTGTTCCAGGCCCAACTGGTTAAAACTTTCTAAGTAATTTCTTTCATTACTGCTCGATGTTCTCTGATTTACCCAATCAATACCTGGTAGATTTAAATCTCCTGCTATAATGATATTTTCAGCTGGGTTAAGTAGGTCTAAATAGTTTAAGATTTCCTGGTCCATTTACCTATTTGTTGGGGAGGGGATACAATGCCTTCAAAATAATCTTTGGGGCGTTTTGGGGCATAATTTTAATAGTTAAGTGTTCTATGCTCAATTTACTATCATGTACTTCCATACTATGTACTGTATGGACTCATGGGCATACATTGCCCCCTACCTCCCTTCCTAAGTTTCCTGGATTCACAATATAAATTATAACCAGTTAGAATTTTATCCCATGTAAGGGCGGTACCTTCCTGTTTGTAAAGTGAATTGGCATGCCAGTATATGGGTGCCAGTGTTTCCAGATTTTAATTGGGGGGGGTGCACACTAGTTAAGAAGTGGCCTGGGATTTACAAATGTCTATATTTTTATGTTTCTACTTCATGTGGCTTCTATTAAAAAATGAAATTTAAATACCGGTATGTGTAAATTTTCTTTCTCCAACTGCTGGACGCAAGGCTGTCATACCACTGGGATCTTGGCTTCCATACAGGCAGGAAGTAGACTTCTGACACAGGAGCAGAGGCTCATCCCCCCATGGAATATACCAGTTGGTTCCAAAGCAGAAACATTCCAATCTCCAAACCAGACAAGACAACTAACTGGAATGCCAGA
Organism: Neoceratodus forsteri; assembly: GCA_016271365.2. Lineage (NCBI taxonomy): Eukaryota > Metazoa > Chordata > Ceratodontiformes > Ceratodontidae > Neoceratodus > Neoceratodus forsteri. The sequence continues at coordinate 652,953,477 of CM057455.1, read as the reverse complement.
AAATAACCAGATAGTAGAACAAACAGCATGGCTAAGTAGCCAACTGCCAAAATAAGAACTATTCGAAAAGTGGAGTGAGGTGGGGGGGGGGGGTCCAGACCTGTTACCAGCAGTCTCAGAAAGAACATTTACAGGTAGGAGAAAGAAAATGTACAGGTATTTTAATTTCATTTTCTCGCTCCTGTTGGTGGTCACAGGGCTGTCATACCACTGGGGTATATCATACCAGTGATACTAATAAAATACCCAAGGGTGGGCAAAAGGAGAATAGAAGTAAACCTTCAATTATGTCCTGAAAGATTTCTCAGCCATGGATGCCACCACCAAGGCTGCCACATTGCACTTGAAGAATTTTGGTGTAGGTTGTAGGATACTTCAAGTAATCAACCTGCAAATATCAGCCAGTAATGCAACTGTTCGGTCCATGCCCAAAGTGGCCATTGCTCTCACTGAGCCTGGTGGCTCTATACCTGCATGGTGACATACATGAATAATGGTTGTGCATATCCATCCATCACTCATGTCTTATGAAGTATTCTTGCTGTGGTTCTGGCCCATGGTGAGCACAGAAAATGCTGGTTGTCTTGCTAGTAGAGCCCATATTCTGGGCATAATAGTTCAAGACCTTCCTAAAGCCAGAATGTGCAATTCGTGGTCCTTGTCTTTTTCGGTCTGGGGCAGAAAGATGGAAGGACCAAGTCTTGGTTGCTATGGAAAATCAAGTTTGTCTGTGGTAGAATTCTGGACTGGTGTGCAGCACTAAAGAGTTCTGATGGGAAACCATGTATGGTTTCTTAGATGATAGTGCCTCAATCTTGCTGACTTCTTGAGCAGATGTAACAACAAGGAATGTTACCTCAGTAGGGAGGTGGATAGAGATATGTTGGCCAATATCTCAAATGGAGACTTGGAAGGGCTTGTAGCACTAGGGTTAAACTCCATGGTATTACGACTGGCTGTATCAGAGGTCACTGTAGAGTCACTGCTTGCAGGAATCATCAGCTATGTCAATTAGTTCCCAGAGAGTCCCCACACATCATCAGAAGGTGGACTCATAAGGCAGTTACTTGGACTTTTAGTACTTCTGGTTTGAACCCCTTATCAAACTCATTCCTAAGTAACAGCAGTGGCAGAATCTGTAAGAACATGGGTTGGCAGCCCCCATCTTTGCTTCTTAGTAAAAAAAGGAATTTCCTCCAAATTCTATAATAGACCTTGGAAGTAGATCAATGTTGTGAGGAGATCAGTACATCAGCCACCTCCTTGGATCATCACATACCCCCTAAGGTCTCCCCAGCAATTTCAATGCTGAAAGGGATGAATTGTGAAAACTTGAATGAGTCATGGGGTCCTGAGGTAGCAGATCCTGATTGAGGAAAGAACAGAGAATAGTGCTTTGAACTGGAAGTGTCATTCTTGCACAGGCCCCTCGGGTACTGCCTGTGAGTTTCCCAGTTGAGAACATGTAGAGATGCAGCCTGGAGCATTAGGGATGCCAGATAGTTCCCCTGTTGCACTACATTGATATCAGATGAAAAAGCTGCCATCTTGAAAGACTTGCCCTGGACCAACTAATTCAGGAGTTTCAAATCCAGGTGGATATGCAGTTTCGGATGATGAAAAAAGAAAAGTGGAATAGACTCAGATTGTCATGCTCTGGCACAGATACTGAGTGATGGCCTCTTTCTGAACTAATTTGTGACAGACTGGAAAATTGTTACCATCCTGACCAGGTTACATGGTGTAACCCCCCCCCACAAATGGGGGTTCCTAAAAAGCCTCCATGAAGCTTGCCTAGGTGTTCCCCTGCCTGCTGACATTCGGCAATTAAGCCGTTAAGAATGGCACTGTGAGTGCTGGTAGTGCCTCCTCATACTGTCTCTTTAAGAGCAGTCTGCTTGTAGTCATGATTACTGTGTTCTAGGGGGCTGGTGTTTCTCTGCTCGAATCCCTCCTGAACTGCAGGGAAATCGCTCCATTTCTGCAGTCACTAAGAGTGCAGAGGGAGCCTGAATGAAAGATGAAACTGTTTGCCTGAAACCAGTTAGAGTGTTAGTAAAAATACAGCTCGTCTAACCTGCCTTTCTTGCAGCTGGGACTCTGTGTGTTTTTCTCCCCTCCATTTTAGATCTGAACTGCTGAATGGTTCCAATTAGTGTGGGGGGGGGCCTTTAAAATGGAGTCTGTTTGGACCAACCAGAATTCGGACTCTCCTGGGAACCGGTTTACAATGAGGAGTTATAGCTAGTAATTCTGGGAAGTGAAGTTCTGGATCTTGGCTCCTATTTGCACCAATGGAGAGAGTTTCTGAGTGATTGACAGCTAAGTCCAGCAACTGGACTGGGTGGCGCCCAAAGAGAATGCTCTGCCTTGCGACTGGAGATTCAGATCTGTTGTGACCGTGAGGAGAGAAGCAGCTCTGTGCTTCTGCGTTGTATAGTTTCACGCGGGAAGTGTGTGAGAGGCCTAAAGTTGGGCCATTGCCATTGCCAACTCGAATCAGACTGAATCCGAGAGCACCAAAAGGAAGGAAGGCTGAAAGAGTGGAAACCAGGCTCACCCTGTAGAAGACTGGAGAAATTGCTGAATTGCGTTCGGTCTGTCAGGAATTGAAGTTGCCTTTGTGAACTCCCTGGTATTTGCATTAAGTGTGTTGGGACCTGAAAGCAGCTGCCTGGTATAGTAATTTCCTATACATATAATTGTGTTGAATGCTCATTAGGAACAGATATTCCGGTTCTCTTGTCACCGCGCAGTGTAAGCTGAATGTTGAGCTGAATGTGTTCGGACTGAATCCATCTACTGATCAAGACAGTGTGGCCTGGGAGGTAGAATCTCGTCTACCTACTTGTGTGTCTGGCAATCTAGAACCACCATCTGTGCCAGGTTTCATCAGCGTGGGGTAGCGTGAGTACAAATCAGGGCATCCCCTGCGACCTGTTAAAAATCACCAGTGTTTCATCTGATTTTCTTTCTTTCATTTCCTCAAGGACTGAGCCACCTGGCTCTGGATTACAATTGGGTATTGTGCATATCTCTCTTACAGGGCCCTTTCCATCTACACCTGCCGGCCAACCCCAGGCAACAGACCTGGCTAGCCCCTCAACCTGGGTACCCAGAGTGTGACTTTTAGGACTTTGTATGAGTGCACAGTACTGTGATTTATTTCTGCCAATTAGCTCGATTTCCCCTCTCCCTGTCTTTCACTCCCCTAAATAAACCAGATTGGATGTTCTTGACTTTAACCTGTTTAGAATGTCAGTACCTATATAGCAGGCATTGCATTTTTTTGTGTAAATTGACCAACCTTATTTCACAGGGGTCCTCCGAGATGAACTGTAGAATCGGTCTCGATGGTAAGAGGTACCTTATGATTGGATATAGTGTACATGTGGGGTATTGGTATTGCAATTCTTGTATAGCATGTGGACCACTAGAGGGAACAAAAGGGGGTCTCAGTGTCCCAGAGGGCTGTGACCAAACTCGACCAAACAGTACAAACCCTGACCTCTGGGTGCAGGCACCCGTCATAGAACCTAAGCCCCTCAACCTATCCGTAGTCAAGCAGGCAGGGGTAGTAGCCCTTGGTATAGTGCCACCTTAGGGGTTACAATGGCATTAGTGAGGGACTAAATAGGGTACCAAAGGGCTTGTTTCAAATCCTAAAATGTACTCTTTTCCATGATCTCCCTGACCCAGGTGCCTGTTGTGGGGGCAAATGGCCTCATATATGGAAATGAGTCTGAAATGTCTCATTGCCAGAAAAAGTCTGGATGAACCAACAGTTATGAGCACTTCTGTTTCCACCCTAGTCAGTGTGGTGGTTTCTCATAGTGAACCATGGTCTTTGTTTGTTGAATTCCCTGCTTCATTGACCTGGTCTTCTCAGGAGGCCTGGCCATGTAGGGGTTTGTAAACTGTCCTGTCTTATCTTCAAGATATGAAAGACATACTTAGAATGTTGAAAGACTCACAATTGAATGGCACCTCCATGCTAGTTACAATGGATGTCGAGTATCTTTACTTGAATATACCCCACGAGGGTGCACTTGATGTGGCTACATTTTGTTTCCATAGTAAGGGGAAGGGGGAGACACCATGTACTACCTTTTTGTTAAAACATTTGCAATTCATTTTGAAATGCACTTTGTTCTTGTTTAATAAATAGTTTTATTTACAGGTTAAAGGGACAGTCATGAGGACCACATGTGCCCCCTCTATTGCCAGTATATATACATGTGGATCCATGATTCTGGTTCGACAAACAAAGTTGTTGACCGATGTTACAGCAATGGATTTATGTCGACCGCAACTGTGGTTGGCATACATCCGTCTGAAAAAAAATTGTTTCTTTCGGGGGGCTTTGCCCCCCCCCAAACCCTCCATGCAGGGGACTTCTGCCCTGCACCCCCAGTTATTCATATAATCAACTACGAGTTAGAGTTGATTCAGGGAGGGGTTGGAAGACCCTGAGAAAGCAGTGCCGGGGTCCCGCGGTGACAGTACAGCAATCCATCACTGTATTGTCCTTCGCGGTACAGGTGTCACTTGTTCAGTCGGCATACGTATACATGGGAGTTGGGGAAAATGAGCATGTACTTGATAACAGAAGCAACCCCTTTTTTCTAAGATTTTGATTTGAAAACACTATATAGATGATTTGTTTTTTGTCCGGGACGAGAATGAGGAAGAACTCAACCAGTTTGTGAAATATTTAGAGGGAACAAATAGTAATTTGAAATTGACATACCAGACATCTAGGGAGAAGATTAGCTTCCTGGATTTGAACATCCAAAAAGAGAAGGATACTGGGATTGTGACAGATATTTACAGAAAAGCCACAGGTGGAAATTCTTTATTAAAATCTAGTAGCTGATATTCCAAACATACCATTAACAATATCCCAAAGGGACAATTTGTTAGGACACAAAGAAATTGCAGCGACAATGAGAGGTTTGAAAAAGGTGCAGCTGCACTAAGTCTAAGATTGACACAAAAGGGCTACAACAGTACAGACACTGAAGAAGGATATAGGTTAACAATTAGCAAAGAAAGAGATTCTTTGTTGGGGGATGATAATGTGAACAACATTTTATCAGATCCTAACAATTTGAAGTATAATTTTGTTACCTCACACTCTGCACATGCTGGGGAAGTGGAAAAAAATCATTAAAAAAACATTGGATGGTCCTTACTAGTGACCCCGGTTTGAAAGATATTGCAGCCCACCCCCCACGCATGGTGTACACGAAAGCACCCACCCTGGGTGATAAGTTGGTACGCAGCCATTTTGTAAATAGCAGTAAGAATGGTGGTACTTGGCTGAATAATGATGTTAAAGGATGCTTTACCTGTAAAAGATGTACCATGTGTACACATTTTAAACAAGGTAAAAACTTTGTAAATGCCAGTACTGGTTACACCCATGATATATGCCAGTTAATCACATGTGATACAGATGGTGCAATTTATCTGGCAACAAGCAGTTGCAGGACGTTTTATGTGGGTAAGACAAAAAGATGTCTGAAGACATGGGTCGGGGAACACATCTGTGCAATATCAAAAGGTGACTTAACCTACGCTACTGCAGCGCATGTTGACAACTCTCAGAACAGTAATGAACATGTTTTTAGATTTATACTGGGTACTGACATAGTTAACCCCAAACCAAGGGTGGTAACTTTATCTTTTACTGACCAGGGAAGCATTTTGGATCATTAGTTTGGATGCTGATAAAAATTTGGGCCTGAACTATGGATTCTGAACTTTAACCCTTTCTGAAAAAGAAATAATAGTCCAGTAAAATGTTTTGAAGCAATATTATGAGCATTATGATGATGTGTCTACTGTTTCTAGTCCTTTACTGACTTTTCTCAATTGCTGACTAAGGTACAGGGGCATTCCCTGTGGGACCCCACCCCCAACTAAAGGTGTACAGCAGCTGGGTGTCCTGGAGTAATGAATGTCTGCAGAGGTAATGGACAGGAACTGGTTAAGGAGGAAGTACTGGGACGGGGACTGAAGGGGCCATACAACTGGGGTTTTCCGGGATGGTCTGTGTCTGAAGGTGGACAGTAGTAGGGACCAGGGAAGATGGGAATTTGGGTTGGCTAGGGCATTAAGAGGATGCACCATTAGGGGGACATATCAATGGAAGGGAGACAGGACCTATCTATAGTGGAAGAATTCATACGGCAATATTAATGGCGTTTTTGGGATGGTCAACAGCTGAGGGTGTACAGCAGTTGGGATAAGGAAAGAATTAAGCTGGGCCATTGGGGGTTGCTGAAGGTGGACAGCAGTGGTGGCCAGGATTACTTCTAGGGTCAGCTGCTGATGGTGGACAGCAGTGATGACCAGGTTTGGAGGGAAGCAGGGGGCCACAGAAACTGCTGAAGATGGACAGCAGTCAGGTCAAGAAAGAAGGAAATGTGGGGGCCACAAGGGTTGCTGAAGTCGAACAGCAGTGGGATGGCCAGGATTACTACTGGGGTCAGCTGCTGAAGGTGGACAGCAGTGGTGACCAGGTTGGATGGAAATAAGGGGTCATGGGGACTGTTTAAGATGGGCAAGTCGGTTGGCCAAGAACTGCTCAAGGTAGACAGCAGTGGGGTCAAGAAAAGAAGGAAATTTGGGGCCACAGGGACAGCTGAAAGTGGACAACAGTGGAGGGCCAGGGGGAGATTTCATTCAGCATAAGCAAGCCAAAGGCAATGGGAAGATCAGGTATGGGAGAGAAAAAAAAAAGGGGAAGGGGGAATAAGTGCCACAGGAGATCATATATGAGGCCCAGGGGCTACTGGGCTGGGACACAGGGACACAGGCTGGGTGTGCACCCAGTTGTGTTGAGCCTTTATGGGGTTTGCATCCCAAACAGCCAAAGGTGGGTGTCGGGTATGCACCCGAGCCCAGAGTACGGTTAGTGATGGATGAACACAGATGTATATAATGCATAATGCAAAAAAAAGCTATTTTTTCTTTGGTGATGTAAATAGAATGGCATGGATTTAGGAATAAATAAAATATGCAAGGGTGGTAGTAATCACATGGTCAGAGAGGATCCCGAGATGGAGAGGATGACAAGCCAGGAATATCAGGCAGTAGAGGGGCAAGGCAGAGGTAAATATGAGGTGGCCTCAACGGTAATGAAGTTGGGGGAAAGATTCACACACAAGGATATTTCCAGTGACTGTGCTGGGCTATACAGATAGGTTGGGGTGCACCTGATGGGGTGGAGCGAGACAGGTGTAACTTGCTATCGGGAGGGATTCTAGAAGATGGGCTATGAGTAAATTTATGGGGGAAAGCCCATCATCTGTCGCAGTAGCTGGAGATGGGCTAGTGGAAGGAAGGGTGGGCAGGGGGAAATGAGAGACACAGGTAAAGGATATTGGGGGCCAAGGGGGTGTTGGTCTGGAAAACCAGGACATGGCATGTGTGGGCAACCAGCCATGTGGGCACCTTGTGAGGTTGCATGCCAGAGGGCCAAATGTGGGCATCAGGTTTGCACCAAAGTCCAGATGGGATTAAGGGATTAGAGGTGATCATGAAAAAAATATGATAAAATTGATGTATACTGTATCAAAGTATGGCTAAATGATGTATATGGTATCAAAGTACTGATGATGTTAATAAAGTTGGGTGATGCAGTTATGAGAATAAAGTATGCCAGAGTTTGGTGATGTAATTATGTAAATAAAGTATGCCAACTGGGCACCCAAGAAAGGCATATGTTTTGTGGTTAATTTGGGGAAGGGAATCCCATGACAAGGTGGGTTGCTTGTTTAAAAGGCAGCCCCTATTGTCAGGGGTTTCCTGACTAAAGTGGAATGGAGGGTGACAGTGGAGATAGGAGGGACAGGAAGTGTAGGAGGGGGAGGGGTGGAGGAGGGATGGGGAAGGGTGAGAGTAAAGGAGCATGGTAGGAAGAGCAAGGAGGAAAGGAGGATCATGGGAAGAAGGGTGGTAGAAGAAGAGGAGGGGACAGGTAATGGAAGACAGAGATTGGTAGAAGGGATCAAAGAGAGGCCCCTGAGAAAAGGGCTATAAAAAATCTAAGTAAGACTGGGATCACCCTTCTTGCTAGATAGCAATTTGCCCACCCTCCCACCCAATAATTTAGGGCAAGATAAGGGAAGGTCAATGGTGGTTTGAGGCATGACCAGCTGTGGAGGATGGACAGCTGTCTGGAGACCAGAAAGGGGATATTTTGGGACTATAGGGGGCAGCTGGAGGTGAACAACAGTGGGTGGCCAGGTTTTAGGGATATTGTAGAAGAGAGTATATGACATACAAAGGGTTACGAAGGAGGGAAATAGGAGTCATCAGGGTTTGGGAAATTAGGAGTATGGAAGGAAGAGGAAAAAAGGGGGCAGGGGGGAAATGAGAGACACAGGTTAAACATATAGGAGGCCAAGCAAGTACTGGGTCAGAAAAAAAGGACACGGCATGGGTGGGCAACCAGCCATGTAGGTACCTTGTGGGGTTTGCATCCCAAAGAGCAGAATGTAGGCATTGGGTTTGCACCCAAGTCCAGTACGGAATAAGGGATTGGAGGTAATCATAAAAGGAATATGATAAAATTGATGTATATTGTATTAAAGTATAGATGAATGATGTATATGGTATCAAAGTACTGATGATGCTAATACTGTAATTAATAATGGGTGATGTAGTTATGAGAATAAAGTATGCCAGAGTTTGGTGATGCAGTTATGTAAACTAAAGTATGTCAACCGAGCACCCAAGAAAGTTGTGTGTATTGTGGCTCATTTTGGGACGGGAATCCAGTGACAAGTATAATTGAGTCTTTTGCTTTTGCTAATGTCTGTGTACTCATCAAGTATCAAGCTTGCCATGGGGCTATTCTTAACAACAACGTCCAGCTTTTCCACCATGGTCTGTACAATGGCCTCATGCATTTCAGACAGTCCAGCCTCATTCATGTACTGTAAGTGCCGTAAGCCCCATCTGCTTTGAAGTCATTCATGAATGGACCCTCCATTTCCACGAGACTCCGAACAGATTTAACAAACATTGTGTTAGGCAGTTCATTTTCAGCAATAAAATATCAAAAGCCCTTTCAGTTGCACATCACTCTGTGCAGTAGCCTTACCCATTGCCATTGCCTGACTGTTTGATTCAATGTCCTTTTTTTAAAGCTTAAGTATGAGCACTGCTACTAGAATGTCTTGTTAGGGTCGATGTTTTGTAACCAGTGCTTTTAAAAAGAATGGATGCATAAAACTTACAAATTGAACAGCTCATCTGGCCACTATCTTTGTCAGACAGCAACCAGCTGTATATGTTTAGCCACCTTTGTTGGAATCTATCTTGTTTGTTTAGAGGAGCTGCTGCAGGTTGGTGCAGTGTCTCTTGTGTCTGGCTCATCAATTATTAATTCTCGTGGCTCAAATTCAGGTGTAGGGTCTTGTACATCTACTACTCCCTTGTCATGTAGCCTTTTTTCTGGTACTTGTTCCTCAGGGGCCTCTTGCACATTTGTTTGCTTTCTTTTCAGCTAAGTCAATAATGATAGATGTTATGCCATGTCACTTTTTTTTTTAATCTGAGTTCATGGGAGACAGGCCCACATTACGGACCTTCCCACCCCTTTCAGTTGTTTCCCCACAGTTCTCTTGAGACACAAGTTCTTTTTTTTTTTTTTATTTCTACAAAAAAATCCAGCTGGGACATGCACAGGTAACAGACCTTTCCACTCAGTTGTTGCATCACTCAGTTGTCTTCTTAGAAAAGTTCAGATGGTTCACTCAGTTGCCTTCTTTCTTAGAAAACTTTTTTTTTCCTTTTCTTCTATTTTTTTATCCAAACCTAGTTATTCTTGGGACTCACCCAGGTAACAGGCCTTCCCACACAGTTGTTTCACTTACGTAAGTTGTCTTCTTTCTTAGAAAAGTTCTTTTTTTTTCTTGTTCTATTTTTTTTAATAAAAAATCCAGCATTTCTTTGTTACACACCCAGGTACCAGAAATTCCCACTCAATTGTCTTCTCTTGCTTGCAAACATTTTGTTTTCCTTTTTAGAAAACAATCCAGCTTTTCTTAGGACACTACCAGATTATGGACCTTTCCACCTCTTTCAGTTGTTCGCCCACACATTTCCAGGAAAAGTTTTTTTTAGGGTTTATTTTTCTGTTTTTCTCTATTCTTTTTATAATAAATCCAGCATATCTTAAACTACACCCAGGTCACGGTCCTTCCCACCCCTTAATTTCCCATAAAAAAACTACTCTCGCAGCAACTACTTTGGAGTTAGTCTAGCTGCCCACTTCTGGACAAAGATTTTTTCTTATTTTACCCTGGCATGCTCAATCTTCTTTTCTGAAAACACTGTCAACTTCTGAATGACAAGGGCAAGCTGGCAAACTTTTATTGAACCCTGTTGGTGTTACCTCCATCCCATTCCAACCAATCAACTAACAAAAAAATGATCTCCCCCAGGAACCCTTATTTCATTGTATACTGCTTTAATCCTCCCCTTAATTTTTCATTTGGCCCAAATGCCCCTTTTATTGGTCACTCACAAGACCTTTTTAGCTCAGCGTTTTGTGTTTTCATTAGTCTACTTTTTAGTAACTACCATGTCACATTATGTCTGTGCCCACTGCAGCAGGTTTGTTTTGTTTAGCTGTGCCGCCCCTCCGGTTCCTGCCACCGATACTGCATTTTTTTTTAGATAATCTTTTTTTCTCGGCTAAACTGTTTCCAAACTGAAATTAACAGGTCTGACCCTCTCACTTCCTATTACTACTGCCATGGTAGTCACCAGTCATCCTTGTCATCGTCCCTCACTGTTCCTCCTTTGTCAACTCCTCATTGGCTCTTCCCTCAGCTTGCGCTCTTCACAAAATAGGGGTCCCTGCTCCTGATGCAGTAACGTCTATCTCCAGTCCCTCTACATGCACCCTCATGAGAGCAGTGGAGAGATGTGAGAGGTGCACACATCAGACCAGCAGGGGCACTAGACCATCAGGGACTATGGCAGTTCAAAAGGAAAGAAGAAAAGGCAGAAGTCTGTGGCAAAGTGCCACAGAAGGTGGTCTATGGCACTTTGACACTGTGCTATAAGGGCACTCAGTGTGTACAGGATTGTCTTTCATGGGGGCGTCCAGAATTTGCGGGGGGAGGGTTAAAAAAATAGCACGAATCGCCCAATACCCTCAATTATGAACCCTGATAATTATATTTTGAAGATATAACAATCACAGAGTTCCACCTACATGACAGTGTTTTATCTGACGTGACATCAATCCTGACTAGAAGACATGGCTTGTATTAGAGGCTGGCTTTTATTAAAAGCATTCCTTATGACCAGCATCTTTATTTGAGGGTGGCTGCTGTTCCATGAAATGCGATATTCAGCTATTTTTTTTGAATTGACCAAGTGCAAACAAAAAATCATTAATAACTTCCAAATTAATTAACATTGTTTCACCAAACCACCACAAGAATGTATTTCTCCATTACATGTAACAAACCTCTACCTTTTACAGCATAACTCTTTGTAGTGTTCCCTATCCATTGTCAAGTAATTACTCAAAAATGGGCAAAAATACATACATTCAACACTCCTAACTCAAAAAGGCACAGAAAGGTTTCTATACAATGTTCTACCTTAGTAGATCCTTGGACTGAGATGATGTATGCCAGATTTCACAGTCCCAAGGTCTACAGTATGATGGTTGAATCATAAGTAGTGTTGTTCAGATAGTATCCTAGAAATCAGGATACCAACAGATACATCCAATTTGGCCAGGTAGTTGCTGTGGTAGGACAGTAGTGCTATCTGACCATGGATCCTACCAACTAGGATACCTAGATCCTAACCAGGATCCATCACTGTCTGGCCCTGGATCTTAACTATCTACCCTAGGATCCATGGATCCTAACCAGGACACCTGGATCCTACTAGGATCCATCACTATCTGGCCCTGGATCCTAACTATCTACCTTAGGATCCATGGATCCTAACCAGGATACCTGGATCCTAACCAGGATACAGCGCTGTCTGGCCCTGGATCTTAACTATCTACCCTAGGATCCATGGATCCTAACCAGGATACCTGGATCCTACTAGGATCCATCACTATGTGGCCCTGGATCCTAACTATCTACCCTAGGATCCATGGATCCTAACCAGGATACATCGCTGTCTGGCCCTGGATCTTAACTATCTGCCCTAGGATCCATGGATCCTAACCAGGATACATGGATCCTAACTAGGATCCATCACTACCTGACACCTGGACCTTGCATCTGTCTTAGGCATGATATCTGGTAGGATCCAAGTCAGGACACCAGCACTATCTGACAGATAGTGGTAGGATCCACAAAAACACTATCTGAGCAACACTAATCATTAGAGACCCGTGAAATTATTTTTATTTTTTATAATTTTTATTTTTATTTTTCTGCAATTTCTTGTTATTTATTTTTATTCATTAAAAATGTAGGTTTATTTCTTGTTATCACATTATCACATTTACATTCCTAAACTACCTCAGAATGACCTTATACACACTAGAAATCACAATCCCAGTGTACTACATTGTATTAAGCAGCATTATGCTATGGTCTTGCAGGTCTTTTGTGACTGAAACAATTCCGCTGTTGCTTCCTTGTGGACCATCTCTGTGGTAACAAAGGAGCCTAAACAACAACTGCTGCATGCATTTATTTAGATTTTGCCACCAAAAAACATTTTTTTCTCTTTATTCATGTGTTTTTGGGTTTTATTCCTTTTATATGCTGAATGCTATTTCTTGTTATACCTTGAATTTCTTGTTATTTCTTGCAATTTCTTATTTAAGAAAAACACGGGTCTCTACTAATCATAAACATTTGAAAAACAGGTTTGGACAGAAAACTCTCAATGCGATACAGGCCGATAGTATTAGTGGCAGTATATGTAATTTCGTAATGATATTGGCAGCACACACACACAATTCATGTGTGAAAAGAAATTTGTCAAGATAAACATGTTATTTCAGGCAACATTAGCAAAATAAATGAAGTTGGTCACTGAGCATGCTCAGAAGTTTATTCCACTTATTTTTTACCATATTCAGCATGCTCGGATATTTATTCTACTGTGAGATGCCATTTTTTTTTATTTATACCAGGTTTCATTGGGTTAATCTGCTGCTCTTATGCTAAGCCACTGAACAGAGGGCCACATTTTGAACTTTTTTTCTCTTTTCTAGCACAAAACCACATTAACGCTCTGATTTAACATTCTCGTGTCCCCCAAGGATCTATACTGGGTCCATTATTATTCAGTCTATTCCTAAACCAGCTCCTGTACTCCTGTCAGTGCTGAATTCTACTTTATGCAGATGATGCAGTCCTGTTTGAGAGTGATCATGACCCAAAGCAACTGGAAATAGTTCTCCAGATGAGTTTTTCAGAGGTAGAAAGTTGGTTCGGTGAGCAAAAACTCTTCTTGAAATATAAGAAAACAAAAAAAAAGTTGTTCTCTAGCACCCGCAATGGACATCGTACTTACCCTCTTAACATCACAAATAAGGTTGGGACACCTTTGGAGCTAGTCTCGTACTTTAAATACTTTGGGGTAACAGTTGACAGTGCTTTGACTTATGTCTACTATGTAGACAATATAGCTAAGGCAGTTAATAGGCACATTTGACTTCAATACAGGCATGAAAATAGTCTGACCATGGAGGCTCTTACTCTAGCTATCCTTAGTTCGGTGGTCTCGCTAATAGACTGTGGTCTAACAATCTATGGCTCCACAACTGACACAGCACTCCGCAGGATTATAGTGGCACTAAACAAAGCCTGCCATCTTGCAACTGGTTTGGCAAGATTCACACATACTTGTGACTTATGTTAAGACAGACTTGCTCCATTTGAAGGAAGTCTTAAATTCCAAACCTGCCTGATGGCTAAAAAAATAAGTCTTGGCCTGGTGCCCCCTGGGGTACAGAAGCTCCTCACACCACACAATAATAAGCACTGCACCAGAAGTACTGATAGTATGGTTTTTAAAATCCCACACTGTCGTACCTCCCAAGGACAGACGGCTTTCTCCCATTGAGCTCCATACTGGCTTAACTCCTTACCCCCAGACATTTCTTCCATAGCCAAGTTAGGCCCCTTCAAACAAAGCTAAGGAACCATCTTGATGCAAATTCCAGCTGTGACTGCTTTCACTAATCCCCTCACTCTTACAGGGGCTTGGTACTATATACTCTTCTCCCAAGGCAACCCTTAGATGGCCAAAGTTTTTCTACTCTTGGTTCCTAATTTCTTTGGCCTTAAAAAGCAATTTTCCCCTAGTTATCCACTCCTCTAATATATCTCCTTCCAATCCTCCCTATATCTTACCCCCAATTTATATCCCCACAGTTGTCTACCACCTGGACCTGTTTCCACAACTTGTAAATATATCCTCTTCCCCTACACCTTATGACGAAGCCTCTCTGGCTGATGTATTCTCTCTCCCCTATGTAAGTCTTCCTATCTATTATGTATGTCTTAGCCCATCTTATCTAACTGTTACCTTTACTACTCCTCACTCTCATGCTTCTAATTGTATTTTTACATACATTGTACAATGCCAACTTGATGTCTTACCTTACTTGCCTAAGTTTAACATTTTATGTATTGTTTATTTCGTATTTAATTCTTGCTGCTTAACAGCAATCACTTGTGTTTATACTGTCTGTCTAACTCTGACATGGAACCTCTGTAATGAGCTTGTTCTTAAAAGCTGTTAATCCAAGATCACAATAAATAAATAAATAAACACTGGGGCCCAGATATTCAGACTGCGCCAGGCTGGGTGCATCGCAACTTAGCTGTGCAGGGGCGTTGACAGGGTGATATTCAACGGAGCTGTGCCATGGCACAGCATCACTGAATATCGCACCCTGGCCACCCACAGTGCGCATGGCGCAGTGGTACTGCCCAGTGCAAGTGGCCAGAGTGGAGCGGGGGATGCGCAGCACAAGTCGCTTGCACTAGGGTGCAACCGCGATATTCAAGTGCAGTACATGGGGCCATAATGTATGCAAGGTGCAAATGGGGCCATTTGCATGTCATTATGGCTCCACTTGCATGCAGGTGTGCCGATCCCCAGCGACTTGCGCCTGGTGTCCTGCCAGGCAGCAGCCGTCGGGGACCGACGCCCCCTGAACATCATGGCAATGTGCCCCACTGCCCAATCATGGGCATCTGTATTAAAAATAAAGTCCAATATCCCTGGTGGTCCAGTGGACCGTTCACAGACCAATCACAGGCATTTGTATTAAAAATAAAGTCCAATATCCCTGGTGGTCCAGTGGACTGCTCACAGCCCGATCGCGGGCATTTGTATATAAAATAAAGTTCAATATCCCTGGTGGTCCAGTGGACTGCTTGCAGCCCGATCGTGGGCATTTTCTATTAAAAAATAAAGTCCAATATCCCTGGCGGTCCAGCGGTACCCTCCTCCCCACCTGCCCACTGAGCCCCACTGCCTCGCTCCCCCCCGGTCAGTGGTGGGTGGTAGCACCCCACCCACCTGCCGCCTGGCCGACTGACATTATGGGATGCATGCCCATTGTCCACAGCGTGAGCCAATGGGCATGCAGCCCTATCAGACACACAGTCCAGATAGAAGAATGGATCCATTCACATATCTGGACTGTGTAGTATGGTACGGGCTGCATGCCTACTGGCTCATGCTGTGGACCAATGAGCGTACAGCCCTACCATACAGTGTTGGTCAGTGGGCAGCGGGGTGGCAGGTGGGTGGGGTGTTGCCACCCGCCACTGACCAGGGAGGGTAGCGGGGTGGTGGGGCTCAGTGGGCGGGTGGAGAGGGGGCTACCGCTGGACCACCAGGGATATTGGACTTTATTTTTTAATACAAATGCCCGCGATAGGGCTGCGAGCGGTCCACTGGACCACCAGGGATATTGGATGGTGTTATATAATACTTAAGCCCATGAGCGGGCATGTAGCAGTCCACTGGACCACAAGGGATATTGGACTTCATTTTTAATAAAAATGCCCGCGATAGGGCTGCGAGTGGTCCACTGGACCACCAGGGATATTGGATGGTGTTATATAATACTTAAGCCCATGAGCGGGCATGTAGCAGTCCACTGGACCACAAGGGATATTGGACTTCATTTTTAATAAAAATGCCCACGATCGGGCTGTGAGCAGTCCACTGGACCACCAGGGATACTGGATGGTGTAGTTTTATACTTAAGCCTGTGATCGGGCGTGAAGCGGTCCACTGGACCACCAGGGATATTGGACTTTATTTTTAATACAAATGCCTGAGATCGGGCTGCGAGCGGTTCACTGGACCACCAGGGATATTAGACAGTGTTATATAATACTTAAGCCCATGAGCGGGCATGTAGCAGTCCACTGGACCACCAGGGATATTGGATGGTGTAGTTTTATACTTAAGCCCGTGATCGGGCGTGAAGCGGTCCACTGGACCACCAGAGATATTGGACGGTGTAGTTTTATACTTAAGCCTGTGATCGGGTGTGAAGCGGTCCACTGGACCACCAGGGATATTGGACGGTGTTATGTTATACTTAAGCCCGTGACTGGGTGTGTAGTGGTCCATTGGACCACCAGGGATATTGGACAGTGTATTATTATACTTAAGCCTGGATATAGGACGAACATTTTAATCAACTTATGCCCGCGGTCGGGCATGGGGGGGGTGCCGCCACGAAGCTGCAGCCAGAGCTTGGGTGGCCTCCCACGGGTGGCAACTGCCATGTTGCGCCTACTGTCACGGCAGCTCACCTGTGGATGTGGCCATTGATCTCCTTTTTTTTTTTGGCTCACCTGTGTGTGGCGAGGTAGGGGTTGAGCATGCATGGACTCAGCACATCCGGGCTGAATATCGATGTGCAGAGTATGCATGGGCACGCCTTCCCCACCTGTGCTGCATACATTACTGATGTGCTCTGGCGCATCGGGATTTGTGCCAGGCACAATCCCCATTTGAATATCGTACTGGGGCGCAACCCTTCTGAATATCCAAGCCCTGATGTATAAATCAAATTATGACATGGGTTTACTGCAGGCTGTAGCTTCCCCACTCATGAGCCATCAGCATAATTTTACCCTCTTGTGAACATAAAAATAATATCTTACGTCGCCCCAGGCCATATCCTCTGTCTGTCCGTCCGTCTCTCTGTCTGTCTGTGTATCTATCTATTTCTCTCTCTCTCTTCCAATATGTCCAGAACACGTTCTTGCAAGGAAAGAAAAGAGAGACCACCACACACTTCCCCTAGCATCCTTCATAACTTGCACTATGTAACTCCCTTCCTGACTTCACTAGTAACCTACTGTCCTATATGTACAGATTGTGGTTAGACCTTATTTTGTTATGTCCTGAGCCTCTGGAAAGTCCTCCCTCTGAACTAGAATACCCAAGTCTCTATCCTGATTCAAGTCTCTTCTGAAAACCTGCTTCTTTTCCATGGACTGCCAACACAGCCACTCCTAAGGTTTTTACATCACCAAGAGCATTTGCAGCCTTACTATATATAGTAGAGGCCACTTAACCAGGACACCCCGGTGGTGGGACTTTTGTCCCAATTAAGTGGCCGTCCTGTTTATCAGAAGCCTATTTACAAAGCTTGTAGTTGACATGAGAGTTGGTGTGGCATGCAAAGCACAAAATACAGCTTTCTTTTTTTTTTTTTTCCTTCACCGGCTAGGAGGTTCTGGTCCCCCGCTCCACTCGCCACTCCCCTCCCATCCCCTAGCTCCCCCCCCCCCACTGGAGCCACTAGGTGAGTGCTCTCCTTCCAGAAAACATGATCATGAAGCCCTGGCTTACCCCCCTAGGGTGGGGTCATGGAAGCAGGACCCCCTGGCAGATTTTTGGACTGCGGTGGGGAGCGGTGGAAAAGGCGGGGGTCGTCATTACTGACCATTGGTAGATTTTTGCAGATTTTTCCATGGGAGCAGGGATGTGCAAGGATGCCAGCATCTGCCCCACCCTCGTTACATGTGGTGCCAGCAGTGGCGGTACCCCCAGCCTCCACCAGAGGTCCACATTTCGCCGGACACTCTTCCCCCTTCCCCCCAGAGAAGAAGAGCAGTCCACAGGATGCTCAATCCTTCTCCCCCCAGCCAGCCTTCTGACTCCCAAGTCCATCCCTGAACCCAGGATTTCAGGCACCGCAGAAGGATGCCTTGCAGCTGCGCTGGCAGGCTGGCTAAAATACAGCTTTCTTCAATAATTGGCTGGATCAAGTGGGCTGGATGTAAAGGACCAGCTGAAAAATGTAAGCAGCTCTCCATTTTTAAAAATTTTTTTTTTTTTTAGAGAAAGTGAGGTGCTGCTTCAGGTTCTTTCACTAAGCACTGTGAGTTTCTGCTTAGAGCGAGCACATGGGGGAGAGAAAGGGGGAACAAGTGAGGGTCTGAAACATTGCAAGCAAATCCACATTTTTTCTTAGTTGAAGAAGCTAGCTGAAAAGTCCCCAAAGAGTGAGCGAGGTCATGTACACTCTGTGTGTGGGCTCAAAACGAGAATATTGCTGGTGGTGCTGCTTAGTTTCACTTTTAAGCAGACCTCCATTTTTTTCTTAAGTGAACGAGCATGTGGGGGGAGGAATAAAAAAAAAGAATAAGCAGCTTCTTGAACTTAGTTGGACAAATGGGCTGGAATACTGGTGGGTAAGCTGACATTTCACAGAGTGAGCGCTGTGAAGTCAGGGAACTGGGGACAGGAAGCGGCAGACATGAGATTCATGCATAGTCACAGGTACTCAGCAGTCTATTAATGACCAGTCAATGCGTGAGAGGGAGAAAGACTAGGACTGAATCATCCCAATAATCCAGCATCACTGTCCCCATTAATCAGATGGGAACCCCATTTACAGTAGTGGCCATGTAATCGGTTCCTGGAGGGACTTCCCAATAAAGCGGACATCCCGATTATCCATGTCCCAATTAAGTGGCTTCTTCTGTAACTCTTCCTTTAAACCACTATAGTTTAACTACTGTTCCCTAACTGCCATGGTTTCCTGTTGTGTTCATGATTTTGTACACCTCTTTTACGTTGTTTTTTCTAAACATGCTGTACAAACTCTAGTGGGTTTGAGATTTCAGTTTCACATTGTAAACAACTTAAAGGGGGACTAAAGTAAAAATTTACAACAAAAAACAAACATGTTGTGCAAAGTGTTTTGATTTTTAGGTGTAGCCCTAGTCTGTCCTTCCCTTTGTTTGCTGTAAGGAGTGTGTTTTTTAAGTTTGCCTTCTAGTTTCATAGCCCTTTCGGCTCTCCTTTATTCACATTTTTTATGTCTCTTCTTCATCCTACAATGCCTCCTGTTCTGTATGACAGTAATGTGTCCAGGACCATAGATACAGAGTAATAACTGCTGCAGCAGCAATCTCTTGTTAGGAATCTGATATTCTGGCTTCAACTAAATAACACTTTCTAATCCAAACTTTTCATTTTCTATGTATGTGTCTAGGTTTAGCCAGCAGGAGTAGATTTATTGTTTTTACAATATTTTCATTTTATTAAGCTGCACACACCCATAAAAAGCACACACATCACCCTAGGTCACCAAGACTATAAGCAGTGAAGACTCTAGCTGTTTCCTTACAGAAAATCTCACTCAATTATCCCTCTGGTGTCTGTCAATTGTAAATTTAGCCCTCAATTGAGCTCCCTGGATAAGAACAGTTACTTCAAATCACAGCTCTATGGCAGTAAACTTGACAAAAAAAAACAGCTCTTGTTGAATGAATGATCCTGGACGCATCACTGTTACATGGGAAAGCAGACCTTGTAAGATAGAGAAGAGCCATAAAAAGAACAAACCTGGAGATTCCCAGAAGCCATAAAACTAGCAGGCAACTTTAACCAAACAAAAACCCCACCTCCTTACAGCAAACAAAGGGAAGGACGCACTAGAATTACACATACAAATCACAACAATCTGCATAACATATTTGTTTTGTAAATTTGACTGTAGTTCCCCTTTAAAATCGTTTTTGGCATGTAATCCTTAACATGTAACTTTTTCTTTTGGAGGCTGCTTTGAAGAAAAAAAAAACAGTGCATATGAACTTCCAAGACCAAAGATAATCTGTTTGTAGCACTTAAAGATCAAAGACAGATTCTTGAAGTCCAACTGGATTTATCTGGGTTGGTATCCTTTAGGCAGTTGTGCCACATGGGACTTATACTATAACAAAAATTGGCAGCACTAAGACCTAATGAATGGACCTGTTTTAGTTATGAGAAATCATAACTTTAACATCTGCAACAACTGTGGAATAAAATAACATCTTCTTTCGAATTTAAACACTGAGAAGCAATATCCCTGAACTCAATAGCCAGCCATTAATATTACCACCAACATGGCACTACGAACCTTACAATAAATCACAGTTTGCACAGAAGCCTGTCTTAAACCATAACATAAGTGTTATATTAGAATCAAAAGTAAACCAAATTAGAACTCAGAATGAAGGCAGTCAAAAACAGGATGGGATGGCATAGTACACTTACATACAAAGTATTACACCAAAAATGTACTCAAGTAGAAAGGTGGGCAACACAAAACATCAATACATGTAATTTAATAGTCACAGTCTTATTCGAGATGCTTGCATCCCTGGATATACATTTCATATACTGTTGCACTGCACTGTTCAGTTTGTGGTGAAGGAAATATTTCACATTCCTTATGATACTTTTGTCATTCAGATGGTTATAGCTGAGGCTCCAAATATATGAGGGATTACTGCCATAGAGATACTTTAATTACAAGTCATACTTATCACAGCTATTTC
Source organism: Neoceratodus forsteri (assembly GCA_016271365.2). NCBI lineage: Eukaryota > Metazoa > Chordata > Ceratodontiformes > Ceratodontidae > Neoceratodus > Neoceratodus forsteri. The sequence goes on along the minus strand of CM057455.1, from coordinate 652,932,652 downwards.
CACAGAATGCTAAACAATACTGCAACATCCCTATTGCACTTTGCCATTCAGGTATCAAAATCAGAACTCTGAGCCATGGGAAATTAATCCCACACCTACAGTTCAGATAAGCACAGAAGGTGAAATATTTAATATTAGCAGTGATACAATATGATGAATCACTAGAAACTGGATATAAAGGATTACACGTGGTTTAAATCTTAACACTGCCTTATGCCAAAACCACAGCTGTAGGTTTAGTAGTTCTTTCTACTTTTCCTTCCTGTCAGTACAATTAATTCACAACAGACATTGTATTACACGACTCACAGGACAATAATTCATTGATGTTACTGGCAAGACTATATTTTTATTTTAACCTGGGGAATTCCATCCTTTATACAGCCTGAAAGGCAGGGAAGGAAACAACACAATTGATTATTTGCCATCTAGCTACTTGGCTTGCAGTTAATTGGCAAACACCTGCCCAGTTTCCCAACCAGGGTTTCCCATCAGGCAATAAAAAAGTACATCTGTAGAGATTTAATGAATGGTCAGGTGATGTCTCAAGCCAATGACATTTCTACATTTTTTCTAGCCATTTTATAAAGGAGTTCAATGCAGGCCTCAGAAGTACAGTCAGACACAAGACTGAGTGTCCTAATCTCCCTAAGAAGTGCATTACAATCCTTTAATGCACATCTTGGAGTGGCTTATCACACTTATAACAAGCATTTGTCAATGCCGAATGTTTGCTTGCTGGCATTGGCATTGGTAATGTAGAAGTTACAGAGCTGCATAATAGGAATGGCAGCGAAGTATTGAACTGAAGCCAACCCCACCACCACCCTGCAGAGAGTTACAGGCATTGGGGTGTGCCTTTGGGTTGTCAGGCATAATGACCACGCCATTTCACCACACCCTACCCTGCAGACACTGACAAGTGTCATGGTGTGCCTTGAGGTCTTTGGCCCTTATGCGCACCCCATTCCATCAGGAAATACGGTGAGATGGGTGCAGTATAGGAGAATGGGGTGAAGTTTGGGCCCAAAGAGTCCGAGGCACACCTTGATGCCTCTCACTGGCTGCAGGGTGTGGGTAGCGGTGGAATGGTATGAGCATGACAGGCAAGAATCCCAAGTCACACCCCTGATGCCTGTCATTCTCTACAGGGTGGGGCATTATGGTCGGAACCCTAATGCCTCAGGCATTCGTTGGCATTTTCACTCCAAATTTTCAACATGTTTTTTTTTGTGACCCCCACCTCATGAACAGTGGCAATATCAGTTTGTTAGCCGAAAACTGCTTTTGCACAGCGATTATGGCATTTGGCACCACAGGTGCAAAACACATTCTGAACAGGATGTGAAAATGACAGCGGTACTGTTCATGGGAGGTGTAAAAATTGCAATGTTGAAAATCTGCTATGAAAATCTTAAAAAAACTGGTGAAGTCACGAGCGTGTGTAGAAACTGTGCAACGCACACCCGTAATGTAACTAGTTTGGGGATTTTTTTTTACAGCAGATTGTTAACACAGGCATTTTGGGACCTCCGATCATGAACAGTGTCAGTGTCATTTTCTTTATCTGTCCCGAACAATGATTTCCCACAGCGACCACGCATTTCTGTGCTGAAAGTGTGAAAACACATTTCAGCCATGTTGTGGAAAATGACAGCTGTACTGTTCATATGAGGTGTGGAAATGCCACTGGTGAAAATATGGACTGAAAATATTACAAATTCATGAACTTACAGGGTGTGAAATTGCGCAATGCTCACTCGATAACACAGTCATTTTATGGAGTTTTGTCACCAAATTTTCAACATAGCCATTTTAAGACCTCTGCTCATGACCAGTGTCACTGTGATTTTCTTAATCTGTCCCAAACATTGTTTTAGCACAACCGACTGTACCATTGTCGCTACACATGTCTTGGTAACACATTTTGGGCAGAGATGTGAAAAATGGTAGCTGTACTGCTCATAAGGAAGTGCAGTAAAATGGCACTGTTGAAAATCTGGAGTACAAATAATACAAATTCGCAAAATTTTCAGGCGTGCGTGGGAACTGCGCAGCGTGCGCTCTAAAACAGTCATTTTTGGGAATTTTTTCACCAAATTTTCAATATAGCCATTTTAACACCTATGCTCATGACCAGTGTCACTGTGACTTTCTTAATGTCCCATACATTGATTTCGCACACCGACTAAGCATTGTAATAGCTACTACATGGGCAGAAACACATTGTGAAGCGAGATGTGAAAATATGTACTGCTCACAAGGAGGGTGTGGTAAAATGGCAATGTTGAAAATCTGGAGTGAAAATATTGAAAATTTTGTGAACCATTAATGCGTATAGGAACCGCGCGAACGATGCTCGTGAAACAGTCATTTTAGAATGTTTTCACCAAATTTTCAACATAGCCATTTTAAGACCCTGCTCATGAACTGTGTCACTGTGATTTTCTTAATGTGTCCCATACATTGATTTCAAGACATCGATCGCGCCATTGTGCGCTACATGGGTGGAAACACATTTTGGGTGAGATGTGAAAAATGACAGCTATACTGCTCATAAGAAGGTATGGTAAAATGGCAATGTTGAAAATCTGGAGTGAAAATATTGAAAATTTGTGAACTTATGAGCCTGCATAGGAACTGCGCAATGCACGCTCGTAAAACAGTCATTTTTAGAAATTTTTCCACCAAATTTTCAAAATAGGCTTTTTGAGAGCCCACCTTATGAACACTGGCAGTGTCATTTTGTTAATCATTCTGGAAAGGTGATTTCGCGCAGTGGCTATGAAATCACCCTTCAGGCCCGAGTAATGCCATGACAGTGCAAGAATTCATGAGGAGGGGTCCCAAAAACCCCATGTTGAAAATTTGGTGCAAAAATTCAAAAAAATGCCTGAGATATGCAACAAAGTTGAAAAAACCCTATCTATCCCATTATACAGCTTACCAGCATTTCCTCAGTTCGCGGTCCGCTTTGAATATGTATACCCTTGAGCAAAGGAGGGAGAGAGGTGATATGATCGAGGCATTCAAACACCTTAAGGGCATTAACAAGGTGAAAGAGTCTAACATGTTTAAATATAAGAAAAATAGCAGGACAAGAGGACACAGCATGAGATTAGAGGGGGGCCAATTAAGGGGAATGAGGAAATTCTTTTCACAGAAAGGGTGGTGGATGCATGGAATGGCCTACCTCAAGAAGTGGTGGCTATGAATACAGTGCAGGGCTTCAAACAGGCATGGGATAGGCATAAGGGAGCAATACAAATGAGTGTGAATAGATAGGCCACTGACAGAGCAAAGGCCGATGGCACATTTATAAGGTAGAAAAAGAAATGGGCAGACTGGATGGGCCTTGCGGTCCTTATCTGCCGTCAACTTCTATGTTTCTATGTAAGAGTGCAGACGTGATCCCAGTCCACCGAAGATCGTCACGCCGGACTCTGAAGGTAAGTAAGGAGTGGGGGAGTGTGTGGGGGCAGGGTGCGCAGTGGGTGGGTGCGGGTTGTGGGGGGACAGGGAGACTACGAGGGACCGTTTTTTTCTTTATAGGTTTTTTTTTGTTTTAAAAGACGATGCGGGACATTTGCCATACTGGGGTGGGCTCCCAGCGTGGTAGAAGGGGACGGCTGGGGGGCGGAGCCGATGGGGGGATTGGGCACCCTGGCTGGCCATGGCATCTGTTACCACGCCAGGGTGGGCTCCAGTGTGGCACCCTGTACTCGGGGAGACACAGTGGAGATGACAGGGGATTGGGCACCCTGCTGCCATATTGAGCAGCCACGCTTGGGTGGGAACCCAGCGTGGTATATGAAACTGTGTTTCGGGGGCGAGTACAGCCGATAGGATTGGGCACCCCTGCCGGCTATACAGTGTGTGCGCCGGGGGAGCAGCAGCAGCATATATGTGTGTGTGTGGGGAGCAATGCATGAGCAGGAGATATCTGATCGCTGCTCACTGAAGCGTAGCCTCCCTTTCACCTGTATGCCACTGCATTTTGGAGCTGTCATAGACAGCTCCAGCAGGCATTAGAGAACTGCGGCCGCGCCTGCAAACACACTGACTGAATTGGAAGAGGGCTGACACAACTCCGAAAACTCCGATGATGGCACTATGTTTCTTGCACATGCGTGCAAGCAAACATAAAAATAGCTCATAATTGTATGAAATGACTCATAAAGATGGGGTACTATGGGTCATAAAGGTGACAATATTTAATATGAAATTATTTTGTCTTAAGTACATTTTTAAGTGGCAAATGCAGTTGTTTAAATAGTCCCTGATTGTGTATGCCAGTAGGTGGCGCTGCTATTGGTGGTTTGTATATTATTTCTGAGATCTGTGCAGGGCCCAGCACTACACTGTAAGGAGATGATGGCTCCCTTCTCAGCAATTTCCAGAGATGCTGGGTTCTAGTATCTACAAATATAGCTAACAGGCAGCCTGATGTTTATGTTGCTGGAAATCATTAAACAAGTCTGTGCCTTGAATTAGTAAGTTGCACTATTTGATTCCACTTCAACTCCCACTGTACGGAAATGCCCACTGAAACAGCCATTTATGGTGCTGCATTAGGCCCACCTTGGAGACAGCTCCACTCACGATGCTCTCCCAGGCACTCTCCTGCCTGCTGCTCCCACTGTATGCTCATGACAGCAGGACTGGAGATGGAGATCTTCAATCAGTGGTTATCCTGGACCCCAGGAAGTCTGCAGATGGGGCCAGGGAGCTGATTAAGAGCAGCAGTCACGTTTCCATACAGTCAAAGCCACATGCACTGCCAGCCATTTGTGGCCAGCCCGCCCTCCTTAGAAGCCACCCACCCAACTACAGGACTGGACCGTATACCCAAAATACTGTATATAGTGGTGAAGCTGGATAGGCAACAGGACGTGTGGTCGACTGGCATACAAGTATTATTTTTTAAGCGTTGAAGGCACATATATGGCAACAGTGCAGTGCTTAAACTGCAGAAATGTGGCCAGGAAGCTTGAGAGTAGAGATTTCACTTGCAGCCAGAGACATATTAATAGTGTGGTTGCCGCAGTTTCTACCCCCAAAAAAGTGCAGTGCTAATTCGCCCGTTAGTAGCTGATATAGTGGATCGGCAACAAAAAGTGTCTCGTGCTTCCGTGCCCACTCTGCTCTGGTCAGCTCAGAAGTCGGATGATTCTGTGTGGTCAGTGAGTGAAGTACTGTGGTTAATGAATGGCAGCTTTGTTTTTAATTATTTTAAGTGGAAAGCTGATCATTGGTAGAAAGTGCTTACGGGATTCCCTACAATGTTAGAACGGAGCATTAGCATAAGATTCAGTTTAAACAGTGTTGGTTTTGGCAGAGACCACAGAGGTTTGTTTAACTGTGGATAATGTTAATAGTTTGATGTAAACAGTAAGGACATTTTTTTAAGGTGCTATGATTCTGATATTGTATTTTGTGTGCGAAGAGGTTGGGTTTAATTTTCAAGTATTTAGTTTGAAAAAATGTAGTAAAGTCTAGGATTTTCAATACGGTGGCTACTGGATTTTTTTTAGTTTCTGTTTGGAGCCATAGTGATATGGTTCAGTAAGTGGGTTTTTGGGGGAGGAAAATGTTATTCGGCAGCTTACCATGTTTTGATAGAGATTTAATGTACAGTCAGCTGACGTCACTTGGCCAATGAAATTACTAGATTTTTTCTTGCCATTTTTTTACACACATATGTATTCACTGCAAAAACCTATGCTGCTGCGTTGTCAAGAGTTCTAAAGCCACAAAAGTAGGGAAATGCAGCGTTTGGGGCTTTTCCAACCCTTACGCCCACCCCCTTTCCACAGATCTAGAGGTTTGTGGCCATGCCCTACAGGATTGCTGGTTCATGCTACAGGTCCAGAGCCATGCCCCACAGGTCTGATCTTCAAACTGGGCCAATAGCATAACTTATAACTTTATTTTTGTGCAGGACCCTAAGTCATTCTAATTATTGTTTCATTTGGGAAACTAAACTCAATCCCACAGGATAATTTCATAGCCTAATAATAAAGAGGTTTTTATCCTCCAGCTGGTAGCCTTGGGAGAATGATTCATTTATTGGTAGTTTTGTCTAACTTCAGAAAATCCAGGACCACTGCTCATGACTAAGCGAAAAGCCATGAAATGACAAGCTGTCTGATAACCAGTGGATAAGGAATGAAATCAGATGTTTTTTATGCTGAGATAGTCTCGTCTTATTTCTTTAAACACTGGTCTAGTCGTGACAGAAGACTCTCTCACAAAAAGATTAAGAGTGGTTAATGAGGCCAATTGGTCATCTAGGATTTCTTGCAGTTGAGAATACAGCAATAAGACAATTGCTGTAGGAACTTCTTGGGGACTCAGACTAAAAGCGCTGTTCACAGAGAGGGTTGTGGATGCATGGAACGGCCTTCCGGAGGAGGTTGTGGAGTCAAAAACAGTGGTGGAATTCAAGCATGCATGGGACAGTCATAAGGCCATTCCGGGGTAGGAAGAAGTAGGCTGCTGGTTAACTAGGATCTGCAGCTTATCCAGTAGGTAGGGAAATGGGCAGACTGGGTGGGCCAAGCGGTCCTTATCTGCTGTCAAATTCTATGTTTCTATGTCCTGAGGAATCAAACAGATGCTGGGGGGAGGGTATGCATCATACTGTTCCACTAAACAATTTTCAAATTTCACCTCCTTCCTGACACTTCAGGGCTGGGAATAAGAAAAGGAAAACATACTTAATTGAAATATGTGCTGCTTCTGCAGGACTGATAACGCCAACAGGGCTGAAGCAAGAGTAAGGGGCACAGAGAATATTATTTATTAGTAAGGTCAGAATGGCCACAGTCAGAATAAGGTAGAGAAGAAGTGCCTGCGTCAAAGCTGTGGTGAGGGGTGTTATCAGCTAACAAACTTGAGAACCAGTAAGAATGACAGAACAGTGCAGAGAAGAAATGGAGACTTGTGAGAGAAGAAAGACGGTAAGTACAATGGTTTTAAATTTTTATTTTCTTGGTTAACCCATTTTTTACCCTAGTAATCTGGCACCAAACAGGGAGGCCTTGATGTGGCAGCAACATTTGTTACTATTTATAAATCACTGATGTGATTTCAGCCAATCAGTGCACAGAGCAACTGTGTCTCTAATCCCATTTACAGTGGTCTCTCGGGCGAGAACATTAGAAATGGAGCATTCCACTTCACAGTCAGGGAAAGGCAGCTTCATTTAACTTTAAAAAAAATATATACTTAAAATGTATTATAAAGCAGTGTTGCTAACGCAAATGATTTATAATAAGTTAACAAGGCCTTTGCAGAGTGTCTTTTATGGTGTCAGAGATTTCTTTCATGAGGCCTGGGCAGCCAGAAGGGCTCAGCTTTGCTCTGTGGTCCTCTCACCCACACTTCACTCACACAGTCTCTTACATAGTACCATATGAGATACACCACAGAGTCCCTGTTGACTATATAATATCATCCTTATAGCACTGCACCCCAAACATTTAGATAGAAACAGAACCCTACCACAATAATGCAGTTGCTTTGCCCATCTGAGGTCACAGTGCCCTGCATGTTGTGACATTACCATCACTTCTGTAAGAAGATCAAGTACTGTCACAAGCAGAGGATTGTGACTTCAAGTTGGGGATACGCGGCTGGAACAGATGGACTCTAAGTGACATAGATCCAGTTTTTTTTTTTCTTTCAAAAAAAAAGTGTTATTGCTTTATCTTTGAAAAGGCTCCCGAAGAAGGACTTGTTGGTCCAAAAGCTAAAGCTCTTTGTTCTTTTTGTAAGATCCTTGTTGGTCCAATAAAAGGTACCAAACCACTTCCATTTGTTCTGGATTTGTTCTTCAAAAAGAGTCATTCACAATAGCACAATTCATAGCCAGTGGTATGAAGGAAAGGGAAATTGTTTAACCTGAAAAGCCCACTAAGCTGAAGCTTGATTCCAGGTGCGACATAGGAGCACAAGGAAGTTAAGTGACTTGCTTAGGGTCACACAGTGTGCAAGTGGGGGCTGTGGGATTCAGACCCAGGTCTCCAGCTCCATGCTCTAAACCACAGTGCTATGCTGCCTCAAAAAATTTGCAGAGTGGTCCACAGTAAAGTTAATAACAGTGTAGGTACAATCTACAACATATCAGTTGGGGGTGAGGATACAGCATGCACCAAGCAGGAAAGGGACATTGGGATTATCAACTCTGATGACTTCAAGGTAGTTAAACAGTGCAACAAGACGGGAGGTAAAGCAAATAGGATGCTGGGATACACAGACAGGGGCATCACCAGCAGGAGAAAGGAGGTCATAATTTCACTATACAAGACACTAGTGAGGCCCCACCTGGACTACAGTGTCCAGTTCTGGAGACCTGACCTACGTAAGGACATAGAAAGGGTGGAAAAGGTTCAGAAGAGGGCAACACAGATGGTACAGGGATTGCATCACAAGTCCTATGAGGACAGGCTGAAGGACTTGAATATGAACTCCCTGGCGGAGAGAAGACAGAGAGGTGATATTATAGAGACATACAAGTACCTTACAGGGAGGAACTGGGTGCAGAAAAACACTATTTTCCAGTGAAAAAGATGTTCCAGGACTAGAGGGCATGGGATGAAGTTGGAGTGAGGGCAACTCAGAGGAAATGTGAGGAAGAATTTCTTCACAGAAAGAGAGGTGGACAAGTAGAACACCCTGCCTGAGGAAGTGGTGGGGGTTGAAACAATCATGGGATGTAAGAATGCATGGGATGGACACAAGGGAATCCTAGCAGTTAGGGGTAAGCGGCAACAGAATTCCAGAAAAACTTAATGTGATCTTATGTGTTCAAATGGGCAGACTGGGTGGGCCTTAGGTCCTTATCTGTCAACAGTATCTATGTAATCTACAGTCTACGAATGTATCGGAGTGATAACTAATGAAGCCTATGACAATGTTTTGGGAGCTCCAAGGCATATCATCGTTCATTTTCAGGATGTTCTATGGGGTTGTACCAGATCAGCCAAATGTTCAAACCATCCATGCACTACTGCTGAGAGTGCTTTCCACTACCTTCCCCCATCCATTCATTCTGGAGTTTCATCTTCCTGATCCATTGAATTTGGGGTCTGCTAGAGAGGAATTCTTCAAAAGCAAGCCATCTTGTCTCACAGGCAGCCAAGTTACCTCTGGACTGTATACCAGTTTTTCTAATGTAGCACATTCCCCAAGCTGTTTTAGGCACATCTGACTGGTGGGGGGTGGGGTCTGCATTTTTCTACAGTGTTAATATGCACAGTTTTGTACAAATAATAGCTATAAAATAAATGTCCTGCTTCCTTCACTAATGTTCTCTATCTTGTCCAGATCCCCCAACAGTATAATTTGTGGCCTAGTACCACTCGGGCGTTCACCACCTCAGCAAGGGTGTCTTCTATGTCCTGCCAGTACTTCTGCAGCTTGGGGCAGAAGACAATAATATATTCCAAGCTGCCAATATGGTGAGTGCATCTTAGGTATATGTCTGAGTGTGTGGGTGAGAATTTAGCTAGCTGGTCCGGGGTATAGTATGCTCTCTGAATCGTGAAATATTGGATTCACTTGAATTTGCATTGTATCAGGACTGTCCACCCACCCATCTCGTAGCATATCTGCCCAGTCTTCCTCTGTAATGCCAGTACTCAAGGTTTCCTGACATTTGCCCCTTTGTATCTGCCCACTTACCCTTAACTCCTTGGAAAACATGTTTATACAATTTTGAGACCAGCCTGCTGGTATCCTGGGTGTTGTGGAAGGACTGATGCTATTCTGGATGGCTTCTGAAGTTTGTGGTGTGTCCCCAGGATGGAGGATAGGAAGTATCAGAGATAAGGGTATTTGAAAGCTTGCTTTCCTGGTAGGCTATGTCCCATGGCAAGGCTTCTGAAAGGCTGCAGCCAACCATTTTCGTAGAGATGGCCCAGTAGTTCTATGCCTCTCTGTGCCCAAAACCTGAAACCTGGGTCTCCCAGGAACTCTTGATATGTAGGGTTCCTCATAAGGGAGTTAGGTTTGTATGGACCCTCATAAACCTGTGTCCCCTGTGCCAGATCCTAAGGAGGAGTACAAGGATGAGGTTGCCCGTGGCCATTCTCAGGTATGTTTCACTTGAGGAGTACAACAAATCTGTTATTCTCAGTTTCCCATCTCTTTTTCAGGATGTATGCCCTTATTTTGGCACTCTGGTTCACACCAGTTTCAGATGCAGGCAAGTTGCGCAGTCCCAATACATTTTTCAAGTGCAGGACTCCCAGCCCTCCCTCCCTCCCTGGGATAGATCATGTTTGATGTAAATGTTTTTAGTAATAAAGAACAAGGAGGAGAGAGCTATAGAAAATATACAAAATATAAGTGGAACTGTCTACATAGCATCTTTTTCTGAAGTTTTACAGGAGAGTCAGCTGCCCTAAAAAGTCCAACTGTTGCCGGCCCAGTGGCATGAAGGGCTGAGGTGCTCAGCACCTTACCTCCTGCCACACCAGAAACCCAAATTTGAGAACAGACTCGGGTTGTTCGGGGTCAGCCGGGAGAGGAAGGATTGAGTGTCCTTAGGACTGTTCTCCTCCCCCATCAAGGGGGTTGGGGTTACGTGTCCTGCCGCCTGTCTGCCACTTCAAGGTGTCTAGGTGGCAGCACAGTCTGGGCTCGCAAGAAGACAGCCATACATAGGTGTCTGAAGATGTCTCCGTGGAGGCGGAGCTCATCTATTACACCACTGCACATATGTGGCTTGGGGGAGAAAACCACAGAGGAAAAACCCCTCTGGCCGCAGGATGACATCCGGGCCATCAAAGGCCCTGCACTGGTGACTGAGTATCATGTCTCAGTCCTGCAAGCTGAGGATGTCAGCGAGAAGGTAAGTCCTGGTGAAGTTGGGCGACAGGGCTGGGGGGGCCAGACAGAAGAGGGCAGGCCAGAGGTGATCGGTGGACAAATAATAGACAAAAAAAGACAAACTGTTAACTCAGTTTTAAAGTAAAATGTTTCATTTTCATTTGGGGTGTGTGTATGTGTGTGTGTGTAACCTTACAGGTCTCTTTCTTTTTCCTGCCCTGAAGTGGGAAGCAACAGAAAGAGAACCAAATATTATCTAGCTCAACCTTTCCATCTGTTTTTAACCTACAATATCCTATATATTGGCTTTGTACTGAAAGAGCACAAGAACTCTTGGTAATACCTATAGCCTGTTCATGAACCTGTAAAAGATTTGAGTCAGGCTGAAAACTATACTCACAGACTGTGTGAGCTGCAGAATTTTTTATCATACTGTTGCTGGAAAGGGTTTTGCAGAATATTGTAACTAAAACCATGGATTTCAGGTTTATGTAGCCTGCTACTTAATGCTATCATGTTTCCTTTTTTCCAGTAATCATTGTGAGAGATAAATTCCTCGGTTTGAACCAGCATAATAGGGTCACTGTTATTTATGTGGTGAAAATGCTTATTGTGGGATAAACAGCTACGTGATGAATTTCTGCTGCACCCATTTGTCACAAGTTCTGTGGTATACTATAATGGATGACAAGCACCAACCTACCCAGAAATGGATTTTTCATAATATATTTTATTTTTCCTGATTTAATGCAATACGGCTCTGCTGGTGTAGCAGAAGTGCACTTGTGTTATGTAAGGTCACATTATTACAGGCCGCAGCTCGCATGTCACTTCGCGGCACTGCAGAAAAACAAGCAGCAACATCCTTTCATCTTTCTTTCCGTAGTTCAGATTTATATGCTTTATTAATCACCACATGACAGCCATTTCAGCAGTTTCATTTAGCAGAATAAACCAGTCAAACCCAATCAGAGCCCGTCGGATTTCATGTGGCAAACCTCAGTGTTGGCAACTTCAATTGGCCAGGCCTAAATGAGACCTGCAGTGTTATCAATCTTGGAACTATCTAATAAATCACATCTGTACCAGCCCCTCACTTAACTGATAAGGCACAAGAGGAACACTGGTTGGTAGATAATGTTAGAATCTCCTAAAGCACTACGCATACTAAAGCTTTATGCTTCGGCAAGGTAATAATCCAGGGCTGTGCAGAGTAGGGTGAGAGCTGGTCAGAAGCAGTACAGCATAGTACCCAGTTATGAAGTCATTCTTTGCTGGGTGATGGTAAAAGTACTGTAATATACCTAATGGGATGTTAGCTAGTGTTTTATGGTTTTGTTGGTATTGCAATAATGTGTATGACTTTCTTTGGTCTTGGTTCAGTATTTCAAGCTTCAGCTGGCAGTATAGTCTAGTGGCTACAGCAAGAGCAGTAAACAACCTTGGTACATCCAGCAGACCTGGGTTTGATTCCCACAACCTCCACTTAAATACAGTGACCCTGAGACAGTCAAGTAACCTCCTTGTGCTCCTGGGACACACCTGGAAATGAGTTTGGCTCAGTGTGCCTTTTCCAGTCAAAGACTATAAAATAAGAAAAAAAAAGTAATCATTTGTAGGCTCAAATAATATTCTAGTATTTGGGCTTCAGTGTCTAAAGCAATTATTATTATTATTTGAAATCTTTGACCAGGAAAGGCGCACTGAGCCGTGACAGCTCATTTCCGGTTGGGGTGGAGATGGGTTAATGACATGGGGAATATTGGCCAGAACATTGGAGAAAATCTCCATCTCATACAATAAGTGCCATGGGATCATTAATTTCCACCTGGACAATCATCAGATATGTGCAGAAGGGACCTTGGTTTAAGTCTCATCTGAAGGATGGAAATATTTTTTATCTAAACTGAATTTAAAGTAGACTCAGGTAGTTTCTTTTTCATATCACAATCAATTCAACCTATTTTCAATAAAATGTAAAATGTGTACATTATACAAAGGATATGTTAAGGGCTTTTATGATTTTCCACTATCCAACCCAAAAATTATGGTGGATAATGACAAGACTTAAATCTCATAACATCCTGAACAATGGACATTCCATTCTTTATTACAAAAAACATTTGCATTCATGCAGGCCCTTTGTCCCTTAGACTTCCTCTGTCTCCGCTGCTTTCCTGCCCTGAAATCATAATCCTCTGCTTGAGACATCAGAATAACTTCCATGACAATAGACTGTGATGTCATAAGCAGAGAATCATAACTTTGCTGCATGATAAGCAATGTGAGCAGAATAAGGAAAAGATCATATTTTAAGAAGGCATAGTCAGGGTAAGACACGGAAGGGGTTGGTGTCAGGAGAAGGGGTGCAACTTTGTGGGGGAATGGGGGGACTTATAGGAAAGGAGGCTCTTCAAGGAAGATGGCTTCACCTGGCTAAAGAGGTGGCTAGTGCGTGGGGCTATGAGTCTGACATCTTTGTCGGACAGGGAAGCTGACTGTGGGGGAGATTAAGCCTATGGGAACTGAGGTGGCATTAGAGAGGAGGCTGAACCTAACTAGTACTCCCCCTAATCTTGGGGCTTGTAGACACACAGCAGGCAAAAATAGGGTTGACGTCTAAATTGGGATGGGGTAATGATCAAGGGGGGGGATCACACAGATTGCAACCACATGAAAGGAAGGAGACTAGGGAGGAATAAAGAAAAAGTACAAGTAACTAGCCAAAGGGAATCGAGGGTTAGATGGAAGGAGGTCTGCCTCAACACTAGAAGTGTAGGTAATAAAATCAGTGAGCGCCAGGTGATGATGGCTGACAGTGAGATGGACCTCATAGCCATCACAGAGACTTGGACCTTGGAAAATAACATCTGGGACCTGACAGTCCCAGGCTACATCATGCTTAGAAGGGATAGAGAAAAAGGTAAAGGGGGAGGTGTAGCTCTCTATGTCAGCGACGGCATTGAAGCTGTGGTAGCTAGACACATCAAGGGAAGTAACAAGGAGAAAGAGTCACTGGGGATGCAGCTTCGGGCAAGAAAATATGGGTGGGGGTGATCTATAGACTGTCAGGACAGGTGGAGGAGAGAAAAGTTCGGGGAAGAACTAGTCAGGAGTGTAGCAAACGGTGAGGTGGTGGTGGGTGACCTGCACCTGCCAGACATTGACTGGGATGTTCCAGCTGCTAGGAGCACCAGAAGTTAGGCCTTGCTGGACACAGTCTAGAACTGTCTGCTTGGGCAGCTGGTTAGGGAACCCGACAGGCAGGCTGCCATCCTCGATGTGGTACTCACCAACTCAGAGATGGTAGGAGCAGTGCAGGTAGGGGAGCAACTGGGGAACAGCAACCATAACTCTATCTGGTTTTAGCTGGCCCTGGGGACCGGTAAACCCCAATCAAAAGCTGAGGTCATCAATTTCAGAAGGGTGGACTTCAACAGGATGAGAGAGTTGGTCCGGGACAAGTTAGTCGGGGTAGGCAGCATAGGAAGGGTGGAGGAAATATGAGGGCAATAAAGGGGACCATTTTGGAGGCATCAAAGATATGAACAGGTCAGGGAAGCAGTGGGGCCAACAAAATTGGCTCTCATCATGTACACAGAAAAGCAATGGGAGGAAGAATGGGGAGAACATCAACTGAGGACTAGGAACGCAAGGAGAGTGGTTAGGGAGGCTAAAGCAGACACTCAGCAGCATATTGCTGGGGGGATCAAGAATGGAGAAAAGCAATTCTTCAGACATATTAGGGGAAAAAGGAGCAAAGGAGGGGGAATTGTTAGGCAACTGGATGGAGGCAGGCTAATAGAGGAGAAGGGGCAAATGGTAGCTGTCCTTAATGACTTCTTTTGCTCCGTCTTCACCAGGGAAAGAAGTGGGACCTTGACAGAGAGTGGCATTAAGGTGGCCACTAAGTGGGTCCCAGAGATACCAGTGAAAGTGTCAGGAAAGGGTTAGCAGCCTTTAAGATAGAGCGACTGATTTCAAAAGATTCACTGAGAAAGACATACTGAGCTGCTAATAGCTTATTTCCAGATGCGTTCTGGGGGTGAGGGGAAACAGAGATAAATCAAGATGTGGAAAAAAAAAACGAAAAAGTAATATCAGTATTACATTACAAAAATAGACATCATATACAGCAATACAGTATATCAAAGAAGCATAATCATAAATATTGATGTTTAGATAAGGCCCCGTCACCAGACAGGATATCCAAGAGTGCTAAGGGAGCTGGCAGCGGAACTAGCTAAACCCCTGGTAGGGCTGTTCAGTGGCTCATTACAGATGGGCAGTTCCAAAGGATGGAAAGGTGGTGAATGTGGTTCCACCCCACGGGGGGGGGGGAAGCAATTGGAGAACTACAGACCTGTCAGTCTTACCTCTGCTGTAGGGTAACTGATGGACTCTCTAGTCATGGAGGACCTAGTGGACTACTTGGAGAGCAATGGCCTCCAGGATAGTAAACAGCATGGATTTGTGGCAGGGGAAGTCTTGTCAGACTAACCTAATATTTTTTTTGGATTAGGCGATTAGGATATTGAATGGGGCCACAACGTGGATTTACTCTATTTCAATTTCAGCAAGGTCTTTGATTTAGTGCCTCCAGGCAACTGCTGAAAAAGATGGAGGATCTGGGGGTGGCAAGGGACACAGCAAGATGGGTAGGAAATTGGCTGAGGGGGAGGCAGCATAGGGTTGTGGTAAACGGGGTCAAATTGGAACAGAGGAAGGTCACAAGTGGGGTGGCCAGAGGGATCTGTCCTGGGGTCAGTCCTCTTCAATATGTTCATCAGTGACACTGAAGAAGGAATCCAGGGTTGGCTATGTCTCTTTGCAGATGACATAAAGCTCTATGGAAGGGTGGACAGCGACAAGGGAATTTGGGAGATAAGAGTGACATGCATAGACTGCAGAGGTGACCTAATGTCTGGCAGTTGAAATTCAGTGCCAAAACGTGCAAAGTGATGCTCCTAGGGAGCAAGAATCCCAAGGTGGAGTACTGGATAGGGGAGGTTAAGCTAAGCACTACAACTGAGGAAAGAGACCTAGGAGTCAGCATTAGCGACACCCTGAAACAGTAAGGCCTTCTGTAAGGGAAACAGGATGTTAGGATGTATTGGTAGGGGTACTGATGATCTATTTATAGATCAATGGTAAGGCCACACCTGGAGTACTGTGCCCAGTTCTGGAGTCCTCACCTCAGGAAAGATAAGAACAGGCTAGACGCAGTTCAACAAAGGGTAACCAAGATGATACAGGGACAACACGGCAGATCTTGCGAGGATCAACTCAAAGCACTAAACAAGTACTCACTGGAGACCCCACAGGAGAAGGGTGATAAGATAGAGACCTTCAAATTCCTGAAAGGAATAAGTAAGGTGAATTGCAAGGAGTTATTCAGCATAAGCACAAGTTCGAGGACACAGGGCACAAGTGGAAACTGACAGAAGGAAGATTCAAGAGGGATATGAGGAAGTATTACTTCACAGAGAGGGTGGTGGAACCTTGGAACAGTTTACCAACCGAGGTGGTAGGCACAAAAACCATAAATGGTTTCAAGTACAGTAGGGACAGAGTGAAGGCTATAGTGGCTACTCGAGGCAGTAGTAGCAGGGAGGAGAATGGGGGGAGGATAGCGAGAGGGCTTGTGCCCTAGATAACAATTAGGTCCTGGGGATAGATAAGGAACCACGAGCAGACTGGATGAATCATCGGTCTTTTTCTGCTGGCATTGTCCTATGAGTAAGGCTACCTATCTGAATCACTATTTTTGCTCAGTTTTCACAACAGAAGAGAATGGTCCACTGCCTGACTGTGTAATTGAACAGAAGGATAGGGAGGAGTCCAAAAGCATTCCTGTCACTGAAGATGAGGTGCTGGAGGGACTGAGAGTGCTAAAACTGGACAAATCTATGTGACCAGACAGGATATGCTAGAGAGTGCTGAGGGAGATGGTGCAGGTGGTCGCAACACTGCTAGCAGATATCAACAAATGCTGTCTAATCACTGGGGTGGTACACAGGGACTGGAGGAAAACTATGTACTGCCCCTGCACAAGAGAAGCTGTAGGGACTGTCCAGGAAGCTACATACCAGTCAGCCTGAAGTCTATAGTGTGGAAAGTGATAGAATTTATCCTAAGGGAAAGGCTAGTATTCCTGGAGGCAAACAATCTCCAGCATAAGAGGCAACATGGGTTCATGGGGGGGGGGGGTCATGCCAGACAAACCTGACTCTGAAATTTGTGATTGGGTAACGAGGGTGGCCAATAAGGGAAAGGCAGTTGACATACTTTATCTGGGTTTTAGCAAGGTCTTTGAGTCGGTATCCCACAGGAAGCTAGTCAAGGAGCTAAGAGCTCTCGGGATGGATGACAGTGTAACAGGATGGATAGAAAGCTGGCTGAAGGGATGTATGGATCAATGCCAAAGGTGGTCAAAAATGGAGACTACCCAGAGATCAGAAAAGTGACAAGTGAAGAGCCACAGGGTTCAGTATTGGGGACCATACTCTTAACACATTCATTTACAACATATGGATGAGTCAAGCGGAAGATGTGCCACTTCGCAGGCTACAGTAAGATCTGTGGTAGGGTGGCTAGCGAGGAGGGGGGTTAATAGCCGGCCCATCGGCACAGTGGTTGGATTTCCGCTTTCGACGCTGGTGACCCGGGTTTGGGAACAGACCAGGGTCGCTGGAGGGCCAGCCGGGGGAGAAGGATACAGCATCCCTATGACTGCTCTCCTTCTCCAGGGGGGAGGGTGGGGAAGTGCCCAGCACATGGATGACCCCTGGCAGAGGCCGGGAGTCACACAGCTACTGGCACTAGTACGCACAGAAGGCAGGTAGGATGCTGGACGTCACTGCATGACCCCACCTCCCCCAGAAAACCAGAAAAAGGACAGCTGCCGGCCGCCTTCAATGAAGCCCACCACGGCTTCAATTAGCCCCTCAGGCCAGCCCTCTGACCGATCCCAAAGACTGCGGCGTGCGTAGAACACTGCAGCCTCCACCATGGGGGAAAGCCATGGGCATCGGAGGCTCGCAGCTGATATGAGGGTGGAAGTATGTGGCCCGTGACCGGGCCACTGGTGGCTGAGGGGGAGGATAAAATAAATAAAAAAAATAAAAAAGGTGGGCGGTTAATGACGGAGGACTTGAAAAAGCTAGAAAAATATTCCAGGATATGGCAGTTATATTTCAATGCCAAAAAATGTAAGGCAATGAACATTGGAAGCAAAAACCTGAAAACCCGATACAAATGGGAGGGGTTGCAATAGCAAGAAGGGCTGTGAAGAGACCTGGAAGTAATAATCTTGGACATCCTTAAAGTATTGGCCCAGTCCAACAGAATAGTGGGTAGGGCTAACAGGATTCTGGGGTGGACAGGAAGAGGGATCAGCAGTAGAAGCAGGGAGGTGATCCTCCCCCTGCATAAGTAACTGGTTCGCCCCCACCTGGAGTACTATGTGAGGGTCTGGAGCCCACACCTGCAAATGGACTGTGCAGAGGAGGGCACCCAAAATGTTCCAGGGGTTCTGGGAGAAAACATACAAGGAAGGTTGGGAGACCTCAACATGTATTCCCTGGAGACTAAGAGGGAGAAGGGGGGCATGATGGGATAAACTGGGTAGACATCAAGACATAAGGTCTAAAGGGGTGGGGGTTACGAATCTGGGCAGACTAGATGGATCGGTAAGTCCCCATCTGCCGTCACTTTCTATGTTATATGTTTCTACAAGAATGAGTTGTTCACGCTAAGTACAAGCACATAGGTTCATCCACTACAGTTAGCTGAGGGGGGCTCAGAAGACACGCCCAAAAGTACTTTTTCATAGAAAGAGTGGTAGACAGGTGGAACAGATTGCCAAGTGACATGATGTGTGCTAAAACAGTGAGGGGATCGAAACAAGGGTGGGAGTGAGACAGGGTCCTGATAAAATCATAGCATGTTAGAGCAGGGGATGGTAATGAGGATAGATGGCCAATAAGGCCATCACACACATTGGGCAGATTGGATGGGCCGATGGGCCTTTTTCTGATGGCATATTGTATCTTTTGTAATATGAAAATTGAAGATCCAGAAATTCTAATTTCGGCACATTTTATGTAACTCAATTCTGTTGATGCCAAGTGCATGTGTTTTTTTTTTTGCTGGAAACTGGAAACTCTCTTTAAAGACCAAGTGTAACTTAACTGTTGCTCCCTTGACATTCTAACTCCCTTTCATTTTGCCCTCCCCCCTCGTCATACTCCCTTTGCTCTGCTGACCTTTGCTCCTTCTTTAGCCCTAGGGTCAAATCCTCTTCCTTCAATTGTGCCTTTTCCTACAGGCTGCCCCATCTCTAGTCCAGCTCCCCTCCTGCCATATCCACTTGGATTTTTCCCATTCTTTCCTGAAAGTTCTGGTCCAGGAACACACCTCTCATACCAACCCCTGCATCTGATTCCGACCTCTTATTAGTTTAACTTCACCACCCCACTCCCGATTGCTCTTGTTTTTTGGTAGGGCCTCAGTAGGTCACTATGTGTTATACTGCCTCCTATTAGGGTTTACTTCCCCAACTAGGGATGTACTTTCTGCATGTGTATATCTTTTTGCTCCAATTGAAGTGGTGTTCATCTCACTCAGTCTTGTCCAGCAAAGCTGGACCAGCAAATTTCATGACCTGGGTGTTCCCTCTTAAAGAGTTAGTTTACTGCTTGAAACTTACGTGAATTTTAAAAACCAATCAATTATTATTTTTTATGTTTGCACGAATGTGCAAAGCAAACATATTGGTACTGTTCCCAGCAGAGTAGGGGCTGGGGAGGTGTATACTATAAGCAGCCACTGAAGCTGAGCCTTTATGATGTGTGTATGTGTGTGCACGCACACCCAATTCTGTCAAGGCAGTTGATGCTGCTGAGCTGGCAGATGGGCGGAAACTTCTCACATTTGAAAGGAGGCAGTTGCATCTATCACAGTGTGGTGGCATCCTTTCATATAAGCCATCAGCCAGTCTGCAGTGAAACAACGCACACACATCCACCGCAAACAATAACTGGCAACCTGCCCACTGGCAAATATCCTGCCCTGTCTGATTGAATTCCCATGTCGGTACTGAAACCAAATCTGCATGCTGCCTAACAACCCCTCCCCCCCCGATTGAATCCCCTTCTACATTTGCAAAAACCAAGGCCGCCAGCTGCCATACATCCTGCCCCCTTCTGATTGAATTCCCTGCTGCCACTGCAAAAACCAAACCTGCCTGCTGCCAAACATCCACCCCTCCTGACTGAATTCCCTACTCCCATTCCAAAAATCTAACCTGCCTGTTGCCAAACATCCCACCCCCTCCCGACTGAATTCCCTACTCCCATTCCAAAAATCTAACCTGCCTGTTGCCAGACATCCCACCCCCTCCTGACTGAATTCCCTACTCCCATTCCAAAAATCTAACCTGCCTGTTGCCAGACATCCCACCCTCCCGACTGAATCCTCTACTCCCATTCCAAAAATCTAACCCGCTGTTACCAAACATCCCACCCTCCCGACTGAATCCTCTACTCCCATTCCTAAAATCTAACCCGCCTGTTGCCAAACATCCCACCCTCCCGACTGAATCCCCTACTCCCATTCCAAAAATCTAACCCGCCTGTTGCCAAACATTCCACCCCCTCCCGACTGAATCCCCTACTCCCATTCCAAAAATCTAACCCGCCTGTTGCCAAACATCCCACCCCCTCCTTACTGAATTCCCTAGTCCCATTCCAAAAATCTAACCCACCTGTTGCCAAACATCCACCCCCTCCCGACTGAATTCCCTACACCCATTCTAAAAATCTAACCCACCTGTTGCCAAACATCCACCCCCTCCCGACTGAATTCCCTACTCCCATTCCAAAAATCTTACCTGCCTGTTGCCAGACATCCCACCACCTCCTGACTAAATTCCCTACTCCCATTCCAAAAATCTAACCCGCCTGTTGCCAAACATCCCACACCCTCCCGACTGAATCCCCTACTCTCATTCAAAAAATCTAACCCGCCTGTTGCCAAACATCCCACTCCCTCCTTACTGAATTCCATGCCTGCACTGCAAAAACTAAACTTGCCTGCTATCAAGCATTCCACCCCTCTGGTATTTTTTATGTTTAAGGTACATTTCTATGGTGACACTAAGCTATCAGTTTACATGATGAGCTTTCTCTATTACAGGGCAGGTTTCTCTTAAGACATTATTTTACAGATTTTAGTGCACAATTTCATGGGTGACGCACAGCAAACAAGATTATTATCACCTTTATTCTTCTAACTTTGCAGCAAGTGAGAGTGCCCGGCCTCTTATACAGAGTTTCTCCCATGAAACTGTGCACTAAAAATCTGTATAATGTCTTAGCAGAAACTTGCCCAGTAATAAAGTGCATCATGTAAACTGATAGCTTTGTGAGAGAGTAGAAGAATGACCTGAAACAGAACAAGTGCCATGATTTCAGCATACAAGTGAATAAATAGTAGCAGGCCTTGTAAAATACGTACTGCAACAAGAGAGTCCAATAAAGTATCGCACTAGCCCCCTGGGCAGCCACAACGCCAAATTCTTTTTATAGATGGATTGACACTGTGTAAATATGAAGCACAGCAAATTGCAGGCACTGCAGCAAATGACAGTGTAAACAGTACTGCAAAAAAAAAAAAACACCCTGAAAGGAAAAGGCCATCTGTATAGTCTAGCAATTAAGGCTTTGCAAAACTGGAATAACTGCCATTATGGCACATACTATCAGCCTCTGAGAAAAAACTAGAAATACAGCGCTAGTTAAAATTAAGAGCCTCAATAAAAAAAAATCAAATTGTTTTAACATATTTTTTTAATCACGCTGAATTTATGAATCGACATTTCCATCATAGCGCTGAAGAAATTAACAAGGTAACCGTGAGTCATTTTAACAAAACAGCAGATGAGCTAATTACAATATAGCCCATTTTAAATGCAGCATTATTTTTTCATACACATAGGCTTACTGCTAAGAGAAACATATGCTGTAGGAGTAATAGGCATTACCTACAGAAGCTGCATACTGTGCATAAACTTCATAAAGGTGCTGTGACTATTCCTTTCTGTCTTGTTAACTGCAGTTTAACTGGAATTAATATTCCATTCCAGTTAGAGATGGATGGAACCGAAAAGGTCCTGACCCTTATTAGCAGGACCAGGATCCAGGTCAGTGTCCTGATTAGTTCAGATTCAGATCAGAACCGTCAGGAAATGACTGTTAGTACCAGAAAACCATCACAAAATACACTTAGAAAACAGAAAATACAGTATTTTCTAGCTTGGGTGTGTCTGTCTGTGGTTTTGACACCCTTATGTAACCCCCCTGCAAATGGGGGTTCCCAAAAGACTTCCAGGAGCTTGCTTGAATGCTCCAAGCCTGAATGGTGTTTGGCGTTTAAGCCATTTATCAGTGAGTGTTTTTAGAGCCTCTGGTACTGTCTCTTTAAGAGCTGTCTGCTTGCAGACATAATTAGTTTGTATGGGGGGGACTGTGTGCTTCTCTGTTTGAGTACCACTCGAGCTGCTGCCAATTCCACTCCATTTTGCAGTCACTAGGAGTGCAAAGGAACCTATCTGAAAGATGTAACTGTTTGCCAGAAATCATCAACAGTAATAATGAAATTACAGTTTGTCTAACCTGCTTTCTTTGCAGTCAGAACTGTATCTGCCTAGTTCCCATTCTGGTTTTGAACTGCTGAACTGGACCAATCAGTGTGGGGTAAGCTAGCTCTAAAATGGTGTCTTGGACGAATCAGAACTTGGACTCATAATCTGAGCCAGCCACAAGAGGATTGTATGGGCAGTGACTCTGGGAGATGTAGTTTAGACTTCAGCCTTTTGGACCAACAGCAGCAGTCTATTGTGAGTGACAGCCAATCCAGTCAAGAACTGGGAGGAACTCAAAGGAAGTGCCCGGTTTTGTCTGTTGGAGTTTCAGTTTAGGTCTGGCAGTGAAGGGAAAGAAACCCTGTGTCTCTTCAGTGCACAGTTTCAGTCAAAAACGTGTGTAAGGCCCAGAGTTCCGTCTGCAGCTTGTGTAACTGCTTGTTAGGACTGAATCCGTCCTGTGAAAAGAATCAAAGGATCTCTGAAGAGTAGAAACCAGGCTCACCCTGTAGAAGACTGAAGAAATTGTTGAATTGCACTCGGTCTGTCAGGAACTGAATCTGCTGTGTGTTCTCCCGGTATTGTGCAGTAATCACGATCGGATAGAGAAGCAGCCTGCCTGGTTTAGTACTTTCTTTTTTAACCATATAAATGTGTGAAGAGTCTCGTGGAGCTCAAAAGTAGCCCTGCTGGACGCTGAAGGACCCTATCTTGTTTGGAGGTCATAAGTACTAATTCAGGGTCGCCCCTGTTGAATTGCCACATTAAATCCAAATGGAATCACTGTACTGCTGACTGTTTAAGCTAATTTTTCTTTTCACTGTTAGAAAGGGCCCCTAGCTGCCACGGTTTGGACTAGCCACTAGGGCTTGGGTACCCAGGGACAGTAACTGGTAGGGATAGGCCCCTGTTACACAGAGCCATAGGTAGATAGTAAAGTGATAAGCTAATTAACCTGATTTCCCCTGTCCTTGTTATATCCCCCTAAATAAATCAGAGCTGCTTGTTTCAGCAAAGTTATACTGCCTGAGGTATTTGTCTATGTTAAAGTACTGTACTGTGATTGTTGCACTGTATCTTATTTCACAGGAGGCCCCAGTGCCGGAACCAGACCTGGGGGTAAGTGTATACTGTGAAGGTAATTCTGATATATTGTGTGGGCCACTAGTGGGAAGAAAGGGGTTGCAGTGTCCCAGAGGGCTGTGACCAAGTTAGTTTAACTATTGCAAACCCTGACCTCTGGGTGGAGGCACCACCATTGGATCCAGGCCCCTCAACCTGTTAGTGGCAAATCAGGCAGGGGTAGTAGCCCTGGGATAACGCCATCTAGGGGTTACATCTTGGAGGCTCACCGCTGGGATTGTGTGTCCTCTAGTGGCCATATTTACGAACCACGTTAAGAAAAAAATGGGTACCCGACAGAAGTGGCTGTGCACCGGCTGGTGGAGTGGTGTACTGGGGAGGAGATTGACCCCCAAAATGCTATGCTTATCCTGGACATCCCCCTGGGTATCAATACGGACACTGTACAGGGAGTACTTTCCAAGGTGGAAGGTTTACAAAACCCTGTGGTGGTGGGTCGGCATGCTAATCTGCTCACCCACACTTTCCTGGCCCTAGTAGAGTTTAAGGATCCCATATATAGCTCCAAAGTGCCACAGACCATTACCCCAGAGGGAGCCCTCACTGCCTGGAGAGTGATAACTAAGTACAGTAAAGACCCGGAGGGGAATGAGCCCCACCACTGTCTGAAACTTTGAGGAGAAATTTACAAATGGTTGCTGGGGAAGGGAAAACTGTGGAGGACTTGAAGAAACTATTCTGCCACCTGGGGTGTTCCTCCCCAACACCCTCTCCGCCCAGTACCGTAATGGTGGCTAAACCAATGCAAACTCCTATTTCTGCACCTGCCATTAGTCATGACTCTTACCGAGGTTGAGGATCTTCTCTGGCACCCCCCACCCCCAAGGGGAGGATGACTGGGAGACCTGGATAGACTATGTTGTCCCCAAGTGCTAGAATGGCAATGCTCGGAAGTCAAAGCCAAAGAGGGTTAGTGAGAGCCTCCGAGGTCCTGCCCTGGCTACCATCCGTGCTAAACGGGCCAGTAACCCTGAAGTGACTGCACAGGCTCATCTTGAGGCCTTGGAGAATGTGTATGGGAGCCCAGATTCTGATGAAGACCCATGGTGGAGAGTAAGAGATGCACAACAGTACCAAGGGAGTTGTTGTCTGTGTATGTATCTCGGCTGGAAAAATTGTTGCAAGAATGCCTCAGAAAGGGTAGTTTGCCAGTGATTGAACTGGACCGAACCAGGCTGGACAGGATCCTTAAGTCTGCCCCTTCTCAGAACTGCTGTTGCTTCAGTTACGCCTGGCAAATCGACTGAATCCCCACCTCCTATGATGAGTTAATGAGAGAAATTCGAGGAGTTGAGAAAGGCGACCTCGGATGGACCTGCACCAATAGCTGCGTTAAGACCCAGTGACTGAGGGTGGCCCATCAAGGAAGTTCAGGGCAGAGGTTGGCAGTCAATGAGTGCTCTGACAAGGAAAAGATATGCCACAATGGGGCGAACTGTTGAGAGAGATCCGGAATTCAAAACAGTCCTTTATGAAGGCCACGCCTGCAAGTACGGGCCCCTGACCTATATCCGACAGTATCTGTATATCGGGTGGGGTACCCACCCATGTATCTCCTGCTGATAACAGCTCCAAACTCAATTCCTTGACCATGAAAGTGGAGAAACTGACGAGATGTCTCCAAATGCTTATCACGCTGCAGACAGAGATGGCACCAAGGTTTCCAGTTAGTAATACCCCGCCCTGGCTCCCAGTGTGGCGCTCGGCCAGCTCAAACTCCAGAAAGTATGTTTTGCTATAATTGTGGGAAGGATGGGCACATGAAAGGAATGCCGTCCCCAAAAGACACTGACAAAGTTGCATATAGGCTACAAGGAGAGCTTCGAGAACAAATCAGTGGTTAAGAGGTGCATGAAATGATCCCAGTGAGGGCACCAAAATGCTAACTCACGCCCTTGTGGCAAGGTCAGTTGCCCAGGCCCCCACTATCGCTCTCCAGACTGGTCCAGAATAGTGGGTCCTCCATGGAGACCACTGTAAAGGTGAATGGAGTGTCTACAAGAGCTGTATTAGACAGTGGCTCCAAGTGACAATTATGTTCCAGGATTGGTATCAGAAGCATTTGTCAGACGTACCTTACAACCATTAGAAGGACTGCATGTATGGGGAAGGAGAAGGCCCACCCTATTCGGTATATCCGACTTGGTTGTCTTCCCACCTCCGTGGCTGGAGTGGTCGAACAAGTAGAGACCCTAGCCTTAGTGTGTCCTCCCACTGGACTGTATGATGGTGTCCCTTTGTTGATTGGAACAAATGCTCATATGTTCGGAAGGCTGGCACAGTTGTGTTATGAAAAACAGGGTCAAAGACTAGTAGAGCTTTAAGAGTTCGCTTTAATTAAGAAGGCCTATGAGGCACAGAGAGATGCTGAAAAATAGAACCAGAGGAACCGGTCGGAATTGTATGGAAGAAGGATCCTGAGTCTCTGATCCTGGCGCCAAATGCCCAGTGTACCTTACAGGGAGAGGTCCGTATCAGAAAGGATGTTAAGAATAAAATATTAATGTTGGATGCACCAGGCGTATGGAAAATTGCCAGAGGGACTGCTGGTCAAGCTTAGTATTTTGCCCGCTAGAGCCCATGCTTATGCCAGAAGGGTAATGGTCCAAGTTCATAATGTATCTGAAAGAGACATTCAAGTAAATAGAGGTTGCATCCTGGCTAATGTGCATTGTGCAGACACTGCAGTGCTGCCCAGCAGCAAGAGTTCAAGGAAGAATGACAGAGTAACGCCTGACTTGTTTGATTTCGCGACTCCCGCTGCCAGCTGAATGGAAAGTGAGGATCAGTGAGAAGCTTGCCCAGAGAGACCAGGTGTTTTCTTTAAAGGAATGGGATGTAGATGCGTGCAAGGAGCTGAGCACAATATCCGGCTGCATGACGAAAGACCATTTCGTGAGAGGTCTTGACGCCTGGCACCTGCTGACATAGATGATGTGAGACGGCATCTTCAAGAAATGTTAGCTGCTGGTGTAATACAAGAATCCAGAAGCCCTTATGCTTCCCCCATTGTGGTAGTGAGGAAAAAGAATGGAACAGTAAGGATATGTGTGGATTATCGCACCTTAAACCGGCGGACTATCCTGATCAGTACACAATGCCCGCATTCAGGATGCTTTGGACTGCCTAAATGGAGCAAGTGGTCCTCTGTGCTGGATCTCCGCAGTGGTACTACCAGATCCCGATGGCCACAGAGGACCGTGAGAAGACAGCCTTTATCTGTCCGCTATTTCTATGAATTCATGAGGATGCCTCAAGGATTTCAGGTGCCCAGCCACTTTTCAACGATTGATGGAGCGTGCATGGGGACATGAACTTACTAGAGTGCCTGGTATACCTAGATGATGTTATTGTGTTTGGCAGCTCACTGGAGGAACATGAGAGCAGATTATTTAAGGTATTGGACCGACTGGAGGACTTTGGCCTTAAACTGTCCATTGATAATGTCAATTTTTCAAACATCAGTAAAGTATGTGGGACACATAGTATCCACCGAGGAATAGAGACCGACCCAAGTAAAGTTGAGGCCTTGACCACCTGGCCACAGCCCAAAATCTAAAAGAACTGCAAAGATTCCTGGGATTCTGTGGTTATTATCGGCGCTTCATCAAGGACTATTCAAGAGTGATCCGCCTTTACTTAACCTTACTCAAGGGTATCCCCAACCCACAAAAATACCAAAGTCAGCGTCCTCAAGACTGAAAGAGTGTATTTTCATCCGAGTGAAGTATTTGGGGCCCGCTGGTCTCCTGATTGTGAGACTGCTTTTCATGAGATCATATATCAACTTACCCATGCTCCAGTGCTGGCCTATGCCGATCCAAGAAAACCTTACGTCCTGCACACTGATGCTAGCTTGCAAGGGTTGGGGACTGTGTTACCAAGAGCACGAGAATGGCCTGAGACCAGTGGCCTTTGCCAGTAGAAGCCTGACCCCATCCGAAAAGAATTATCCTGTACATAAGTTAGAGTTCCTAGCTTTGAAGTGGGCTATTGTTGACCAATTCCATGAGTACTTGTATGGGGCTAAAATACTAGTAAAACTGACAATAATCCTTTGACCTATGTGCAGACCTCAGCTAAGTTGGATGCCACTGGCCATAGGTGGCTTTCTGCATTATCTACATATGACTATGCTCTCATACCGAGCAGGTCTGAACCACATAGATGCTGATGCTCTCCCGGAGGCCTGTTCCCCAGAATGATTGGGTCCGATTGGCAGAACCTGACATTCGGGCACTCTGCCGGAAGTTTGACAGGGAGGAACAAATGTCCACGGACGCAGTGGACTGCATGGTGGATTGCTTGGGACCCTCTGAGAATTGCATACCTACTGCTTATTGCCACTTTTCTGCAATAGACATTGGTGCACTGCCTCAGCTGGACAATGACAGTATTCGGCGGGCTCAATCCCGCGATCCCATGATCAAAGCAGCTTTAGAAGCCCTCTATGCAGGAAAGATGTGTCCAAATTACGCCCACTGATTTGAGAACTGCACTGTTATACAAAGAAGGTCCTAAGTTGAAACTGATCAATAAACTGTTATACAGAGAAACAGTAGACAGAGGGGACAAGTAGACAAACAACAACTAGTGCTGCCTACTGCCTTCGAGACTCAGTACTGATGTCCTTGCACAACCACATGGGGCACCTTGGTATAGACAGAACACTTGACTTGGTGAGATCCAGATTCTATTGGCCTAAGATGGGGCTGATGTGGAGCAACACATTCAACTTGTAGTCGCTGTTACAGAGGAAAGCTTTGCCCCAGAGGGTTGCCCTTGTTAACATCACCACCAGTGCACCCATGGAGCTGGTCTGTATTGATTTTCTGAGTTTGGAGTCAGATCAAAGAAATATCAGTAATGTGCTGGTGGTCACTGACCATTTCACGAGATATGCCCAAGCTTTCCCACCAAAGACCAGAAAGCATCCACTGTGCCAAAGTACTTGTAGAAAACTTTTGTTCACTATGGAGCTCACAAAGAATCCATTCTGATCAAGGAGAGACTTTGAGAGTCGCCTGATCAAAGAGATGCTTTCTCTGTGGGGAGCGAAAGTCCAGAACCACTCTACCACCCCAGGGGACCCACAGCCTGAACGCTTCAACCGCACTTTGCTAGATATGCTAGGCACCCTGCACCCAAAGGACAAGCCTAGATGGAGCCAACAAATTAGCACCCTGGTACATGCTTATAACTGCACCAAAGTGATGCCACTGGTTCTCCCCTCACCGCCTGATGTTCGAAGAGAAGCTCGACTACCAGTAGATGTGTGTTTGGGGTCTCCTGATGGGGTTCAAGCTGACAACTATTTACAGTATGTGCAAACGTTAAAGGCCCAGCTAACTGATGCGTACTAACTGGCTCAAACCATGGCTGCCAAAAGAAATCTGGCCAACAAAGAACGGTATGATAAAAAGGTGAAAGCACAGGAACCCAGGAGGGAGATCGGGTATTGCTAAGAAATCTGGGACTGCATGGCAAACACAAGATTGCTGACAGATGGCACCATCTCCCTCACATTGTAGTGGGCAAACTAGATGATCTGCCAGTGTACAAAGTAAGGCCTGAGAACAATTCAAAAGATGTAAAACAATGCATAGAAATCATTTACTGCCCATTGACAAATCCTGATTGAGTCTGAGCCCCTAGAAGATGCCCTCTGGACCAGTGACTAGAGCTGCTGCTAAGAAAAGATCAAGGAAGTCTGCACCCACAGAAGCAGAGTTAAAGTGTTCCCTGCACAAGTCCAGTTGAGCATGACTGTCAGTCCATATCAGAAGAAAGTGAGTGACTTTGAATACTATCCTTCTTACGAACTGAGTCAATTGTTTCGGGGCAATCCCCTAGTCAATACTGGAGACAAAGCTGGGCCTTCTGGACTGTCTAAGCCCCCAGCTTCATCCCTGGAGCCAATGCTCCCAGAAAGTGAAGTGCAAAGCATCAGATCAGATGAAATGGAATCATTGTGCATGGTTGAACTGTTTGAACTTCAGGGGAGGAAAATGATAGATTGGGGCAGACTGGTGATACACCCGAACAAGAAGAGTATTTTGAGTGCCCTGACAGTCCACTGCCAGTGTCTGAAAGCTCTCCATGTGAGCCAAATGTTGTGGACTCAGAAACTGTAACTCCTGGAGCTGAAAGTGCCCCAAGTTCTAGCCTCTCTACCCCCATGGAGACTCCCCTGACAAGTGAGGACAATGCTGAAAATGAGGCTCAGAGTGCAGAGACTGTAACAGTTCCCCCTAGAAAGACTGGTCGAGCTGTAAAGCCTGTAGTGCACCTCAGTTATGATTCACTTGGGAGGCCTGTGGACTTGCCTCTCAATGTTGTCCATAAAGGAGTGTATGTGTCCCCGAGCTCATTGCCCAAACTGAGCGTCAGTGCTAACTCCAGTTACTTGTGTTGCTCTTATATATGGTGCCCTTGCCCTGTCCAGCCCCAAGGTAACTGATAGGAAGGGCCCCCTCTCTTCAGGTTTCATGTACAAGAGGTAATAACTTGAGTTATGGTACAATGTGTGTAATACTGTGTAAAGAGTGACGTACTGCAATGTTTCAGAAATGTGTTCTTGGTAAAATGATGTATTGACTGATGATTGCATGTGTGAGCCTAATGCAAATGTATATGGTTGCAGTTGAAACTTATGGGGGTACTTGATTGACGCGGACGTCAAGCTTTCCCAGGCCAGGAAGGGTGTAACCCCCCTGCAAATGGGGGTTCCCAAGACTTCCAGGAGCTTGCTTGAATGCTCCAAGCCTGAATGGTGTTTGCATGCGTTTCATTTATCAGTGAGTGTTTTAGAGCCTCTGATACTGTCTCTTTAAGAGCTGTCTGCTTGCAGACATAATTAGTTTGCACGGGGGACTGTGTGCTTCTCTGTTTGAGTACCACTCAAGCTGCTGCCAATTCACTCCATTTTGCAGTCACTAGAGTGCAAAGGGAACCTATCTGAAAGATGTAACTGTTTGCCAGAAATCATTTACAGTAATGATGAAATTACAGTTTGTCTAACCTGCTTTCTTTGCAGTCAGAACTGTGTCTGCCTAGTTCCCATTCTGGTTTTGAACTGCTGAACTGGACCAATCAGTGTGGGGTAAGCTAGTTCTAAAATGGTGCCTTGGACGAATCAGAACTTGACTCATAATCTGAGCCATCCACAAGAGGATTGTATGGGCAGTGACTTGGGAGATGTAGTTTAGACTTGGAGCCTTTTGGACCAACAGCAGCAGTCTATTGTGAGTGACAGCCAATCCAGTCAAGAACTGGGAGGAACTCAAAGGAAGTGCCCGGTTTTGTCTGTTGGAGTTTCAGTTTAGGTCTGGCAGTGAAGGAAAGAAACCTGTGCTCCTTCAGTGCACAGTTTCAGTCAAAAAGCGTGTAAGGCCCAGAGTTCCGGTCTGCAGCTTGTGTAACTGCTTGTTAGGACTGAATCCGTCCTGTGAAAAGAATCAAAGGATCTCTGAAGAGTAGAAACCAGGCTCACCCTGTAGAAGACTGAAGAAATTGTTGAATTGCACTCGGTCTGTCAGAACTGAATCTGCTGTGTGTTCTCCCGGTATTGTGCAGTAATTGCGATCGGATAGAGAAGCAGCCTGCCTGGTATAGTACTTTTCTTTTTAACCATATAAATGTGTGAAGAGTCTCGTGAGCTCAAAAGTAGCCCTGCTGACGTTGAAGGACCCTATCTTGTTTGGAGGTCGTGAGTACTAATTCAGGTCGCCTCCCTGTTGAATTGCCACATTAAATCCAAATGGAATCACTGTACTGCTGACTGTTTAGCTAATTTTCTTTTCACTGTGTGAAAGGGCCCTACCAGCTGCCACGGTTTGGACTAGCCACTAGGGCTTGGGTACCCAGGGACAGTAACTGGTAGGAATAGGCCTATGCACAGAGCCATAGGTAGATAGTAAAGTGATAAGCTAATTAACCTGATTTCCCCCGTCCTTGTTATATCCCCCTAAATAAATCAGAGCTGCTTGTTTCAGCAAAGTTATACTGCTTGAGGTATTTGTCTATGTTAAAGTACTGTACTGTGATTGTTGCACTGTATCTTATTTCAGAGGAGGTCCCAGTGCTGGAACCAGACCTGGGGGTAAGTGTATACTGTGAAGGTAATTCTGATATATTGTGTGGGCCACTAGTGGGAAGAAAGGGGGGTTGCAGTGTCCCAGAGGGCTGTGACCAAGTTAGTTTAACTATTGCAAACCCTGACCTCTGGGTGGAGGCACCCGCCATTGGATCCAGGCCCCTCAACCTGTTAGTGGCAAATCAGGCAGGGGTAGTAGCCCCTGGGATAACGCCATCTAGGGGTTACACTTATGTATATCCTTTAGCTCTGTCTTCCCTTTTTGGCTACTGAATCCACAAATGCTTTTTTCCATTAGCATCTTTTTGGATGCGTGTTATCACTGCGGCCCCCTTACTGCCTCAGTATGCAGACCCTAGCTTCTCCTATCTGCTGATAGTCTCCCTACCTCATTATGTTAATCCTTGATCCACATCCCATTTATGGATCACCATGCTAAAGTATGAACAAACCTCCCCCAGTATTTCACCTCCCAACCCCAATCATCTGCTGGCTATCATCCTGTCCCTTTATGAACACCTACAGTATACCCCATCCATCTGCTAGCATAAACCCTTCCATGGTATGTAGACCCCTACCCCCAACCCCCACCCATCTGCTTGCACCCACCCTGCCTAGTATGAACACCCCTTTTCCTCCCATCTGCTATACCCACATGCCTCACATAATCCCTTGCTACTGTACGTATAGACATGCATCCTTTCATCTGCTTCATGGCACCCACACTGTCACAATCCACATAGTGCACACACCCAGTCCCCTTCCCCCACTGCAATACCAGAACAGAACAAAACAAATCACCCATCCCATAGGCCAAATCCCTTAAATGAAAATGCACTCCCTGGCACACCCAGTACAGCCTCAAGAGAGAGACGAGCAGCTCTGATGAACACAGACAAGCAATAAAAGGCACTCTCATGGACAAAGCAATAACAACGATTGTGAATAAAAAGGTGAAGCAGCAGTTTACACCAGTGAAGATAGAAATAAATGAACATGCCTCGCAACTGTACTACATTATGAAAGACACATCCCTCATCTTATCACTCAGAATTGCCCATCTATCCTTCACGAAAAAGGTATTGCTCACATAGAAAACGGACAGCCTTATATCAACTTGGCCGTAAGCACACTAATGATACATTCCCATAAATCACAAACAGCAGCAGAATTAATGTTTGTAGCGTTTTTCTGAGTATCTCTGTGATTGATGTGTCCAACATACTCGCACTCTTTAAGTGTTAGACTTAGTGTCTTACACTGAAAATTATCAGGAATGGGTACTACCATAGCACACCATGATAAATCCTTTTAAAGTAGCACTGCCCATCACCCCCACTGCTGCTACTCCCACAGTTGTTTTGCTGTTCAGTCACACCCTAGTCATGGCTGGGAACAGTGAATACCATCATTTAGTTGGACAAAAAATACATATTTTTGTAACTTCTGGCCTGTCTCTGTTCCACCTCTGCAGCTGCTGTTAGCCACTCATTCATGTGCTCTCGCTCTCCCTCTTCTATAAGGCAAGCATGTGCACTGAATCTAGAAGGAGCAGTGATGACGTGGTAAAGTAATTTTTCTGTGGTTAATTGCACGGGGGCAGGTGGTTTGAGCAAATGGGGGATCAGGGTTAAAAGAAAAGCCAAAGTTTATAACAACAGCATGGCAGAGCGGTACACTGAATGGCAGTGTCCTAGTCTACCATGGTCCATCGGATCCTGTAAGATCTAGGGGGTTCTGATTTCAAGCCAACAGGTCTGCTGAACCCTAAAGTCAATCAGAACTGAGCAAAAGTGTCATTTAATAACCCACAAACTAATACAACCATATTTTACACATGCCAACAGTATGTTATCCACATTTCAGACATGCCCACAGTAGGTCATCCACATTACAAACATGCCCACAGTAGGTCATCCACATTACAGACATGCCCACAGTAGGTTATCCACATTGCAGACATGCCCACAGTAGGTTATCCACATTTCAGACATGCCCACAGTAGGCTATCCACATTACAGACATGCCCACAGTGGGTTATCCATTTAGTTGACAGAAAAAAGGAGGAAAAAATACATGTTCCACTTTAACTACCACAGAACTTTTAAAAACCTGGGTTCAGATCTTCCAGTTGTATAATATTAATAACATTCAGTTAGCTGGAGTATAGTCAGAATAACTGGCTTCTGCAGTTGATTAAACAATCACACACATCAACTGGTTATTCCCCACATATACGCCAGCAAACAATGTTATCACTTAAAAATAAAGGACAAAACCATTCTTTTTAAACATAAAATTGCCTAATGCACTGCTTAGTAAAATAGGCAGCTTAAACTTTTTTATATGTGCCCAAAAATACACGGAGGCACAAACAGCTGAAACCAAACCCGCCTGCTGCCAAATATCCCACACCCTCCTGACTTGAATTAGTGCTGTAAGACTTAGTGAGGTTGAGAAGATTCAGGCTGTGTGGCTGAAGCAGTGACTTTCCAGCGGCATCGTGTCTAATCCAGGACACTGACTGTCTGGAGACCACAGAAGCGGGAGTGGCTGGTTGGCAGAGCAGCAGCACTGAGCCTGTACAAACCTGATGGGGGGTTACAGGTAAGAATTATTGAGGGTGAGGGATATGCCGGTTTAGCGCTGCTGTGCTGTATTGTGTACTGTCCATTCCATATGTTTAGTTTTTTGCCTCTCCTTGGTTGCTAGCATTAGAACTCCGCCCAACCGCCAGCACAGAATGTATTTCTTCACAGACCAGTCCTGACCTCGGACTTGTGGAGTAGGGAGTTACTGGGGATGGGTTGTACAGTATACTGCATTGAGATCCTCCCCACCAGCAGAGTGAATTTCTTCACAGACCAGTCCTCACCTCAGACTTGTGGAGTAGGGAGTTGCCGGGGGTGGGTTGTACAGTATTCTGCATTGAGATCCTCTCCACCAGCAGAGTGTATTTCTTCACAGACCAGTACTGACCATAGACCTGTGGAGTGGAGAGCTGTGGTGGGGTTGGGGGGTGGGTTGTACAGTATACAGCATTGATATCCCCCCCACCAGCAGAGTGTATTTCTTCACAGACCGGTACTGACCTTGGAGCTATGGAGTGGGGAGCTGCGGTGGTGGTGGTGGTGGGGGGTTGTACAATATACTGCATTGAGATCCCCCCCTCACCAGCACAGGGTTTATTTCTTTTATTCTTTAGCCACATACTAGTACTGAGCTCTCCAGAACCAGAGAAGTGGGGAGCTTTTAGGGATAGGTTAGTACATTGCAGCACTCAATACTGCATTTTAACCCTCCCCCCACCAGAACTGAGTTTATTTCTCACTTTTATCAGTCCTGACCTCTCCAGGACCAGAGGAGAGGGGACAGCTGCGAGTTATATAGTGCACTGCATTGTATTTATACCCCAGCGCAAGCATGGAAATTAGTTGTTCTTCATCAGTTCTGACCTCTTCAGGACCAGAGAAGCAGGGAGATGCTGGGGGCAGCTGCGAGTTGTATAGTGCACTGCATTGTATTTATACCCCCGCCAGCAAAGAAATGAGTTGTTCTTCATCAGTTCTGACCTCTCCAGGACCAGAGGGATGGGGAGCTGCTGGGGGAAGATGTGAGTCTCACAGTGCACTGCACTGTATTTATACCCCCCGCCAGCAAAGAAATTAGTTGTTCTTCATCAGTTCTGACCTCTCCAGGACTGGAGGGGTGGGGAGCTGCTGGGGGGAAGCTATGAGTTGTACAGTGCACTGCACTGTATTTATATCCCCTGTCAGCAAAGAAATGAGTTGTTCTTCATCAGTTCTGACCTTTTCAGGACCGGAGGGGTGGGAAGCTGCTGGGGGAAACTGTGAGTTGTACAGTGCACTGCACTGTATTTATATCCCATCAGCAAAGAAATGAGTTGTTCTTCATCAGTTCTGACCTCTCCAGGACCGGAGGGGTGGGGAGCTGCTGGGGGAAGCTGTCAGTCTTACAGTGCACTGCACTGTATTTATACCCCCTGCCAGCAAAGAAATTAGTTGTTCTTCATCAGTTCTGACCTTTCCAGGACCGGAGGGGTGGGGAGCTGCTGGGGGAAGCTGTGAGTTGTACAGTGCACTGCACTGTATTTATATCCCCTGTCAGCAAAGAAATGAGTTGTTCTTCATTACTTCTGACCTCACCAGGACCAGAGGGGTGGGGAGCTGTTGGGGGAAGCTGTGAGTTGTACACGGCACTGCACTGTATTTATATCCCGTCAGCAAAGAAATGAGTTGTTCTTCATTAGTTCTGACCTCACCAGGACCGGAGGGGTGGGGAGCTGCTGGGGAAAGCTGTGAGTTGTACAGTGCATTGCACTGTATTTATACCCCCTGCCAGCAAAGAAATGAGTTGTTCTTCATCAGTTCTGACCTCTCCTGGACCGGATGGGTAGGGAGCTTCTGTGGGAAGCTGTGAGTTGTACAGTGCACTGCACTGTATTTATATCCCGTGTCAGCAAAGAAATTAATTGTTCTTCATCAGTTCTGACCTCTCCAGGACCGGAGGGGTGGGGAGCTGCTGGGGGAAGATGCGAGTCTCACAGTGCACTGCACTGTATTTATACCCCCCACCAGCAAAGAAATGAGTTTTTCTTCATCACTTCTGACCTCTCCAGGACTGGAGGGGTGGGGAGCCGCTGGGGGAAGCTGTGAGTTGTACAGTGCACTGCACTGCATTTATATCCCTTGTCAGCAAAGAAATGAGTTGTTCTTCATTAGTTCTGACCTCACCAGGACCAGAGGGGTGGGGAG
Source organism: Neoceratodus forsteri (assembly GCA_016271365.2). Taxonomy (NCBI): domain Eukaryota; kingdom Metazoa; phylum Chordata; order Ceratodontiformes; family Ceratodontidae; genus Neoceratodus; species Neoceratodus forsteri. The sequence continues at coordinate 652,896,159 of CM057455.1, read as the reverse complement.
CTGCTGGGGGAAGCTTTGAGTTGTACAGTGCACTGCACTGTATTTATATCCCCTACCAGCAAAGAAATTAGTTGTTCTTCATCAATTCTGACCTTTTCAGGACCGGAGGGGTGGGAAGTTGCTGGGGGAAACTGTGAGTTGTACACTGCACTGCACTGTATTTATACCCCACGCCAGCAAAGAAATTAGTTGTTCTTCATCATTTCTGACCTCTCCAGGACCAGAGGGGTGGGGAGCTGCTGGGGGAAGCTGTGAGTTGTACAGTGCACTGCACTGTATTTCTACCCCCCGCCAGCAAAGAAATAAGTTGTTCTTCATCAGTTCTGACCTCTCCAGGACCGGAGGGGTGGGAAGCTGCTGGGGGAAGCTGTGAGTTGTACAGTGCACTGCACTGTATTTATATCCTGTCAGCAAAGAAATGAGTTGTTCTTCAGTAGTTCTGACCTCTCCAGGACCAGAGGGGTGGGGAGCTGCTGGGGGAAGCTGTGAACTGTACAGTGCACTGCACTGTATTTATATCCCCAGTCAGCAAAGAAATGAGTTGTTCTTCATCAGTTCTGACCTCTCCAGGACTGGAGGGGTGGGGAGCTGCTGGGGGAAGCTATGAGTTGTACAGTGCATTGCACTGTATTTATACCCCCTGCCAGCAAAGAAATGAGTTGTTCTTCATCAGTTCTGACCTCTCCCGGACCGGATGGGTGGGGAGCTGCTGGGGGAAGCTGTGAGTTGTACAGTGCACTGCACTGTATTTATATCCCCTGTCAGCAAAGAAATGAGTTGTTCTTCATCAGTTCAGATCTCTACAGGACTAGAGGAATGAGAACTGCTGGTGGTGGTTTGTTTGGGGTTCCCGTCTGTAGGTAGAAATTCAATTTAGCCACCTCCACCAAGATAAAGATTTAGAGAGAGGACAGCACACTGGTTCAGACTCTGCTGTTTATTTTGCCCTTACTTTGGGTTAGTACATCATTAAGACTACCCCCCCAGCCATCAAAAAGTTTATTTCTTTCATCATCACTCCTGACATCTCAAGGAGTTGGGACTGGAGGTATGGCAAGCTGCTGGGGGCAAATTACCATCCATAGACATTTGATTTAGAGCCCCCCAAGCTGCAGCACCAAATTACTCAATCAATAACTACTTCTGATATCTCACTCATCAAACAAGCTCTGATCTGGGAAGTAGTTACTTGCTTCTGGAAAGTGTCAGTCTGCTGTAAGTGTGTGGATTCCAGAAAGAAAAGGTAACAGAGTGAACTTTTCACTTCTCTGTTAATTTGTTTTATATTTCTCCCATATATGTACAGGCCCTATTATACTGGTCTGACTCCCTGTGCCCCATCACCTGGCATCCCAGGGACTTAGCTCAACCTCCATTCTTCCCCCACAGCTTTCCTCCATGGGAGGGTCGGCAGGCCCCCTCTTACCTGCCACAGAATGGATCCAGCTCATGGAGGGATGACCCTGTCACTGGTGCGAGGCCATCGAGGGGTTGGACCTCTCATCATTGCTCTGTCTAGGATTTTCCCTCCCCATTTTCTCCAGTGGGACACCAGCTTCAGGGTGTTATGCAAGCTCGCACATAACCGTGGAGCGCATCACCATCAGTTTTCCCCACCCAGTAAGTCTTTCCGAGCGTACTGCCTGCTGTGGTCACCCAGGTGGCAGTGCTACATGGGAGCATGACTGCCCTCCCTCCCCAAAGGAGTACAGTGCCCTCTGGAACACTCAATCCTCCTTCCCCTGGCTGGGCCACAATGACCCAGGCTTGGTCTCAAATCCAGGTTGCTGGTGTGGTGACAGGTGCAGCACCCAGTACCTCAACCCTCTGTGTCCCAAGGTCACAAAATTTTCACCTTTACCTACTTCCCCGTTTCACTCACCCACTCATCCCCCTATCTTTATAGTCCATTTTCGAGGGCACATCAATGTATGCCTCCCACCCTTCTGTGGCTTCCCGTATCTTTAGATGTGTGTGTGTGGGGGGGGGGTCTGGTAGTAGTGGTACTAATAAAACAGTTTAAAATAGCAGTATTTGTTAGCAACCATACACATTTTTCAGTAATAAGGTTTATCTGTCAAAAATATCACGATACACATTTTTCTTTTCGTTTTCTTTCATTCCGGAACCAAGACATGGGGTCTTGAAGTTCTGAAAGTTCCCACGCCCATGCCACAACCACCTTGAAAAAAATTAAATGTTTTGTGATGTTTACTATCAGAAACATGTGCAAGAACCATCCTAATACAACTACAGCATGAATCTAGCATGTGCTTTCAACAAGTAACACCAGGGGAAGAGCTTTTTAAACATGGCGAATGGCAGCCATCTTTAATGACACGAGTCATTAATTACAAAATCAACTGTAAAAAAAGTTTTAACAACATCTGAGAAAACAAAAAATATACTGAGCATTAATCTTAGGTTATCAGAAATATTTTTTTACAAAACAAAAAAAACAACAACTATACAATTAATTTTTTTGCCGACTAACAAATACTGCTTAAGAAAACCCTGCTCTTCTCAGCTGCAGTTGATAGTGGTATAAAACAAGCATCTGGCACTCGTAACATTGTGCTACTGCTGGAGCGCAGTGGCAAGGATGGCTTCGGTACCCATTTGTTAGATATACACCATCTTCATCATTCATGATCAGTTACCCCAGGAACTGTGAGGAGCAAGTGACTATAGTAGTGGTGGTGGGATCTGGGAACAGATGGGATGGGAGTCAAGAGCGGTGGGGGTGGGGGGTATTTGCTAATTTGTCAGGACACCTGCTAACTGTCCATATTTTTCCCAAAACTTATTAAGTATTGGGTAATCTGAAGTGCTCAGGTCAATGGCTGGCTTCATGGAACCAGTACAGACAGGTTTGCTATTAAAAGTCTTTTTTCAGACTCTTACTGTTTTTTTCAGTAAAGTTTTGAAGCACACATTAGCATGCCAGACTGTCTGTACTTTGGTCCAGTACTACAATCAATACAGTCTGAGAGACCAAGGCCATGTTTGATGAGTGACTGAGCAGTGAGCATAGCCTTTGAGAACCTTATTCACACCATTTTCCAACCAGCCCAGCAGGCTTCTTTCAAAATATTAGATTATATTTAATTTAAATGTAATTTATTTCCTACTCCACTTGCCCTCCTTTCCTTATGCTCATACTACTTGTTTGGCTCAGCCTCTGATAATGGAGGCTGAGCTGAGCTGGCAGTTTGGGCATAAAGAAAGGCAGAGATACCTGCTGGACAGGTTTAGAATGATGGATATGAGGGTCAGGAAAGGTTAGCTTTGGAGCAAAAACAAACAGCACTGCCCCCCCCCCCGCACCATGCTTAGCAGCTGACGTAGTTATTAATAAGCATTTGTCAATGCCGAATGTTGTCTTTCTGGCATTGGCATTGGTAGTGCAGGAGTTAGAGAGATGCATAATAGGAATGGCACTGAAATATTGAACTGACGCCAACTACACCATGCTTGTCTTGTCTTCTTTTTCCATGGGAAATGGCAGGCATTAGGGTGTGCCTTTGGGTCATTGGTCATAATGCTCAAGCCATTTCACCTCACCTTGCCATGTAGACATTGACAACTGTTGTGTTGTACCTTGGAGTCTTCGGGCCTCACGATCATCCCATTCCATAAGAAAATATGCTGAGATGGATGCAGTATAGGAGAACTTCGGGGCTGAAGAGTCCAAGGCACACCTCGATGCCTGTCACTGGCTGCAGGATAGGGGTGGAAAGGCATAAGCATTACAGCCGGCAATCCCAAATCACACCCTTGACGCCTGTCAGTCTCTACAGGGTGGGGCATTATGGTTGGAAATCTTAATGCCCTGGGAGTTTGTTGGTATTTTCACTCCAAATTGTCAACATGGGCTTTTTCTGACGTCACCTCATGAACAGTGGCACTATTAGTTTGTTAGCCGAAAGGTGATTTTGCAGAGTGACTGCGCCATTTGGCACCACAGGTGTGAAAACACATTTCAGGCAGGATGTGAAAAATGACAGCTGTACTGTTCATGAGGAGGTGTACAAAAATGGCAATGTTGAAAGTCTGGAGTGAAAATATGAAAAATTGGTGAAGTCACAAGTGTGGGTAGAAACTGCGCAACGCACACCCATAATGCAATTATTTGGAGGATTTTTTAACATAGACACTTTGGGACCTCTGCTCATGAACAGTGTCACTGTGATTTTATTAATCTGATGTGAACATTGATTTCCCACAATGACCGCTCTATTGTGCGCCACATGTGCGAAAACACATTTTGGGCAGGATGTGAAAAATGACAGCTGTACTTTTTCATAAGGATGTGTGAAAAAATGGCAATATTGAAATTCTGGCATGAAAATATTAAAAATTGTCGAAGTTACAAGCGTACGTGGAAACTGCGCAAAACACGCTCGTAACACAGTCAATTTGGGGAATTTATTCACCAAATTTGCAACACAGGCTTTTTGGGACCCCACCTCATGAACAGTGGCACTGTTGTTTCGTTAATGGTTCCTGAAAGGTGATTCCGTGCAGTGACCGCAAAATGACCTTTCAGGAACCACTGCCATGTTTATTGAAATGTTTCACCAGGAAAGGGACATATGGGAGGCGTGTCATCTGTGCCGTTGCATGACAAGCTTGTCTCCGATTGCGGCAGCACATTTCTTTCAAGTTGGTGGCACTTTGCATATACTTGTGCCAGCGCTAGCATGCTGGCTTACTGGAGAACGAGGGACGCACCTTCTAAAGTGTGCCCTGCATTCGCCAGAACACTGACACATCTCTAAAAGTGCTACCACCCCAATATGCTGTTTTGCGTGCACGCAAGCCAGCATAAAAAATGGTGAACTTATAAAGATGCTCTTTACTCTGTTCACCATTTTTTTCAGGTCTACACTTATTAGCTTTCGGGAACTCAAAGTCCATGAGACAATAGCTACTGAGGGTGACATATGTCTGCCCATAGCTTCAAGAAACTGTTATACTCAACTTGTAACAACATGCAAGCAAATGTGTTCAGCATTGACAAATGCTTGTTATATATGAGGTACTTTATTTTTTCCCATTTGCTAACTTGAAGATTTTATATCTGACAGTACCAGATGTGATGTGTGGAACAGCGCTCTTTCTGGATGCTGACATATCTAGTTTTTGTCCCTCTTCATCATTTGGACTGCTTTTATTGTGACATCACAGCTACTCAGGAAGAGCTAATCACTTGTGATGTTACAGCGAGTGAGGTCACAACGTGACTTGAACATAGTGGCTATCATGGAAACCTGGGGTAATGACAACCACAGCTGGGAAATGGCTGTACCAGGGTACAATCTATTTAGGAAGGACAGGGCAGGCAGGAAGAGGGAGGAGTGGCACTGTATGTGAAGGAAAATATACAGCCCACTGAGATATGGGGGAACGGGGGGGGGGAGATACTACTGTAGTGCCCCAAAGTTGGGGGCACAACAGTCAAATTAAGTAAATGGTGCCCCATGGCCCCATGTCAGAGTGAGCAGGGCAGGGGTAATATACAGGGGCAGCCCTGTCAGCATTCGCCCCACCCCTTGCCAAGCAGCAGAATGAAGAAAAAGAAAGAAAGTTTTGTTTTGCTGTCCGCCTCCTCACAGAAGCCCCCGAGCAGGCAGCATGAGTCAGGCATCAACATGCTGAGACTACTTTCCTTGGCCGGCGCTGTGCCAAATTTAAAAAAAAAGCTAAGCTGGTGGCAGGTGCTCGGGGTTCGAGAACTGAATCTCGAGTGTCCTTTTTCAAAAGTATAATTTTTTTCAGGCAGTTGGTGGCTGGAGAGGAAGGAGCGAGGATGCCAGAAAAAGGTAAGGGACTGTTAGGGTTTACCTATGTGTTGAAGCCGTCCCTGCGCTAATGTGGGGCCGCGTCCAACCAGCAGTTCTCTGTGCCACCTCCGGTTTCCATTATCCAGCGTGTGCGGTGGTTCACAGAAGACTCCCTGTGCCATGCGCAGTGTGAGCTCAGTTTACCCTATTAATTTCTTTGTTTTTTTTAAATTTAAAATAAGTTTAAGAAAGTGGTCCCTGGTGGCAGCGGGTCAAAGAGATGCATTTTCAGAGAGAGAGAGAGAGAGAGACCAGCCCGGTGGTGCTGAGGGTTAAGGCACTAGATGCCTCACCTCATGCCACGCTGGTGACCCAGGTTTAGGAATGAGCCCGGCATCGGGGTCGGCAGGGACAGGGAGAGTGGCTCATTTCTGGGAGGGGTAGGATCATGTCAGTTTTGTGCTCCCCTGGCGACTGCCAAGGGTAGCTAGGAACAAGACGACACTGCTAAATGGCACTGGGGGCAGAGCTCGGCAGGCGCTGGCTGTCATTGCATGTCTGAGCTCCGCGGGGCAGGGACAAGAAAAAGTGAAAATCCCTGGTGCCTGATAGGTGAAGGAGAGACCAGCGGCCAGTGCCCACGCCCAATGCTGGGCTTCCAGCTCCATTCTGGGCACTCCCTCCACCCCCTGGTCACTCTATTAGATTCTAGATAGAGCACCAGTGGAGTTGGCGGTCCCATCCCAGGGGGCTCAGAGCCGGGGGGTCGAGCAGCCAGGTGTTGCAGTTGGGAGATGGGCCCGGGAGAGTGGAGTCTGGGGCTTCAAGTAGGCAGAAATAGTCCGCACTGTGAATCCTGATGGGGAGAGTTCAGGTTGCCGATGTAAGGGGGCATTAATAAAGTTAAAAAAAAAAAGAGAGAGAGACAGAGACAGTCGGGTGTCCTGAACTCCCCCAAAGCCCCCTGCTGCCTGAGTCATCTGCCTGCTTGCTAGAATTCCTCCCACCAGCAGTATCTCCCTCATCCTGACTGCAGCTTCTTCCCCCCCAGGCCAGGGTGGTGAGTCGTCGGTCGCACCAACAGCAAGGTGCTTACTGCCGGAATGTTTCAAATCAAATTAAATTGTTTTAAAGTGCTCAGGGCACTTGAGAAAATGGCCAAGCACTGTGGGACGGGCCAGAGGGCGGGAGTGGGGCCCGGGCTAATTTAAATAAATTAATTATTCCAGGCACACCAATGCTCAGAAGAGGGGCCAGATATAGAGGCCCACTGTAAAGCTTAAAGGATACCTAAACAACATTTTGACAACAAACTATTCAAAAATCTGACTTCACTGGGGACTAAAGGAAAGGGTGCTTCATTCATTAATGCTAGGACTACATTTATATAATTTACCTAAATGTGGTCCCAAAGCATTTGAAAAATGTAAAATCAGCCTTCCAATTTTAAAAAAAAACTGCCTTATCTGCTTCCAAAAATGGCAGCCAAATATGTTCAGTGATGACATCATTGGAGCCAGAGTCAGAGAGCTATATGGCTCTCTATAGTGCTAACTAGTTTTTTTTTCCCTTTGTATATAAATCTCACCAAAATGGTCAAAACCATGTTAGGCTATTTTTCTGTTCATTTTGTTTACTTTAACATGCTGAAACTGTGTTTTAATCCAATCGACTTTCTCTTTGGAAAACCACAGTGCAGTTCAAATCTTCAAAAACCTGGTGGTCTAGTGGTCATGGCGGATCCAGGATGTTACAACGGGGGGTGCTGTGGTGGTATGCATACTTGATATGGACTTTTTAACAATTTTACTAAACCTTTATGGAGATAGGTCGGGTCTGGAAGTGTGGGTGGCTGTTTGTGTTTGTCTGTGTCTGTAGCCAAGTTTTTTGGGATTTACAAGATCTTCTGCTTGGAGTAACTACACCATTCTTGCTCACTACATCTGTGAAGGTCTCCTGGACTGGACTTTCTGCAAAACATCACCACAAGGTATTTGCATTTTCAATTTAAAATCAACTTTTTGGAAGCAATCCCAAGCAAAACAGAAATCAAGCAACTAGGTCTGACAAACTCCAGTGACTCTGGGTCCTGCTCAAATCCACATTTTCGTCTGGCTTGCTAACAAGGGATCTATTTGTGGGCTTTTAAACAACCTCTTTAAATAACAAAGGAAGCACAAGGACAAAAGGATTTCACATCCTGCACTTGTACTTGAGTAGGTGTGCCTCAGGCTATCAGTGTAATGGGACTGGGGAGTGTATGCCTGCAAGGTCTTGCATAGCTAGAGCCTCTTGTCAATCCCTGCCTAGCTGTGAACCTGGATGACCTCTGTCATGAGTTGAACCAATGTTGTACCAACAGTCAGACCATGTCCAACAGCTGTCTGGGGGTTGCCCTCGTAACTTTTCTTGTCATACTTTGCCTTGACAGAATTGCACTATACTTATGGAATGAGGATGGCTCAAATAAATCTAGGACTGAGCACTATGATTTTACTTTCTCCAACCTTATTGTTTATAATACAAGGATACTACAAACTAATCTTCTCTACCAAAAGGGTTGTCCCTACTGTTCTCTATATGTTTAGGAAACTACGGAACAAGTCTGTATTATCCCGTCCTTTTCTAAATGTGGGGCTGTGGTTCCTTGTCATCATTGCCATTCTGCTATCTGGGGATATAGAGACAAATCCTGGACCACTAAATGCTTATTTCTCAGCAGATGACATACATAGTATGTCCAAACATGGGCTGTTAATTGCACACTTGAATATAAGAAGTTTGATGTGTCACTTCGTGGAACTGGAGTCATGGGTCAAACTGTACAATCCTGATATCCTCTGTCTCACTGAGACCTGGCTAAAACCATTGGTTACTGACTCCCTCTGCTCCCTGCCAAATTACTCTATTATTCGAAGGGATAGGATATCAAACAAACGTGGTGGTGGTGTGTCTGTACTACAAAAATAATCTGACTGTCTCTTCTCGCTATCCCGGATGCTCAATTGGCATGTGAATACTTGCATGCTACCCTTGCTTTGGGAGCCAAGAAACTGCATGTAATCTGTGCGTATAACCCCCCAGCGGGAGGGATTGTGGGTCTAGAGTACCTGTTGCAAAATACTTCTCAGAATTTTAATCATAATGAGGTTGTCATCTTAGAGGACCTAAACTTAAACTGGCTTGGGGCAGCTCTCAGTTCTCTTCAATCTCTGACTCATAGCTACAACCTGCATCAGATGGTAACAGTGCCAACTAGAAGTCTGTCTTCATCACCACTAGGTACACTATTGGATTGGGTGCTGGTAAACCGGATCGAACACATCTCAGCCACTGGTACTCTTGCTGATGCCTTAACTGACCATTCTCCTACTTTCTGCATCCTGTCCTTGGGGGCACCTACTGTACATCTCCTCCACCACGTCTCATCACTCTCACAAACTTTGCTCACCTAGACCAAGAGGTGTTTCTGTATGACGTCTCCAGAATTGATTGGTCAGAGATCTATCTATCACACTGTTCTCAGGATGCTCTTAACCTCTTCATCACTAAATTCCTTACGGTTCAATGTAAACATGCCCCAAAGATCACCCGGAGAGTGAGGGTAAACAAACAAGATGGCTAAACAAAGACTTGCTTCAAAAGTTTGCGCTTTAGAGATAAACTCTGGAAGCGCTACAAACATCAGGCCAGCAAACAGATTTCAACGCCATCAGACGCCACGAATTCATGTAAAAGACAAGTCAGAGCTGCTAAGAGCAAGTACTGTAAAGACCTACTGATTAACTGCCAATGATCCCAGAAAATTCTGGTCACACATCAAATCCTTCCTAGGATCCTCACAGTCAACTACCCCTGGTGATATGCTGATAAATGATGTCATTGCAATGACTCACAAACCATAGCTAATTCTTTCAACCTGCATTTCTCTGATCTCTCCCAATATACCTCTTCCTTCAATCCCGCTGCAGTGTCCTCCCACTCCTCATCAGGAACCTGTCTGGATAAGTTGGATGTGTTGTCCCCTGTGCCTCCTTATACTCCTCCATTCTATTTTAAGGCTGTGTCTAGAAAGGAAGTCCTGAAGCTCCTGAGGTCCATCTCTGATCATACCAGCTCTGGCTCAGACTCCCTTGAACCCCGCCTCTTGAAACTTGCAGCTCCACTTATTGCATTACAGCTGGCCAAAATTTATACATTATCACTTTCAGGTGGAGTGATCCCTGACCTCTGGAAAGCTGCTCGGATCACACCTGTACTTAAAAAAGGGGATCCTAAGGTTGTCATGCACTACAGACCAATTGCCATACTCTCAATACTGAGCAAAATCCTGGAGAAAATTGTCACAACTCAGACAACTGACTATCTACTTAAGCACAGCCTGCTCTCGGATACCCAACATGGCTTCAGGAAAGGACATAGCACAACGACTGCACTCCTTAAATTCACCACAGACACTCTTTCAAAAATGGATACTGGCAATCTGACTGGGGTTGTCTTTATTGACCTCACAAAGGCTTTTGACCTTGTTGATCACACTTTGCTTCTCTCCTCGCTTCGACGCCTGCATTTCTCCTCCTCTGTTGTGGACTGGTATGAAAGCTACCTGACAAACAGAGCTCAAGTGGTGAAATTTAATTCCTCTCTATCGAACAGTACCACCATTAACATTGGTGTACCTCAGGCTCCATCCTAGGGCCCTCCTATTCTCTCTTTATATAAATAACATTGAGCTGCTCTAAAATCCTGCTCTGCTATTCTATATGCTGATGATCTTGTCATCTATACAAGTTCTACTAAAATAGACACTATCAACACAGCCCTTTCCTCTGACTTTAACAATATCCAAAACTGGCTATACGACCACACACTGGCTGTCAACACTAGCAAACTAAAGCCATGCTGCTTGGATCGACCCCAAAGCTCCGGCTTGCACAACAGCACTGATGGTGCAGGACTTAGAAGGTCAATACTGGAATGTGTGACCCTTTTCAAGTACTGGCATCCTGCTAGATCAATCTCTTGATCTTAATCTTCATGTACAGTCTGTTTGCAGAGCTGTCAACTCAAACTGGTGTTGCATATAAGACTAGTTATATGCACATGCCATCGCTAAATGGCCATTCGTAGGGGATTCTGCTCCCACCCTAACCTATGGGGCTTCCTTATTTGGGGCTGCTCATAAAACTGACCTACTCAGATGGGACATTACGTATAACAACATATGTCGCTATGCCTCTTCTGCTCCATGGCTTAAACACCACTGTCAGCTTTATAATGATCTTGGTTGGCTGTCTCCGTTAGCTAGTAGGAAATACTACTTTGGCTCTCTTATTGATTCGATAATTCGAAATCAAACCCCTAGGTGTCTTGCAGCTATGCTTGTTCCTCAGGACACACTCCATGGTCTACGATCAACTGATAAATCCTTTCTGAATTTGCCGAGGTGCCGCACGAGGAAAGGAACGGTTGCATTTGAACATGTGGCTCCACAGCTGTGGAATTCCCTTCCCCTCAACATTAGACTTTCTAGCTCCCACACATGCTTTAAGAGAAAACTGCGCTCGAATCTGCTGATTGCTGATACCTGTTCCTGCTTTCACCCTACCTAATGACTGATGTCTCTGGCCATACAATAGTATTTCCTCACCTCTATATAACCCTCTTACTGCCTCAGCCTGTTCTGGCTCCCTTTCCCTGCCTATATACAATCTTCCACTGCAGGCATCTCCCTTACACTTACATACACTCATATAATCTAATTTCATGGCTTGCTCCCCTCTTCCTCACTTACCGACCTCTTCCTTAATGACACCCCCTGCTCTCAATGGTTATTTCTTCCTTTTGTATTACCTGTTTTTGTTTTTGTGTACCTTGTTCTGTTCATATGATATACCACCTGAAAATTTATTGTCCAAGGTCCTCTCTATTCATTGCATAGATAGGCACCTATGAACTTATGAATGGTCTACTCTGTATGTCTCTGATATATTGTATCCACTTTAACTCATTGTATGCAAAGCGCTTTACTTTGTATGTTCAGATATATTGTATCCTCTCTAACTCATTGTATGTAAAGCACTTATAATTTGTTATCCTGTTAAGTTTCTGCATGTCTGTACTCTCCCGGGTCGTGCCTGAAAATAGTCATTTTATGGCTAGTGCACTTACCCGGTTAACAAAAGCTAAATAAATAAATATTGTCTGTTATTATTCTTTTTTAGTACGTTTTTGACAGAACCTACAAATTTAATCCATAGTTTTGAATGTAAGCATTTGTACAATCAATAAATCTGACTTCTTCAACAAAGTGAAATGTAGCAGCAGCGAGCAAGTAAGTTACAATGGGGGGGGGGAGCCGCATCCTTCTCCACCCCTTAGATACACCACTTGTTTGTAGCAAAGTTCTTGTGTAGTCCAATGCCAGAGTTCATACTTTCTCGGAAAACAAAAATATGCTTGTCTTCTCATCTTTTTTCATGGGAAATAATAATAAGAAGAATCAGCATTTATATAGTGATTTTCATATGCATTGTATCCCAAATTGCTTTACAAGCAATGCTAGATTGGTAGTGAAGTGACTGAACGTGTAGTGGCAGCCATTTCACACATTAATACCCACACACAGCCTTGGACAATTGCATGAACTGGCTTTCTGGGAAGATTAATTTTGGCCAGGGCAATGGGGTCAGGTAGTGATCATGGTGCTGGCAGCCCCACATCTTATATCTTACAGTGATCTGCTCATATTTCTCCACTTCTGTCTTCCCCCTTCCCTCAATATAGCAGTACTTAGCAGGAGTGGCCTTCTCAGTCCCCCTCTGGTAGTCATTCTTCACTCCTTCTCCCCAAAACAAAAAATGGTGAGCTCATCACCCTTCTGATTCATGAATGCAGGTAGTAAAGTCCCTGGGTGTTTTGACATATCAAAAATAAACAAATCTTTCCAGGAAGTCAGGCTAATAGCAGCAGGGAACAAGGGGGAAGATGGGCTTTCCTATCCTTAAAAGATCTAGGCTACCTTTGATTAGGCACTATTAAATGACGGGTGTGGGCATCATTATGCACGTCATTAAATAGTGCCTAATCATAGGTGGCTTAGATCTTATATGGGCGGGGAAGCCTATTTTTTCCCTTGTAGCCTGCTGCTATCCAGAATATCACATTTATTATTAATATGTAAAAATAACACGGGAGACTGTATTAACCACATTCATGATGCGGAAGGGTAGTGAGCTCACCAATTTTTGGTGCGGGGAACAGGTGAGAAGAAAGAATACCAGAGAGGGACTGAAGATGCCATTCCAGCAGGGTACAGCTATATTCAGGTTCGGGGAAGACAGGAAGGGGGACATTGAGCAGATCATTGTGAGATCTGAGATGTGGCAGCTGGCAGCACTGTGATCACTACCTGACTGTGGATGAGAGCAGCCAGCAATGACAAATACTCAAGAGTAGCAGGGCTGTAACTAAACTGTTACTTGAATTCAGTGCAGGGAGATTACCCTCGGGTGGGAGGATGTTGACATTTGTTAGGACAGTATCGAGGTAGCTGTGTAAAGCTCATTCAAGATTCGGAAGGGTGGTAGCCAGCCAACTCGCATTGTGGACTAAGGCACAGAAAAGTACTGGAGAAGAACTGCCAGGAACTATCCTGCGGGGTTCTACAAATTACAGTTAAAGGAGTAGACAGACACTGGAAGTCGGGTGGATTCGCTGAAGGCAGCAGTATGCCTCTACTGCTAATAATATTATCCATAGTGAGTGCAGCCCTTAAGCGAGCATGAACAGCAGTTTTTCTGGTGGGTCCTCAATACTGCATTCATTGTGCAAAAGGGTGGTGATTCACTCAATGTTTACTGTGGGAGTAGAAGTCAAACATTGAGAAAGTGGACCGGAAACTGATTTGGGAGGCATTTCTTAACAGTGCCAGCTGATGAAGCATATCGGTATAGGTGTGCATAACTCTCTGAGATACAAGCTCGCAATCTGAGGTGTGATTTTTCTCTTCACGAGACCAAAAGCTCATATGCGGCCCCAGGCAGTACTAAGGGCAGAGTATGGATGGTGGGGCATTCAACAGAAGGCAGGCTAGGTGCAGGGGGTTCATGTGGAAAAAGACTACAAGAGAAGCTTATTTGTGGAATACCAAGAAAGCATGAGCTTTGGAATTGGACCAGACCAGTACTTTGCCACAAATTTCAGGGCATCATGTACACAAATGCTCGCAGTCTGGGAAACAAGATCCCAGACCTGCAAGCAATAATGACAGAGGCTAAACTGGACATAGTAGCCATTAGCGAGACATGGTTTACCAGTAACCACACTTGGGAGACTTCAGTACCTGGCTATGTACTGTTCAGAAGAGACTGAGGTGCAAAAAGGGGGGTGGGGGGTGGAGTGGCCCTTTATGTCAATGAAAATATCCACACAGTGACCTCACTTACAGGAGCTCTAGTAATTTAAATTGTTATAACAAGTTAGACAAAAACAAACAAACAAAACCCAAAATCAAACTTTTGCTTTCATTTTCTTCCTTTTAATTACTCTGACCACATTATTAACTCAGCAACTTACCTGGAATGGATGTTATTAACTGCAGGTACTGTGGAACACTTTTCAGAAGGTCAGTTTTACAGGATTTAGGACACTGTTGTACATGCTGGGCCATTGGAGATCTAAGGGCTCACCTCCAGGCAGCATGGGCAGAGATTGCACACCTTAAATTGCATATTCAAGAGGAAATATATTACAAGAACCGCCATTTCCCCAACACCCAACAGAAGCACCTCGACCACAGAGGGTAGTTGGTCCGGGAGGTTGGCAGGTGGTTAGGAGGGGCAAATCGGGTGCCCCATCACTCGGTGCTCTCCAACATATCACCTCCACAAAACCATATAAAAACTACAAACAGGTATCTGCCTCTATCTCCGTAATCAAACAAAGGGGCAGAGGACACTTCAGAGCAGGACAATGCAGCACAGGAGCTAGCACAACAAAAGACACTCAAAACAGGAACCAAAACAAAAAAAGCAAAAAGGAAATCCCAAAAACTTCTTATCATAGGAGACTCCATGATTCGAGGAGTTGATACGTATCTCCAGCCAGGGTTAATGGTCGGATGTCTCCCAGGTACTTCAGCGTGGAGAGACACTGACCACATTGCTAAAATTGTTCAGGAAGCAGGAGAAAACATTGATGTCCTGGTACACATAGGGACTAACGATCTCGCCAGCTGGTCAGTTGTGGGGACCAAGGAACACTTGACCAGGCTGGGTGACAAACTATTATCCATTTCGCCTGGCATCTCCTTCTCTGAGATCCTGCCAGTCTGGGAGAGGGGGACAGATGGACGGAAGGTCAGAGAAGGGAGATAGGGAGCTAAACATGTGGCTCAGGGGTGGTGCCAGGAAAAAGGACACAAATTTATGAGGAACTGGCAACAGTTTTGGGAGGAAAGTTCTTTAAATTTGATGGACTGCATCTGACTAAGGAGGAGTCAGTGCATTGGGGCTAAAGTTTGATGTCTTTGCAGAATATTTAAACTAGCAAATGGGGAAAGGGTGAAGCACCCAAACATTGAATGGGAAGAACACCCCTCCACCTCAGTTATTGGTCAAACAGGAGTTCAGCATGTTTGTAATTCATTTGCATCACCAGGTAAGGAAAAGGTCCGGCTCCTATACAGCGCACAGGGGAAACGCCAGACCTCGCCCAACAACTAACACACCGAAATCTGACCAATGGAAAATCATGTACACAAATGCTCGCAGTCTGGGAAACAAGATTCCATGGGAGACTTCAACATGCCAGATACAGATTGGTCAATACCAGCAGGGACATCTGCCAGAACTAGACACATGGTGGATTCCCTGCAGGAGGAGGGCCTCAAACAACTGGTACAACAACCCACTAGAGACAGGGCTATCTTAGATCTAGTACTGACTTAACAGGAAAAGTATCACAGATCTCCAGGTAGAAGGTCACCTGGGGACCAGTGACCATCACATGGTATGGTTCAATTTGGCCATTAGAACAAAATCATCCCATTCCAAGGCAAAAATATGGGACTTCAGAGGAGCTGACTTTGATAAGATGGCAAACAGAGTTAAGCTAGCCCTGGCAAAAAGAAATACAGGTGAGGGGGTAAAGGCAAAGTGGGCAAGCATTAAAGATGCAATACTTGAAGCAACGTCCCATTGTGTTAGTGAGAAAATGAAGTGCAAAAGAAGAAGGAAACCACTTTGGTTCACAAACACAGTAGCCGAAAAGGTCAGAGCCAAAAGGCTGGCCTTCAGGAAATATAAGGGAATGCAGCAGGATGAAGATAGGGAGACACACCAAACTACCCTAAGGGAAGCTGGGAAGGCAGTAAGACAGGCAAAGGCCCAAACTGAGGAAACACTAGTACGAACAGTAAAAGAAGGTGACAAGACTTTCTATAGATACATTAGTGAAAGGAGAAAGTCCAGAGAGAGTATTGCTAAGATCAAAGGGGATAAGGGGGCGTGTGAGGAGGAGGACCATGTAAAAGCATCTAGCCTAACTAGATACTTCTGCTCAGTATTTACTGTAGAGAATGTAGGGCAGGGCCCACAGCTCTGCAACATGGACACCGGGAGGGGGGGGGTGCACTAGTCCCGTCACAAAAGAAAGGGTCCTACAAGAGCGTGATAAGCTCATGGTGGACAAGGCAATGGGACCTGATGGCATACATCCCAGGGTACTAAAGGAGCTAAGGGTGGAACTAGCAGAGCCATTATCAGAACTGTTTAGTGAGTCTCTGAGCACAGGAGAGGTCCCAGAAGACTGGAGAAGGGCTCATGTGATCCCGCCACACAAGAACAGTAGCAGGGAGGAGGCAGGGAACTACAGACCAGTCAGTCTTACCTCAGTAGTGGGCAAGATTATGGAGACGCCTTAAGGAAACGAGAAAAGCATCTGGAATCCATAGGAGCACAGGATCAAAGACAGCATGGGTTTACAAAAGGAAGGTCCTGTCAAACTAATCTCATAGATTTCTTTGACTCAGTAACCAGAATGGTGGACCAAGGGGGAGCAGTTGATGTTACCTACCTTGACTTCAGCAAAGCTTTTGATACTGTTCCACATAGAAGATTAATTAATAAGCTGGGTAGGCTTAGGTTGGGTCAGACGTTGATCAACTGGGTGGCAAACTGGTTGAAGGTCAGAAAACAGAGAGTGGTGGTAAACGGTATACAGTCAGAAGAGATGCAAGTCACAAGTGGGGTACCTCAGTGATAAGTCCTGGGACCAGTCCTCTTCAATATCTTCATCAGTGACATGGCAGATGGACTGGAGGGTAAGGTTTGCCTGTTTGCAGATGACACCAAGATCTGCAACAGAGTAGATGATCCAGATGAGGTGGGCAGAATGAGAAGAGATCTGGATAAACTAGCAAAATGGTCGGAAAAGTGGCAACTGGGGTTTAACACAAAGAAGTGTAAGGTCATGCACATAGGGAAGAGGAAACCCTGAAGCCACCTATAGGCTGGGAGGGGAGTTGCTGGCAGTCACAAGGGAAGAAAAAGACTTGGGCGTCATCATCATCGATGACCTGAAATCATCTAAGCAGACCTCTGAAGCAGTAGGTAAGGTTAGAAGAATGTTGGGGTGTATTAGTAGGGGTACTGTATCACAAGTCATAAGAGGGAGGTAATAATCCCTCTTTACAAGACACTGGTTAGGCCACATCTGGAGTACTGCGTGCAGTACTGGAGGCCACACCTTCACAAGGACATTAACCAAATTGAGGCAGTCAAGAGAAGGGCAACCAAAATTGTGCAGGGACTGCATCAGAAAACATATGAGCACAGATTAACTGAACTCAATATGTATACCCTAGAGCAAAGGAGGGAGAGAGGTATTATGATTGGAACATTCAAACGCCTTAAGGGCATTAACAAGGTGAAAGAGTCTAACATGTTTCAATATAAGAAAAATAGCAGGACAAGAGGACACAGCATGAGATTAGAGTGAGGCCGATTAAGGGGTAATGTGAGGAAGTTCTTTTTTCACAGAAAGGGTGGTGGATGCATGGAATGGCCTACCTCAGGAAGTGGTGGACATGAATACAGTGCAGGGCTTCAAATGGGCATGGGATAGGCATAAGGGAGCAATACAGATGAGTATGAATAGATAGGCCATTGACAGAGCAATATGTCTATGGCACATTCATAAGGTAGAAAAAGAAATGAGCAGACTGGATGGGCCTTGCAGTCCGTATCTGCTGTCAACGTCTATGTCTCTATGTTTCTATGGAAAGAAGAACTAGTTAGCACTATATAAAGCCATGTGGGTCTCTGCCGCTAACTCCAGTGACGTCATCATGACTCATCACTTAACACACATGGCAGACATTTTAGGGGGCAAACAAGGCTGTTTTTTGAAAGTGAAAGGCTGATGTTTACATTTTTCAAAAGATATGAAACTGCATTTATGTTATTTACATAAATGCAATTTTAGCATAAATGCAAACAGCAGCCTTTACTTTACCTCGCAATGAAGCCAGATTTTGGAGTTTGCATTTTTAAAAAACTGCTTGTTTTTGGTACCCTATAATAAATATTTAATAGAAGGAGGGGCTAAGGGCAGAAAGGCCCCGACCAAGAAAATATTTAAAGGGGCAAGTCAGGCCCACACATTCATTTAAAAGGGCAACAAGGCCCAAAAGGGAGTTTGGAAAGGGCAAGTCAGGCCCAAATATTCATTTAAAGAGGGCAAATCAGGCCCGAATATTCATCTGAAGGGGCAAACCAGACTCAACAAGTTATTTAAAAGGGCCATGCATTGGAGGGGAATTAAAGGGGCAAAGGCAAGCCCCACAGTGTTTAAAAGGGGCAGCAATAGGCCCACTGTTTAAAGGGGCAACAGTAAGCCCAGTAATTTTAGAGGGACCCTGCCAGGAAAACCCCGAAGCTTAAAAGGGGCCCAGTACAGTGTACCCAACTGATATCATATGAGCCTATCTAGCCATTAAGGTCCACAGCTGTTGAAGGGACCTAGCTAGCCATAGTGGGGCAATTAGATGTAAGGGGACCCACCCCACTTGTATGCCTCACAGTCTAGGGAAACCATTTAGTGATCAGTAGCCAGAGTACCTACAGTAGCAGGAGAGCCTGTTTTAGTTAGAGTGACTCCACTCCAGTAGATCCACGCTTAGCAAGAGCTTCTCCAAAGAAGGTGACCAGTTAGAAGCAACCAAGCGCCTGTTATTTACTGTGGTCTGTACATCCAGAGACTGTGACATTGTGCGTAATTGTTGGAACTGTGACATTAAGAAACACTGTTGGAACTGTGACTTTTTAATTTCGTTCAGCCAGCATCTTGTGCTAGTGTGTTTGAATCAGTCTTCAGCAGCCTTTGAAGCTCATTCTGTAAGTGAGTTCCCAAATCAGTCCATGACAGTGTCTGGAAGGTATTCAGCTGGTGCTTCCACACCTTCAAGTCTCTGAAGAGTGAGATCCTGCCAAAAGGTTCTCAGAAGAACCCCAAGGTGTACCAGTCCAGCACCATTAGAAAACCTGGCATCATGGACAGGATACAGAAAATGTTCTGAGGAGTCCAAAGCCAGAGAAGACACAGAGCAAGATGTTGATGAGGTTGGAAGATGACAGTGGCTGTTAGGGGGAGTCAGAAAAGGAGACCGAGGGCGCATGCCTCCTTCACCCCTAACAGGGCCATATTACTTTGGAGCACCCTGGCTTTTGCCGTATACTGGAGAGCAGGATGATGGAGACTCCTGTAGTCTAGAAAACATTTGTTCCAGGATGCAGTCCATGTGCCGGCTGTATCAGATTCCTGAGCACCAAAAGATAGAGATACTGATTGGGCAGTTGAGAGGAATTGCCCTTCATGAGGTCCAGTCCTAGCCGGAAAGTGAGAGAGCCACTGCTGACCAGATCTTCCACCACTTGCAGTACACATTTGCCACTTTAACCATCTCTGAGCTAAAGTTTTAGTTCTTTTTGCACACTCAACGTTCCCGAGAAATACTCCAGGAGTATGCCTTAAATCTGTAGGAGGCATTGAGAGACTCAACTCAAGGGAGGTCTGGGACCCCGATCGGACCCTGATGGAGAAGTTTATAGAAGGAGTAGATAGTGAGTCCCTAAAATGAGAGCTCCGTTTGCTATATTTGCAAGATACTGATGCTCGTTTCCTGGATTTTAAAAAAGAGGCCATAAGGATATTGAGATCAGGAAGGATGGGAGAGGAAGTGGCAGCCTGCCAACAGAAGATGATGCCCCAGAGATCAGCATGGCCGGAACATTCCATTGAAGGTCCGCTACGGGAGGATTCGTAGCAGCTGGAGGCATGTTCTGGTAGGCTACTTCACCCAAGGTCCATGTATGTGGGAGCATCATTGGACAGTTACCCAAGTAATTTTCCAGACTCCAACAAGGGATACACCCAGAGGTCTCAACCCCAAGCACCTCACTGGAAATTGAACCGAAATCCAAGTCATGAATGGATGAAACAGATTGAAACTCTCACCTCTAAATTGACCGAAGTCTGCCAGGAGGTGCAGGACCTTAAAGAGGTCTCTTTACAGGACAACCTGAAGAAGGAAGAAGACCCAAGTCCACCGTTCACCTGAGAAGAGGCGAAGTGAGACGCCTGATGGATCAGTCTGAAGGCCAGAGGAGACCCAACTGGAGAAGGCATGATGTCAGTGGACCTGATCAACAGCAAGTCCTTAGGAAGACCGCAGACAGACAAGAGACTAAAAGGGCAAGGCACCAGCTGAACAAAGACACCAAGAGGGAGGCAGAAAGGATTAGTCAGAGCAATGCTACAGTAAGAGAGCCTTTGAGAAACCAGCTGGAACAGCAAGCGGAGGAATTTGTTCATCACAGAATGGAGTTGGAGCAAGAATGTGAATCACTCAGGGAGACTCTTCGGCAACAAGGAAGGAATGCCAAAGCACAGACCACATGGCTCCTCCAGAATGAAAAAGAGAAAGAACAGCTCCACCAAGAAGTTAAAGAGCTCCAGTGCACGCTCAGGGATCTGCAGAGAAAAGGCATGGAGCCACGTAAGGTATCACCTGAAACCAAGTACTTCCAGCTGAACAATGCCCACTCTCCGAGACTGCCAGATTACCCCACCTCTGGAGTACAGTCTAAATGTGAAATGGTCATCAGCCAAACAGAACCTGAGATGATGACCGCACTAGAAGGATGTGTTAACCGTTGGAGACCAAAGAAAGTGGAAGGGGTTAAACCATAAAGCATCTCGTTCTCTGAGAGAGAACATGTCCTGTTAAAGAGAACCAACCAAGATAGCAAGCCGCTTTCTGAATGGGAACCAGAGCCCTATGTTGTTGTGGTGATTCTGTACCCTGACCTCAAAGTTTACAAGAACCAAGCGGAAAATGGGAAGGGAGTTTAAAATTTTGTACACCAAAATTGACTCAGACACTGTATACTACAAAGAATTCTGGAAGAAAGGGCTGACCTAGCACCAAAGGAGAGGCAGGAGCATTCCATGGATGGACCCACTGGTGTAGGGTCTCCAATGCAGTGGTGTGCTGATCCCTGGGTTTACCCATACCATATGAACCTGTCCTACCGTCCAGTTACTAAGCCCACAGTAAAGTCTATGCCTGTAGATTTCCAGGAGTTAGAGTGTGTTCCTGCTGATCCCATGGTCCCCCAGATCTGTAGGTCACAGAGGTCCAAGTGTGGTGTTCCCCCTAAAAGATTCATGATGGAAGTCCTCCAGATCCAATCCGCTCTTGTACAGTAGCCTAGTAAATTTACAAAAGACATGGTCATTTAAAGTTATAAGTTCATTTAAAGTTCTAGAATCTATTTAGAGTTATACACTTCATTGAGAGTTAAAGAATTTAAAGAGTTAAGATAACTGTCTTGAAGTTTGAAAGTTATAAAAGCAATAGAGATATTTTCGTAGCAAATACAGTAGATGTTGTGCTAGTGGTATAAAAAGAAAATCTGGGGGATACATGGGGACATGTATCGCTTGGTGGGCCTGAATCTGTAGTGCCCCAAAGTTGGGGGCACAACAGAAAAATTAAGTAAACAGTGTCCCAGGGCACCACATCAGAGAGGGCAGGGCCTGGGATAATTTAAATAAATAAATTATTCTGGGTGTGGTGACGCCCAGAGGAGGGGCTAGACATACAGGCCCACTGTAAAGCTTAATAAATATTTAATAGAAGGAGGGGCTAAGGGCAGAAAGGCCCTGACCAAGAAAATATTTAAAGGGGCAAGTCAGGTCCAGACATTTATTTAAAAAGGCAACAAAGTCCAAAAGGGAGTTGGAAAGGGCAAGTCAGGCCCAAATGTTCATTTAAAGAGGGCAAGTCAGGCCCGAATATACATCTGAAGGGGCAAGCCAGGCCCAACAAGTTATTTAAAGGGGCCATGCATTGGAGGAGAATTAAAGGGGCAAAGGCAAGCCCCACAATGCTTAAAAGGGGCAGCAATAGGCCCACTGTTTAAAGGGACAACAGTAAGCCCTGTACTGTAAATTTAGAGGGGCCAAGCCAGGAAAGCCCCGGAGTTTAAAAGGGGCCCAGTACAGTGTACCCGACAGGTGTCAATGGGGCCTATTTAGCCATTAAGGTCCACAGGTATTGAAGGGACCTAGCCAGCCATAGCGGGGCAATTAGTTGTAAGGGGGCCCACCCCACTAATATGCCTCATAGTCTAGGGAAGCCATTTAGTGCTCAGAAGCCAGAGTACCCACAGTAGCAGGAGAGCCTGTTTTAGTTAGAGGGACCCCACTCCAGTAGGGCCACGCTTCGCAAGGGCTTCACCAAAGAAGGTGACCAGTTAGAAGCAACCAAGTGCCTGTATATCCACAGACTGTGACATTGTGCCTAACTGTTGGAACTGTGACATTAACAAACACTGTCGGAACTGTGACTTTTAATTGCGTTTAGCCAGCATCTTGTGCTAGTGTGTTTGAATCAGACTTCAGCAGCCTTCGAAGGGCGTTCAGCAAAACCATTCCTGAATCAACCTTGAGCAGCCTTTGAAAGGCGTTCCACAAATAACTTCCCGAACCAGTCCACAACAGCGCCTGGAAGGTGTTCAGCTGGTGCTTCCACACCTTCAAGTCTCTGAAGAGTGAGATCTTGCCGTTAGGTTCTCTGAAGAACCCCGTGGTCTACCAGTCTAGCACCATTACACTATGGGTTACACTAGAAAGGAGAAAGGGGTTATCCATCCACACAGGGGTAGTACACAGATCACCAGCTCAAGGGAAGGAGTTAGGGAGCTGATGCTAGCAATCCAAAAGATGGTGCACAGGGGGGAGATATTGCTGGCTGGTGATTTCAATATACCAGATGTAGACTGGAGCCTCTCCACAGCTGCAGCAGCTAGGAGCAGGTTTATCCTGGACTCCTTCCAGGAAGCTTTCCTCAAACCACTGGTCATAGAACCCATACACGAGATAACGATACTGGACCTAGTGCTCACAAACGGGGACAGGGTGATGAGGGTTACAGTAGGGGTGCACCTGGGGAACAGTGATCACTGGTCAGTGGGGTTTGAGATAACTGAGGGGGCAGAAACCAGCCACACATGAACAAAAATAGTCGGATTTTAGAAAAAAAATGGGAAAATGTCTGGATGAGGCATTTATCAGAATAGGCAGGAAAAAGGGGGTCGAGGGACAGTGGGTGGCAATCAAATCAGGGATAACAAGGGCAACACAACTCTGTGTTAGACAGGTAAGCAAGGGGAAGAGGAAGAGGAGATCATTGTGGTTTTTGAAAGCAGTAGCTGAAAAAGTTAAAGCAAAAAAATTGGCATTCAAGCAATACAAGAACACACAGGAGGAAGGAGACAAGTACCAGGAGAAACAAAGGGAGACAGGGAGGGCAGTTAGAGTAGCCAAGGCACAAACAGAGGACAACACTTCGAAATCAGTGGTGAGTGGGGCAAAACCTTTTTCAAGTACATCAGGGAAAAAAGGAAGGCAAAGGGAGGGATTGTGAGACTGAAAGGGAAAGACGGGTTCAGTGTAGAGGATGACTACCAGAAAGCAGAAATATTGAACACATACGTCTGCTCAGTCTTTAAAGAGGAGAGGCCTGGATGTGTGCCAGAAATGACTAGAAAGGTCAGGGAGAATATGGAAATGGATTCAAGTCATTTTACGAAGGAAAGGATCCTAAGGGAAATGGAAGCAATATGAGTCGATAAGGATATGGGACCAGATAGGGTACATCCCAGAGTGCTGAAGGAGTTAAAGAGAAGTGGTGGCAGAACCTCTGGCAACCCTGTTCAGCCTGTCATTGAAAACAGGGGAGGTGTCCAATGACTGGAGGAGGGCTAATGTAGTCTCTCTGTACAAAAGTGGAAACAAGGAGGAAGCGGGGAAATACAGACCAGCAAGCCTGACCTCAGTAGTGGGAAAGATCATGGAAACACTACTGAAGGAAAGAATAGTGGAACACCTGGTTGTAAATGGTCTGCAGGACCCAAGGCAACAAGGTTATACTGGAGGGAGGTCATGCCAGACCAACTTCCTTGAGTTCTTCAACTGGATGACCGGGGAGGTGGATTTGGAGGAGGGGGGGCAGTGGACTCCAGAAACCCCTTTGCCACTGTGCCACATAGAAGGCTGTTAAACAAACTGAGGAACACGGGAGTGGGTGAGATGGTGGAAAAGTGGGTAGAGAATTAGCTGGATAACAGGACACAGAGGGTGGTGGTAAATGGCAGTCACTCTGCAGAGGGAAAAGTGACCAGTGGGGTACCACAGGGATCAATGCTGGGTCCAGTCTTCTTCAATCTCTTTAGGTGCACCTGTTACTTAAACTCTGTGAAATAGGTGTCTGAAAGGAAGGAAGCCACTCACCGGGGTTTTGGGTCAGAGTTGTAGTTGATTGTTTCTGGAGGACACAGGCTTAATCCCACAAACCCTGCCCCTCGCCCCACCTGCCCCAAGCACATAATTTCCTTTATATTAGGGGTTTTGACATCATTTCCCCAAAAGTGTTAAGGACATACACCTGTTCATATCCTTAAAGGCACAGCACAATGAATAAGGGGTTAACACACTCACACGCTTGCACACACTAAAAAAGAAAACATCTTAAACAGGAAGAGAGAGAGAGAGATGTGGGGAGTGGTGCAATGCACTAGCTGTGGAGCGGCAGTCTTCCAGGAGATGTTCTGGAGGCTGCATTGCTGCCCTATTTGCAGACACCTCTCTGGTCTGAGGGAGGAGGTTGCCAGTCTTCATGCTGATCTGGCAAGGATTCTGGAAACCTCCTCCTCCACCCAGGGACCACCCAGGCCACCACCACTGCATCAGAGGTTGCCAAGAAAGAGAAGCGGTTGGACTACGGTGGGCTCAGGGAGGGTGACTGTGGTGAAACAGAGGTGAATCCATTCCTATTGTGCCTCTCTACAATTCATTTGCCATTCTGGCAGACCATGGTTCTTCTATCGAGGCACCCGCAGTGGAGACCAAGGAGGATGCTGGGAACCTCCACAAAGGAGACCCACAGGAGGGTGGCATGGGACCCCACAGAGGAAGGAAAACAACTCCTGGTGGGGAACTCAATCATTATGGGGGTAGGACTGGTGAAGGGAAGGGAGACAGAGGTAAGGTGCATGCCTGGCGCCATGGCTTGGAGGGACAGGAAGTGAATCCTCAGGATCATGAGAGCAGCTGCACAGGGGGAGGGAGCTGGATGTCACTGTCCACCTAGGGACAAATGACCTGGCAGGGAAGGGGATCACAGCAGTGCAGCAGGAGTTTGTGGAGTTGGGAAGGGGCCTTAGACAAGTAGCATGCATGGTAACTTTCTCAGAAGTGCTACCTGTCTATCACATGGGTGAGGCTAGGGTACTCTGCACCATGGGATTCAATGACTGGTTGAAAAACTGGTGTGGAGCTCAGGGATTTGACTTCATTGGGGACTGGGGGTCCACCTGAAGGGATACAGGCCTATACTGGCGTGATGGTCTACATCTGTCTGGGAGGGGAACCAGGATCCTAGGTGATAGATTTAAATGCTTCATTGGCAACCATTTAAACTAGCTAAGGAGGGACGCACTGAAGAGAAGCAGGAATATCCCAGCCCCCCAAAAAAATAAACAGGGTAGTTAGCGGAGTAGACACAAAGGTAGAGAAGTTGATAGGGAGCAGGACAGGGGTAACTACAGAAAAAAACAAAGACAGTAAGGACAGGGATGGGTCTAAAAGGGGTAAGGCCATAAAAAAATGGAGGGCAATGAGTACCAATGCCCATAGAAAGGGTAACGAGCTCCCTGAACTAGCGGCCTTGATGGAAGAGGGGCGCCTAGATATTGTGTCAGTCATAGAAACATAGTACACAGAGAAGAATGACTGGGATGTCAACATACTGTACCAGGGTACACAATCTACAGGAGGGACAGAAAGGGTAGAAGAGGGGGAGAAGTAGCTCTCTACATAAGGGAAGGAATCAAAGCAACAGAACTAAATGGTAAACAGGGAAGGGAGGAGGCCCTGTGGGTCACCCTGGAGACAGGCAATGGCACCACAATGCACAAAGGGGTTGTTTACAGACCCCCATCTCAGGGGGAGGCAATGGACAAGGAAATGATAGCAGGAGTCCTTAGAATGGCAGAAAAAGGAGAGCTATTGTTGATGGGGACCTGACTATGCCAGATGTTAACTGGAGCACCTTTACTGCAGCCACATCCAACAGTAGGGTAATTATGGATGCCCTACAGGGGGCAGGCCTCAGACAGCTAGTGTTGGAACCCACTTGGGTGGGAGCAATCTTGGACCTGGTACTCTCAAATGGGGATGGAGAGAGGATCTCAGATTTAGAAGTGGGTAGCCATCTGGGAACAAGCGACCACCAAACGGTGTGGTTCACAGTAAACACAGCTGTAGAGTCAAGCCATACAAAAGCAAGGATGTTAGCAAAATAGGAGAGTGCCTCAGAAAACCACTAGCAAACAGACAAGAAGGAGGGGTGGAAGAACAATGGGGAAAAATCAAAACTGCCATCACAGAGGCAACAAGCCTCTGTGTAAAGCAGATCAACAAAACAAAATGAAGGAAAAAGCAACTATGGTTCTCAAAAGGGGTGGCAGGAAAAGTTAAGGAGAAAAAGATAGCATTCAGGAAATGTAAGAAAACACAGAAGGAGCAGGACAGAGAACTATATCAGTTAAAGCAGAAGGAGGCAGAGAAGGCAATCAGAATAGCAAAGGCCCAAACTGAGGAAAAGATAGCCAGCTCTGTTAAGAAGGGGGATAAAACCTTTTATAGGAACATAAGGGAGCAAAGAAAGACCAAGGGAGGGATACTGAGGCTTAATAAAGGGCCGGGAACGTGGACAGAGGGTGACAGTGAAAAAGCAGGTATACTGAATGAATACTTCTGCTCAGTATTCACAAAAGGGGAGGGGGCAGTACCTAAACCAAACAATAGAAACACTCTGGATAGGGGGGTCGATACCAGTTCATTCACAGAAGAAAGGGTTCTGAAAGAACCCTTAAAACTGAAGTTGGACAAAGCACTGAGGCCTGACAGGATTCACCCAAGAATTCTAAAAAAACAAAGGGTAGAACTAGTGACACCACTGACAACCCTCTTTAACAAATTACAGGAGGATGGGATGGCACGTGAGGACTGGAGGGGGGTGGATGTGATTCCACTTCACAAACATGGGAGCAAGACAAAGGTGGGAAACAACAGACCTGTTAGTTTGACTTAATTGGTATGGAAAATGATGGAATCACTTCTGAAAGAAAAAACTGTGGAGTACCTAGAGGCCAGCGGGGCACAGGACCCAAGGCAGCATGGATTCACAGGGGGAAGGTCATGTCAGACAAATTTAATTGATTTGACTGGGTGACCAAAGTAGTAGACCTGGGAGAGGCTGTGGACATGGTCTACCTAGACATTAGCGAGGCATTTGTGACAGTCCCACACAAAAGATTAATATACAAGTTAGCCAGCCTTGGAGTGGGTCCCAAGGTAGTAGCCTGGG
Organism: Neoceratodus forsteri; assembly: GCA_016271365.2. Classification (NCBI taxonomy): domain Eukaryota; kingdom Metazoa; phylum Chordata; order Ceratodontiformes; family Ceratodontidae; genus Neoceratodus; species Neoceratodus forsteri. Next base: position 652,868,376 of record CM057455.1, on the reverse strand, counting down.
TAAAAAGTTGGCTGGACAAGATGACGGAGAGGGTAATAGCAAACAGAGTCCACTCTAAAGAAAGGGGGGTTACTAGTGGGGTACCGCAGGGTTCAGTACTGGGACCGGTCCTCTTTAATATCTTTACAAGTGACATTGTGGAGGGCCTGGAAGGAAAAGTATGTCTCTTTGCAGATGACACAAAAATCTGCAACAGGGTTGATACACAAGGTGGGGTGGAAAGGATAAGAAGGGACTTGGCAAGGTTGGATGAATGGTCAAACGTATGGCAGCTTAGATTCAATGCAAAGAAGTGCAAAATAATGCACCTGGGAACAAAACACAGGGGAAAAGTACACAATGGGGGTGGAAAGTGACCTGGGGGTAGTCATGTCAGATGATCTAAAGATGGGCAAGCAATGTGAGAAGGCAGGAAGGAGGGATGGAGGGATACTGGGATGCATAGGAAGAGGCAACACCAGTAGAAAACAGGAAGTTATTATCTCTCTGTACAGACAGTTGGTGAGACTCCATCTGAAGTACTTCATGCAGTTCTGGAGATCCCATCTCCTCAAGGACATAGACAGGATGGAGGTTGTCCAGAGGAGGGCAACTAAAATGGTGCAGGGTTTGCAACAGAAGACATACGAAGAGGGACTAAAGGAGCTTAGTATGTATACCCTTTAGCAAAGGAGGGAGAAGGGGACAGCATAGACACTTTCAAGTACCTCAGGGTAATCAATAAAGTCCAAGAGGGTAGCATCTTTCAGAAAAAGAGATGTGCAAGAACAAGGGGGCACAATTTGAAGACAGAGGGGAGACAGCTCAGAGGTAATGTGGGGAAGTATTTTTTCACGGAGAGGGTTGTGGATGCATGGAACGGCCTTCCTGAGGAGGTCGTGGAGTCAAAAACAGTGATAGAATTCAAGAATGCATGGGACGGACATAAGGCAATTCTAGTGGGATGTAGGCTGTTGGTTAACTTGGGTCTGCAGCTTGGCCATTAGGCAGGGAATTGGGCAGACTAGGTGGGCCAAGTGGCCCTTATCTGCCATCAAATTTTATGTTTCTATGTTTCTATCAGTGACATTGTAAAAGATCTAGAGGGGAAAATCTGCCTGTTCACTGATAACTCAAAGCTCTGCAACAGGGTGGACACACCAGAGGGTGTGGATAGAATGAGGAGAGATCTGCAGAAGCTTGAGGACTGGTCATAGAAACACAGAATTTGACAGCAAATAAGGACCGCTTGGCCCACCTAGTCTGCCCATTTCTCTACATAACAGATTTATTTATTTTATTTATTGAAAATGCTTCACCAGGAAAGGCACAGTGGGCAAAAAGATGCTCGTCTCACGGTGCAACCTGGGGGGAGGGTTACAGAGGAGGCAGGTATACGTGCAGTAGATGATTTTAGCAGTAATGCAATACAGACAATATACATCGATTGGAGGTATTACAAATGAGCTTGTTACATAAGGAGAGGATTACAGAACAATGAACAGGACAGACACGGTAAATATGACATAGGTAAAAGGCAAGGTAAGAGCAATATAAACTTGCACAATCGGGACAGGGTAAACACGTCATGGGTATACATATCAAGTGTACAGTCATGGTAGGAGGAAAGCAGAGCAAACACTACAGGGGAGGGGTGAACATACAATGGATACTCTAAGGGGAAATACATTAGTTACGTGAGTGCCATTAGCACACTAGTGTGACAGGTCAGAACTTGAGTGCCCGTGCAGCCATGAGCTGCAGTGGGAAGCACAGGAGCCTGTTGGAGTTGGGGGGGACTAGTATGCTTAGGAGCATGGGGAGTAGGTATAGGTGAGGTGAGAGGAGGGCAATGGTGTTGGTGCTGAGGGTGAGTGGGGAGGAGAGATGGGGAAGAGGGAGGTTTTAGGAGTGAGAGGGGAGTTTAGGAGTGGCTGATAGCAGCATATAAGCCAGCCAATTTGGCTATTGCCAGGCCGCTGGTCAGGCTCTGGGAGGTAGCTGGGGAGAGAGGTAACTAGGTGGGGGGGAGTTCAGGGCAGTTGCAATTGCTACAGAAAGTTAGTGAGAGCAGAGGATAGGAGTATTTGGATGATGAGTGGCGGATCTGAGCAGGTAGGCTCCAGAGTTTGGGGAAGAGGTAGGAGAAGGCTGATTGGCTGGCGTGGTCTTTCGGTGGGGGATGGATAATAGCCTTTGTGTTGTGGATCTGAGGTGCGAGTGGGGTAGGTGGGAAGATAGGAGGATGCTAGTTAGGGTGGGAGGGAGTCAGCCAGAAGTTAGAAGCGAATTTTACAGTGTGGAGTAGGCGCCGGTTGCTCAGGGCTGGCAGGGCCAGTGAACGGTAGAGCTCGCAGTGATGTGAGCGAGGGGGGGGGGGGCATCAAGGCAAAGCGGCAGAACACATTAAAGAGGGGGTCCAGTCTGGCTAGAGTGGTCTTTGAGGCGGAGTTATAGACTACATCACAGTAGTCGAAGGTGGGTAGAATCATTTTCAGGACTAGATCACGTCTGATGGGTAGCGAGAGGGAGGAGCAGTTCCTATAGAGGACCCCAAGTTTAGGGCGCAGTTTGGAAGTGATGGCGTCTACGTGTGTGGTAAAGGAGAGGAGGCGATTGAGCCAAACCCCTAGATACCTAAAGGAGGGCACTTCTTCGAGGATAGTATTGTTTAAGGTATGGAAGATCAATGGATGGGTGAGTTTGGATAGACACTGCCTTGTGCCGAAAGTCATAGAGACGGTTTTCTTGGGATTTAGGGAGAGTTGATTGGTATTGAGCCAGTGTTGGATTTTGTTGAAATCCGTTTGTAGTTTGGAAGTGAGTTCTTCGTGGGTCTGGCCGGAGGTAAAAAGGACCGTGTCGTCTGCATACATGTGTATAGCGGAGGAGGAGCATGAATTTGGAAGATCATTTAGGAGGATGGAGAATAGAATGGGACCAAGAACTGAGCCTTGGGGAACGCCAGTGGTGATAGGGAGGGGGGGAGATGTGGTCAGCTATTCTAGTGGATTGGGTTCTATTTAGTAGGTAGGCGCTGAACCAGTTTGTGGCAGAATCGGCTAAACCAGCCCTTGATAGGCAAGATAGTAGGAGAGGGTGGGAGACTGTGTTGAAAGCTTTAGCTGGGTCTATGAAGATAGCGGCCATGATTAGTCCATCCCAGAGAGGATGGCGTCCGTGAGACGTAGTAGGAAGGAGGTGGTAGAGTGGTGTTTTCTGAAGCCGGACTGAAATGGGGTGAAGAAGTCGGTTTCTGAGAGAAAGTGGGAGAGCTGGGATAGAACTAGGTGTTCTTGGAGTTTGGCGAGGGTGGGAAGGAGGGAGATGGGACAGTAGTTTGTAGTGGAGGAGGGATCACCACCTTTTGGAAGAGGTAGGACAGTGGCATGCTTCCAAACGGAGGGGAGTGACTCGTGGTAAAAGATAGATTTAATAGGTCACAAGGGTGTCGAATGGCTGGGGCAGAGGAAGAGGAGTTTGTTATCAAGACCGTTGGGGATTTGCCTTTGAGGTTTCAGGGAGCATAGGGCATCTAAGGTTTCTATAAGGGAGATGGGTCTGAATGAAAAGGGGTCCCACCTGTTGGCAGGGGGACAGATGACAGGGGTGGAGGAGGTTGTCGATGTGTGGGGTGGGCAAGCTTGCTGGGGTAAGGAATCGAGGGAGGTTTGAAGCAAGTAGTGAAATAGGAGTTAAACTCGTCGGCTACCTTCTGGGAGTCGGTGAGAAGTGTCCCTTGGATGAGGAGAAGAGGTGGAGGGTTTGCTGTTTGAGGGGTGAAGAGGGAGTTAATGACTTTCCAGAAATTAGAAGGATTCCCGAGATTTGCATTTAGGGTGTTGTTGAAATATTCGGCCTTAGCAAAATGGATGGCCTTTGTACATTTGTTGCGGAGCATGCGGTAGGTGACAAGATTATTTGGGAGGGGCGTGGCTTTGTAGTTATGCCAGGCCTTGTCCCGGGCTTGTTGGCAGGCTATCAACTCAGGGGAGATCCAGGGTAGATGAGACCCAAGGACTCTTGCCCGGCGAAGGGGGGTGTGTTTGTCCCAGGCGGCGAGGAAGGTGTTTTGAAAATGTGTAAAGGCCGAATCCATGCTAGAGCAGTCAGTGCTTGGGACCCAGTTTGAGTGAGCGAGATCTTCCAGGAGGGGAGAGAGGTTGAGTGATTTGTAAGAGCATTGGAAAATAAATTTGGGAGGGGATTTAACTCTGTGGATTTTGCGGACCAAGTAGATTAGGTGGTGGTCACTAATGGAATCGGAAAGGAGGCCCGAACTGATGACGCGATGTGGGTGGGATTACCAGACTTATGGTTTAAGCGGGTAGGTTCCAAAATAGTTTGGGTAAGGTTGAGAGCGGTTATCTCAGTTTGGGATTTATTAAAAGTGGGAGTTAACCAGTTGTGGTTAAAGTCTCCCATAACGTATAGTTCACCCGACTGGGCATGGGAGGAGAGTTGGCCCAGTAGGCCAGTGACTATTGTGGTAGGAGTGCCTGGGTGGCAATATATGCCAGCCGCAAAGATAGGCAAGTGAGGAGGGAGGGGACAGCTTTACCATGAGGAGCTCATAAGCTTTGGGTTCAGCTTTTGTGAGAGAGACGGTGAAATGAAGGGCTGATCTGATGTGGATAGCCACCCCTCCACCTCTGGTGGGCCGGTCTTGCCTTATGGTTGTAAAACCAGGAATGGCAATGGAGTTATCAGGTAGGCTGGCATTTAGACAGGTCTCGGATAGGATAATTATATCCGGGGCATGGTGGGCGGCTAGAACCTGAAGCTGATCGAGCTTAGGGGCAAGACTACGAATATTTAGGTGAAGGAGGCGTAGGCCTCTGGGGAGGTAGCCAGGACGTGTGTTGGAGGTGGCTTGGGCTGAGGGGTTAGGTATGGGGCAATCTGGACCTGGGGTAGGGGTAGGGCCGGGGTTAGGGTGAATATCACCTGTAGTCAGGAGGAGAAGGGCAATGATTAGGTGGTAGTGTAGGACCCGGAGAGACCGTGATATTACTGTGCGCTGGTTGGGGGTGGTAGTATGGGGTACGGTGTGAAGGGAGTGGGTACTGGAGTGGGTGAGAGAGGCCAGAAAGGCAGCGAAGGGAAAGACTGGGGAGGAGAGTGGTGAGGGAAATGGGACCAGGAGATAGTTGGGGGATGAAGAGAATTTAAAGGGGTATTTGTAGGATGGGTCAGGGTTGCGGTGGGGGGGGGTGCTGGGAAGCAGCTTAGTGGGGGAATTAGGATGGGAAGGGACAGAAAAATGGAGGAGAGCAGAAGTACAAGGTTTAATTGTTTAGGCAGTTTACCAAATTAGGGGAGGAGGTGCCCTAGTAAAGTGCCTTGGTAGTAGGAGGGTGAGTGTTATGGATGTTTTGGTTGCCCTTCAGAAAGCGTAAATACCACTTTAGAGTAGTGGTACTGTCACGGTCTCTGGTGGTCAGGGTACAAGGTTCAAGGCCCAGGTGGGACAGTTGGGATAGGGCTTGGCTAGGAGTAGGGATCCTGGTACTAGTTGGCTTGAAAGTGGTCAGGTTAGGGCCAGAAAACAGGGTTGGAATAGCGACTCCTAGTGGTCATAAGAGGTTAGTACCAGAGAGGGTGGGATCAGGCAATGTGGCATGGGTTTGAGTCGGGCTAGTCAGGTGACCACCAAGGGAGGGGCGTGGGCAGAGGTTGAATGGGGGAGAGGGGAGAGAAGTGGTCAAGCTAGTAGATGAGCTACAGGAGGCAGGAGAGGGGAGTAGTGTGGAGTTAGAGGTGGCAAGGACGGGGGGTCCCTCTAGTGGTTAACAGGTATAACCTGCAATTGGGAAAGTGGGGACTTTTAAAAAAAAAAAAAAAATGAAGGGCAGGAAGTGATGTCATAGGGAAGTGACTATATAAGTAGAGATGACCCAAGGTGGGTGGGGCAGTCGACGTGCACAGCGCGTCGATGGGCTAACCCCCCCTCACAAGGGTGCTGCTTAGAGGTACTGTAATTACCTCCATTTGGCACCCGCGTTGGTCCCTGCTCCTGGAGGGAGCACCAAAGGCTTCAGGGCTGTTGCTGTGGGTCACGGAGGGGACTAGTAGAAGTGAGGCCTATATAGCAGGGAGAACAAAGGAGCACATTAGAATGCAGCGGGAGAATTTGAACGTGAGCCGCATTTGCACAGGCTGTCCCGATAGAGCAATACCCAACTACTCGCGATGATACCCTGGGTTAAATTAAACGGACAAAGGCAACTGCTGCAGGTAGGAGATAGCAATAACTGTTTCATAAATCTCAGTGCCAATTTACAGTATAAAACACTTTGCAAAGAGTAGTCGCTAGAGAGAAAAACACCCCCCCACACACACAGCCTTAGCACAAACTGTAAATAAAACACATTTAGCGATACGCACAGCGTTAGTTCACTGACTGAAGAACGTTCGGCTAGAATGCAGACTTGAGCACTGCGAGCTGGAAAGTAAACCCCCCTCACAAGGGTGCTGCTTAGAGGCACTGTAATTACCTCCGTTTGGCACCCGCGTTGGTCCCTGCTCCTGGAGGGAGCACCAAAAGCTTCAGGGTTGTTGCTGTGGGTCCTAGTTAACCAACAGCCTACTTCCTCCTACCCCACTAGAATTGACTTATGTCTGTCCCATACATTCTTGAATTCCCCCACTGTTTTTGACTCTATGACCTCCTCAGGAAGGCTGCTCCATGTTCCACAACCCTCCCTGGTCAAGGGATTAACAGTTGGGATTTAATGCTAAAAAGTGCAAGATAATGCAAATGGGGCACAAAAACCCTGGAACAACATATCAGCTGGGGGGAATAGAATGCTCCAAGCAGGAAAGGAACCTAAGGGTTATCATCTCTGATGACCCCAACATAGGCAGGCAGTGAGACAAGGTGGCAGGAAAAGCAAACATGATGCTGGGATGCATAGGCAGGGGAATCATCAGCAGGAAAAGGGAGGTCATTATTCCACTATACAGGACATTAGTGAGGTCACGCCTCAAGTACAGTGTCAAGTTCTGGAGGCCTTACCTAAGAAAGGCAGTTCAGAGAGGGCAACCAAGATGGTGCAGGGATTACATCACAAAACCTATGAGGATAGGCTGAAGAATTTAAATATGTACTCCCCGGAGGAGAGGAAGAAGAGGGGGGATATGACTGAGACATTTAAGTACCTCACGGAGAAAAATAAGGTGCAGAAAAATACAATTTTTTCAAAGAAAAAAATGTTCAAAGACGAGGGGACACAGGATGAAGCTGGAGGGAGGGAGGTTGAGAGGGAACGTGAGGAAGTACGTCTTCACAGAGAGGGTAGTGGACAAATGGAACAGCCTGCCAGAAGAGGTAGTGGGGGCAGCAATAATTACAGGATTTAAGAACACATGGGATAGGCATAGGGGGATACTGGTAGTCGGGAAGGGGCAACCTAGTTCCAGGAAAGCTTGAAGAAGCACAGTTACAAGCGTTAATGGGCAGACTAGGTGGGTCAAAGACCCTTATCTGCCAACATCTACTGTATGTATGTATCTATGCATGTAATGCTGATGATGTATGAAGAGGAACAGGAATAAATATGTCGGCTGCCTAATACGCACCGCTCTTCACATCATGGCTAATACTATCAAACAGAAAACTTCTAGTGAGCAAAAAGAAAATTACATCAGATATAAAAAGTACCACCTGGCTGCTTTTAAAAATGAATAACATTTTCTGTATATTCGTTGGTGCTACTAGCACCTTAAGAAACGTCCATTAGTGTTCTGAAAGTATTTTACTCCTATTTATCTACTGAGCTTCTGCTTCTAGTCCCAGCCTTCCACATTCCACATGGTACACTAACCCGTTGAACTTAGAATTTCCCTTCTGCCCTTTATATCAACCTTGCTTTCAACCTCAATGCATTGCGGTGTATATAATGGGTACAGCATGGGTTGGCCACATGGTATACAGTACTAACCTATTGTACTTAGCACTTCCCTTCAGTCCTTCCTACTAACTTTGTTTCAGACCTCAGTGTACATTTGGGTACAACACAGGTTGGCTGCACATAAATATATTTACTTCATGAGTTATGAATAGAATGTCTGACATCACAAGTGGCAGAGCGGAGTGTAGCCACAAGAGCACTTGAACATGTCCAGTTGTAATTAGTGGTGACAAGATATGCTATGTACTATGCTTAAATATCCCAGTTACGGTTTGCCTGTTGCTTGATTTTATATTGCTATTGTTAACACTGTACACATCTGTGCTTTTTCTTGCCAGCATACAGAATGCTAGTTTGACTCATTTTAACTTCTTTGTAATGTGTCTGTATTTGCCTTAGGCACAGTTAGCCACTGCTAACAGCACACTGCTGCCAGTTCTAAAATATGGTGCTCCTTTACTCCATTCCTCATGGGAGCTGGATAAGCTGAAAGTGCTGTATCATAGAGCTGTGTGCTTTGCGGCTGGTGCCCACCTAGGGATCATCACTGCCCAGTCCTGTCTGCCCTGAACTGTCTCTCCCTTGAGGCGAGACTAGCTTCTCTGCCTTTTTTTTAAGCTTACTCAGCTTAGCACTACCCCTCTAAGTTGCTCCTTAATCTCAAATCCCAATGGAGCCTCCTCCTCTCATTGAACTTTGCTTTCTGTACCAATGGTCAGGACAGACTCTGGTTCGAGATTGTTTGCTGTCTTCACCCCATCCCTCTGGAACAAGCTCCCACCAGAGGCTCAAACCTTTTCCTCTCTTGCCTCATTTGAGCTAACCCTGAGGTCCCACTTGCTAAGGTTTACTCATTGTTTGTGCAACTGCTGACATGACCAGGTAAGCCTTGGTCTGCACTTTACCCAAATGTCCATGTTTATATAGCCTGTTAAGGCTTGTCTGATACCTTATGACTTATTTTGTCTCTGTATATGCAATATCTCCAGGACTTGGTGCCTCCTGGAAATCTGCTCATATCCTGTGCAATATTTGATAGTTTATCTCATGTTTTTTTGTTTCTCATTGTGTATTCACTTCCTGTATTGTTGCATGATGCAATATTACTGTATGTAATTAGCTACTGGTCACCTCCGAAAGAAGTATTTTTTGTTCTTACTCTGTGCAATATCCTATTGTTCATCACAGGTTTTGTACTCTCATTGTGTATCACCTTCCTCTATTATTATATGTTGCAATGTTCCTGAATGTAATTAGTAGTAGTGAAAATCTTTATTTTTATATAGGATTTGTTGATTTACAAACACCATTAGGACTAAAGGATCTATTTACAAGGTGATTCTGTGTGGTTTACAGAGGTCCCCAGGTCACCCCTGAAAAAGGGACTTCTAACCCCAGGAATTCTTCAATATTCTTAACTCTTGCAGTCAGCCTCCAGTGTTGAACTGCCCAGAGAATGGAACATTTGCAAATGATGGAACACTCATTGCACTCCTTGGCTTCTGCCACCATTCAAATTCCTGCCATTACCAACTGCCATGTTGCATAATGCTCAGATTTCATTCTGCGCCTGCCTAGTAAAGATGCCTCAGAGATCTCTCTTCACAAGTCATGAAATTTATTGCTTTTTGTGAAAAAACAAGTAATGTTTTTATTTTATTCATCTGCTGCCTTTACTTTCTCTTTTATTTGTTAGCGCTAGGTTATTTTGTAATTCTAGAGTTAGTTTCTCGGTTCCTCCTTAGTGTGACAGGATTGAATAAGGCCTTGCCCATTTGTTATGCAGGAAGAGTTTAAACGCAAGGATCTATTCTATCCTCTCCTTTTCTTCTCTTGTCTGTCTGGTTGTGTAACCAGATTTTCTTGTGAGACCTAGTAACTGATCACTCCAACGGTTTTGCGATTCTCCACCTCTTGCTGTCTCTCTGCATTCCCTTGCTATTTCTGTCTTTTCTCTCCCCTTGCATATCTGCAGTTATAAAATATATGTGAATCTTTATGTGGAAATGTCACTGATACTGGGATCCCTTTGTTTAAAACCGTATATAGTTATACTGTTGAAATGATTGCAAAAAGCTATTTGAAACTCAAGGAGTTAACCTGAGATGCAATTTTTAAGCCTTTTGCAGAGCTGTAAACGAGGTCAGTTCTTAAACATAGAAACATAGATTTTGACGGCAGATAAGGACCACTTCACCCACCCAGTCTGCCCATTTCCCTACCTAATGGATAAGCTGCAGTTCCTAGTTAACCAGCAGCCTACTTCTTCCTACCCCAACCCCCTAGAATTGCCTTATGACTGTCCCATGCATGCTTGAATTCCACCACTGTTTTTGACTCCACAACCTCCTCTGGAAGGCCGCTCCATGCATCCACAACCCTCTCTGTGAAAAATACTTCCTTAAATTACCTCTGAGCCACCCCCATCTTCAAATTGTGCCCCTTGTTCTTACACCTCTTTTTTTGAAAGATGCTACCCTCTTGGACTTTGTTGATTCCTTGAGGTACTTGAAAGTTTCTATCATGTCCCCCTCTCCCTCCTTTCCTCGAGGCTATACATATTAAGCTCCTTAAGTCTCTCTTCATATGTCTTCGTGCAGACCCTGCACCATTTAGTGCCCTCCTCTGGACAGCTTCCATCCTGTCTATGTCTTTGCGAGATTGGGTCTCCAGAACTGCACGCAGTACTCCAGATGGGGTCTCACCAACTGTCTGTACAGAGGGATAATAACTTCCTGTTTTCTACTGGTGATGCCTCTCCTAGGCATCCCAGTATCCCCACGCCCTCCTTGCTGCCCTCTCACATTGCTTGCCCACCTTTAGGTCATCTGATATGACTACCCCCAGGTCCCTTTCCATTTTTGTTGTTGTTAGTATCTCACCTCCCATTGTGTACTCTTCCCCTGGGTTTTTATTTCCCAGGTGCATTACCTTGCACTTCTTAGCATTGAATCTAAGCTGCCATACATTTGACCATTCCTCTAACCTTGCCAAGACCCTTCTCATCCTTTCCACCCCACCTTGTGCATCAACTCTGTTGCAGATCTTTGTGTCATCTGCAAAGAGACCTACTTTTCCTTCCAGTCCCTCTGCAATGTGGCTTATAAAGACATTGAAGAGGACCGTCCTAATACTGAACCTCATGGTACCCCACTAGTAACCTCTTTCTTCAGAGTGGACCCATTTACTATTACCTCTGTGTCCTATTCTCCAGCCAATTCTTTTACCCAGGCTGTCATCTTGGGACCCACTCCCAGGCTGGCTAATTTGTATATTAATCTTTTTGTGGGACTGTGTCAATGCCTTGCTAAAGTCTAGGTAGGCCATGTTCACAGCCCCTCCCTGATCTACTACTTTGGTCACCCAGTCAAAGAAATCTATCAGATTTGTCTGGCATGACCTTCCCGCTGTGAATCCATGCTGCCTTGGGTCCTGTGCCCCTCTGGCCTCTAGATACTCAACAGTTCTTTCCTTCAGAAGTGATTCCATCATTTTCCCTACCACTGAGGTTAAACTAACAGGTCTGTAGTTTCCTGCTTCTGCCTTGCTCCCACTTTTGTGAAGGGGAATCACATCTGCCCTACTCCAGTACCACCCCATCCTCCCATGATTTGTTAAAGAGGGTAGTCAGTGGTGTCACTAGTTCTACCCTTTGTTCTTTTAGAATTCTGGGATGAATCCCATCAGGCCCCATTGCTTTGTCCACCTTCAGTTTTAAGAGTTCTTTCAGAACCCTTTCTTCTGTAAATGGGCTGGTATCAACTTCTGTATCCAGAGTGTTTCTACTGTTTGTTTTAGGTACCTCCCTGTTCCTTTGTAAATACTGAGCAAAATATTTGTTTAGTATCTCTGCCTTGTCACAGTCACCCTCTGTCCACCCTCCTCCCCTTTATTAAGCCTCACTAACCTCCCTTGGTCTTCCTTCGCCTCTGATGTACCTATAAAGGTTTTATCCCTTCTTAACTGAGTTGGCTATCTTTTCCTCGGTTTGGGCCTTTGCTGTTCTGACTGCCTTCCCAGCTTCCTTTTGCTTTAACTGATACAGTTCTCTGTCCTGTTCCTTCTGTGATTCCTTGTACTTCTAAATGCTTTTTCTCTTGAACCTTCACTGCCACTTCCTTTGAGAACCATAGTGGTTTCTTACCTCGTTCGTTTTGTTTATTTGCTTTACACAAAGGCTTGTTACCTCTGTGAAGGCAGTTTTATTATTCCCATTTGTTCTTCCACCCCTCCTTCCTGCCCATTTGCTAGTGCATTCCTTAGGCACTCACCCATTTTGGCAAAGTCAGCCCTCCTAAAGTCCAGTACTTTTGCCTTTGTATGGCTTGACTCTATTGCTGTGTTTATTGTGAACCATACTGTTCGATGGTCGCTAGTTCCCAGATGGCTACCCACTTCTACATCTGTGATCCTCTCTTCATCTCCATTTGAGAGAACCAGGTCTAAGATTGCTCCATCTCGAGTGGGCTCCAATACTAGTTGTCTAAGGCATGCCCCCTGTAGGGCATCTAGAATAACCCCACTCTTTGAAGTGGCTTATGCAACTGTACTCCAATTAACATCTGGCATATTCAGATCACCCATCAGCAATATCTCCCCTTTTTCTGCCATTCTAAGTATTCTTTCTATCATTTCCTTGTCCATTTCCTCCCCTGAAGGAGGTCTGTATACTAACCCCTGTGCAGTTATTGGTGCCATTGCCGGTCTCCAAATTTACCCACAGTGCTTCTTCTCCTCCCTGTTTTCCCTTTTATTCTGTTGCTTTGATTCCTTCCCTTTTGTAAAGAGCTACTCCTCCTCCTCTTTTACCCTCCCTGTCCCTCCTGTAGATAGTGTATCCTGATATGTTTACGTCCCAGTCATGGTTTTGTGTGTACCATGTTTCTGTGACTGCCACATGTTCCTCCTCCATCGAGGCCACTAATTCAGGAAGCTTGTTACTCAGACTGCGGGCATTGGTACTCATTGCTCTCCATGTTTTGATGGCTTTACTTTCTTTTGCAGCATCCCCCACTGACCTTTCTACCTTGGTCATTATGTTCTTTTTGCTGCACCTCCAAGAACACTGGAAACTGACAAGAACATTCTGTGAAACAACACGATCTCCTTAACAAGATCCCTGCAAAGACTTGTTATAAAAAGAGCAGCAATGTTTTGCAAGAGGCAGTCTGAGATTTGAAACTGAGAAGAAACACTCAAAAGGAAAACTGTTTTCTCTGTTTGAACTGCCTTTGTAAATAGTAACTCTGAACAACTTTTGTTTTTTTTTTGTTTAAAACGTTTTTATTATAATTTCCAGTAAGTGTAATCTGGTATCAGGTAACATGCATACGGTCCATCATCCAAGACAAAAGAGGGAAGAAAAGTACAGACCATTGATGAATCAGTTTCCAATGTAGAATGTACAGCTTACTGTTACCCCTCCCCAACCCTCCCCGGACCCCTACCCCCTCCCTGGTCTGCCACCAGCAAGTAAAAAAAAAAACATATTTAAACTAGATTGTCTATGTTACTAAAACATTTAAGATATTACTAAATTGGAGTGTAACTTCCCGACGTTAATTATTTATTAGCAAAGTAAGAGAGGTTCCCATCTCTTTACATACTTTTGACATTTTTAGTCAGCTTGGCTATAATGAACTCTGCTTGTAAGGCGTAACATTATATCATGAAACCATTCTAAATAAGTAGGGATAGCAGAGTCTTTCCACTTCCTTAATATCACATTTTTGCACAAGCCGAAATCAAGGCCATATGCGCTCTCTGGTTACCTCCGGTATTAGTGTATAATCCCCAATTATACATATTTCAATTGAAAACCCAGATAAGTCCAACAGGGATTCAGCTTACTCCTATACTTCGCAGAAAGTAGTTATTTTCTACATGACCATAACATATGTATCGTGTCTGCACATTCCTGATGACATCTAGGACAGCAGCTGTTGTCTTGAAGACCAAATCGGTGTAATTTGAGAGGGAATAATACAAATTATGGATTATCAAATTGCATATATCTATATTTATCCCATTTGAGATACTTATATAAATGTCCAAACATGAGACCAATCAATAGAGTTAACATTATCCCGAAGAATCTTATCCCAATACGTAGAACAGCCATTGTCCACAGATTCAGTGGATGATCTAAGGAAATTATATGAGAAGGATATTACATGGGATGAAGAAGTAGTGTCCAAATATGGCGTTAGTGTTTTAGAGAAAGAATCCTGCCACCTCATTATACCAAAATGCTGCCGCAATAAGTGCACTAATTGCATATATTTAAAAATGGCAGTTTTGTCCCAGTGGAAATGAGCACAGCCTTCCTGAAAAGAGATAGTTTGGTGGTCAAGCAAGAACTGGTCCACCCTCTCCAGACCTATCTGAGGCCAAAATGTCCGAGCTTTTATTGGTTTACCAGCTATTTGGAAATTAGGGTTGCCAAATAAGGGTTGTGTTATATCTTTCACACTATCTACTTGAGGAAAGCGCTAAGTTGCTGCTGAGTCTGAACTAAAGAGAATAAGGGGTATCACGCACATTCCTAGGAATTTTCCTTTGTGGAAGAAATGGTAAGGCCTCTGGTATCCCATATCCTGACAAAGATCTTGCTCTATCTTAAGCCAGGAAGGGGTTGGGTATAATATTAGCCTAGGCGAAGCCAATGTCGATTCAAGCTAAGTGTATAGCTAAGTAATAGATATAAAGTTAGGTACCTGTAAGCCACCCTCAGTTTTCCTCAAAGTAAGTTTCAAGTAGCTCTTCCTAGCTTTCTTATCTTGCCACATAAATTTATTTAGAATACCATGCAACCATTTAAACCAGGAATATGGTAGTGTGAAATTCAGCATTTGAGTGGATATAACAGTCAGTGGTAATACATTCATTTTAATAACATTCATACGACCCCAAGGGTCAGTGGTAACTTAGACCATCGTTTGAAATCTTCTATCAGGGTTTGAACCAGATTATCTAAATTGAGTTGCTTCATAATCTTGGGAGAAGGGTGGATATAAATACCGAGATATTTCAGTTTGCTCTGATTCCACTGCACACCCAGATGAGTCACCTCAGCCTTCATAGTATATTTATTTAAAGGTAAAATCTCAGTTTTTTCCCGGTTTAACTTATAGTTTGAGAAAGCTTCAAATTGCGTTATTTGAAATGCCTTAGACAAGGAGTGCCCAGGATCAATAACATGTAATAGCAAATCATCAGCATATGCTGAGATCTTATATTCTTCTCGGCCTAATCGTATACCCTTGACCATTACAGAGGAATTAATCTTCCTAATGAGCAGCTCTAAATATAAATTAAATAAGTAGGGTGATAAGAGCACCTGCCGTGCCCTGTGTCAGAGTAAACGGTCGAGACATAACACCATTGCATTGTATTCTGGCCGATGGAGTAGTATATAGTATTTTAACCAATTTATAAATTCCTCCGGTATACTGATATTTAGGAAGTAAAAGAAACAGGTATTCCGACACCCTGTTGAAGCTTTTCTGCATCCAGGGATGCCAAATCCATGAGGGGTGTCCATATCCCTGGATGCGGAAAGAAGATAAGCCAGTTTCCTAAGGTGGTCTGAGGAATGTCTGTTTCTTACAAAGCCCACTTGCTCGGGCTAATAAGATGTTCCCACACCTGGGCAAGCCTTGTCGATAGAATTTTGCTCAGAATTTTGAAATCTACATTAGTAAGGGAAATTGGTCTGTAGCTAGACATCCTAAGGGGTCCCTGTTAGATTTTGGAATGAGAATTATGGTGGCCAGTGCTAATGAGGAGTCTGAGAGACCATTTTGAGAAATATAGTTAAATGTATCAAGCAATATGGGTGCTATGGTGTCCTTTAGAGCCTTATAGAAATTAGCAGTGAAGCCATCTGGCCCAGGTGATTTGTCACTTGTTAGATCATCTATAGCTTGACAGACTTCGGATAACCTCAAGGGGGTTTTCAGTAAATGTATCTGTGAATCAGTCAAGACAGGGAGTGCGATATCCTGAAGAAAGGAGTCCATTTGGTCCAATGGGAATTGATTAGAAGGAGCTGTATAAAGCTCCTGATAATATTCTTGAAAGGTGTCTGCAATATTTGGTAATTGAGAAGAGTGCCCGAAAGGGAGTATACCGAAAGAATTATTCTCTCCATCAATTGGGTACGCAAGCGTAGAGCTAGTAATTTCCCGGCCTTTTCCCCTTGATCGAAATATCTAGTCTTCGAGCGTGTAATCATAAACTCTGCTTTCTCAGCAAATAAGTTATTGTATTGGGTTTGAAGAGATTCCAATTTGACCCAATCCTCATCTGGGGAGGTTGGAGAGAGTGACTTTTCTAGCTCAGAGATCTGGTGCATTTAAGGTCTATTTCTGCCCTTCGTTGTTTTATTACATAAAGCTGATAAACTAATTATTTAACCTTAAGGCACACTTCAGAAACCCCACAGAGTGTCTTTTGGACACAGATAATGCATTCTCTTCATATATATTTCAATAAAAGATTGCAGTGTTTCTATAAGTTTAACCGAGTTTAAGATCCGGTTATTAAATCTCCAGGTCCGATTTCCACGGATATTGTGGAATAAATCAACGGAGATAGACTAAGCGATGATCCGAAAAGCCTGAGATAAATATTGAACGATAACCCCCGGTTACAATCTACTGATAGAAGAAAAAAATCTATACGAGAGTAGGTATTGTGTGGAATTGAGTGAAATGAATATTCCCTTGCATCTGGGTTCGCGATCCTCCAGGGATCTACTAAGCCCAGGGTAGAACTTAATTCATGTAGAGCTCTCTGACCAGGGGATAATCGTGGTCTAGGAGTCCCTGATCTGTCCAGTATATTTGAGAACACATTGTTCCAATCCCCCAATAGAATTGGTAGATTAGTCCAAGACACCAATATGGCCGCCATAGAAGTGAAAAATTGTGGGTCGTCCTAGTTTGGACCATAGATCGAACCCAGTATTACTTCTGTATGAACCGACAGACCTCTTACAAATATATATCTACCCTCCGGGTCCATCGTAGATTGTAATAATTGGAAGGGGATCCTACGGGTAATGATAATGGCCACCCCACTTCTTTTAGCTTCTTTTCCAGCAGCAAATACCTGCCCTACCCAGTTTCTACGAAAGAAATTTGACTGTGTTGGTTTGAGATGTGTCTCTTGAAGGAAGGCTATGTCAATCCGTAAATTTTAAGGTGAATTAAAATCTTAGAACGCTTAACGGGGAGTGTGCTCCTTAATGTTCCATGAACCATATCTCAGTCCCATTATATATTCCAGCTACATAGACTATAAATAACCAGATATCTTTACTAGCACAATAGCAGTGTAATGTAACATAGCATCGAACTCTGGTGGCAGACCGCCCACCCCTACATACATTACCCCATTTATTCCCATACCTTCCCCCCCACTACATTGAGAATTAGTCCTGAACCCTGATAACAACTTTTGTTTTTTATTTTACTGTTATTAGTAATAATAAAACACTTACTGCAAATTTTACAACTACTCCTGGTTTTCCTATGCTTCCTGACTTGTGCCTTGATGACAGATGGTGTCAGCCTAAAAGGGATTTATGTTGTGCATTCTCTAAGCCAGGAGTTTTGTGTGTGGGTACTAGACATAGAACCAGGGAAGCACAGCAGAAAGGTATGGATTCTCCATCAGCAAACCCAGAAGTCATTACCAGACGAATGGCAGCCAAACTAGAAGCAGAAACAAAAGTCAAAACTGAGACTGTTCAGCCAGCACCAGAGATGGAAAAAGAACAAGCAGTGACAAAACCTGAAAGCCTGACTGCCTTTTCCCAATGGTGGGCTATACAACAAAAAGAGAAAGAGAAACAGAGAAAAGAAGAGGAGCAGAGGAGAAAAGAGATGCAGTGACATGAGCAGCAGAGAAAAGAAGAGATGCAGCTACAGGAATAGCAGAGAAGAGATGCAGTGACTGGAGCAGAGATGGATGGATGTCTTGCAAGCTATCAAAGCTGGAGGATCTGGCACAGGTCCAGCAGAGCAACAAAACACCAACAACTTAAAAGACCTTAAACTTAGAAAGCTGTGTCCCTCAGATGATACTGAAGCATACCTGACAAGCTTTGAAAGGGTTGCCACAGCCTGCCAGTGGCCAAAGCAGCAATGGGCAATCAGACTAGTACCTAACCTGACAGGGAAAGCCCAACTTGCCTACAGCAATATGAACACTGCACAGTCAGAAAACTATAACCTGGTGAAAAGAGAGGTCCTTGAAAGATATGACATCTCAGGGGAGATCTACAGGCAGAGATTTCAGTCTCTGAAGTACAACTCAGTCGACAATCCTCGAGAAGCCTTCACCCAACTAAGAGAACTCCTGATGAAATGACTCCAACTAGAGGGCAAAACAGTCCCACAGATCACTGGCACATTTGCAGTGGAGAAATTCATCAACATCCTGACTACAGGTGTACAGCTTTGGTAAAAGATCACCGATCCGAAAGTGGGGAAAAGGCCATTTCTTCGGCCAAACACTACTGAATGGCCAGATGCCACAGCAGTGAGGAAACAGGCAAGCACCGGTAAGACACTCTTTTTTCCATTTAAACTCCAAGTCTGATAAGAACTCTGGTGGGGGTAACAATTCTGCACCCAAAGACTTTAATTGCTATATCTGTAATAAGTCAGGTCATATTAAAAGAAACTGCTGTAGTACGAAGAGTGACACTGGAGCATATCTGTCCTTAGCAAAATGGGGCAAGTACTTAACAGATGTGAAGATGGGAGATTAGACTGTGAAGGGACTTATAGATTTAGGAAGCAGACAGACTCCAGTGCACGTTGAAGTGCTGGGAAAACAATGTCCAAATGGTATAGGTACTGGTGTTATCTGCATCCACGGGGACACTCCATACTATCCCACCAC
Organism: Neoceratodus forsteri; assembly: GCA_016271365.2. NCBI lineage: Eukaryota > Metazoa > Chordata > Ceratodontiformes > Ceratodontidae > Neoceratodus > Neoceratodus forsteri. The sequence continues at coordinate 652,849,570 of CM057455.1, read as the reverse complement.
CCAAGTGACTCTGAATATTAAGGGTGTGTTGCACCAAATGAAAGTGGGGGTAGTACCTAAGTTACCTGTACCTGTGATTACTAGAAATTAGTTTCCAGGATTTACTGAGTTAATCAAAGAGGAAGTAAATCCTGATGTTTCAGCAGCTGTGGTAACAAAAGCTCAGGCAAAGAAAATCACAGATGGTGGGGACTTTTTTCCTTTCACTGATTTTTGATTGGACTTGTTTGAGCACAGCTCCAAGATCTGGAAGTCCAGGAAAGAAAGATGACACATGAATAAACAGTGGCAACAAAAGAATGATGTACATGAGGGGTTAACATATGAAAATGCTGAAACTAAACTGATCACTGATTGTGATTTTCTTTCAGAACAAGCTAACAATGATTCTCTCCAGGGTTATTTTAAACAGCTGGGGGTGAAACCAAAACAAAGTGAATCTATGTCAAAAAAAATGCAATGGGTACTGTACAGAGTTTGGGTTAAACCTCAAACACAGGACCAGATAGAACAATTGATCAACAAGGCAGGTCTGACAATTAATCCTACCAAGTGTGCATTGGGCATGCAGGAAACCAGAAATTTGGGCTATGTTTTGGGAAATGGACAAGTCAAGACAGAGGTTTCCAAGACATAAGCTGTAGCTAACAGCTGGCTGGTCATTATTGGAGATTTGCTCTCAGCTTTGTTGAGTTAGCTACTCCCCTCACTGAACTTACAAAGAAATGGTTCCTGAATAATATGAAATGGACCCCAGAGTATGACGAGGCTTTTCAGGCCATTAAGGCTGCATTATGCTCAGCCCCTGTTTTAAGAAGCCCAGACTTTGAGAAACAGTTTTTGTTATAGACTGATGCATCAGAGGTAGGCCTACATCTAATCCTGAGTTAGCATATAGATGGGAAAGAACATTCTATTCTATACATAGGTAGGGAATTGCACGACAGAGAGAAAAAGTACTCCATCATTGAAAAGAAATGCCTTGTGGCAAAGTGGGCCACAGAGCCTCTTAAGTTTTACTTACTAGGAGCTGACTTTGTACTTGTAACAGATCACAATCCTCTTGTTGGCTTAACTGAATGAAGGATACAAATTCTAGAATCACACGGTGGTACCTGGCACTACAGCCATTTAAATTTAAAGTGATGCACAAATCGGGGAAAGAGAATGTCATTGCTGATTTTCTGTCACGATATGGATCAGGAATCGAGAATTCTGAAGGTTGAAAACATTTGAGTTGAAACTTCTCTATTTGCTATGTTGCATGTGCACTGAACTGTAAGTTATAAGCCAATGCTAGAAGATAGTTAAAAGAAATTTTTGGAAACCTATCTTTGTAAAACAGGTTCCCTCTTAAAGAGGGGGGTATGTGACAGGGTTGAATAAGGTCCTATCCCATTTGTTATACAGAAAGAGTTTAAATGTAAGGGTCTGTTCAATCCTCTCCTTTTCTGTCTCTTGTTTGTCTGGTTGCACTACTAAATTTTCTTGTGAGACCTAGGAACTGATCACTTTGACGGTTTCGCGATTCTCCACCTCTCACTTTCTTTCTACCTTCCCTTGCTATTTCTGTCTTTTCTCCTCCCTTGCATATCTGCAGGTATCAAAATATATGTGAATCTTAATGTGGAAATGTCACTGATACTGGGATCCCTTTGTTTAAAACTGTATATAGTTATACTGTTGAAATGATTGCAAAAAACTATTTGGAACTCAAGGGGTTGACCCGAGATGCAATTTTTAAACATGTTGCAGAGCTGTAAACAAGAGGTCAGTTCTGGGTCATTATTTTCTTTTTGCTGCACCTGCAAGAAAACTAGAAACTGACAAGAACATTAGGTAAAAAAACAGTCTCCTTATCGAGCTCCCTGCAAAGACTTGTTATAAAAAGAGCAGCAATGTTTTGCAAGAGAGAGACTGAGATTTGAAACTGAGAAGAAACACTCAAAAGGATGGTTGTTTTCTCTGTCTGAACTGACTTTGTAAACAGTAATTCTGAACAACTTTTATATTTTATTTTACTGTTATTAAAAATAATAAAATGCTCATTGTGAATATTACAACTACTCCTGGTTTTCCTATGCTTCATGTCCTGTGCCTTGATTACTGTTTTTTGATGTCTGAACTGTTATTTCATGGTTTCTTATTTATTGTGGTTCTGTTTTTCCTCAGGAAAATGAACTGCTAGAAACCAAGGGTTACATCCGTTTTCCTTGGGGAAAAAAAAAGAACTTTTACTTTACAGTGGTTAACTTTGGGGCTTTACTTTTAGTGGGTCTAGCATGTCAGAAAAACCCAAAAAGTAAACAGGCCCTACAGGTTTCAAGAACTGCACACAGAGTGGTGAATTATCAAGGCAGATAAACTTGATTTGTGTTTGGTCTGTCTTGGAGAACAACATATTTCTGCAGTGTGTGAAATTTGGAAGACATTTTCACCTAAAACTGTGGAAAAAAAGGCTTGAAAGATTTAAAAAGAAAATGGCATCTAATACGGTTCCAGAGTACAGGGGCTCTAACCAGCCTACTCCCTCCAAAAACACTGATAAAAATATTGAAGAACCATCTACTCCAAACAAAGGAGATCCATCTAAACCAAAAAGAACCTGCAAACCAGCTGACAAACCAGAACTGGCAGAAAAGAAGCAGAAAACTAAGCATACAGAACCCCCTGCTGGACATGCAAAGGGGGCTTCTGTGGAAAAAACAGTCATACCTACAGCTGAGGATATTTCACAAGCCTTATAGGTTCTCCAGGCTTTGCAAGCAGCAACTAACCAGGAATTGGTACCGATTCCAGTTCAGCAGGTTCCGGTAAATCTCTCAGTTCAGGTCTCGGTTCCTCACCACATAGTAAGGATTAGGAAGGAGGGGAGTTGGGTGGAAGCAGGGTGTGATAAAGCAGAAGCACTAAATGATTACTTCTGCTTGGTATTTACTAAGGAGAAGAGGGGGGTGACACCCACGGGAGGAGGAATGGCAGAAACAGGGGAGAGGGGGTGACAGATGGGGAAATCATGGAGGGCAGAGTTCGGGAGGGTTTGAAGGCGCCGAGGGTGGACAAGGTGCCAGACCCAGATGGCATCCACCCCAGGGTACTGAAGGAGCTGGCAGAGGTTCCTGCAGGACCTTTGGCAGACCTATTTAATGCCTCACTACATTTGGGGTGTGTACCTCAGGACTGGAGGATGGCTCATGTGGTGCCCCTCCACAAGAGTGGCCCCAAGGATGAACCGGGAATCTACAGACCAGTGAGCCTCTCATCCATCGTGGGTAAGCTAATGGAGACTATCCTGAAGGAGAGGCTGGTGGCCCTCCTAGAGGCCAAAGGACTACAGGACAGCAGACAGCATGGCTTCATATGTGGCAGTTCCATGTCTGGGTAAGTAGGCAACTGGACAGGGGCCATGCAGTTGATGTCCTGTATCTGGACTTCAGTAAGGCATTCGACTCGGTGCCGCATGGAAGGCTGGGCAGTAAGTTAGAAGGCACAGGGGCGGGTACAAAGCTGATGAGATGGGTAGGGAACTGGCTCAGGGAAGGCAACAGAGAGTGGTGGTGGTTGGGGAGCTCTCACACCCAAGGGTAGTGACAAGCGGTGTTCCACAGGGCTCGGTGTTGGGACCAGTGTTGTTTGGGATATTCATTGCAGACATATCATGGGACATCAAGAGCAAGATCAGTCTGTTTGCTGATGATACCAAGTTAGGAGCAGTGGTGGATGAACTAGGGGGATGGAAGGGGTTACAGGATGATCTGGCAAAGCTTGAAACCTGGTCAAACACCTGGCAACTGGGGTTTAATGCCAAAAAGTACAAGGTGCTGCATTTTGGGATGAAGAACCCTAGGAGGAGTTACCAGCTGAGGGGAGTGCAGCTAGCCCAGACAGAGGAGGAGAAGGATCTGGGGGTGCTCATTACAGGGTCAATGAACAACTCGGCAAAATGTAGGAAGGCAGCTGCAAAGGCCAACAAAATGCTGGGTTGTATTGCAAGGGGTAGATCCTCGAGGAAGAAGGAGGTGATTCTGCCACTGTATAGGTCATTAGTTAGACCGCACCTGGAGTACTGCGTGCATTACTGGTGCCCGTATCTGAAGAGGGACATTAAGTTACTGGAGGGGATGCAGTGTAGGGCAACAAAGATTATCAAGGGGCTGGGGGACCTATCATACGAGAGGAGGCTGAGAGAGTTGAACATGTACTTGCTGGAGGAGGGACAGGGGACATGATTGAAACCTTTAAGTATATGAAAGGAATAAACAAGACAGGTGCAGAGGAGCTGTTCAAAGTAAGGGAGGGGAGGGACACCAGGGGCCATGATATGAGACTGGGGGAGGAAGGTTCAGGAGGGAGATGAGGAGCCACTTTTTTACAGAGAGGGTGGTGGCTGGGTGGAATGCATTACCTGCAGAAGTGGTATCCAGTAGAACAGTGGACTGCTTCAAAAGGGGATGGGACAGGACAAGGGGGAGGGTCAATGAAGGGGAAGGGTGGAAGGGAGGGACAGCTGCAGAATAAAGGGTGTTAGCTGCACATTCAAGCAGACTTGATAGACCTCCAGGCCTTTATCTGCTGGCAAATTTCATATGTCATAACTGATAGCATCAGTTCTGGTCCTAGATCCTGCCTCACAGGGTCAGTATGAAGAATATGAGGAGTACGATGAGGATAAGGAGAGGGGGCCTATTTAATCAGGGGTCTCCCTTGACCAGGAATTTGATTCTCCTCCCAGCTTTCTCATCACACTACACATTTGTAAAACAAATGGTAGATGCTCTGGATTTGACTACCACTGAGTCAGTAGAGGATGAGGAAGTGGAGTACATGGAACTAATGGGTCATACTCCCACCAAGAAACTCCTATTAACTATCAACAAATTCCTGAAAAAAAAACACATCCTCAAGATACTGGAAACTCCAGATTTTATCCCTCCATTGGACAAGACAGCTGATAGAAAATATCAGCTAGAAAGGTCAGGGGCAGAATTCTTATTCTCGCACCCAGACCATGAAGGGGTGGTACCGACTGCAGCCTGTGACAGGGCTAAAGTTCCTCTTGCTTCTCATCCCTCTGATAAAGATTCTCAAAAAATAGACATTATGGCCAAAACAGGCTACCTGTCAGCCTATTTGTCCATCAGGCAAGCAAACTATCTGGCCTATTCACCCAATATCAGAAGTCCCTGTGGCAGTCTGTCATGGCCATGGCAGACAAGGGCCCAGCTTGCCTGGCAGCCGACCTGACAGAGACAGCCAGGTGTGGTTTAGAGGCTTCTATGTACCAATTCCAAATGGCAGCAGATGCTAATGACACTGCAGCCAGATGGATGGCTCTCACAGTAGCACTAAGAAGGTTTGCCTGGCTGGGAGCTACTAATTTGTCTGAAGACACACAAACAAAGGTCATGGATTTTCCCTGTGAGAATAATTCACTTTTTGGGGTTAAGACAGAGGCATACATGAAAAAGGTGGATGAATATAAGACCACCTACAAGAGTAACTCAGCAAAGAAGAAACCTTCAACCTCCTACAGGACTTTTGGAAGGTGGGGGCAGGGTAGAGGTAGGTCCACTTATGGCAGACCTTTCTTTCAAGCCCAAGCAGTACCAACAATATCCTCAGCAAACAGGATACTTCAGAGGAAGGGGAAGAAGAGGATCTCGGCAGGGGAACCAGGCTAATCAGGCTCAACCCAGACTAAACAGAACCCCTGATATGGTTCACATGATCGCCTCTCCAGTACCAGTAGGGGGCAGGCTGGCTTACTACTTCCAGGCTTGGAAAAACATCACCACAGACAAGTGGGTCCTGGAAGTAGTGAATCAGGGCTTGTCCCTCAGTTTCAAGTCCTTTGCAAAGTTAAGGGCAATCATTTTCAGGCCAGCTTCCACCTCAGAGAGGAATCTGTTAGAGGCGGAAGTAGCAAACCTGTTGCTGTCAAAGGCAATAGAGCCAGTCTCTCTGAAACAAAGGGGAAAATTATTTTACTCAAGGTACTTCTTGACCCAGAAGAAAATTGGGGAGTGGCGACCCATTCTAGATCTAAGATTGCTGAAGAAACACTTGGCAAAGCCAAAGTTCAGAATGGTAACTCTGGCGATGATTCTGCCAACACTCCAGAAGGGAGACTGGTTGGCTTCCCTGGATTTAAAAGGTGCATACTTTCACATCCCCATAAGGGAGTCACACAGAAAGTACCTCAGGTTTAGACTCCCTTCAGGTCACTATCAATTCTCAGCGCTACCTTTCGGTCTCACTTCAGCTCCAAGGGCATTCACAAAATACCTGGCAGTGGTGGTGGCATACTTAAGAAAACAGGGAATCTCAGTGTTGTCTTACATAGATGACTGACTGGTGCTGGTAAAATCACGACAGCAAGTGAAGGACTCCCTAAAATCGACCCAGGACCTCCTAGAATCACTAGGATTTCTATTCAATATCAAAAAGTCTATTCTGCAGCCTGTGCAGGTACTAAACTTCATAGTGGCAGAACTGGACACCCTAAGTGGAAAGGCATTCCTACCTCAGGAAAGAGTGAGCAACATTTTGCAGATTGCTGGATCCTTCAAGCTCAACAAGCCAAGGCCAGCAAGGCATTTCTTGCAGCTACTGGGGCACATGGTTGCGGCAACAGGCACAGTCATAGGTTCAAGGTTTCAGATGAGAGACATCCAATTCCACCTCAGGGCACATTGGTCTCAAAGAAGGGACCCTCTTTTAAAACTGATTCCAGTAACAATGACATTGTTACAGGTCCTTCAGTGGTGGCAGGTCAGGGACAACCTCAGAGAAGGGGTCCCTTTTCAACAGGAGTCTCCATCCATAGTCCTTACAACACATGCTTCCCTCCTAGGCTGGGGGGGCACACTTGGGGGATCACACCATACATGGCACCTGCTGGAACTCAGAGCTGTGTTTCTAGCCCTGCAAGCCTGTGCAACCCCTATACAAGGCAAGGTGGTACAGGTCAGAACAGACAATATCACTACAATGTATTACATAAACAAGCAAGGAGGAACAATATTCAGCACTCTGTGCAGAGAGACAATGAATGTATGGAATCTGGTCTACTCACTTCAAGCCTCGCTGGTGGTTATCCATCTGATAGGCAAGGGCAATACCCTGGCAGATGCCCTAAGCAGAATCAATCAGGACCACCACGAAAGGTCTCTGTACAGACAAGTACTGGATGTGGTTTTCAGAAGATGAGGCACACCAGAGATAGACATCTTTGCTTCCCACAACAATCACCAGTTACCATAGTTTTGCTGCAGACCACCAGCAAAGGGCACAGTACCCTTGGACGCCCTGGTGCTGGACTGGTCAGGGAGGAAGCTGTATGCATTCCAACCATTCCCATTGTTGCTCAGAGTCCTGATAAAGCTCAGGTCCCAGCCAGCCACAATGATTCTCATAGCTCCAGACTGGGCCAGACAGCCTTGGTAATCACTGCTGCTCTCCCTGGCAGTGGCTCCACTGATACACCTCCCTCTGAGGTACAATCTCCTAACCTCTTCATAAAGGAGGATCCTGTACCTGAACCTAAGGTCCCTCATGCTCAAAGCCTGGCTCTTGAAGATTTAGAAAATTCAGGCTTGCATCTCTCAGAAAGAGTCCTTAATGTCCTGAGAGGGTCTAGGAAACCCTCGACCAAGAGAACCTATGCTTCCAGATGGAAGAGATTTTCTATATAGTGCTCTAGCAATAATGTGGTGCCTTCACAGGCAGGGTTACCAACCTTGTTGGATTACCTTGCACATCTAAATTCCATGGGCTTATAGCCCACTACTCTCAAGGCAGCAGCGTGGGCTCACCCTTGGAGCTAATGCAGCACTTCAAATACTTGGATGTTACCACTGACAGCAATCTGTCATATGCTTGTCACATAGAAAATATTGCCAATGCAGTCAACACTCGCATTGGGATCCTCTACAGGCACAGACAAAGTCTGACCCCATAAGCCCTAAACTTGGCTATCCACAATTCTGTCATTTTACTGGTAGATTATGGGCTGGTTACTTATGGTTCAGCCACCGACACATCCCTCTGATGCATTGCAACGGTGCTTAACAAAGCCTGCAGATTCCTCACTGTATCCATGCACCTTACACATATCTGTAACCTCTATGCTCAGGCTAACTGGCTCCAAGTAAAAGGCAGAATCACCTACCAAACTTGCCTGCTTGCAAAAAAGGTTAGCCTAGATCCCATGCCCCCGTGGGTTCAGAAGCTCCTTAGCCCTTACAGCAACCCTCGTCGAACCAGAGGCTCAGACAACAAGATCTTTCTGATCCCCTGCTACCACAATTCCTTAGGACAAAGATCATTTGCCTATCGAGCCCTTTTCTGGTTTAACTCTTTACATTATGAAGTCTCCACTCAAACCACCCTGGGCTCGTTCAAACTAAAGCTCCATCAGCACCTAGTAGCTAATGCCTGCTGCAACTGCATCCATTAAAATTTACTTACCCCTTCTCATAGGCCCCACTGAGCACTTAGTTCCTGCTTTCAGAGTTTGCCCTTACTGTCACTGTCCTGTATAATTCCTCTCTCAAACTCTACTCCCACCCCCTACCTCTACACCTTACACCTATCCCCCCCCCTTTTTCCTCACTTGTTCACCTCCTACCCTAGCTTTCACTCCTTCCTACCACCTGAATCCTTCTTGGACAAGGCCTCATGGGCTGATCTTAAGGTTATTGTTTTGTGTCCCAACAGTCTGCAATTTTTGTATTAACCTAAATCTGTGGCATACATTGTACAATGCCACCTTATATTGTTTCTCTTGTGATATTGTAATATATTCTTCACTGTAACTTGTCTGTCATACTGACGTGGAACCTATGTAAAAGAGCTGATAGCTCAAAGGTGTTTAATCCAAGATCTAAATAAATAAATAAACAAAGGTCCATCTGGCCTCAGTATCAGTTTACATTTCAGCAGGAAAGGGTGTTTCTATGGAATCTAACCCTATTTTCAAAAATGTTTTCAAGGGCTTAGCCCGCCTGCATCCCCCTCATAGGGAGTTGGTGCCAGCATGGGACCTTAATGTTTGCATTGCCAAGATTATTCAATTCAATTTAAATCTATACTGAACAGGAGAAATGCCTTTGAGAAGAACTCATTTCCAAGGTGGACCTGGGCAAGTACAAGGACAGTTGACATTAATTTTATACATTCAATACAGCACATATGAATACGATATATACAATTTACAGCAAGTTTGAGCAGTAGATACAGTACATAGGACACAATATATACAATTTATAGCAAGTTCGAGCAGTAGCTACAGTACACAGGCCACAATATACCTAAATATAGGTGATCTAGGCAAGGTAAGAAACAAAGGAGTGGAGTTAGTGTGACTAAGTTAGTTCAGCCATTGTTGCATATACAAAATAACATGGTAGACAGTAAAAGCATGTCAGAAAGGTTATAGTCCGGCATTAGTCTAGACAGTAAGCTGCATACAGTAGTTCCACATCATGAGGATGAGAAGGTTTAATAACAATCTTTGGTACAATGAAGTTTCGGCAATTAGCCAAGCAGGATACAAAATATAAGGCAGTGAGCCACTAAAGGTCAACCTACCCTGGAATTAGAGAGGGGAAGACAGAGGGAAAGGAAAGGCAGTTAGCAGTAGTAATTAGACTATTCTCTATGGTGGCTATGGTGAAATCACTAGGTAGGAGTCTAGCCTAAAGATTGAAGAGGTAAAGGCAAAGAACCCCCATTTATGGAATCCCCATTTGAGCCTATGGCTAATGGCTTCATCATATCTCAAATATATCACATGGAAAACAGTTTTCCTGGTAGCTATCACTTCTGCCAGAAGGATTTGTGAGCTACAGGCACTGTGCATAGAGCAGAATTACACCTCTTTTCACAGAGACAAGGTGGTGCTTAGGACTAACAGGAAGTTCCTTCCAAAGGTAGTCTCTCACTTCCATTTGGCAATTCTTTTTTTTTTAATCGCCTCCAGGCCCAGAATTCTCTCAGGCTCCTCAGTTAACCCATCGCTTCTACCACCTGCTGTGATCCTACCTCCTCAAGGGCGTTACTTTCTCTTCACTGAACCCCCCCGGGCTCAGGGTCCACAATGAGATTGAAAGGGCAGAGGCAGAGGTCCAGCACTGGGCGTGTGGCGGAGAGTACTGAGAGACGTCGCCTATCTAGGCTGGAGGGGTGTTTCTTCTTTAATCCCTCCACTGGATGTGGGTCGTGCAATGCTGCCCAACTCATTATGTGAGTGCTCCCACTCACATCCAAAAGGCAGCCGCCCAACGTCCTCCCCCCGTACGTGATCCTGTTGTCTGTAGCAACACTCTGTCTCCACTGGGTGTCACTATCTGCGTGGGATATGGCCCCCCTCCCTCCCAGAAGAGGAGAGCTGTCCACTGGATGCTCAGTTCTCTCCTTTCCTTGCTGACCCCCCAGCGGTCCAGGTTCACTCCTGAACCCGGGTCGCCGGTGTGGTGCGAGGTGTGGTGTCCAGCACCTCAACCCTCAGTGCCACCGGGCCAGCTGAACTTCCATTTGAATCAGTCAATTACTCTGCCAGACTTTTTCACTGACCACTCTAGTTCAGGTAAGTGCAGGTTACATAGCTTGGATGTCAAAAGAGCATTAAGCTACTATATTATCTATACCAAGGACCACAGGCAAGAGCTGTTCCTGACCTATGGAGATGTGGGAAAAGGAGAACCAGCATCAGAAAGGACCATTTCACATTGGATAGTGCAGGTATCCAGTTCTGTTACACAAAAACTTGTAAGGAGCCCCCAGTAGGTCTGAGGGCACATTCCACAAGGGGTACAGCTGCTACAATAGCAGCTGCCCAAGATATCCCACTGCTAGAAATCTGTAAAGCAGCTACATGGAGAACAGTACATACTTTAACAAAGCACTATTGCCTGGATACTCAATCCAGAAGTGATGCCAGGTTTAGCTCAGCAGTGCTGCAGAGTCTGTTTCCTATATCAGGTTCTGTGCCCACCTCCAAAGGTACTGCTTTGTAGTCTACAAGAGTTAAGAATATTGAAGAATTCCTGGGGTTAGAAGAAAAAATTACTCACCTCAGTAATCTTGTGTCTTAAATATTATTAACTCACCCTCCCTACCTCCCCTTCCAGAACCAATGGCCTCTGCACAAAGGCTAAACTTCTGTAAAGAAAATGGTCTCAACCATGGTTGTGTTATAGGTTCTTAAACCCAGTTGGGTGGTGTACCTTCTTTGAGTCCTAATCTGACAGTTTAGGGGACTTTTTTATCATGAGGGTTTTGTTATTATTATTATTAAGATAATAGTTTAGTATAGGGGGCCTTTCCTTGCAGGCTCCAATTAATCTGAGCATTGTGGAATGCAGCAGTTGGTAAGGACAGCAGTCTAAATTGTGGCATGAGCCAGTGAGTACAATGAGTATTCCATTATTTGCATATGTTCCATTCTCCAGGCAGTTCAACACTGGAGGCTGACTTCAATATTGAAGAATACCTTGGAAGAAACAAGATTACTAAGGTGAGTAATTTTTTTCTTCTTACGTTCAATATATGTCAAAGTTCCTGAATGTAATCAGTAGTAATAAAAATCTTTATTTTTATATAGGACTTGTTGGTTTACAAACACCATTAGGACCAAACGTTCTTTTTACAAGGTGGTCCTGTGTGGTTTACACAGGTCCCCAAGTCACACCTGAAAAATATACTCCTAGTCTCAGTGGGCCACCTAGTTAAATTGCAAATACATAAAAATACAACAAAATACAAAATAAATACCTGTAAATGAATCTGATAGTATGGGGTAACAAACACCTTCATTTGTGGTGACGGACTTTAAAAAAATAAATGTAAATTATTGAAATACCTTGCTCTACCCTTGACTGTCAATGTAAACAACAGAACATGGTGCTCTTAAAATGGTACAGAGCTAGCCAGCCTGGTGGCACTGAGGGTTTAGGAGCTGGACGCCACACCTCGCACCACACTTGCAACCCAGGTTTGGGAATGACCTCGGGTTATCGGAGTGCCGGCACGGCAGGGAGGGGTGGGGCAGGATCGAGCACATAATGAAAGCTCTCCTCTCCTGGGGTGGTTGTCACCCTCCCCCCTGTAGTTCTGCTGCCACTGGGTGGAGGTCCGGTGGCAGCGCAGGTGGGAGGTGGCGGCAAGTCGGGAGGGAATCTTAGAACACAGTGTGCACAAGCCGCCACATGCACAAGTGCGTGTCCAGGACTCGGGGTGAGCGAAAATGGGGAAAAAACACATAAAATACATAATGGAAAAAAATGGTGCAGAGCCTTAATCTATCCCCTTATGCACAAGGAGGCAGAAGTTTTAAGGCAGCCTGTGGGTAAAGATGGTCCCATACTTTAGCTTTAATCAATTTCATGCTGTACTTAAAGCTACACATCAGACATGTAAAACATTTCAAGGGTACCACAAGATAACACGTGATGTGGTTCTGTTGTTTTGGGGAGAATGCAGGCCTCTTTATATGGCCATCACCTGACACATATGCCAGTCCACTCTGGTGTCACCGAGACCTCCCTTGCCAATTGATTCATGCTTTGATGGCCACTCTCAGTACCAATGCAAGCCGTGCTGGAGAGGTGCCATGAGTGCAGTGTATACAATTAGTTTTGTGGGGGCACCAGCTGGGTGTGCCAGAGCAGCCTTTCCACATGGTTGCTTACACCCTCCACTCCAAAACAAATTCCAAGCCCTGCAGTGGCTCCGGGACAGGAGTGAGGATGGACTTACTCCGATCAGACTGTTGTGGTGCAAATGCGGCAGTGTAAACAGACCTTACGAGAGATGGATTTCCCCAGTGTCTTTCTTTCCATGAGCACTAAAAGTTGAATCAATATATTTGCATGTCTGTGTGTGGGCGTAAGGAAGCTGAGCTAGATGCCATACTGAAAAGATGCTTTTTGGAGAGCTCCGTCTGTGAATGCAGAAGTCTTCTGATATTCTTCCCTTCAGTTAAGCAAATTACAGTCAGCAGCTCAGCTACACGGATGATGCATTTATTAATATTACCTTACATAAAAAGTGGAAATGACACAGATCTACCCCAGCAGAAGCAGCTTTATAAACTACAGATTCAAGAGGAGAAAAAGATCAAGGGCAGGAAACACTCAAGTGGTAACTGATCATGGGGAACAAGAGGTTATGTTACCCCACAGTTCAGAAAGCCACGACTCAGCTAACACAACAACCATGCAAATCACTGAAAATAAACTGCATTTATTTATGGATAAAGTCATAAATCTGGGGCAAAAAATGTTGAAACAATGCAGACCACTGTGAATAATACTTGCACCAGGGCTGAGAAGACCACAGTGTCAAGAGCTGCAATGATAATTTAGCAATAACGACTGAGAAGCCGGTTATTTCTGAGGGATTAATTACTAGTTGGGGGATGTGTGGCACAAGGTGCAGCTAAGAGCCACCTCCCTCCAACTGGTCGTTGATCCAGGGAAATAAGCAGCTTCCTGGTTGTTATTGTGATTACAAGTCTGATTGCAATAACAACTTTCATTTTTACGATTTTTTTGTTCACTTGCTTTCGAGTTTTGAGCAGAGTGGCGCGAGCCATGTCTGATGCACAGCAAGAGTTGGGAGCTGGATCGGTCATTTCTGAGATGTCTGTTACTGACCAATCCAGCAGCCAATCAGGGGCTTCTCTAGGCTCATGTATATTTAATTAGACTAATAATAGAGAATGTGCTTCTTTGTAAACATACTGAGCAACTTGAAAAATTAAGCAAAGGATCTTAAGCTCAGAATAGCGGAGCTACTAGAGAAAGTTACAAAGGATGATCCAGTGTTCTTTGCTTTCATATAGGTTTTCGAAACTAAAGAAGCCCTTTCCTCCTTCAGGAAATTCAACATGGGCATCTCCCAAGAGTCAATTCTGGGTCCACTCTTATTCATCCTTGTAAGTAAATAACCTACCCACTGCATAAGCTAACTCAAAAGTGCTCTGAGATGCAGCTAAAACTATATCACACTAGGGAAGGGTCATTAAAGGCTGCCTGATGGCATACAAGCTGACTTGTTCTAAATGTTACAGAACTGGATTCTGGAAAATGCCTTAGTACAGAATATAATGAAAACTAAAACAATGGTCTTTGGTAGCGAAAGGAAGTTATGTTCCTCTCCAACATTCCTAACATGATCTCCATGGATAACACAGAAATTGAACGCGTCCCAAGGTTTAAATAGCTAGGAATAACACTGGACAGTATGCTGTCCAACACCATATCGACTACCTTGTCAAGACAGTAAACAGGAGACTGGGACTCTTACATAAGAAAAAATATTACTTTCACAGAGGAGACCAGAAGGCTGGCATGCTAAAACCTCCTTCTGGCACTGATCATGGCATCATTTTCTACTCAGCAACAATTAACAGTATACTGCCCAGAATTAAGCCCCTTCTCAATAGAATCTGTTATTTTGTGCTCAATGGAAATATTTATTTTATTTATTTATGTATTTGTAAAGTTCGGATATACACCTTTGAGCCAGAGTAGCTAGTTTATAAAGGTTCCTCATCATCAGTAGATCACAAACAAATTTCAACATAATGTATAGTACATACAGATTCAGAAATATAAATAGATGATATTCATGTGATGCATATTTGTTATTACAGTAAATTACAGCATATTTACAATCAGGGTAGCACAACAATGTATTATGACCTGTATACCCTAACGGGATGGAGTAATTTGACCAATGATGACAATACCACACAGACTTAATGGTGGCACAAATTATAAAAAATCAGGCTCCTCTAATACTCAAGATATGCTTAACCATTCAGGACAGCTGACATGCTACAAGATCTGCAGACTGTCTAAACCTACACCCTACTTTTTAATGGACATCTCAGTGGGGAGAGGCAATTTTCATATTTTGCTCCAAAAGCAGGGAACCAAGTACCCAATGGCCTCCATGCATTACTAATCAATCAGGAGGGAAATAAGCAACTGAAAGACTACAGTACCTTAATAGCACAACTAGCTGCACATGCCTTGATCTGTTGTAGTGGAAGAGTAGTCTGCCATCATTAATATCTCCTTGCCTTATTAACCTACTGGTGCAACCAGTGCAGTGTTATCTGTATCAGCCTACAGCTTACACTGTCCAACAGCCTGACTCACAATATGCAATTTATCTTCAAGAGTGAGAAGGCAGGACCACAACTCATGAGTGCCAGAGCCACCAGTTATAAAAGTCCTGCCCTTTCACAAGTAATGACAAAAATTATTTTTTTGAGGCAGGCAATTACGTATTTGATTTAGTTCCTTAACTTCAGTTTACAAGTTTAACTTTTAATTCTGCTGTTATTTTAACTCCTTCTTCAATTTCAACTGCTGGTTTCTGTGCTGCACTAGGCAATTATGATGTCATTAGCATTGTGAAAGCTTCTCTCTGACAGGTTCAGTATTCTATTGTGGTGATAGAAATCTTCAAGATATTCACTGTGACAACAGTAGCAGCAACATGTATACTTGCCATTTTTAACCCCATTGTGCGTGCGCGCACGCTTGTGTGTGTGTGCGCGCATGTGAATGTGTGCATGCCTGCCTGTCTGTTGTCTAGCTATACATGTATAATTTTGCAAAAACCTGCATTAATGCACCAGTTAACCACTTAGTGGTCAACTTAACACTACAAAAGTAGGAAAATATGGCATTGACTTTCCAACCCTAACTCCCTCATCCCCCAAGCAGCAAAAGGACAAGACCACACAAGCAACTACAGGCAGCCATCATCAGGTAAGACAAACAACATACAACTGTTTCCAGAAGACACAAAAGACATCCATCACCAGGGTCCTATACTTCTGCAGTCACAGATATACATGCATAGTGCAAGACATATACACTGTTACTGGTTGTATGTACAAATCTACAATACTCGATTTACAACACTACTTCTGTCTGAAGAACTACAGGCTTCTGCAGCCATGGATACATATGCAGAGTGCAAGACATACACACCCAGTTTTGTCTGCAGAAGGGCTTCTGCAGCCACAGATACAAATTCACGATACCCAAATGACAAACACTATTTCTGTCTGCAGATATACATGTACAGGGTAAGATATACACAAACACTTCTGGCTGCAGAAGTGGTACAAATCAGCACTACCCAACTTACAACACTACTTCTGTCTGCAAAAGCAAAAACCCCTATGGAGCCAATGCATCTACAGCTACAGATACGCATGCACACTGCAAAATATACACATCCACTTCTGCAGTCACACGGTTATGTTTCTAAACAGCACAAATGCAGTATTATTTTTTAAAAAGCACCTTTCCCAGTCGTTTGACTTTCATGCATAACTAACCCCTTCTTGCATTCATTCTGGAATTGTATTTCATTACTGTCCTCTAGTTAGTTTTTGCATTCTGAGATGCTAAAAACTGCAGGGTGTACCAGAGTTTCTGTAGCAAGCCTGGTGTTGCTGTCGACCCAGGGCTGTACTGTTGACATCACTATATGGCTGAGCAGTGACTCTCAGTGCAGTACAGTGATGTTGCAGCAGTTCTGCAAGGGAAAACTACATTATTAGGTGTACGGTACATACTGCGGTCCTTCTTCACCAAGACACCCTGTTAGCAATGCATTATACCAAAATCCAAATGCCTTGTCAGTATGTTTTTTTTTTTTTTGGTAAAACTGACTTCTGCTTCTGTGACAAAGCATGGGGAGTGAGAGAAGATCAAGTTACTGTCAGCTGAGACAGCTAACTGCCAGTCTATGCATTGGTGTGATTAGTGTCTATAGTCTGATCATTTGAAAGCAGTATCTATACCTTGATCATTTGAAAGCAGTAATGCCTCCTTACCCGTGCCACACTGGTGCCTTCCATGTCTTTCTGTAGTAAAGCGCCTGGCATGCACCCCTGTCAAAAATCTCTTACTGCTCCTCTGTCCCATGTCTCCCCAACATCAGCATGGCACTGCGGAACACCGAAGACTAATTCTGGCACCATATAATACAAACAATGAGTTTAGATGTGCTATATTTATTTATTATTTATTACAGGTTTCGGGAAAGATACCTTTGAGTTGAAGACTCCTTTACAAAGGTTCCACATCACATAGATTAGGTACAGACAAGCATTACAATGATTGTTACAGAGTATAAAGATCAGATTGTTACAAGGAACAGTCAGGCTAACATTCAAGTGCTAGAGCAGTTTAAGACAGTTAATTACAGGATACATAACAACCCCAGGGAGACTAAGTTTGAGAACTAATGAGGAGGAGGTGGGCTAGAGGCCATTGTCAGTGGGTAAGGAGAAGGGAGAGGGCCAGGTTCAGTTACAATCACAGGCAATTGTGGACAGGAGGTGGGTACTAAGGTGGGTTTTAAATTGTCCAATTCTTTGTTCATAAACCAGGAGGAAGGTAGGCTGTGCATCCACAAGGGGGCTCTATAGCGGAAGGATCTTTGGAATTGAGAGGTGCGACAGGAAGAAATCAAGAAGAGATGGCTGTCTGAGCTACGGGTGTGTTTAACCTTAAAGTCAGGGAGGATTAAAGGGGCGAGGACAGAGGGGGAGAGGCCTAAGGTGATTTTTTTTTTTCCAGAATGCAGGTTTGGAATCTGATTCTGTTGTCAAGGTTAAGCCAGTTGGTGTCATTATATAGCAAACAGGTATGGGTGAGCCGATCACAACCCAATACAAGACGACAGGCCTTGTTTAGGACAAGTCACAGTCTAACCAGGGCTGAGGTGCTTGCTCCACCAAAAATCAGTAAGCCATAGTCAAGCAGAGAGAGTACCAAGGAGGAGACTGCAAGCCTAAGGGCACCAGGGGTAAGGCAATGTTTGAAGTGGCGTAGAAGCCCAAGCCTACCATTATGCACTGCAGAAGTGATTTTAAACGTGGGGCCCTATTTCCAGAGAAATTCTTGTTTGAAAAGTGAAACCGGGCATGGACCGGCGGTTCTGTATGATACCAAAATTAGTCTTCGGCATTCTGCATTGCCATGCTGATGTCGAAGAGGTGTGGGATGGAGCAGCAGTAAGGGATTTTCAATCGCAGTGACTGCCAGGGTCTTTACTACAGAAAGACATGGAAGGCACCAGTATGGCATGGGTAAGAAGGCATTGCTGCTTTCAAATTATCAAGGTACAGACACTAATCACAACAATGCATAAGCTTCTCTCACTCCCCATGCTTTGTTACAGAGGCAGAAGTAAGTCAGTTTTACAAAATAAAACATACTGGCAAAACATTAGGATTTCGGCATAATGCATTGCTAAAAGGGTGTCTTGGTAAAGAGGGACCACAGCATGTACCATACACCTGGTAATTAAGTTTTCCCTTGCAAAACTGCTGCAACTTCACTGTACTGCAGTGTGAGTCACTCCTCAGCCATACAGTGATGTCAGCAGTACAACTCTGAGTCCACAGCAACAGTAGGCTTCCTACAGAAGTACTGGTATACCCTGCAGTTTTTAGCAGCTCAGAATGCAAAAACTAACTGCAGAGGACAGTAATGAAATACAATTCCAGAATCAATGCAAGAAGGGGTAATTTATGCATGAAAGTCAAAAGGACTGGGAAAGGTGCTGACAGCAACTCGATCTTCTCTCAATCCCCATGCTTTGTTACAGATGCAGAAGTAAATCAGTTTTACAAAAAAAAAACATACTGACAAGGCAGTTGGATTTTGACATAATGCATTGCTAACAGGGTGTCTTGGGGAAGGGGGAACACAGTATGTACACCTAGTACTGGTAGTTTTTCCTTGCAAAACTGCTGCAACTGCATGTACTGCACAGTGTGAGTCACTCATTTGCCATATAGTGATGTCAGCGGTAGCCAACAGCACAGTAGTTTAACAGCAAAGGCAAGTGCAGCAGGGTTAAAGCAGGGCTCAAAAACAAATGCAAAATATGGAATGCAGAGTAAACCATGGCCAAAAATAACAAATGCACACACCCTTTCAGGTCTAGTACTGCATATAATGACTACAAGCTGCAACTTTTTGGACCATTATGAATGTGCAGTGTGCTACATGCAAATTTTCACACATTACCACAACAGTGCCACTGCATCTGTGTTATCTGGAAACAGTTATATGTTGTTTGTCTTACCTGATGATGGCTGTCTGTGGCTGCTTGTGTCATCTTGTCCTTTTGCCTCTAGGGGTGTCAGTGGGAAGTTAGGGTTGGAAATCCTAATGCTACATTTTCTTTCTTTTGTGGTATTCAGTTAAACCCTAACTGGTGCATTAACACAGTTTTTTTGCAATGAAATTGCTTTTCTTTTGAGAAAGTTAATAACAAAGAAATTACAATGGTACTTCTGACTGCAGAACACAGTCACTTCTGGCTGCAGATAGAAATCCATGATACTCAAAATACAGCCCACTTCTAGCTGCAGAAGAGCAGCCCTACTCGTGCATAACATAGGTGTACAATTTGTCTTAGTGCCTTATGTACGTTAGCTTAATGTATGTATGGGTTGTTCCGTGCATACACAATTTATGTAGCTCTGTCACAGGGTGTGGGAATTAATTCAGACAAGGCAATATTTCAAGATTAAAAACACACAGGAATATAACATTTATTTACAAAAGTCAGAAAACCAAAAACAATCAAAAATAAAGAAAAGTAAGTTGCGATGTCAATGACCACTTTTTCCCTCAGTGGTTTCTTGCAATTTCCAATACACAGTCAAAGACCACAGAATAGCTATGGTCTGCTTACTTCTGTATTTACATTATTCTCACTGTAGACCTCCCTGTCTCACTTCCAAGGCTCATCTGCCTCAAGAACAGATCTGGGAGGTATTTATACTCCCTGGACAAGGTCACCTCACTAGACCCTTAACACACTTAACACAAATACAATGCTTTAGAATAGGTTAGGTATCTAAATGTGACCTAAAAACATTACTTAGATAAATACCATCCTCTTTTTTTTTTTTTTTTACCAATTATTTTACCAGGTGTTCCCATTTATACAGCAGGCTGATAAACAAAACTTGTATTCCTATTTCAGGGTTAATTAGACTGTTAATTACCTAGCAACCCAAAGGTAATATGCTTAGTAACCATCTGAGTGACAGGGGCTTATTAGGTGAACATATAACAAGGGGACAGTAGAGGGCGCTGATCCCTGAGGAATACCCATTCAAAGATCAGCAGCTCAGAAAAGGAGGAGGTCTTCTATTTTCCTAAGTGACCAGGTAAGCATTTCTACCTGATCAAACCTTAGTTTTCAAAGCAATATTTTGCTCAGAAATGATTGCTGCTTCACTACAGGGTATACAGTAATACAGGGGTCTAAATAATCTAGTTTTATTATTTTCCCCTCCTTTCTGCAAGTCCTTGTAATTTTTAAAGAACTAAATTCAACTTGTTTTCTTTATATACTGCTTGGAAGTGTATACGTGCAAGGGGGCCTCCTGTCTTACAGTATCTGTATTATAGTTCATGTTTAGAGACAAGCAAGAGAAAGTAGTGCCGTTTATTTCCTTAGCAACCAGGTATGGATTTCTACCTGGTTAAACCTGAGTCACTTGTTAAAACAAAATAGTTTTCCTTTAAACAAATGCAAGCTGCTTTAATTCTGGGTGTACATTATTACAGAGAGGTTAATTTAATTCCATTTTATAGTGTTACTCCTTTTTTTCTGCAAGTCCTCATGCTTCTAGTGTTCATTTTGCATGCTTTGCTTTTCCTTCTGTTTAATGTTTGCATGCTGCTTTAAGACAGGGGTGCCTCTAACATGCCTCCAGTATCCTGCCTTATTTAACCAGAAGACGTTTATGCATTAGTTTTCTTTAACTCAGAAACCAGAAGACTTTTATTTGGTAGTCTTCATTACTTTATTATGTCCGAGGACATAATCCTCTTTTCTTACTGTACAACATCTGTTTTACTAACTCCTTGCACCTAGGAGTTTTTTTTTTGGGGGGGGGGGAGGCTGTATGAACCAAAAGTAAGTTTTAGATAGAGCTTGAGAATAGAAATGAAGTACAGAAGCAGATACTACAGTTTCATCCTAGGTGGCCTACCTAGGATAATAGAAAAAAAGTATTTAAAAGTAGAAGAGATAAGAGGGTACTGTTACACCAGAAGTTTTAAAGTGGAAGAAAAAGAAGACAGGACAGGGTTCAACAGTCCATTTTTATGGAGTTTAGCCTAGATCTGCCACAAGCGCACATTGGTCTCCACACAATTCCCTTACCATAGCATTACAGACATCTTCCCTTTGGGCTCTATGCAAATCCTATAGTCCAGCATTATGGGCATACCAGCACAATCGAGCCACAATACACATCCCATTTTTCAATATTTATGTCTCAAGTTCTCAGAACGTATATTTTAAGCCTCCACAATATCCACAAGACAAATGGACTTGCAATCTGACCCTTTAAATGTTTTTTATGGTGTTACAACATAAAAACACATTTTGAGGTGGAAGTGACAGTTCTCATCCACTGTGTTCATCCAAAGGCCTTAAACAAGATTGTTGAAAACATGGTGAACAAAACATTAAGGAGGATATTACAGAGCTAGGACATAGGTTAAAAACTCTGAGATGTAATGTTATCATCTCAGAATTACTACCAGTAACAAGGAACTCAAAGAGTAAGGAAAAAGAAATGACTGAACTAAACAAGTGGGTGGATGACTGGACGTTCGGGGAGGACTTCTTATTCTTAAAAAATTGGGAGTATTTTCAGAGATAGGAACATGTTTATGCAAAGGATGGATTACATTTGAACAGGGCAGGTTCTCAAGCACTTGCGGAATGACTGATTCAAATTATGGACAGAACTTTAAACCATCATCTATGGCATTTGGCTAATGAAGAGTAATGGGGATGATACATCTAGACAAAAATCAAGAAACAAATACAGAAAAATTAAGGAATTAACCATTACAGTTTTAAATGCTGGAAGTCTTGGTAATAAAATTGATGAACTAAGGGTTAAGGTGCTTGAGTTGAACCCTGATATTATAGTGGTGACAGAGACATGGTGTGGTAACTTAGAGGACTGGAACAGAAACATTACTGGGTACCAGCTGTTCAGCATAGGAAGACTGAATAAGAAGGTTGGGGGCATCAACATTTATAGTAGGGAATCACTAGAACCTATTGAGTGGTATCCTAAGGAAGGGCATCAAACTGAATTGATCTGGATAAAAAATAAACAATATTAAGGGTAGGCAACTTATCCATAGGGAACTGTTACGTTCCACTGAACATGAAAACTGCTGAGACTATTAAGCTATATTTTTATATATTTAATGCATCTTGTAACACTAATGATGCTCTAGTTGTGGGGGACTTTAACATGGCTGAGATTAACTGGATAAACAACACAGCCACTACTAATATAGGCAACGTCTTCCTGGAAATTGTAAACGAATGCAGTATGATACAACAAATACTGCAAATAAACCGACTAGAGGAAGAAATGTGTTAGATCTTGTTTTCACTAATTTCATTGACAGTTGTCATTATGAAATATTAGATCCCTTTCAAGTAGTGACCATAACATGATACTGTGTAAAATAAATAGATAAATCATTTCCAGTGATAGGATGATAGAACTGTACTACTATAATAAAGCTGACTACGGGAGCATAAAAATTGTGCAGACATGCAATTGGGAAGCTGAAATGGGTGGAAATGATGTTAAACAAGCATGGAATACATTCAAAATAAAATTCATGAATTGTGGGACATTTATATTCTTAAAAAAAAGAATATACAATAGAAAAGGGAAGATGCCACCGTAGTTTACTCCTAAAGTAAGAAAATTAGCATCAAGGGAAAAAAAATGGATATGCAAGCAATAATACCTGGCAGGGTGGGCAGTACTGGGCTATACCGGACCTCCCAGGGGCATAATGAGACCCGACGCCACAGGCGGTAGGCCTGATAGCCCATAGAAGGTCCAGTATTGCCCAACACTGCCCACCCTGGAGGGTAGTATTGCACTTAGAAAATGGGCTATTTGTGTAATTTTAATTAAATACTTAAAAGATTATTTACAAAATGTTTAAACAAAAAATAAAAATAAATATAACTAACATTTTGTTGTAAAATAGTCCCTCTACTGGTATGTCTGCTATTTTGTATGTAACTTTTTTCAACTTTCTGTGTGGCTGAGGTCTGCCCACCTCCAGCAACTCGATCAATGTGATGGTGGAGCACAGAAAAAAAATGCAGCAAGGCAAACCCAGCTCACATCACACACGCACACAGACACACACACACACACACCACACAGTTTGTTTTTTTTGTTTCTCTTCAGTATCACAACATATATTTGGCTGGAGCCCCAGCTCAACAACCAGCCCCCTTACTAGTAGGACAACTAGATGTTGCTTGCCTGTAGAGCCCTACCACCACCCGAAGCCCTACAGCTTATGAGGAGGAGAGGGAGGGTGAAGAGGATGAAGATATGAAGAAGGAAGTCAGAAAAGGAAAAGTTGTTAGCCTGCATCTCCGAACTCACCAGGAGCTCCAGGACTTTACCGCTGGATCTGATTGTCAGCGGCTCAGTCAAGGTGCTACAGAGCCGACAAACATATCAAAAGAAAGATCTAAAAAAAAAAGTTTTGTTATGTTCAAATATAAAAAACCCAGTGGGTGGTACAGTAGGGAGTGCATGCTAAACACAGGGGGCTGGCGTCAGAAAGAGGGGTAGAGAGAGCATGATCGATGCATAGTCAGTGCCATTAGAAATGAGAACAGCTGGGAGAAACAGCAATTCTTTTCTCTCCGACTGAAAAAGAATGGGAGTGTCAACTATGAGAAACAGTTATTCTCTCTCTCTGAGCACATATGAATGGGAGTGTGTTTCTTTCCTGGTTGCTGTCTTTTTTTTTTTTTAATTAAATGGCCATTTCACATTTTATTTCAGATTCAGTTGGCAAAGGAGCCAGCACCAATGGGATCAGAAGCTGCGCCAGTGATTGGTGAGGTGCAGTGCAGGGAATGTACAACTGATTTTTTACAGAAACACTGTTTTTTTGTTTACAGAAGACGGCAAAAAGAAAAGTAAGCCCACAGATTTTTGTATTTTCTCCTGGTCTTGATGTTCAGTTCGGATTGGGGGTACTCAGCAGGACTACAATTTTGGAAATGAAGGAATTGGGAGACTCGGGCCAAGAAGCAGTGGCAGCAGTCTGTAAATTGGTTTTGTGACACTGGGTTTTGGGGAAGGGGGACTGCCCGATAGCAGTTAGTTGGGAATCTCAGTTATCAATGGCTTGCTTGCTGAGTTGCAGCAGGGGACTACAATGTGTAGCTCTGCATGTGCACACAGGTATTTTTTCTTTTCAGGTTTTAAATGTGGTGCGAGTCTCAAGAACTAATTTCAGATCGCAGAGTGAGTTCAGATGGAGTGCAATCAGGAATATTCAGTAACAGCTGAGGAAAGCTATATTATTAAAACAAAATTAAATTGACTGTTGTTTCTTCCCTTTTTTCTTTGTTTTTGGGGAAAACAGCTGGCCGAATGGGGGAGTAGTGGGAGCTGCACATGCCTAGCGCTGCAAGAAACTGCCGCTTGTTTTTGGTGCTTTTTTAATTAATTAATTTTTTTTTATTTTTATGGACTAAAGTTCTTTGCTCACATAACTGTTGGGATAATGGATAAATAGTCCGGGGTGGTTGGGGGAAAGAGCAGAGTTGCGGGGGGGGGGGGCTCTCACTCACTAAGCGAGAAAAAAAAAACATGGGATTAGCATTTTGGACATTCCACTGCCCATTGATAACAGTGAGGAGGTTGGTTGTGGCTGGCACTTTTAATATCTGAGCTCTGTTGTCTGATAGATGCCCACCTTGTCAGGGCTATCAGCCAATCAGAGCCCGGGATTTTACAAGCCCATTTTCTAATATAAAATAATGAAGGCTAACCCTACAGAAGCAAATATAAATAGATATAAGGAAACTATAAGATTGTGTGAAAAGGAAATTAGTAAATCTTAAAAACTTCTCAAAGAGAGATTAGCTAATAATAAATCAAATCCAAAGCTATTGTATAGTTACATAAATTCACTTAAGCCACTGGCAGTGAGGCTCCTTGAGCATGATGGTAAAGAAATGAATGATAAAAATGAAATGGCTGAGGTATTCAATAGCTATTTTGGAAGTGTTTTCCAAAATTTAGCAATGACGGACACAATGTACAGGGGAGAGGAAGTGGATAATGTTTTAAGGTCAATTGTCCAAAAGGAGGTTTTGGTAAGCTCCTCACATTAGACACAACAAAATCATCCAGTCCAGATGACATGGGACCAAGACTACTGAAAGAAACTGTGTTCGAATAAGCAGCCCCCTTAACTTACATATTCAATATGTTACTGAGGAAGTGTGAAGCACCTCAGGACTGGAAAAGTGCAGTTGTGGTGCCAATATACAAAAGAGGTACAAAGAGCAACCCACAGAATTATACATCTATTAGCTTGACTAGTATTTTGGCGAAGGCTGTGGAAAGTTGCATTATGGATATGTTGAATATGTAGGTAGAGCAACTAAATTTAAAAGATAAACATCAGCGTGGATTTACTAAAGGGAAGTCATCCACAACAAATCCATTGTGCTTTTATGAAAAAGTAAGCAGAAACATGGATAATGGGATACCATCCAACATTGTATACCTCGACTTCAGGAAAACCTTTGATATGGTTCCCTATGTAAAGTGAATAAATAAATTAATAGAATTTAAAGTCAACCAAAACCTGATAAATTTGGATTGAGAAGTGACTTTCCAATTGGGAGCAAAAGGTTAGAATAAATGGAAGTGTATCTACACCAATTAAAGTGAATAGTAGGATGCTGCAGGGTACAATATTGGGTCCCATTTTATTTGTTGTATATTCTTGACATTTGGGAGTAATTTAAAGTCATGGTATATTATGTTTGTGATCAATACCAAGTTGGGAGGTAAGGCAGATACTGTAGCTAACTAAAAGGCCTTACAGGGAGATCCGAACTGGTTGGCAATATGGGCACAGAAGTAGGGTATGTCATTTAACATCACAAAGTATAAAGTCATGCACTTTGGTAAATCTAACCCTGGATATAAATACAATCTACAAAATGAGTGTTAGAGGAAACATCCAGAGAGAGTGAGAGATGGGGGTCATCGTAACTAATGACCTCAAATCACATAGTCAGTGTTCAGAAGAACAAATTACCTGATAAATGCTATTAATAGACACTGGAAGTAAATCCAAGGAACTGAGACTTCCCCTATACAATGCATACATGAGACTACATTTAGATAATTGTTCACAATTCGGGGGTGCACTGAATAATACTGATAGAATCAAACTGGAGCATATATAAAAGAAAGCGGTGAATTTGATCAAGGGACTGGAAGATAAGCCTTATGATGATGATGACCACCTAAAAAATCTCAAATTAAACACACTTCACAACAGATGTGTGGGGGGGGATTCATTGTTGATATATAAAGTTGTTAATGACAAAGAACTAATGGAGGGTATGCACTCAAAATACAGAACACAACATGACTTAAGAAGACACAACAAACGAATCCAGTCAAATAATTGTAAAACTAAAAAATGCAAGAAATAATATACACAAAGAATAGTAAATATCTGGAATAAACTGCCATCAATGGTAGTAGATAGTGTTAATTTTAATATTTTTAAAGAAAGACTGGATAGATATTTAGTTGAAAGAGGTCTAGAGGATTACCACCACTAATGTGGGTCAGTATATGTGGGATTTTGCCTTCTGCTGTGTCTACAAGTCAAAGTGAAATGTTAAAAAAATGAATGAATTAAGAGTAGCAGTTGATTTTAGGTACAATGTCTGCATTTTAAGTTGCGAGCCTGTAGTCTTTGGTCACAGCTTCTCACAATCTAAATATTCTTGGTTCACAGCATAAAATTGATAACTGGCATTAAGTGCAAATTTTTATGTTGCAAGCAAAGAATTCTTAGCTTGAAGTTTTGTGGCAACCTAAAAATTCTTTGTTCATGATACAGGAATTCTTGATTTTCAATCATTTCAAAATTCTTATGTCACGAACCACAAATTCTTTGTTCACACTTTCTTGCAATCTAAAAAGTTTAAGCTCATGGCGTAAGAATCGTCAAGGCACTAAACTGGCAGCCTAAAATTTTTAGGGTGCCAAAAAAACATAGTTCTGAATAATTTCTCATCAAATAAACTCAAGAATCCAGCTAAACAGGTCCCGATTAGTTAGGTTCAGGTGTTTGTTTTTTGCAACACTATCATTTTTATGGATTTCTATCATTTGTTTTTTCCCCAATGAAATAAGTTAGTGACGCTCATGACTAAGAAATGTTTCTCACAAACATTTTCTCATGAAAGAAAAATCATCTCATGACCATAAATTCTTTAGTCGCACCAGACAGCTATCCTGAAAAAATTCTGAGCATGCTCAGAAGCCAAATTTTAAAACTTTAAAACTCAAGAACTGGTTAATATTTTTTCATTAAACCTTTGAAGGGCACACACTTGGACCAATCCACTTCTATCCAGAAAAATTTGGAACAAAATTCTAAGCCATTTTTTGCTCCACAGGTTATTGACCGGGTTGGCTCACTAAGACCAATGTCCCTTTTTCAGGAGCAACCCAGAGAAAGGCCAAAAAGTGCATTTTTATAAGATTTTTCACTTTCTGGATCCTGGAATCTGGATAAGCGTCCATCACAAAAGTTGCCATGTCATAAGGACTTGCTACTCTAAGGTATGCATGCAAACATTCATGCAATTTCATCAAAGAGCAGCAAAGTTTTAAAAGTATAAATATTTGGGTTTTACATTACACAGCCTGCTCAACGGTAACTATACAGGCAGTACCGAGCCTGTATAATTAATACTGATTGCAAAAAAACTGTGTTAATGCACCAGTTAGGGTTCAGCTTAAAACAGCAAAAGCAGGGAAATGTGGCATTAGGGTTTCTGTCCCTAACTCCCCCCCCCCCCAACAAGCAGCAAAAGGGAAAAAACATTAGGCGTTTTGGCTTTCTTGGGTCTTGACGAATCTGTGTTGGGGGTCTTTCTTGGGGTTATGAACCCTGATGCTCACCCATCCACTGAGCAAAGAAGGTCAGATGTGATCTGTTTTCTTCAGACAGAGCCCACAGGCTGATGGCAACATGTGGCAAGACATACTTCTGGATCTCTGAAGAGTATATCAGTATGAAGAAGTGGCTTAGAGGTGTACCTTGTGATTTGGATAGGTGGGTACAGGCTGGGGGGAGGGGTGAACATTATGGTTGATAACCCCAAGAAAGATCCCACTACTGATTCACCAAGACTAGGAAAGCCAAAACTCTAATTTTTTTTTGCCTTTTGCTGCTTTCTAGGCCATGCACCAACTGAGGAGGCCCTGTGGGCATGGAAGCACAGGGCCTTCCAAGCCTTGCAATTCTGTGCTGCTACAGATGAGGGTGCATAGGCATCCCTCTAGGTACAGAAGGGGCCCTGTAGTTTTGTCTGGCTACAGCTGCAGCTTTTTGATTAAGTGTCAAGTACGTTTTCACAACTACTCATGAGGTAGAGTCATAAAAAGCACATGTTAACAATTTGGCTTTGAAATCTTCAAAAACAGTACTGTTATGAGCAGAAGTCTTCATTCTTTGAATTTAAAGACACTCTTCTTTTGTGAGACCATATTTTTGTTTTGCAAGCCAGGCAATCTTGTTTCATGAAGCTCACAAAAGAAGACTGTTGGCTAATGAAATAAGATTCTGAAAAACAACTAAGTCCAAAATCTTGTTTCATGAGATCACCGTCTCATTTTATTAGATTTTCGTGAGCTCATGAAAGAAGACAGGTTCTCGCAAAACAAAACCTGGAAAACAACTAAGTCCAAAATCCTGTTTCATGATGCCCTATTCCTCTTTTGTGAGCCTAACAAAATAAGAAAATCAGCTCATGAAACAAAAGCCTCACAAAACAAAATCAGCTCATGAAACAAGACTTGATAAGGATTTTTGAGTTGTCCCAAGAACACATTTCGGGGTTGTTTTAAAAAAACACAAGTTCAGAATTGCATTAAATGGGCCCTGTTTAGCTAGATTCAAGAGTGTATGTCTCTACAGGGCCTAATTTTTTATGGGATTTAAAAAAACTATTTTTTGAAAAAGAAAAGGAAAAACAGAAATAAGATGGCTGCCATATGAAAGAAGATTTTTTTTCTCAAATTTTTCTTTCACATGAAACAGCTCTCTGAAAGACCCCACTGATTATGCTCAGAACCAAAATTTAAAATCCTTATAACTTGGGAATGGATTGATATTTTCTCACCAAACTAATGAAAGGCACCATTCTTGCGCAAGCCCTTTCTGCCCTGAAAATTTCTGAACAAACTTCCAAAATATTTAGGCTATACATGAGACCCAAAAAAAAAAAATCCTTCAATTTTTCCTCATTTTACACTATCTGGATCTTGGAATTTGTACATCGTACTGGAATGAAATTTGCCAAATCAATAGACAGTGCCCCCCAAGACATCCAAAAATTTCATGCAGTTTCACTTAACAGAGGTGAAGCTATTAAGGTGCAAAGAAGAAGACAAACCATCTCAATCTAAAACTATAATGGCACTACCGCACCACTATAATATACATATATATATATATATATATATATATATATATATATATATATTATAGTGGCATGGTAACGCCACTATTATTAGTAGGCTGTTCAATGTTAACCCCCAATTATTCACCTTAATAATTTTGTTGGCGTTCAACAAACTAGCCCAAAATTTGGCTCGTGATGTCTGGCTTGCAGAGTCTCAAGATGTGAAAGTTTTGTGACAGCATCTTGTTTGGTTTTCAAGATACAGACCACCAAAAAAAAACAAAAAAACAGTGTTTGGTTTCCCTATACTTAACATGTTTTTTTTTTCTTGCTGTCATGCACAGCCTAGACAGTATGGATTTTTTTTCACAAAACTCTCTGGGTAGAAGCAATCTGCACCGAGTTAGTGCCTTTTGAAGATTTCGTGAAAAAATATTATTCGGTTCCAGGGTGAAAAGGACTGAGAGTTAATTTTTTGGATAACCCTCTAGCTCAACCGTTAACATAACATACTTATCATGAGTGCTTATTTTTATGATTTACTTGCTCTGAGAAATTATTTATTTGTCATGAGAAACAAAAAAGATTGTGGCAGCTGCCATCTTGATTTTTTAAACATAGGAATGCTGAAAATACATAAAAATATGTATTTTCAAAAAACAAATACCTGAGTCGAGGCAAATGGGACCTGTTTAGCTAGATACTGGTGCTTGTTTTTTGAAAATTGCTGTCCACCTGTGAATAGCAGTAGGAGGTTGTTCAGGAAAGAGGTTTGGTTTTATCTTCTGTTTTAACTGAAATATTTGAAAAGTTTTGTACTTGAAATTAGTTCTGTGTGTTAAAAATTACTACCTTGACTTAGAACTGTTACTTGGGCTGTGATATTGTAACTATTGGGGCTTGTGTGCTGGGTGTGGGAACACTTGTTTGGCAGTGATAATTAGAGTGAAATTTAAATGTGATGTTTGCCTGGTATTCTTAAATAATGAAAAGCCACTGGGGGTTGGGATTGAAGGGCTGTGCTTTTCTGTTTGTGACTGAAATTTGGAGCAACAGGAACTGGTGGGCCTGTGACACCATACAGTACCTGAGGTCTGCCTACACACACTGTTAGTGGGACTGGACACACACTGGACTGTATGTGTTTGTGAGACTTGGGAACTTTACTGGTAGAGTTGAAATTGGGTTCGTAAACAACAGCAGTCAGTACAGAGAGAGACTGTATTCCAGGTTGAAGGGACTGAGAAAAGGGGTGTGTGCCATTATGAACAGAGAGGGACAAACAGGGTGGCCACATTCCACCATGGCAGGCATCTTCGGAAGGGTTGTAGACTGCACAGGCTGTGGGATGGCAATAATTCTCAATTGGGCCTGGAGAGAGAGAGAGGCTGCCCACTCTGTTGACAGCTGTCTTGTATCAGGAGTGAAGTATATTGGTTAAGGAGTAAGCTGGGGGAGTTGAGGGGGATGTCCAAGGATAAGGGGTGTGGATATGGGTGGCAGAAGGGTGGAGCTGAAGGGAGGCTGGGGCAATACTCAGAAATTACAGAACATTATGTTACAGCAAGCAGGAGGGGGATATCAGGGACAGAGGACCCTTAGATAGGGATGTTGACGCTAAGGGGAAAACATACGGGGTAAA
This sequence comes from Neoceratodus forsteri, assembly GCA_016271365.2. Classification (NCBI taxonomy): domain Eukaryota; kingdom Metazoa; phylum Chordata; order Ceratodontiformes; family Ceratodontidae; genus Neoceratodus; species Neoceratodus forsteri. Next base: position 652,818,330 of record CM057455.1, on the reverse strand, counting down.
CATTCCGAATATAAAGAGAGTGGAGGAGGAAAGAGTCAGGAGGGGCTGTTGTGGGGAAGCCTAGAAGAGCAGACAGTGAGAAGGGAGGGGCTGTTGTGGGGAAGCCTAAAAGAATAGACTGTGGGAAGGGAGCTCCTAAGGAGAACAGGGCAAGAGGGGAGGAAGGGGGACAGTTTAGAGGGGCAGTCAGGGGAAACTCAGGTTACTTGATGGAGGCTGGCATAGAGTGTTACAATAAATTTGAGCTACTAAGCAACCTAGAGGGGGAAGAAGAGGTTGGTGGAAATGAGGAAACTGATACAGAGGCTGGGGGGAGGGAGCCGGATACCCATAGGGTATCACAGACCGGCAATGGAAAGGATACAAATAGTCCCAGAGGGAGAAGGGGGAACATAAATGTTAAACAGATGGGGGAGATGCAATACATTGCAGACATGAGGGAGGAGAGCACGACTGGAGAGAAACTGGGAGACAAGGAGGTGGGGGAGGGGCCCCCCCTTCAGCAGGGGGGTCTGTACCAAGGATGGGGCCCTAGGCAAAGGGGACCCACACAGGGCCTCTGGAGGTAGGGGTACTATTACAATGGGGGAGGATGGCAGTGTGGGGGAAGGGGAAACCATCAGGGCCAGGATAAATGGTTCGGATAAGAAAGGATTAAAGGGGACACTATTCGGGGGGGTCTGAGTTAACTCATTCAGGCCTAGATACGCCTGTAGGTGGTGTCTGAAAGCATAGCCACTCAGGACAATAACGCCTGTTGACGTACTCTGCTGACTTTCACTCAGGCCTAGAAACATCTGTGGAAGTCAGCAGTTTTTACCTAAATATTAAACAAACTGAATTGCTTAGAATTGATTGCATAGCACCGTTAGAAAGGTAATTTTGTGCTGAACACTTCTGCTGCTGATATTTTGCATCTAACGTGCATACTTTAGGTGTTATTCGCATTTGTTTAAGGTACGGTGTGAATGACTGACACTTGTCTCTCAAGCCTCACCTAAGCCCCTTGAATAAATGTGAAAAAAAACACAGTTGTTTGGTATTTCGGCTGCTATAAAATAAAAAATTAATGGATTACAATTGCTTGCATAGCACCATTAGAAAGATAAATTTGTGCTGAACTCTTTTGCCACTGATATACTTTGTGTCTACCACGTATATTTTAGGTGTTGTTTGCATTTGTTTAAGGTATGGTGTGCATGGCTGACATTTGTCTCTCATGCCTCACCTAAGCACCTTGAAAAAAAATCAGAAAAAAATCAGTTGTTTGGTATTTCACCTAATATAAAATAAAAACTAAATTGATTACAATTGATTGCATAGCACCATTGGATAGGTAACGTTGTACTGAACAACTCTGCCACTGGTACTTTGTGTGTAGCACTTACGGTTCAGGAGGTATCCACATTTGTTTGTGGTAAGCTGATTACGGCTTGATTTTGCTTAGAAAGGCCCAGGATGCAGTGCTAAGAGTATAAAGGGCACAAGTGGTGAAAGTCTCAAAGAGCTTGTGTGGTGTGAGTGAGTTAAGTGGGCAAAATAACAAGGGAGGCAGAAAGGGGAGGGTGGCAAGGGGGTCTCCAATAAGGCAGGAAGACTCCGATGGAATTGAGATCACGAATAAAGGGGGGGACGGGGGGTTGAGAGCACATAGTGGAGGTAACCAAAAGGATGATGGCGGTGTTAAGGTTCTGTTATTGGGAGACTCGATGATTAGAGGTATCCAGTGGGAGGGACAGGGGGGTGGATACACTAGCCAGGTGAAGGTAGTGAATATCTCTGGGTTGACAGTGCACAGAGCAAAGTTCATGGTGTACAAACTGGTTAGAGATTGTGGAGGGAAACCGGATTTCCTGGTGCATGTGGGAACTAATGATCTAGAGGGAAATAGCGTTTTGGAAATCCAAGCAAGGTTCCAAGAACTTGCCAGAGTCTGTCGGGATAATGGATGCAACATTTCTTTTGAGATATTGCAGTACCAAAGGCCCTCAGTGGAGAAAAAAAATGATGACTGAGATTAATGACTGGCCCAGGAAGTGGGGTGAAGAGAGTGGGTTGAGTGTTAGGGAACTGGAAAGGAGTTTGGGAAGATAAGGGACTGTATGCCAAGGACAGGCTTCATCTTGCCCTGTTAGGAAGGAAGTCCTTAAACAGGGGGGTTGACTACACATTCAAGAAAGGTGGGGTTTAATCTTGTGAGGGGAGGGATAGGGAGGGGCTGACCAGAAGCCCTCTCCTCCAGATGAGGGAGTAGCCTCAAACCTGAGGGGGAGGGGGAAACAGACTGGGGAGGAGGTTTCAGGAGGAGCAGAAGGAGGATGGAAGTTAGGGAACCTGGGTGGGGTTCAACAAAGGGAACAGGGATAAGGGGTGGGGTGGTGTTAGTAAATGCCAGGGGCTTGGGAAACAAGTTGCCAGAGTTCCAGGCCATGCTGTTCGGGATGGATGTGTCACGTCACGGGAACGCCGCCAATAAAACCATGACTGGCACCTAAACGTACGGGGGTACACTATGCTTAGAAAGGATAGAAAGGAGGGCAGAGGGGGTGAAGTGGCTATGTTCATTAGAGATGGCATAGAAATTGCTAGGGTAGAAAAGGCAGAGGGAAACGTGGAGGCCTTATGGGTCATCTTATGAACCCCAGCAGGAGGTAAGGTCAAGCTGGGTGTAGTATATAGGCCCCCTGGGATGGGTGATGTTCTGGAGGACGGTTTGCTGGACAACATCATTGCCCAGTGTGGACCAAAAGGAAGGAGTGGTGTTGATGGGGACCTTAATGTGCCAGGTACAAACTGGGGAACCATGTCCTAAGGTGGCAAAGGAGCAGAGGCTGCTGGACAGCTTCAGGATGTGTTCTTAACACAGCATGTGATGGAGCCCACAAGGAGGGCATGTCCTGGATGTGGTTCTGGCAGATGGGGATCTGGTAAGGGACCTGGTTGTAGAGGATCCCCTGACTGGGAGCGACCAAAATACTGTCTGGTTTCAAATAAGCATGGGGGGAGGGGAGAGGGGGAGAGATCTAGGACACTGGCAGTGGACTTCAGTGGGGCAGACTTTATGGGCATGGGAAATATTCTCAAGGATCACTTGAAGGGGATTACAACAATGACAAATGTGGAAAAGAGATGGGAGGTCATAAACCGGGGACATCATGAGGAAGTCAGGACCTGCACTAAGGTGAAACGTAAGGGAGCAAGATCACATAAGCCATGCTGGTGGTCCAGTGAGGTTCAGGTAGCGGTCAGAGAAAAGAAGGTGGCCTACAAAAAATATAAAACAACAAGAGGGGATAGGGAAAAGGAAATGTACCATCTTGCATCTAGAAAAGTCACCCGGATGGTGAGAGGGGGGCAAAGTCCAATAAAGAGCAACGGCTGGCACAGGAGATACATGGAGGGGAAAAGGGATTCTTCCGGTACATTGGGGAGTGGAAAAAAACTAAGGACCACCTTGGCAGACTGAGATCAGCGGGAGGGTGGGTGGAAAAGGCGAGGGACCAGGCAGAGGTATTAAACCAGTGCCTGCTCTGTGTTCACTAGGGAGGGGGATGGGATATCTACAAAGCAAGGCACAATGGAGAAAGAAGCGGTGAGGGATCAGGGAGCAACAGAAATGGAGCAAGAGGGAGTGAGAGGTACCCCAGGGGTGTCACATCAGGATAAGGATAAAAAGGCCAGTAAGGTGGAGGGGACGGATGATGCTATCTCCACTGAAAGGGTGTGGTTAGCCCTCAAGGCCCTAAAGAAAGATAAATCTCCTGGGCCAGATGGCATTCATCCGAGAGCACTACGGGAATTTGAGGATATACTGGCTGCACCCCTGGTGGAGCTCTTCTACAGGTCACTTGAGACAGGGAGGGTACCTAGGGATTGGCGAGAGACACATGTGGTGCCAATCCATAAAGGGGGGGTAGAGGGAAGTACCAGGTAACTATAGACCCATCAGTTTGACCTCAGTGGTGGGAAAAGTAATGGAGAGTATACTAAAGGAATGATTGGGGGTGTACTTGGGAGGAGGTGGGAGGTCTGGATAGTCGGCAACATGGGTTTGTGCCAGGTAGATCATGTCAAACCAATCTTGTGGAGTTCTATGAATGGGTGACATCAGAACTGGACAGAGGAAAGCCAGTGGATGTATTATTCTTGGACTTCAGCAAAGCGTTTGACTCTGTCCCCCACAATGGTCTGGTGGAGAAACTGATGTGGTTGGGAGTAGGCCCTTTGATGGTCAGATGGATTGAAAACTGGCTAGCTGGATGCACCCAGAGAGTAGTGGTCGGTGAGGAGCTCTCGAACCCTAAAGAATTCGGTAGTGGGGTACCGCAGGGCTCGGTCCTGGGTCCGATCCTGTTTAATGCATACATATCGGACATCAGGGAGGATATAGGGTGTGAAATGAGTCTCTTCACTGATGACTCCAAGATGGGAGCAGTAGTTGAGGGGGAAAAGGGGAGGTTAGCACTGCAAGGGGACCTGAATACCCTGGAAAGCTGGGTTCAGACATGGAAATTAAATTTCAATATTACCAAGCGCAAGGTGTTATATCTTGGGTGGGGAAATCCTAAACACAGGTATACCCTGGGAGGGGAGGCGCTGGAGGCCTCAACAGGGGAAAAAGACCTAGGGGTCATGGTGGATGCATGTATGAATAACTCTGAGCAGTGCAGGAGAGCGGCTAGCAAGGCAAACAGGATGTTAGGATGCATCGTAAGGGGGATCACCTCTAGGAGCAGGGAAGTGATTCTGCTGCTGTACAAGGGACTGGTTAGACCACACCTTGAGTATTGTGTAAGGTACTGGAGACCACACTTGAAGAGGGACATACAGCTTCTGGAGAGGGTACAGAGGAGGGCAACTAAGATAATACGAGGACTAGGGGATTTGACGTATGGGGACAGACTTGAGGAGCTCTGCCTGTTTTCATTGGGGAGAGGAGAGATGGGGGACATGACTGAGGTCTCAAGTACCTCAAGGGAATAAATAGGGTAAACATGGAGGGGATCTTTAGACTAAAGCAGGGAGGTATCACCAGAGGGCATGGTTGGAAGGTGGAAGGGTGAGGGGGGAAAAGAGGAGGAGGTTTTTCACTGAGAGGGTGGTGGACCCTTGGAATACGCTGCCTGGCGAGCTGGTTCAGAGATCCACAGTGGAGGGCTTCAAGAGAGGGTGGGACAGACACAGAAAGCGGATGTATCAGATGATGGCCTGACCCAGGAGGGTGCGGATGGATGATAGGGGTTTCTGGAACACAAGGGGGGGGAGGGCCTCGGCAACCAACTAGGGATCTGAGGTTCGAGTAGACTCGATAGACCATAAGGCCTAATCTGCTGGCAATTAGTATGTTAGTATGAAATAACATTTCTGGGCACCCAAAATTCCTTGGTGCTCAGCATAGTGAGAGGAACCATTCACCTATGTTCTCTGCATGAGAACAGTGGGACTTTCTTCAGTTGTGCAGCTGTAACTGGAGTCCAGCTACCTGCTGCAGTAGGGGCAGCGAACGGATGGTCGACTGTCCTCTCTCCCCCCCAAGCTATCTACCTATCTATCTAGCTGTCTATCTATCTATCTCTCTGTATATATCTTTATGGTCTGCAAGAACCAGCTTAGATCATGTATGTGACAGTAAACGTTTTAAAGGGAGATAATGCAAGCAATCTCTTTTTTTAGGATTTGGTGAACACAAGACTCTCAAGATTTTAGCAAGCCATTGATCTTCTATGACATAGAGGAAAAATATATCTCTCTTTCTCTTTCTTGTTGGATAGCATATGCTAGATCTTTTATAAGGATATGGACTTTTAACCTGAGATGCACTTCCATCTTTTTAACGCGCAAATCAGCTTACCCATCACAAAATATTGCATAATTAGATTGTATGAAATATGTTGCAGGCTCAAGACTGTCATTTGGAGGGTACTTCAATTTGGGAGTAAAGTTCTAGATTTTACAAAGGATTTTTACAGGTCTTCTTAAACAGTGTCCATCCATGTGGAATTATGAGGAAGACTGCAATGTCAACAGAATGCTCAGCAAATGCCTCTTATCATGGGAGTTGAAAAAAAAAGAAAGCTGGAAGCAATTAATGTTATTACATAATTAGTTGGAAATGATCTTACACTGGTAATTCACTTTCAGCTACAGTAAACATGACAGTGAGGATTCCAGAGGTGGCAAATTAGTTTACGGTTCATATACACTATGCAAATATAGGGATCAGTCATCAAGAGTGCAAGCTTTACTTGCTGTAAAATCGAATAAGAATTGTGATACAGTATGTGTGAATAAACACTGAGTACTAAGCAAAGTAAAAAAATAAAATAAATGATTGCTATAATCTGAAAGATCATGAAGAAACTAAATTACGCAGATACACCTCACCACTTACATTCCAACACTCACTATCATGTTTATGGAATTTCCCTTGCCAATTCTCATACTATGTCTGAAGTTAAAAAAGATATATATAAATAATAAAAATAAAATGAGACAGACAGATGCACATGTGGCAAGTATTGCAAAGATTGTTGTGAAAAGTAGATGGTCTTGTGATGTGTATGTTTGTTTAGACATCATGTCATGTTTAAAAAACAAAAACATGATTTATGTTGTAAACAATTTTTATGTATGTGAAAATATATCTCCACAATTGGGTAGTAGCCTTCAGTGCACTATCGTACACAACATAAATGTCAAAATTTAGAGTCATTCGAATTGCAAAACCAAGTGCATTTTTATAACAAATATTTAACTTGCTGATAGCAAAACTTTCTTACACTGAGGGATGATAAGATATACAGTACACAAGAAAGCTATGCAAAGACTTTCCTTTTTTTAATAGGTATTAAACACCACACAGCCAACTGGTATATATGCATGTAACCAACGTCTCATAATGCAAAGAGCACTTTTACACTTGGCTAGCTCCTGCTGTGCAGTGGACATCATGACACCGTAAATTTTCTATTATTTTTTGCTGTATGTATGTAGTTTGGAAAGGTCATAATCAGATATAACTATTAATAACTGGATAAAGATACACAGTAACTTTGTGCACCCATTGTGTGGTTTAACATATGTGCATTTCTCTCATAAGAGAAACTGAACCCAGAGACCCCCTCACACACATAGATAGCAACATCAGAATCACACAACATATATATACACTGACCTTTGTATTATTAAAAACACAATTGATAATGTATGTATCATATATGAACTTACTGTTGGTAAAGAGTCTCCTGTATTTTACATATGCAATAATGTGCATTTCATCAAGAGATCACACAAGCTCACAGTGCAGGTGTGATCAAAGTAATGTAGGAGGAAAAACAGATCAGAACTGCACTAAAAAGAGCCAAGACAATGCTCAGATTAAACCTGGGTCTTGTACAGCTAACTACTGACTTAGGGACAATAAAAGTCATTAAGACAATATAAAACCTAGAGCTTTTGAATTAATGAACAAGTACAGCTGGCCCTGGTATTTTCATCACCACACCCTCTTTTTTTCAAACTATGTGTATATTTTGGTAAATAAATTCATTAGTTTTTGTGAAAGTTTTAGGTTGACTGGTGTACCAATATGAGGGCATGGCATGTGTGTTTTGTTTGCTATACTGAACATCTTACTACAGTGCATTCTGTCCCATGGCACGCAGATCTTATCTGTGTCAGTCTTACATAGATATATAGACAGTGTCGGCAGATAAGGGCCTATGGCCCACCCAGTCTGTCCATTTGAGCTTGTAAGTTCAGTTTGTTTTCCTAGAAGTCTGTTGCCCCTTACCCCTGACCTCCAGAATTCCTTTATGTCTATCCCATGCATTCTTAAATCCCGTGATTTTTTCAGCCCCACCACTTCCTCTGGCAGGGTGTTCCACTTGTCCACCACCCGTTCTGTGAAGACATTCTTTCTCATGTTTCCTCTGAATCGTCCTCCCTCCAGCTTCATCCCATGCCCTCTTATCCTGGAACATCTTTTTCGCTTAAAAATAGTGTTTTCCTGCACCCTGTTCCTCCCTGTAAGATACTTGTATGTCTCTATCATATCCCCTCTCTCCCTCCTCTCCTCCAGGGAGTACATGTTCAGTTCCTTCAACCTGTCTTCATAGGACTTGTGATGCAATCCATGCACCATCTTTGTTGCCCTCCTCTGAACCTTCTCTACCCTGTCTATGTCCCTACGTAGGTATGGTCTCCAGAACTGTACACTGTACTCCAGGTGGGGCCTCACTAGTGTCTTGTATAGCGGAATTATGACTTCCCTTTTCCTGCTGGTGATGCCCCTGCTTACTACATCCCAGCATCCTATTTGCTTTACCTGCTGCCTTGTCACACTGTTTCCCACCTTGAGGTCATCAGAGATGACAACCCCAAGATCCCTTTCCTGCTTGGTGCATGCTATATCCTCACCTCCCAACTGATATATTGTGCCAGGGTTTTTGTGCCCCATATGCATTATCTTGCACTTCTTTGCATTGAATTTCAACTGCCAAACCCCTGACCATTCTTCAAGTTTCTGCAGGTCGCTTCTCATTCTGTCTACACCCTCTGGTGTGTCTACTCTGTTACAGAGCTTTGTGTCATCAGCGAACAGTGAAATTCTGCCTTCTAGGTCCTGCGCAATGTCACTGATGAAGATGTTGAATGGGACCGTCCCAGCACTGATCCCTGTGGTACCCCACTGGTCACTCTTCCCTCTGTGGAGTGACAGCCATTTACCACCACCCTCTGTGTCCTGCCACTTAGCCAGTTACTACCCACCACACTACTGTCCTGCCCCACTATTCTCCCCAGTTTGTGTAATAGTCTTCTATGTGGCACAGTGTCAAAGGCCTTGCTGAAGTCCAGATAGGCCATGTCCACTGCCCTCCCCTGATCCACCTCCCTAGTCACCCAGTCAAAAAATTCAACGAGGTTGGTCTGACATGACCTCCCCCTGGTGAAACCATGCTGCCTTGGGTCCTGTAGTCCATTGACAACCAGATGTTCCACCAATCTCTCCTTCAGTAGTGCTTCCATGATCTTCCCCACTACCAAGGTGAGGCTGAATGGTCTGTAGTTCCTGCTTCCTCTTTGTTCCCACTTTTGTATAAGGGGACTACATCTGCTGTCCTCCAGCCTTTGGGTACCTCCCTGTTTCCAGTGATCGGCTAAACAGGATAGCCAGAGGTTCAGCCACCACCTCTCTTAGTTCTTTATGACCCTGGGCACCCCATCTGGCCCCATTGCTTTATCAACTCTTATTACTTCCAGTTCCTTCAGGACCCTTTCTGTATAGGGACTTGTGTCCATTTCTGCACCATTCTCACCCCTTGTACTCCCTTCAGACCCATTACCCTCCTCTTCCTCAGTAAAGACTGAGCAGAAATACCTGTTCAATATGTCAGCTTTACTGTTGTCATCCTCCATGCCCCCATCCTCCCCCTTCAGTCTCACTATCCCTGCCTTTGTCTTTCTTTTTTCACTTATGTACCTGTAAAAGGTTTTGTCCCCTCTACCCACTGATTTTGCAATGTGTTCTTCTGTCTGAGCTTTGGCTTCCCTTGCTGACCTCCCTGCCTCCCTTTGCTTCTCCTGGTACTTCTCCCTATCCCTTCTGCCTATGTCTTTTGTATTGCCTGAATGTAATCTTTTTGGCTTTCCTTTCTGCTATCTCTTTGGAAAACCATAATGGTCTCCCTTCTTTTCTCTTGCTAACCTGCTTAATGCATAATTCTGTTGTTCCTGTAATCCCCATTTCAAATACTGCCCACTGTTCCTCAACCCCTGATTCCTGTCCCATTCCCCTTAATGCCTCTTTCAAGTATCTCCCCATTTTCCCAAAGTCTGCCCCCCTAAAATCCAGGATACATGTTTTTGTGTGGTTTGGGTCTGCTCTTTCTGTGATTTCAAACCACAATGACTGGTGGTCACTGTTTCCCAGGTGCTCCCCCACTGTTACCCCATCACACTGTCCCTGTTTGTGAGCACAAGGTACAGTATTGCTTTCGCAAGTTGGTTCCATGACCAGTTGCTTGAGGAAGGCACCCTGAAGGAGTCCAGGATAAATCTGTTCTAGTTGATGCTGCTGCTGGGATGCTCCAGTCCACATCTGGAATACTGAAGTCTCCAACCAGTACTACCTCACCCTTGTCTTCCATCCTTTGGATGGCTAGCATCAGCTCCCTATCTGTTTCTTCCTCCTGGGCTGGTGGTCTATAGACCACACCTGTGCAGATGGCTGTCCCCATTTTCCTTTCCAGCTTAACCCACAGTATCTAACATACTAACATACTATTTGCCAGCAGATTAGGCCTTACGGTCTATCAAGTCTGCTCAAACCTAGATCCTTAGTTGGGTTCCGAGACCCTCCCATCCCTTGTGCTCCAGAAACTCCTATCATCCATCCCCACCCCCCTGGGACAGGCCATCATCTGATACATCCACTTTCTGTGTCTGTCCCACCCTCTCTTGAGCCTCCACTGTGGATCTCTGAACCAGCTCACCAGGCAGTGCATTCCAAGGGTCCACCACCTCTCAGTGAAAACCTCCTCTTTTCCCCTCACCCTTCCACCTTCCAACTTCAAACCATGCCCTCTGGTGATACCTCCTGCTTTAGTCTAAAGATCCCTCCATGTTTACCTTATTTATTCCTTGAGGTACTTGAAGACCTCAATCATGTCCCCCTGTCTCTCCTCTCCTCCAATGAAAACAGCAGAGCTTCTCAAGTCTGTCCTCATAAGTCAAATCCCTAGTCCTCGTGATCATCTTTGTTGCCCTCCTCTGTACCCTCTCCAGGAGCTGTTTGTCGCCTTCAGGTGTGGTCTCCAGTACTGTACACAGTACTCAAGGTGTGGTCTAACCAGTCCATTGTACAGCGGCAGAATCACTTCCTTGCTCCTAGAGGTGATCCCCTTACGATGCATCCCAACATCCTGTTTGCTTTGCTAGCTGCTCTTCTGCACTGCTCAGAGTTATTCATACATGTATCCACCATGACCCCTAGGTCTTTTTCCTCTATTGAGGCCTCCAGCCTCCCTCCCAGGGGTGTACCTGTGTTTGGGGAGCTTCCCACCAAGATGCAACACCTTGCACTTGGTGATATTGAAATTTAATTTCCATGTGTGAGCCCAGCTTCCAGGGTGTCCAGGTCCCTGCAGGCCAACCTCCCTCTTCTCCCTCAACTACTGCTCCCATCTTGGAGTCATCCACGAAGAGACTCATTTCACACCCTATACCCTCCCTGATGTCCGATATGTATGCATTAAACAGGATCGGACCAGGACCGAGCCCTGTAGTACCCTACCTACCTCTCTCTAGGGTTCGAGAGCTCCCACAGACCACTATCTCTGAGTGTGTCCAGCTAGCCAGTTTTCAATCCATCTGACCATCAAAGGGCCTACCCTAACCCCATCAGTTTCTCCACAGACCATTGTGGCGGACAGAGTCAAACGCCTTGCTGAAGTCCAAGAATAATACATCCACAGGCTTACCCTGTCCAGTTCTGATGTTACCCATTCATAGAACTCCACAAGGTTGGTTTGACATGATCTACCTGGCACAAACCCATGTTGCCGACTATCCAGACCTCCCACCTCCTCCAAGTACACCCCCAATCGTTCCTTTAGTATACTCTCCATTAATTTTCCCACCACCGAGGTCAAACTGATGGGTCTATAGTTCCCTGGTACTTCCCTCGACCCCCCTTTATGGATTGGTACCACATGTGCCTCTCGCCAATCCCTAGGTACCCTCCCTGTCTCAAGTGACCTGCTGAAAAGCTCCGCCAGGGGTGCAGCCAGTATGTCCGCCAATTCCCATAGCACTCTGGATGAATGCCATCTGGCCCAGGAGATTTGTCTTTCTTTAGGGCCTTGAGGCTAACCACACCCTTTGGCGGAGATAGCATCATTCGTCCCTCCACCTTACTGGTCTTTTATCCTTATCCAGATGCTGACACCCCTGGGTACCTTTCCCTCCCTCTGCTCCATTTCTGTTTGCTCCCCTGATCCCTCCCTGCACTCTCTATCCCCTTAGTGCCTTGCTTTGTGGCTATCCCTCCCCTCCTAGTGAACACAGAGGCAAAGTACTCGAAAACCTCTGCCTGGTCCTCGCCTTCCACCCACCCTCCTTCTGATCTCAATCTGCTGAGATGGCTCCTTAGTTTTTCTCCGCTCCCCAATGTACCGAAGAACCCTTTTCCCTCCATGTATCCCTGTGCCAGCCGCTGCTCTTTACTGGACTTTGCTCGCTTTCACCATACGGGTGACTTTTCTAGATAGCAAGCTGGTACATTTCTATCCCTATCCTCTTGTTGTTTTCTATTTTTGTAGGCCGCCTCTTTTCTTTGACTGCTACCTGTACCTCACTGGACCACCAGCATGGTTTATGTGACCTTGCTCCCTTACGTTTCAACTTAGCAGATCCTGACTGCCTCATGAAGTCCCGTTTTATGACCTCATCTCCTTTCCACATTTGTCGTTGAGGTAATCCTTCAAGTGATCCTTGAGAATATTTCCCATGCCCATAAAGTCTGCCCCTGAGTCCACTGCCAGTGTCCTAGATCTCACCCCCACTCCCCATGCTTATTTGAAACCAGACAGTATTGTGGTCACTCCCAGTCAGGGGTCCTGTATAACCATGTCCCTTACAGATCCCCATCTGCCAGAACCACATCCAGGACATGCCCCTCCCTTGGGCTCCATCACATGCTGTGTTAAGAACACATCCTGGAAGCCATCCAGCAGCCTCTGCTCCTTGGCCACCTTAGAGGACATTGTTCCCCAGTTTGTACGCATGTTAAGGTCCCCATCAACACCAGTCCTTCCCTTTTGGACCACACTGGGCAATGATGTTGTCCAGCAAGCCATCCTCTAGAACATCACTCATCCCGGGGCCTGTATACTACTCCCAGCTTGACCTTATCTCCTGCTGGGGATCGTAAGGTGACCCATAAGGCCTCCACGTTTCCCTCTGCCTCTTCTACCATAGCAATTTCTATGTCATCTCTAATGAACATAGCCACTCCACCCCCTCTGCCCTCCTTTCTATCCTTCCTAAGCATAGTGTACCCCATATATTTAGGTCCCAGTCATGGTTTTTGTTGGCCCACGTCTCCGTGACTGCCGCCACATCCACCCACCCCACCCCTCGAACAGCATGGCCTGGAACTCTGGCAACTTGTTTCCCAAGCTCCTGGCATTTACTAACACCAACCTCCACCCCTTATCCCTGATCCTCTTTGTCAAACCCCACCCAGATTCCTTATACTTCCATCCTCCTGCTCCTCCTGAAACCTCCACCTCCAGTCTGTTTCCTCCCCTTGGGCTTGAAGGCTACTCCTCATTTTGTTCCTCCTGATCTCTGTGGCCCTTATGTCATTTTTCACATACAGTGCCTCCTCCTCCTTCCTGCCTGCTCTGTCTCTTCTGAATATGTTGTAGCCAGGTATGGCATCTCCCAGTCGTGGTTATCATTACACCAGGTTTCAGTGATGGCCACAATGTCCAGGTCTGACTGTACCATGACAGCCTCCAGATCTTCCATCTTGTTGCTAAGGCTCCTGGCATTTGCACACATGGCTTTCCATGATTTGACCTCCTAGACTGTTTCACTGTTCTACTCCAGCCCTTCCTTGGTTGTCATTTATCCTGGTTCTCCTTGCTGTCTGCCCTTCTGCTGAATTTTGCCCTTTCTGCTTATCCACCTCTTGGGCACTAATCTCCATCTTTGCACACTGCTTTGCAGAGATAGCCACTCCTCTGGTTCACTGGTTCCACTACTAGCTGTGGGGGTGAGCAAGTAGGTACCTCCTTGCTGGCCTACCACCCCTTTGCTAGTTTAAATGCTTGTCAATGTAGCATTTAAACTTATCATTGAGTGCTTGATTCCTCCAGGATGGATGCAGGCCGTCAGGCATTGAACAAACCTCCATCCCTCCAGGTCGGTCCCCAGTCACCAATGAATCCAAACAGCACCAGTTCTTCAACCATGAGTTAAAGTTCCTGGTGCATGCACTCCTATGCTCTCCCTTGCCTCTCACAGGTAGTACTTCTGAGAAAGTGACAGAAGTAGCTACTTGCTTGAGACCCTTCCCCAGTTTCCTAAACTCTTCCTGAACTTTCTTTGGCTCTCCATTTGCCAGGACATTAGTACCTAGGTGGATAATGACATCCAGCTCACCCTTCCGTCTTGCCTTCCCAGTGATCCCCAGGATCTTCCTTCCATCCCTCCATGCCGTGGCACCTGGTAGGCACCTCACCTCCCTGTCCTCCCCCTCCTGTGTTCCTAGCTGGATCCCTCTTATGATGGAGTCCCCCACCAGGATTCGCTTCCTCCTCCTCTGGGGTCCACTGCTTTCCCCGCTGAGGTCACCTCCTTGGCTAACCTCCACATCCTTTCCTTCCACTTCTCTGGGTACCTCTATTTGGTTGTCCCCATTTGCCAGTGTGGCATATGAGTTCTTGTGTGGAATAGGATCTGGGATGTGCCTCTGCCTGACTGCTCTAATCCTCCCTGAGTCCACTGTCATCCAAGTGCTCCTCGTTCTCGGCATCCTTTGAGGCAGTTGCATTGGACTGGGTGGTCCCTGGATAGGGGTGATGGTACTCCTGACCCAGTTTACTTCCACTCTGAGTCTGGCTACCTCATCCCGCAGTCCAGAGAGATGCATGCAGATAGGGCAGCACCTCAGTGTCCAGAAGATCTGCCTGAATAATGGCTGCCCCACAGCCACTGCATTTTCCACTCCCACATTATACTGCAATTCCACTACTTGTCTGCTACTGAAGCTCTCCTGAGTTCCCTTTTTTTAATTTACTGTACTAAAAATCCTGCCACTGATCCTCAGATTTATTTATTTTTTTTAAAGAAAAAGAAACCAATAAATAAATAAATGAGTCAAAACACTTGTCGTGCTGAGGGTGGGCTCTTCCCTTATGCTCCTCCTACTTCACACCCCTTACTATACCCTGTGTTTAGCTCCTGTCAATCAGATTTAACAGGGCATATAATTAAGAGTTGGGGGAAGGGGAGGGGGGGCGAAAATTTGCAGCAATTAAAGACAGCACAGAATTACACCACCACTATGTTTTAAATTTTCAACAGCCCAAAAACAATTATAAGTAAAGACAACAAAGAAAGTATAGTGTCACTAAAAGCCCACAATCTAAGTTTAAAAGAAAAATAGCAATTACCAGTTCCTCTAAAGCACTGAATTGAATATGTTTCCTTCCTTCCCCTTCTGGCTTCTTCTCCATTCATCACTGGTGGGTTCTGGCCAGAGGAGCAGGACCCCATGGGAGCATTTTTATTTTTTTTAAGGAGAGGAGTTCCCTTGAGGCTGATGGACTGCGTGGCGCTCACGGGTTGGCCAGTAACCAACTCCTCCTCCATCCCAGTTCTGCTTCTCCCGCCATTGAGCAAGCATGACATCATGTGTGGAGTGTGTCATTTGACTGCGTCATCGGGCCTAGTCTGTTGCGAGTTTCTGTCCTAGTTCTGCTAAAGCCTCAATGTCCTCGGTGCTGTTGACCCGGTAAGACCTGGATGACCCGGTAAGACATTTCCTTTTCTTTCAATGACGCTGAGACCTGTTTTTGCTGTTTATTTTCATCTGGTCATGTCTCATCCAGGGGACAAGAAAAAGAAGTCTTTGAAGGCAGGCCAGCCTCCGAAGTGGCGGTGTCCCTGTGGCCACTTTGTTCCATCTCGGACCAGCATGATCGGTGTTTGACCTGCCTGGGCCCTAACCACGATATGGACCATTGTGGCACCTGTTTTTTGATGGATAGCAGAGTTTTAGAAGTCTGCGTGTTTGAAGTCAGGCATATGCTGCCAACTTTTGGAGGACAGGCACGCACTAAGGATGCCAGACACAGATCTCTTGACCCTTCCTCTGGGTCCCCCCGGTTCTATACAAACAGCGGAGGAGGGGGTTTCTGCCCATCCTAGCCTCGGCGGAAGCCTCTCTCATGATGCAGGAGGCCCAGTCCAATTCCTCCGGGAGTCGGGCTGGAGACACTATTTTGGCAATCGCCTCTGCAGAGGTGAAGGCTCCCCCGGCATTGCAGCCTGTGTCTGTCAGTCCTGGCACAGTGGTTTCCTCAGCACCCATGATCAGGGCAGCACCGTAGGCAGTATGGGCCAACTCTCTGTGCCACTTTCGGTGCTGGGAGCAGGGGTTTCATGAAGTGTTCTGGATCCATGCCTCCTCCAGGGAGGATGACGATTCAGAGGCGGATCCAGACTGGATTCCGGATTCTTCAGATTCCATGGACTCCCTCCTGCCCCGCACTTCAGCAGCTGTCCAACCCCCTCCTTCGGCTCCAGCAGTTTCTACCGGTGTCGGGGCTGCTTCCGGTGCTGAGGGTGGCACTGGAGGGTCTTCCAGAGCAGGTGGTGATTCTGAGCTTAGAGGAGGTGAACTCCCTGTTTTGGGTGCCCAGAGGCTTGGCCCACTTCTGGGTCTGCTAGGGCATCTGGAACAGGGAAGAATGTTCCTTCTTCTACCATCTCTCAGGAGTCAGTAGGTGAAGTTGAACTTCCTAGGTTGGTCCTGAGGAAGACGTCCCTCTCTGAGTCTGAGGGGTTGAGGGGGCAGGGTCAGGGGAAGCGTCCTTCCCTAGCAGCCCGTACAAGTTCAGGTAGGAGACACAGTGCTGGCTCTGTCTTCTCCCCCGAGGTCTCCCCTGGACGGATCTCATCTTTTGAGGCTAGTGGCCGCCTTTCTGGACCCATGTGGCCCCAGTCACCTCGTAGGGAAGGGGATCCCCTTCAGGGCTCGGTCCCGACTGTTCCAGTCTGGTTGGATGGCCACTGACTACCTCGACCGATGGATCCTCCCGAGGTGTTGGTTCGCCTGTTCGGTCCCCGAACCCTGGCAGAGGTTGTTCTCTTCCTCAGAGATGTCTGGCCCCTCTACCTTTGCCAACCCCTCCCCTTCTCCTGGGCCACCCTGGTCCTGTGGGGCCCTTGATCTGAGAACAGTTAGAGCCACAGCTGCCCTTTTCCCCACCTACGTAAGATCCATGGATGAGCAGGTGTTTTACCACTCTCCCCCTGGGCAGCCGGTCTCCGACTCTCCAGACTCATCAGCTTCCTCATCTTCCTCACTTGAGGGAGAGGATCCCTCTGTCCACCTTTCCTTGGACGCTGACCAGACCAGTTATCACTGTTTCCTTTCAGGGTTAGTAGACATGCTCCACATAACCAGACTAGCAAGTCGCAATCCTGAGCTGGTGACGTGTGCTTTCTTAGGCAAATTCAGTGCGGGGAAACTGGTGGTACCCACCTGGCCCTCCCCCTTTAGGGAGGCATCGCACCGTGCTTGGAGGTGTCCTTCAATTCCCTCTCCAGCCCTGATGTACTGCCGGCGCAGGTATTGCACACCCCTAGGATCTCCAAGAGCTTTACCTCACCCCTCTTCGGGATTGATGATCCTGGACACTCCTTCTGGGCATAGACGCCCAAGACGTGATGAGCCCCCTGATGCAGACTCTGTGGAGTTTGACTTCTAGGGGAGAAGAGTGTTTTCCTCATCATGTCTTTCTCTTTCAATAGTGGCACATTAGACCTATCATGCTGCCTACAACAGGCACTTATGGTCTTTGCTAGAACAAATCCTAGCATCTATGCCTGATAAGGTTGCCTCTCCACATGTGGCCTGGAGCTTGCAAGGCACCAAGCAAGGGCATCGTACAATGCCAATGAGGTGGCATCCAGGCTAGTGGGGATAGCGACCTGCGTAAGGCGGACACCATGGCTTTGTCTATCCCAGTTATCACCCATGGCCCGGTGAAGGGTGATTGCCTCCTCCTTCCAGGGAACCCACCTCTTTTCATGCAGGGTGAGACAGGAACTTCAGGGGCAAATTCCTTCACTTAGCCAAAGGGAGACCCCATCGCACCCATTTCAGTCCCAGGCCTGATTAGGCCTGTATGGGGCTCCCCCTTCCTGTGTCTCCCACACAGTAGGCTGAGGGACTGTCTTCCCTCAGGGAGGTACCAGGTCCCTTTTGAGGGGCTTGGTAATCACCCACTAGTGATGAATGGTGAAGATTGACACAGATAAGATATGAAAATTACGTACTTACCGTAATTCTTGATCTTTCTGTGTATCTTCACCATTCATCACTGCTTCCAAGCCTCCTTCCCCACTGGGGCCTCAGTCTCTGGGCAGTTCCTCCTCCCTGCTTGATTTTCCCCAATTTATGCCTTGTGGGCTTGTCCTACTGGTACCTCCAAACCTTCTGCTCCTCCGTTGGGGTAACAGAGGTTCACCATTGGGGGAGAACAAGCAGGGGTGTTTGTCCTTCAAGTAAGGACTCACCCGGGCTTTCCTTGTGCCCATGCTGGGGTCACTCCTTTGGTTGGTTCAAGCCTTGGGTGTTAAAATACCAACTCGTTATTGCTCTGTGAGGTTCCTCTTAGACATGTTCCTTGAAGACCTAGGTGACTCTTCAAATTCTCCTTAGGAGCGGTAGCTCCTCCTTTTCCGTCTGGTGGCAGCCAGCTCTGTCCCTCTGCAGGGTCATTTTGGATATGGCTCCATGCCTTAGAGGTTTGCCCCAGGCATCATCTCCCCTTGGTTCAGGGGGCTGAGCTGTCTCTCCTTTTTGTTAGGGGAATCTGAGGGACCATGCAGAGGTGCGAATCTCCCTCACTTTTGGGGTTTGTTTTGACAAGAGCAGGAGACACTCCCCCGTGTTTCCTTCCTCTATTAGCCTGGCAGTGAGGGCCTTTCAAATCAGATCCTGACTGGATCTGTATTTTTTATTATTGACTTTGATAACCAGGTGAGTGCACTGATCCCAGGGACCGTTTTCAGGCACGACTCGGGCCATAACACATCGCGCAGGGTGACAGTGGAGTACAAGGTAACAGTAATACACATGAAACAAATTTTGATACAAGCAACAATAGTAAGCACAATATACAGGTTTGATGCATAGGTCCATTTGAAAACAGTGAATACAAGGTTTCAGTATCGGACATGAGATTTGGTACAAAACAAATCGTAGGCACAGTGTACAGTGTGTGACTGCATCATCCAGTGAGCAAGTAATACACAGAATACTCAATAAAAAATATATATAGAATATGTACAGGCAAGGAAGTCAAATATTACTGTGAAAAATATAATATAACAGTTGTAGGCAGGGGAGTTGACTAGTGTAGGTAGGTGGGTAACCCGTGGGCTGGGGAGTTGACTAGTGTGGGTTGGTGTCAGACCCCAGGGAGCAGCGGCAGGATGAGTTTGCCAGGAACCAGACTTTAAGGCGGGACTTGAAACTGGAGTGTGTGTCAATGAAACAGAGTTCAGCCGGTAGTTTGTTCCACTGCAAAGGGGCAGCTGCAGACCAAGCTCTGCTATCCATGTTGGTGGATACCCTAGGAACAGCTGGTTCCATGTCATTTGCACGCAAAAAAATTCAGTGTGGTCAACACAGAGCTTGCAATACAGCATGATTAATTTCGCCGTATTGATTTATCAGCGCTACTGTATCTCAGCGCGATGACCCCGAATCTATACAGCAAGTCTCAGCAATATCCAATAACGATAAATCTTTTACACACTCCCTTTAGAATTCCTCTGTCAGCTCACATTTCTCTAGCTCTCCTACATCGCACCCCAACACAGGTCTTTGCTACTGTTGAATAAAAGACCGTAAATTGAAGCTATATGCCAGGTCTCCGCAATATCCAATTACGAGGAATTATTTACACACCTATTATTGCCTGCTCTGTCACTTGCTTTTCTTCGCAAATCATTTGCTGTTGTCGCTGCATAATTAATTGTATGCTAATTTTTTATAATAAAATAGTCTGTATATGGCACGGCAATCTTCGTACAGAAATCATGCCGCTGCATTTCATTCTGAGCACCAGAGGGCAGCCGCTCCTCAGTCACAAAGGATACCTGTACCGCAAGGAGAGAAAGTATGGGCAAAAGGAATATTGGAAATGCATCCAATATGATGCATTCAAGTGTACTGCAAGGTTGCACACAGAGAACGAGAAAATAATAAAATTCATTCAGGAACACAATCATGTGCCAAACCCTGCCGATGCAGCTGTTAGGCAAGTTGTGAATCAAATGAAAGAGAAGGCAGCAACGTCCCAAGAGACTACTCAACAGGTAGTCGCCAGTGCCACAAGTGGTATTAGCCACTCCATCAGTGTTAAGTTGCCTTCTTTTTTTAGTTTAAAAAAAACTGCCCAAAGGGCACGTCAGACTGCTTCAGTTGCTCCGACTCAACCAGCAGCACTCAGTGAATTAATAATATCACCTAAGTACTGTAAATCGGATCGGGGGGAAATGTTTATGCAGTATGACTCAGGACCGAATGATGCTGAACGTTTCATTATATTTGCCACAAAACAGAATTTGCAATACATGAAATGCTCACCTCACTGATATGCCGATGGAACATTTAAGGCCACCCCAATCTTATTTTCCCACTTGTACACAATACATGGTGTTCGATTTACAGCAGTAATCCCATCAGTGTTTGTTCTTATGGCAAACCGTATTTTACAGAGCTATTCCAGGGTTCTATGTCAAATAAAATTATTATGCACAGATTTAGCACCACAAAGCATCATGACAGGTTTTGAGCTTGCTGCTGCAAAGGCATTTGTGTCTGAATTTCCAAACGCTGTAATCAGAGGATGCTTTTTTCATCTCTGCCAGGCGGTCTGGCGCAAGGTTCAAGAGCATAGGTCACCTAGTTAAAAACTATACCCTTGACACAGACTACACTCTACAAATAAGGATGCTACCTGCTTTGGCCTATGTGCCACCTTCTGATATACAGGCATTCAAATATTTGAGAAATAGTGAGTTCTACATCACAAATGATGACCAACTGGCCCCGCTGATTGACTATTTTGAGGACACATGGATTGGGAGGCCAGTTGGTTGTCGTGGTCGTCGTAGACCACTATTTGCTATTGATTTCTGGAATTGCTATAACGCTGTGAGGGAAGGGTTGCCAAGAACAATAAACGCTGTTGAGGGATGGCACAGAGGGTTCAACAGCCTACTTGGTGCAAGTCATCCAACTATATGGAAATTAATTAAGACACTGAATGTTGAACAGAACAGCAATGAGCTAAAAGTTGAACAGTACCTTTCTGGAATGGACCCTCCAGCACCACGTAAAAAGTACAGAGATACATCCAAAAGAATAGCTGCTGTTGTTGCTACGTATGGGAACTCAGATTACACTGACTACTTAAGGGGCGTAGCACACAACCTTCAGCTACAAGTGTAACACTGTTCTGTATGCGCTGATGCTATTATGCAATTATCAAAGACATTGTTCTAACTTTATTTCAATAAAGATTAATGTTTTAAAATGTGATAACATTATGAGCTAATTAACTGAAGTAGTCTAAAGTAACACCTCCCACAACCAGGAGAAGATGGATTGTCCCACAACCCTGACCTATGAGCTATGAACTGCAATACCACTATGCACCAACACTCTGTAGTGAACTATGAACTGTTTTCGGGTGCGATTGAGGAGAGCTAACACTAGGAGCAGCACAGGAAGGTAAGGAAAAATATTTTCAACATAGCAAAGCACTGTTTTCGGATGACACATCGCGGCTAACGCTGGGCTGGTAATGCGCTTATTTGATGTGTACGCTTAAAAGCTTCATGCTTAATTGGTTACGACGAAATGTTTACGCGTTATTGTTTGCGCTGAAATGATGTGCTACCGGAACAGCTAGAGGGGGAGTACCATTAGAGCGGAGGTTGCGGAGGAGCGTTCTGGTTTTCAAAAGGGCAGTTATGGGGGATTCTGAAGCCGTGCGGATGACATTGTCTACCATGCAGCAGAGGGCTAGGTCAAAGCGACCTTGTAGCAGTAGCCATCCAAGAGTATTATAGAGGGTACAGTGGTGGGTGGAGAACAGGGCCAATAAAGCAAAGCGACAGGTGCTGTTGTAAGCAGCAGAGAGTTTAGCCATGGCAGTAGCTGAGGTCCTGGCATAAACAGGGGAGCAATAGTCAAGAATAGGGAGAAGACTACCCTGGACAATGGCTAGTCTGGCTTCAGGGTTAAGGTATTGCCTGAATCTACAGGCGGCATCTACCTTTTGATGGAACCTTCTGACAAGGGAATCTGCTTGTTCAGTGAAGGTGAGGGAGGGGTCGAGCAGTACTCCTAAGTATTTGAAGGTGTTGACATCCTCCACGGCTGGGCTGTCTGGGGTGAGAATGCGTAAGGGGGCATGGTTTTTAGTTTTGGCCAGAAATGGCTTAGATCCGAACAGCATGGATTTAGTTTTTTTGGCATTTACTAAGAAGAGTTGTTTTGAGAACCAGCTGTGGGCTGCAGCATAGTTGTGTGAGAGAACTGAGGAGACTGCGGCCGTGGATTTGTCACTGTGGAAGAGGACAAGGTCATCAGCATACAGGAGAGAGTGACAGTTGAAGCAGTCGAAGGGAAGTGCATTAACAAATAAGGAGAAAAGGAGGGGACCCAGGATTGAGTCTTGAGGGACCCCCACAGAGACAAGTAGAGTGGGGGAGCAGGTTTGACCAATACACATGAATTGTGAGCGATCGGTAAGGTAGTTAGTGAACCAGCTTGTGACTTTCTGAGAACAACCAAGGAGGCTAAGCTTTGAGGTAAGAAGAGCATGGTTAACCATGTCAAAAGCCTTTGAGAGGTCGATGAAGACAGCCCTGGTAGCTTTACCATTATCCATGTTAGAGAGGATGTGGTCGGTCAGAAGGGCGAGGGTAATGGCAATGGAATGATTCTTGCAAAAGCCATGCTGTTGGTTGCATAGGAGGGTGTATTTGCCTATGTACTCAGTGAGCTGATTGTGGACTGCTCTCGAGTAGTTTACTGAGATGAGGGAGGATGGCTATCGGACAGTAATTGTCAGAGGATTTGGGGTCACCAGATTTAGGAATGGAGATAACCTTAGCTATCTTCCATGGGTCAGGCATGGAGGAGGTGGAAAGGGCAAGGTTAAAGACAAAGGTGAGTGGCCTGGCAATCGTTGGAGAGATCAGCTTAAGGAAGACTGGAGACAGCCCATCAGATCCGTAGGAGCCGTGGTTAGGTAAACTTTTGAGTAGCTACACTGTGTCGTGTATAGAGAGGGCTTTAAAATAGAATGGGGGTATTTGCGGGTGAGTGGCAGAGCTGGAGGAGGATGGCAGGGTATCAGGTATTAGGGCTGAGCTTTGAGGTTGGGCAGTTGGCAGCTTATTTAGGTACATGGATAAGTTGGTGAACTTACAGTTGAAGACACTGGCCACATCATGAGGGTTGGTCAGCAGCCCATCCTGGGAGTTGAGATGTGGTACAGCATAGCTGGGGTGGGGGTTTCGGAAGGAGCTGACTGAGTCCCAGAATTTTCTAGGGTCTCCAAGGTTGGCCTTTTGTAGACTGCAGAAGTGGGTCTGTTTCAAAAATTTGGCCTGTTGTTTACATTTGTTCCTCATGCGCCTGTAAGAATCCCAGAGGGCAGGAGAGGGAGTTGCTTTGAAAGTAGACCAGGCGCAGTCTCTGGCCTTCATAAGGGTTAGGAGTTCTTTAGAGACCCAGCGCGAGCACCCGCCTCTGACTTGTCTGGTGGTGACAGGGAAAAAAGTGGTCCTGGAGTGTTAGTAGAGTCCGGGTAAATGTGGAAACTGCCGTGGCTGCATTTGAAAGGGAAAAAGCATGGATCAGTCCAAGGACTGGGCCTCCTCGAGGAGATCTGTGGAGAATGAGCAGCTGAAATTTCTGAGAGATAGGTATTTGGGATGGGGGCGCTTTAGTTTGGAAGACCAGAGGAGATAGGTCAGTAAGTGATCGCTTATAGAGTCAGCCATGGTGCCAGCGTGTAATGCTCGGTCCTCCCTGTTTATGAGGATCCAGTCTAGTAGAGTCTGGGTGGCTAAGAGTGGATTAAGTCTGGTGGGAAGAGTGATCGCCTGCACCAGGTTGTGCTGCTTTAACAGGGGATACATAGTCAGGCTGGTGGCAGCTCAGCCAGTTTAGATTAAAGTCGCCAAGAAGGATAGATTCACTATGGGGAGTTAGAAAGCTCAGGCCTTGGAGGAGGCTGGTGAATCCAATGGTTCCAGTCATGGGAGGCTGTAGCAGCAGCCAATATAGAGTTTCTTGCAGGATCCCAGGGTCAATTTGGAGAGTAGCCATTCACTAGGTGAGGAAGGGTCAGAGAGTAGGACAATGCTAGCTGAGAGCGGCTCCCTTAGGAGCAGGGCCACACTGCCACCTTTATTCCTGCCTGGCCTGTCGAGGCGTAGGTAGGAGTAGCCAGGTATTTTTAAGGTGTTTTTGGTGTGGTGTGGCTTTAGCCATGTTTCAGTGAGGCCCAGAATATGGGGCTTGTGTAGCTCAATCCAAGCCTCAAGGTCAGTGAATTTAGATGGAAGGCTGCAAACATTGATATGTGCGATTTTAAGACTAGGGGCGTTTGTCCAGATGTTGGAGGAGGGGGTGATATGGGAGTTTGTTGGGCTGTTCCCAGCTGGCCTCCTTGGGGTTGCTTCTTGACACAAGGATCTCTCCTTGCTCCTCTTCGGTGGGCTTAAGGAACAAAATGGCTGAAGAAAGCGGCCTTTTCCAGAGTCTGGTTAGTTCTCTGGGCCTCTCAAGAAGTGGTGCATTGTCTCCTTCTCCTCTCTTTCTTGTTGTCTTCCTTTCCCTCCCTTTCTCTATCCCTCTTGGCCTGCTCAGAGGTTTGGGGCCCCCTGACCCAGACCCCTAGGTTACCTTTTCTGTCCTCTCAGTCGGCTTTCTTCTGTTTATATCCTTTCCTTTTCCTGTCTCTCGGACTCCCTTGCCCTGCCCTCCTCTTTTTCTCTTTACTAATGTAGCTCGCCAGTGTGCAGAACTCGGATGAAGGAGGAGTCGGCGTCGGTTACTAGCCAACCCGCGAGTATCATGCAGTGCGTTGGACTCGAGGGCAGTGCTGCCCATTGCACCAACTCCTCCACTTACAAAAAATAAATAATGCTCCCATGGGGTCCTGCTCCTCTGGCTAGAACCCACCAGTGATGAATGGTGAAGATACACAGGAAGATCAAGAATTACTGTAGGTACGTAAATATTTCTTGATGGTCAGTTTCCAATGCAAAGCCAGTGTCATTCACAACCCTTATGTCACGGCCTCCAAAAGGTAAAATCGGAAACAAAACTGGGACATCAGAACATGACAGATTTAGCATTTACACAACAGCTAGATTAAAACAATAATAGTGGTAAAAAGATATTCAGATCATATTTCAAAAGACAATAAATTACAATTCATTTTACAAACATGCTGAGAGTACTGGTCATGGCTCAGATGACAGGGGACAAATCAACAAAACAAAAAATAAAAAGCTGCATAGACCAGAAATAAAAAAATTACACACCCCACAGATTCAATCTGTCATGTTGATCATGCAGTTCAAATGAATGTTGATTACCCAGCTGCCTCCCTCATGATCCCTATGTACGACTGGGGTGACTCTCCCAAATTCTACATAGGGGTTGTGAATCACTTATAAATCAAAACAGCATACTATACTATGTTTACAGATGGCTATTTGGGTCGTGTGATGATCCATTTATTGGCACAGTTCGAAAAAGGAGAATAGAGGAGTTTAATAATTGGCTAAGGAACTGGTGCAAGGTGGAAGGGTTCAATTGTATTGGAGGTTGGTGTGACAGGTGGTCAAACAGTGGGTTATATTCGGTGGATAGGCTGCACCTTAATTATGAGGGTTTGAAAGTACTCGGGGATAAGCTGTGGGAATAAACAGAAAAAGATCTGAGTTTAAACTGCTGGGAGGGTAGAGGTGGACCAGAGGGCACAGATGCCTCAAGACATGGAGGTCTGTGGACCTCTCCCCTGCAGAGGAAGTAGCAATCAGGAAGGAGGGAGTAGGGGCAAAGGAGTGCATTTCTGGACAGGGGGTGTGGGTAATATATTGAATGGGCAGTTCAAGAAAGAGACAGGAACTAGGCAGAGAGGTGCAGAGTCAATGTGGAGGGTGGCGGCACTCAGTGCCTGCAGTCTTGGTAACAAGATGGCAGACTTGCAGGCCCTTTTAGTAGAGGGATGGTAGGTGTGGCAGTAGTTACGAGACCTTGGCCTGGCATACCATGACTGGGTTCTCTCGATCCCAGGTACAAGCTTTATAGAAGGACAGAGTGTTAGGCAAGGAGGGGGGACAGCAGCAGCATACATCCAGGAGGGAGTAATGCCTGCACTAGGGAGGAGAATGATCAGGGAAAAGTGGAATCGCTATGGATCCAGCTCCAGACCAGCAGGGGAAGCAAGGTAAGGTTTGGGTGGTCTACAGACTGCCCAACCAGCAGGAAGAAAGAGACAATAAATTATGTAAGGAGTTGCTGGAAGCAGCAGGTAAAGGTGAGGTGGTAGTAGTGGAGGATTTTAGTCTAAGGTGGACTGGGGTATGCCAGCCACATCCTGTGCCATGAGCCAAGTGATCCTGGATGTGATACAGGAAGGGTTCATGGCCCAGGGGGTTACAGAGCCCACCAGCTCACAAATGGGGAGCACATGCAGGAGATAATGGTCAAGGAACCCCATGAGAGGTAGCGACTACAGCTCAGTGTGTTTCAGTTTGGATATGGTAAGGGAAAGCTTCTCCACCAAGACCAAAACCCTGGACTTCAGGAGAGCACATTTCCAGAAAAGGTGGCAGGTACTAAGGAAGCAGCTAAAGGGCATCAAAGCAGACATGGGAGGTGGAGAGAGAGAATGGGCCATCATCAGGGATGCAATATTAGCAGCCACAGCGGAGTGAGTTAAGTTCAGAAGGAAGAAACTGGTGGCTAAATCACCCATCTGGTTCAACTGTAAGGTTGCCAAGGTGGCGACAGACAAGAGAACGGCCTACAAGAGATACAGAAGGACTGGAAGGGAAGTGGATAAGGAGGAATACTTGAGGCTAGCTAAAGTGGTGGGAAAGGTGGTGCAGCAAGCAAAGTCACAGAAGGAACTGCAAATAGCAGAAGGAATTAAGATGAAGGAAAAAGCCTTCTAAGTGAGAAGAGGGACAGGAAGGACAGGATAGTTAAGGTGAAGAAAGGGGATGGATGGGTGGAGGATAAAGTGAGCAAGGCAGAGGCACTCAATGAGTACTTCTGTTCTGTCTTTACTAGGGGGAAAAAGATGGGCTGGTACCACCAGGCAGGGAAGGAGCAAGGACGGGAGGTACAAGAGACATAGTAAAAGAGGTGGGTAGAGTGAGGGAGGGTCTACTTGCACTGAAGGCAGACAAGTCCCTAGAACCAGATGACATACACCCAAGGGTACTGAAAGAGCTAGCTGATGAGGTTGCAGGGCTGCTGGCAGACCTCTTCAATTGGTCCCTGGAGTCAAGAGTGGTGTTGCAGGACTGGAGAACAACACATGTAGTGCTTCTCCACAGGAGCGGTCCCTGTGATGATTTGGGGGAACTACAGGCCAGTCAGTTTGACATTGATCGTGTGCAAACTCTTGAAGACTATTGTACTCAACAAAAGACTGATAAGGTACATAGAGGAGAATGATCTTCAGGATGAGTGGCAGCATGGATTTGTGGGAGGAAGATCCTGCCAGAGGAATCTGATTGACTTTTTTGACTGGATCACCAGGGCAGTGGATGGGGCTAAGCGGTAGACGTAATTTACCTGGACATCAGCAAGGCCTTCGATTCTGTGATGCATAGGAGGCTAATCAGTGAACTGAAGAATCTTGGGGTCGGGGAGAAAATGACACAGTAGGTAGAAAGCTGCGTAAGTGACATAACCCAGAAGGTGGTGGTGGGAGGTGAGTTGTCCATTGCCAAGGAAGTTACCAGTGGGGTCCTGCAGGGATTGGTGCTGGGTCCAGTGTTGTTCAATATGTTCAAAGACAACATTGGGGAAGGCATTAAGGGCGAGACATGCCTGTTTGCAGATGACACCAAACTCTGCTGAAGGGTGGACACATTTGAAGGGATATAGGACCTATGGGAAGACCTTAGGAAACTTAAGAGATGATCGCAGATCTGGCAACTTGTCTTCAGTGCCAAGAAATGCAAAGCGATGCACATTGGGCAAGAAATCCTAGGACTGAGTATTGCCTGGTGGGGTCTGGATAGCAGCAATACAGGAAGAAAGAGCTATGGGATTGGTGATTACCAGTGACCTGAAATACCCTATGCAGTGCAAAAAGGCAGCAGCAAAGGCAAACAGAATGTTGGGGTGTATAACCAGGAGATTCAGCAGTAGGTAGAGCAAGGTCATAATGCCCTTGTACAGGTCATTGGTGAGACTGCATTTAGAAAATGGGGTAAGGTTCTGGAGCCCATATCATAAGAAGGACACTGGCTTGTTTGAGGGGGTACAAAGGAGGGAAACCAAGATGATCAGGGGACAGCAAGGGAAATCTTACTAAGAGAGGGTAGAAGTCCTGAGATGGTACTCCCTGGAGGAGAGATGTGATATGATAGAGACCTTTAAATACCTGAAGGAAATAAATAGAGTGAATAGAGAAGGTCTCTTCAGGCTATGTGACAACAGAACCATGAGGGGGCACAGTTTGAAGCTGGTAGTGGGGGAGGTGGGGAGATTTTAGGAGGAATGTTAGGAAGCATTTCTACATGGAAGGTGGTGATACATGAAATGCATTGCCAGAGCAAGTGGTCCCTGAGGGGCCAGGTGGACAGGTTTAAGAGGGACCTGGGGTAGGCATAAAGGGAACCAAATGGACTGGGGAAGTAATGGAGGAGAGTGACAGGGTGGGGGGTGAAGGGTCAATGGCATAGGCCAGGGATACTGCATTTCTAACATGGAGACTCAACAGACCAGCTTGGCCTTCTTCTGCTGGCCTTTTCATATGTTCATATAATGTAAGGATAACATTCATGTGAATAAGAATCAGACATCAGGGCAGTGAAACCCGTAAGTCAGTGCTCATATAGAAAACAGCTTCTTTATGCCTTTTAGAAAAATGCATTTATACGAGGGGGCACATCAACAACCTCTTGCTGATTGGTCATACTGCAAGCTTTACTGCACAACTTTGTAGGACGTAGCGATGTGAACTTTTCCTAAACTAGGTTTTTTAATGCACCATAATTTGTCACATCCTGATTACGATGTGTTTATACAAGCAATGAACCAGCAACAGGTAATCTGCAGTAGCAAGTTAAAAATTAAAAGGCATTCTCACCCCCCTCCAAAAAAAATAAATCAAAAGAACATTCAGGCATCCTAGTGTTTGCCATTCAGTGATATTAAAAATAAAATAAAATTAACCAGAGAATCGACATTTCTACTGACCCAGAACTAGGTTGGCTTGACAGCAAAACACACAATTACCGCCTGGTAACTCATTGCTTTGGCTTAGGAGACACAGAGAGAGGGAATGAACACTAGTCTGTTGGCTGTTGCTGCCACCAGATTGTTATGATTACTTGGAAGAACTGTTCCCTGAAAGATCAAAAGCAAATGTTCTATATTTTTTTCTTCTGCTAAAAATCATGATTCCCTGAAATATTATTGACACGTGTCTCTGGTAGCCAAACTGACTGTCTACTGTCATTATTTTATCTAGGGCAGTATCAGATGACTCAAAACTGTTTGTGTGTGTGGTGGTGGTGGTGGAGGGATCAAACGTGTTTCGTCTCCAATTCAGTGTTCTGCATGAACTTTTGCAGCAAGCTGTTGTTGTAGCAGATAGACGCTCATCCAAAGCTCTTATGGCTGTCTGGTACTTTCCCTCATTTCACCACCAGCACTTTTAAATAGCTGTAATCTGCATTCTGTTCCATCGTGTCCATCAGATCAGCCCACTGACATGATAATGTACATATGAATGCAAACTGAGAAGAGGGAACCCAGGTTGCAAGATTTGTGACAGAGTATATACATAAACATGTGTGAATGACACATTTTGTATATGAAAAATTATTTCTAGTTATGTTTTTTTCAACTTTGGTTTAATATATTGTTCTCAATTGGTGTTTCTTCAGTTATGCTTTGATCTTTGCACACCTTTATACTGAATCCCATGTCAAACTGGTTTGAATCCCACTCCTCCTCCCTCTAGTTTCTGGCTCATATCAGCTACTAAGCACTCCATGTCTCCAATGCCTCTGTCATCAGCTTTTTATGATCAATTGTGTATTTCGTGGTAGTCGCACCTAGCAATCAATGTCTGAAAGCGCCACTATCCCCTCCCCACCTCTCCCATATCATCCTCTCCCACTGGAACCTAGTAACCCTAATTAACCTTTTAGTTCATTTGCCCCTTTACAACAGAAATGGATTTTAGGAACTTGCCCTTCCTCCCCAACAAGCCAGCTGAAGGTAACATGGACAGCCAGCCTATATATATTATTGTTAAAATTTCAAACAAGCCCCTCGAGGAAGGCTAAGAGCTGAAGCGCTGGGGCTAGCATTCGTGTTGTAATTCCACAGTTTTTTGTATGTAAAACTAGTAAACTGCTGTTTAAGTTGTGTGTGTAATAAACACAGTAGTTATCACTTTAAACCACCTTTTTTCATCTCCTCGGATGATGATATTGAGTGGCGTCTAAAACTTGTTTGAAATTTTCATGTTGTTTGGGGTTGGCGGCCCACTAACATACACACCACGCCCGCTTGCTGAGCGCAGTAGAGGTGTATTTTCATGGACCTATATATATTAATGCCCTGCCTTCCTCTCTTGCTGTATGTTTGTTGTCTTCCTACATTTAACTGGGCACAGAGTGAACACCTTTATAGCCTATAAGGCTGTGCATATAACCCCACTTCCAGTTGTGAAGGGCTGAAACCCTGGAATATAGTATGGTAGCTCCTAATATTCAAAGAAGAGCTCTGCTTTTTTCTTATCCTAAATATGGGACTAGAACGCAATACAAAGCAGTGGAGATGTGTTTCCAACAGTCTCTTGATGGCGACCCTCATAGCAAGTGGTGTTTCTCCAAATATGTTCAATTTCTTTTACGTGTTTCCCTCAGTTATTGCATGGTATTGGGAAGCAGGTAAAATGCAGAGTACTCCTTTTAAATTACTTGTTACTGTCTCCTTTTCAGTGGCTGTGTTCCTACCCTGTGAGTTAGGTTTATTTATTTTCAGCACTACACTGGTGTAATGGGCAATGGGTCCAGTCCAAAGTAGGCTTCTGTATAGCCTCACGGAGAGACTGCAGATGTTTGGGGGGCGGGGGGTGCAGCAAAAATGACATTGAGACTGACCGTGCATAGAAAATTCTCTTCCTGCATCACCTGGTACTGTGTGTTATATAGCATAAAAATGTAATGCAAAATCACACATACCTCCAGAATGCACAGCATCATGGGATGTATATGCAAATCACCATGAACATTTAGGCTGGTTTAGCTTTGAGTAGGAATGCATGGTACCTAAGGGCCTCTTACACAATCTGTAAAGGGTGCAAACAGAAGACACAGGCACGTGATTCATCCTACACAGGACTCATCAGTATGCATCATCTGTATAACACCCAAGGGGAAATGAACAAACCCTAAGTTGGTCTTACAAGTTTGGAGTACTGAGGTTGTCTTTTGGCTTGCTTTCTTATTTTGAGCCCACCATAACCCCAACTCATAAGACCAACTTAGGGCTGGTTCTTTTCTCCTGTGGTGTGATACAGATGAGACACACTGATCCACCAGCCTAAACTGCAATGGTGATTTGCATATGCATCCCATGATGCTTTGCATTATGGGGATATGTGTGATTTTGTATTTCTTTGAAACTTGGCTTTGTAGCCAATGCCCTTTTGGGTAACCCTTACCTCGTTGCTTTTGCACTATAGTTTTTTTACTTTTAGCTATAAAAATGTAATGTTTCCTAAAGAAACAAACAACATTCTTAAAAACACTTGACTGCACAGACTTCATTCTTACTTCCTATGAAAAAGAACTGTGATAGCAAGTCCCTCAGTCTAAATGATGCTCATGTAACTGAACAGAAATTACACCCTTTTTGCAGATCTTTAGTGACATATTTTCAGACTTTTTATATATTTATTTTCCTGATGATGCTTGGGGAGGTACTCCATTTTCTCCAGCTTACCCCTTGCAGGTTCACCTCTGGGCTCATGCAGACTCTGAGGACTTACCAGGGAGAATCTGGGAGACTGTAGCTTGTCCCCCATGGTGGGGATCCTCCCGAGTCCAAGGGGTAGGATCGAGATGTTAATCTAGTCCCTCTGGCATCCCCCAGACTGAACTAGAGGTGGCACCTAGAAGGATCCTCAGCATCACTGTGTGACTGCGTCAGTCATTTTCTTCCTTAGGTTGCCCTAGGAGATGTGGACATGCAATGGCATGAGTGGGAGTGCATGCAGTGCTGCACATGTCCTGCAGACGTCTGCCGCAGTCTCCTCTCTGACCACGTGGTCCCCGTTGTGGCACTGCACTCCCAGCCTCCACTGGGAGTCACACTTACATACAAACATGGAAATAAGCTGGCAGAATAAGGCCATTTGGTCTATCTAGTCTGCTCATATTGCAGAGTCAACAACTTAAGCTATTTATCCTGCCCCTCCTCCCCAATCCTCCCATCCTTTCCATCCACTCCTCCCAAGACCCTTGCTTTCCCCTTAAGTCTATACCAAACTCTCTTGAAGCTACTCGCTGTGCTCAATGAGACCACATCTTCCAGCAGTGCATTCCAACTGGCCACCACCCTCTCCAAGAAGTAATGCTTACTAGCCTCCCTCCTACCCCCCCCAACTTAAGACTGTGCCCCCTTATGTTCTGGTTGCCACTTAGCTTAAAGAGACCCTCCTCATCCACCCTATTTATCCCTTTCAAGTATTTGAAGGTCTCAATCATGTCCCCTCTCTCTCCCCCTCTCTTCCAGGGAGTACATGTTCAGGGTCCCCAACCTCTGCTCGTATGTTTTACCCCGCTGGCCCATGATCATCTTCATTGCCCTCCTCTAGACCATCTCCAGCAGGTTAATTCCGTTTTTAAGGTGTGGGTACCAGTACTGTATTCCATACTCCAGACGTGTCCTCACCAGTGACCTGTACAAGGGCAGTATAACCACCTCTTGCCTACTGCTGATACCCCCTGGCTATGCAGCCCAACATTTTATTTGCTCTTACGGCTGCTTTCTTGCACAGTGTGGAGAGCTTCAGGTCACTAGTGGTCATCCTTATATGTTGCAGATACCTGGACCCCTCCCAGGTCATTCTCCATCCTGGGATTCTTGGCTCCAATGTGCATAACTTTGCATTTCTTTGCATAGAAGCCAAGCTGCCAAAACCCAGACTACCTCTCAAGTTTTTCCAGATACTCCTTTAGGTCTTTTAGGTTTATAGAACACACCCCACCTACATCTGCAGCCATATGAAATTGCTTAACTCATCATATATGCTGAGATCCAAAAACAAAGCCATCCTCCATGTACCATACCAAGAACCAGGTCCACTGGATCTAAAACCTTTCCTACAGCTGCATCAACCAATTGTAACACCCTATGACTAGTATTAAAAAACATCAACCATATGTGCTTTTAGGAGTACCATGTTTAACTATATCAGTATGTCCTTCAGCTACTCCAGCACCCCTACTGGCACCTGTTACCTAGCAGCCATTCTCTCTTCCATTACCAGACAAGCTATGTCAGCTAAGCTCTGTAAACATGTACTGTGCATATCTGAATATACTGCATTATATTTTATTAGCAGTACTACTGCATTATATTTTCTTCATTTATTTATTTAAAGTTTGGTGATCAGAAGAAGCACACTGAGCTGAGGCTCATTTCCAGGTGCAACCCGGGGAAAGGGGAGTAGCACATTAATTAAGCAAATCAGGAGGAGAAACAATGTACAGTTTCACAAATATATTTGTAACATGGCAATTAATCTTACAAAAAATAACAGAAACCCATTGGTACAAATGCACCATGTGACCTAAAATCAGCAGGAATTAATTCCCAAGTAATGCCCGCTCGGGTAGTACTGCTGAAATCCTGGAACGCATGTGGAGCACATAATAGCGCTCGTTCCCGTAATACCCATTAAGTCCACATTAACTTCGCCATCATAGACTAAATGAACAGAGTACCTATTCTTTCCCACCTACCCGCTTGAATTTGTACTTTCCCCATGCTAAATCCATCTTTCAGAGAAAAAAGAAAACCGAGTAGCAAACAAGACAAAAAACAGATTCATGTGGCACTCTGCACAGTGAAGCGAAGTGCCATATTGCAGAAAAATAGCGTGGCCGAGTGTGATACTTTAAAACTCAGTACCTGTTCTTTCCCACCCACCCAGCCAGTCGAATTTGTACTTTCTCCCCCAAACATTCATTTTTTAAGCAATCAGATAAGCTCCATTCAATGCTTGAGTGGTAAAAAGCAGTTTTGTAACTTACTTCCGTGTCTGAATTTTGCACTGTTGCGCTTCTGGCTACTAGAAATGTTGCTTAATGCACAATGTTAGCAGTTGTCTTATGTAAGAAGCAGAACAGCAACAATGTTGTCATAGATATCATGTTACAAATATTGGCAGTGTCTATATGCAAATTATCTGAGATTTCAATCCCAGAAATCATTGCAGTCTGTTCAAAGTTGCTGTACACGGTATTAGCAAGTAGCATCAAGAGAGTTAAATAAATAGCTGCAAAATTTTGACAAGTGCTGTAAACATTTTAGAAACATAGAAAACAATTGATGCAAGTTTTGTTTTATTGCTAAAGTGTTAATCACAATATTAATAGACATGGTTTCAGTGAAAGCCACGTGTTGTTATCAAAGTGTAGTCTCCATAAATACACTATAATTAACCTAAACTGCATCAAATTTTACTTCCGGGTGATGTTTTGATTATATAAATAATATTTTTAACCACATTTGCCATGTTACAAGCGCATTAAGCTCCTCGAGGCTTCTACTAGGGAATTAATGCATAGTTGGCTGGTTGGGGCACTCAGCCTTCGGCCTCGTACTCCACCCCCCCAAAAAAAAAAACATGCATTAATTCCTTAGTAGAAGTCTTCTTTCTGTAGGCTTAATGCTTACATAGATACAAAGTATATACAAGGAAGCATTCTATACTAGTAGAATAAAAAACAGGATGGAGGTGATACAATGTGCAAGGTAGCACAAGGTATTACCGTGTCTAACACTTGACAAGCTAATGTTATAATGGTTAACAAGGATACATTGTGGGCTTCAGCTGAGAGAAACTGATTTGAATCTGTAACAGGAGGAGAGGGGGCAAGACAGGGGAATTAGAAAGCGAGAGGAGGGGGGATGGGAGAGGAAGGAGGTAAAGGAGGGGAGGGGGAGAGGAAGGAGACAAAAGTAGGGAAATGTGATTTTAGCATTTCAAACCCTAACACCCCTCCCCCATCCCTGAGACAAATGAGGGGTGGAGTCTTCTTTGCCATTGTCAATGCTAACGCTCACCCCACTGCAGTGACAGAAAACCTGAGATGTGATGGAGACAAGTGTGTAAGTTGCATGAGTGTATAGAATGGGGTGAGCATTAGGTTTAACAATGGCAAGGAAGACTCCCCCCTCATTTGCATCAGGGGTGGGGCACGGGTGTTAAGAGTTTGAAATGCTAACATCACATTTCCCTACTTTTGTCAGTTTAATTTGAACCCTAACTCACATTAATGCAGTTTTTTGCAACTAATGTTCTTACTTTTTGAGATAGCATAATCGTACCCTTATTTGCCTCTGGAAGCGTAGGGCCTGCTCCCATCCATCCATTATTTTTGAGATACTGTCATTGAATCCATACTTGACTGTGGGAGTGCACGGCCCTCTGAGCCCCGCACTACCATCCCTCCACAGATGCATATATGTATGTTGCTGTGAAAACGCACATGCCTTACGCTTCCACTTCTAGGACAACAGCAACAAAATTGTCAACATAGCCTTATTACCCCATCTCATGTGCCCGGTATTGACAATACTGAAATGCCCACCACAACATGATTCTGTACCACCACTATGTCATTCCATGCCACAGGTGCGAAAACACAGTTTGGGCAGGATTTGAAAAATGACACTGGGAACAAAATATTTGAAATCACTGAAGTTGCGAGCGAGCATATCAAAATGGCAATGAATACGCATAACTTTGTCATTTGTACATATCTGTCCCTAAATTTTCAACATACCCTTTTTATGACCCCAGCTCATGAACAAGGGTGGTGAAAATGTTCAAATCCTGCCTAAAAGGTGATTTCACCAAGTGACCATGGAATTGCCTTTCTGGCCCGAGTTGCGTAATTCCAAGGCCACTGCTCATGAAGAGGGTCTCAAAAAGGCCATGTTGAAAATTTGGTTTAAAAATATGCAGAAAATGGCAAGAGTTATGCATCAAAGTTGAAAACCCCATTGAAATACATTGAACCGCACTTACTTTGCTTATTCATATAGCAGTCAGCAGTTCCAGCAGCAAGATGTGTCTTTGATTTGAGAGTGGATCTTCACCCTGGGACCTGTTCAGGAACGTGAGTGTTTGTGTGTGGGGGGTGCTCAGTGGGAGGTCAGGGTGGGAGGGCGGATCAGCGAGGTTTATAAAAAAAAGACATTGAGGGACCTTTTTCTTTATTACAGACAGGATGGTAATCAGAGAGTGGGGGGTGCCACTAGACACCAGGAAAAGAAGAAATGTGAATGGGGATTGCAATCAGAGGGTAGGGGTGGTGGGGGGGATGCCACTAGAAACCAGGGAAAAATTCAGTAGTTACGGGGACACCAACTGGAGGGTGCCACTAGACACCAGGGATGTATTTAATAACTATGGGAACATTGATCGGAAGGTGAGGGGTGCCACTAGACACTGAAGAAAACTCAATTATTACAGGAACAGCAATTGTAGGGTGGGAGGGTGCCTCCAGACACCAGATAAATATTTAATAACTACAGGGATGGTGATCAGAAGAGGTGTGGGGGGTGCCACTAGACACCAGGGAAATATAAAATTAATTATGGCGACAGTGATCGGAGGGTGGGTGCCACTAGACACCAGGGAAAAATTAAGTTATCATAGAAACGGCGATCAGAGGGTGGGGGGTGCCACTAGACATCAGTGTAATATTAGACAGTACAGGTATGGGGACTGCAGGGTTGGGGGCACCACCAGACACCAGGAAAACGTAAAATAATTAAAGAAAACCATGTTGGGCTCATTTCTCCACCAGTTAAGTGCAGAATCCACCTAACGGAGTCCCAGTGAGTAAGATACATGTGTAAGTCTCTCTGCAGGATGTCATTTTTGTGGGTTTTGAAAATTTGGGGGGGAGGGGGGACAGGCAACAAAATGGTGGCAAACACAAAAGGATTCTTCCCTCATGAAGAAAGGTTGGTCCCATACGAAAAAAGGATTCCTTTTTTGTTTCATACATTCTGAAGTGCTCACTGAGCATGCTCAAACTGAAATTTCAAAATTAAATAACTTTGTTACAGATTAATATTTTTTCACCAAACCAGCAAAAGGCACACCTGTGGACAAGCCCCTTTCAACCCTGAAAGTTTCAGACCAAAATTCCAAACCATCTGGGCACTAGGCAAGTTCAAAAAAACAGCAACCACCACCCCCCCCCCGAAAATTCACTTTTTACAGTATCCTGAACCCAGAATCTGCACATCTGACCTCAAATGAAGCTTGGCACATCCAGAGACCAACCCCACAATACTGTACTTACAAAGTTTTTTCATGCAAATCTATTGAACAGTTACACAGTTATTAAAGTGCAACAAATTGGGGTTTAACATTAAACACACAACTCAACCCAAACTTTAGTGGTGCGACTACACCACTAATATATATATATACACATATATATATATATATATATATATATATATTTTTTTCATTGCAAAAAACCTCTGTTAATGCATCAGTTAGGGTAAATGAATGTCACAAAAGTAGGGAAATGTGGTGTTACAGTTTCCAAGACTAACTCTACGCTACCTCTCAGCAGCAAAAGGAAACAAATATTAGGGTCTTGCCTCTCTGGAGTCTTGGTGAATCAGTGGTGGGGTCTTCCTTGGCACTGTCAACCCTAATGCTCACTCCATTCCATGAGCAAACAATGTCAGACATGATCTCCTCTCTTCAAAAGAAAGCTATGACAAATTGTGTTGGCAGCCTGTAGCGAGACATAGAGTGTTCCTTTACCTTTGAAGAGTATATCGCTGTGAGGCAGTGGCTTTTAGCTGTACCTTGTGCTTCTGATTGGAGGTTATGGTCTGGGGAGGGGGGAGCATTAAGGTTGACAACTCCAAGGAAGACCCAACCTCTGATTCGCCAAGACTCTGATTACCCAAAACTCTAATTTTTTTTTCCTTTTGCTGCTAGTGGTTGGGGGTGGGGAGTTAGGGTTGGAAACCCTAACAACACATTTACTTACTTTTGTGGTGTTCATGTACCCTAACTGGTATTTGACAAAGTTTTTTGCAAAGAATTTCCTTTGTTTTTGAGATAGTGAATTCATATCCTGATTCATGCAGGCAGATGTCACTGTGCTAAGGGAAGACTCCATCTGCCAACTGAAGTGCTGGGCTCTTGGGGACCCTGCACTTCTTTGCAGCGACGGATGTGAAGAATTTATGGGGCTGTCTGGTTAGCTGCTGTGGAAATGCATGGCTCTGTTGTCCCTGTGCTTCCATGTGGCTGCAGATACAGATGTACAGGGCAAAGAGTGCATCTGTCAGCTAGTGCACAGGGCTGTAACTTGGTAATAAATTACTTTCTCAGATTCTTGGTGGAACTGCACACTAGGAAGAGACAACAGACAAGTACTACTCATGTAATAAGTGGAATTTATTACAGATCAATAATATAGGCTTACTGCCAACAGTGTAATCACTGGGAGAACTACCAGTTTTCCTTACCTAGGTAACACAGTGTCTCTACTCAGAGAAGTTACATGCTACAAAGGGTCTTATACCCCGATAATAACTATGGCAATGACTAAAGAAGGTACATAAAAAGTGTATAATTCACCAAAAAACAGGTGATCTGAATAACTATCCTAACTAACATGAGAAGTTGCTTAGCTTGCATAGATAAATGTAATACAATAGGGCTTCTATAAGTCCCAAGGTCAGTTGCAATTACAGTGATGCACAAGCACTTAAGATGGCACTGGTGC
This sequence comes from Neoceratodus forsteri, assembly GCA_016271365.2. NCBI lineage: Eukaryota > Metazoa > Chordata > Ceratodontiformes > Ceratodontidae > Neoceratodus > Neoceratodus forsteri. Next base: position 652,779,225 of record CM057455.1, on the reverse strand, counting down.
CTTACTTACAAGAATACAGTAAAAATAGAGTGAAAAGCATCTCTCATAGCTAAAATATATCAGTAAAACATAATATGCACTCACAGAACACAGATCCTGAAACTTATGCTCATATGATAAGTGTCTTCGCCCTAAGGTTAGTACATATATTTACACAGGTTGCTGCTCACGAGGTGGGGGTATAATCAGGGGTACTGGACCATGGATAATATGATCCTCTGCTACTCACATCTGGTGAGATGCAGGGCCCTATGCCAAGAGGACAGTGTTTTCACTATATGATATCCGGGCCTGTGTGGACAACCTTGCACCTTTCATTTCCTGGTTGAGGGGTGTCACATAATAGTGCACCCCCACCTCATCCAGCTGGGTTACTGAGACTACCCCTGAACTCAGTGGTACAGGATCACAAAGCAAACCTGCTGGGGTCAAGACTGGCACTACATACAAACTTTGTTAACAAATATATATATATATTTTTTTTTTTATTTGGACCCCACCTTTTCAAGATACTCATTTTTCGATTCACTTTATAAACATAACATGTACCATTTATAGTATATTGGCTGAAATGTCATTTCAAAGCACAAGTGTGAAAAGACATCTCGTCCAGGATTTTAAAAATGATGCATGTCCCGTTTATGAGGCGGTGTTGAAAAATGGCTATGTTGAAAGTTTTCAGTCAAAATATTGAAATTCAGTGAAGTTATGAGTAATCATTGAAATACTTCAATGTTCACTAATAAACTGGGCATTTTACTGCATTTGTACACCAATTTTTCAGCATAGCCTTCTTATTACCCCATCTCATGAACCATGTAGATAAAAATGTTCAAATCCCTGCTATAAGTCATTCCATGCCATAGATGCGAAACACATTTTGGCCAGGTTTATTAAGAGAATCAACTAAATCAAAAACAGAAATTAACAGAAAGGAACAGGGCAACATCCTTTCTGTAATAGACTGTTCCAGTAAGTACTCAGTTTTGAATTCAGAAATACTAGTATGACAGAGCAAAGGAGAATCTACTGATCTAATAGGAGGTGGCAATGTAGCATCCTTATTTATTTTATCATGGAACATCGAAGGGTTGTTCTACAAAATAGCAGATAAAGATTCAAAATCCTTTATATTAAAGTGGGATATTCTACGTTTTCAAGAGACCTGGAACACAAGTGTTATACATTCCAGGTTTCTCAGTTTATTCAATACTGGCTAAGAAAAACAAGAAACATGGTCATAATAAAGCAGGATTCGCCACTTATATTAAAACCTCTTTGCATCTGAAAGGAATACTCTTGCCAGCTGCATCTGAACATATCATGGCAGTTAAGCTATGAAGAGAAAATGTTAAGTTTATTATTTATTTCCCACCAAATCAAAAATTATTTATAGATATTTGGATACAGTTTATGAATTTCATGTCGCAATGTAAAGATAAGTATGATCAGGAAAAAAAAATATTCATTCTGGGGACTTTAATGCACAAATAACTACATATAAACAGCTAGAAGAGATATACTCAGATCTATATGAGGGATTCAAGACCATTAATGCTAGAATAATTAGCACTCGCACTACAACAGACAAGAAATGTAACAGGAGAGGGAAAAGTTTATTTAAGTTATTTTCTGAGAATAACTTCTGCCTTTTAAATGGCCAACTCCCCAGAGTCAGGGAGGAGGCATTCACCTACACAGGAGGTCTAGGCTCTTCTACCATAGATCTGATCTGGGTAAATCTACATACTTTAAAAATATTTGGGATGTAAACATTTTAGATAGGGTGGAACTGGCTCATGCTCCCCTATTGTTATCATGTAAGTTTCAGCCATCTCACAAATCCCCTTCTGAATTACAAAATATTAATAGTAGGGATGACATGGAAGTACTAAACAACAAACGAGTGCATTGAAATGCCTATACAAAGAATCTATTTCAAAAATATTACAGGACTCGGAAGTTAAAAAAGTAATTGATGGTCTGGAAGATCCCTCTCAGGGTACAGATATGTTAAAATATTCAGATTTATTAAATATTCATCTTAGATATTTTTAAAGAACAAATGGGGACTTTAAAAAAACACAATGCACCTGGTTTCATAAAACATGTGTAAAAAAAGAACTTCATAAACTAGCCAGATACTGTATAGTAAATAGAACCAAAGAAAATCATCATTTATTGAATAAAGCTAGGAAAGATTATAAGAAACTACTGGATACAGAGCATGCTAAATATTATGAAAAAAATGTGGGATAGATTGAGACAGGCTGTATATAAATAAGACACAAAAAAGTTTGGACCTTAATCAGCCAGTATTACAATGACTATACACAGGACACTGAAGCCCATATTTCTCCAGTAGTATGTGAAGAGTACTTCAAGAAATTGTATTTTTCAGATACAGAAGATATAGATTTTCAAGCATATTTAGCTTCCAGCAATCTAATTCAATATAAGGATTCTTCTACAGCCCCATTTCCAATTTATATTAATGACTGGGAAATATATGGAGCTATAATGGAATCACACTTGAATAAAGCTCCAGGTCCTGACCAAATAGTAGCAGAAGTTTATAAACTTTACATTGACAAATGGTTACTAATATTAAAAAATGTATTTAACCATATGGCCCAAGGTAGGAATTCCCCTTTAAACTGGAAGTGCAACATCATTTTTCCATTATACAAAAAAGGAAACTCTTTGGATCCGAGGATGTACAGACCAATACGTTTATTGGATGTTTCACAAATATTATTCATAAAAATTATTTTACAAAGACTTCAAGACTGGATAACTGAAAAGGATACACTTAGTGAGTATCAACATGGCTTTAGACAGGACCATTCTACTTTACAACATTGTTTTGTACTACTTCACTTAATATGGAAATATGTTAAGATCAAAAAAGCCAAACTTTTTTGCTGTTTTATAGATCTCAGTTCAGCCTTTGACAGCATACAGTAAGTCATACTTTACTCTGGAAAAGACTTGCAAATCTAAATATTGATTGTTAAATATTTTAATAAATCTAAATACAAAAACTCGGATATCTGTAAAATATAACCAGAAAGGGGCACTAACATCACCAATCAACACCAATCGTGGGGTTAGACAGGGCTTCCTTTTGGCACCCATACTGTTTAATATATATATATATATATATATATTACATACTATCGGATCTAGAGAATTCAGAATTCCATTTTCCAACAATTAAAGGGAAAAAAGTCCCTTGCCTAGCCTATGCAGATATCATTCTAATTGCTACATCATTTTTGTGTTTACAGAGAAATGTTTCAGCATTATGCAATAAAAAATAGCTTATTACTAATAAGGACAAAACAAATATGGTAATCTTTGGCAATAAAAGCAAACAAACTTATAATATATACATATCTAAAGATAACATTAAAACAACAAAATATTAAGTCTACTTAGGAATTATATTTGCTGAAAACTGTCCATGGAAACTACAGCTAAGCTTATTACAGACTAAATTGACAACTGCTTTCACTGCTTTCAAGAACTTTAATGCAAGACTAGGCAAGGGTTTGATACTTGGACTCCTGAAAGTGGTTAACGTTAAAATAAAATCTAGTATTTTATATGGGGCAGAGATATGGGCATTTACGGAAATAAAAATGTTAGAGGTTATAATACATAAATTATACAGATATTTGTTAATGTTACCACAATCAGTCCCTGGAGAAATGTTAAGACTAGAGGTTGACAATATCATTTGATAAAGCTTATAAAAGAAAGACAGATATTATTTCTACTGTCATTATTTCAATTACAGGCTCATCCGCTTCCTATGATATGCATAGAGGGACAAGTAGAATATTTTACATGAGGATTTACATTCCCATACATTCAAATAATTAAAAAAGAATTATTTCCTTTGGGACTTGGTTATCTCTTATATGAGATCTACCTTCGCCCCAAGGAAGAAATCACATTACAAGTTAAGAAAAGATAAAGATTAAGATATACAGCTATAGCCAAGGATTTGGAATGTTTAAAATGTTTAAACATTTCAGATGGTATAAGCAATTAAAAATGAAACATCAATTAGAACCATACTTAAGAATTATGTACAATCCTTCTCAAAGGCTTTTTACAAGATTTGAATGGAACTCTATAATCCAAATTATGATAACTTCTCCCAGAAAAGACAAGGCTATAATAGCCAATTTTGTAAATGTAATACAGATAATGAGGATGACTTGAAACATATTTTACTATTATGCCCTCTCTACTCAGTGAGAAGACAGGAATGGCTCGGTGATGTTTTGGGCACCCCCTCCAACAAAACAGTTCTGTATCTATTTAATACAGAGAATACATATATACTACATAAAATCTGTGGGTTCCTTGCAAAATTACATCTATAGAGGAGAATGCAAGTAGAAAGGATTTATAAGTAATCTCACTGAAAGACCCACAGGCTTATTCATTTATTTAATATGGGCCTGAAAATGAATACAAATTAAAGAATTTGATGCATTATTTGGGATTATGATGTTTAAGAAAATCAAGGAAAACCAATCTGTGAGCTTTTAATGTGTTAAAAATCATGTCATATTGTCTCAACGTATATTTGCACACTGCCACTTTGGAAACCTCTAGATAAATTATACTGCAGGTTATATTTTAAAATGTCTGATTTTTATATGCATTGATGTATTTTATGTACTTATGTAACTGTAAAGACTTGTAGTTGATCAATAAAAATATTTGTACTTGTACATTTTGGCCAGGATTTGAAAAATGGCAGCTGTCACATTCATGATGTGGTGTGAAAAAATGGCTATATTGAAAATGTGGGCTCAAAATATTTAAAATTACCAAAGTTACGAGGGAGCATAAAAATATTTCAATGTACGCATATAACTTTGCTATTTGTACATATTTTGACCCCACATTTTCAACATCACCTTCTTATGACCCCCACCTCATGAACAAGGGTGGGGTCAAAATATTTAAAATTACCAAAATTATGAGGGAGCATAGAAATATTTCAATGTACGCATATAACTTTACCTGGAGGGAAGGGGGGTCCATAAAAGCAATACCAGGGGTGGGCGCCCCAGACCGCTTATGTTTTAAAAAAATTGTGACTGGCGTGTGGGCAACCTGGAGGGGAGGGAGGTGAAAGAAGCAGTACTGGGAGTGGGCACCACAGTCTGCTAAATGAATGGACAGACAGACAGACATTGAAAGAGAGACAAACCAGGAAAAGGTGGCTCTAAAGCACTTACAGATGGAGACAAATAAAAAGCAGCACTGCAGAAAAAACTGGCTCGACCTCCAAGGATCCAACATCCAGTGTTAGGATACGATAAAAAAAATTATTATTAGAAGTAAAACACAAACAAAGTAGCACCCCCTCAGAAGTGGTCAATGTTTCACATCACACTGCTACTTTTTCAAGATGTGGGACAAATGTAAAGACAGTGAATGAATAGCACTTGATAATCATATGTTGAGCACCTAGCTAAAGTGTACATGCCTCCTTTGTACTCAGGTACAAACATCATTTAAAGTGCAAACTGACATATCCATCTAATGGACAACATACAAAACTGTTATACAGAACAAATTACAAAAATGTTAATACTACTATTTGATAAAATTAAGACAATCAACTCTAGGAACCTGGAGGGGAGGGGGAGAAAGAAACAGTACCGGGGTTGGGCACCCCAGTCTGCAAAATGAATTATTAAACAGACACTGAAAGAGAGACACAGAGGCAGACAGACAGAACAGGTGATCGGCATCTCACTCCTGTCACTGTAGCCCACAGCACGACTCCCGGCTGTGGCTGCAGAATTCAAGAAAGTTCTACTGTTCTCATACAGAGAATGCAGGTGAATGGCTCCTCTCAATAAGCTTGGCACCCTGGATTTTGGGGTGCCCAGAATAGGTATTTCTGGCAACTTTAAAAAACAAACACACACCAGAATCTAGGTAAACGGGTCCCTTTAGCAACATTCAGGTGTTTGTGTTTTCCAAAAAAAGAGATAATTTTTATGTATTTTAAATGTTTGTGACTTTAAAAAGTAAAAAAAATGGCAGCCATCTCAGCTGGTATTTTTTCCAACATGATTAGTCCCCCACCCAAAGACAAGTAAAGCATAAAAATAAGACCTTGCAATATATTTCTTTACCTTTCGCGACAGGTGTTTGACCTTTTGCAACAGTTTTTTTTTTTACCAGTCAAACTTGAATATTAACTCAGAAATCATTATAATTCTAAAACAGTATAATATTTTTTTCACCAAACCTTCAAAAGGCACACCGTTGGCACAGGCCCCTTTAAAACTGAAAATTGTGAATTGGGCATGTTATTCTTTGTTGTCAATGCCTCCCAACAAAGATCCCCTATGGCTGAAGCACCAGGGCTCCTCTGTGGCAGCTTCAGTTGCTCACTTATCCATCATGATGCTCCTTCAATTCAGTGCACTATGACTAGGGGTGAGCGAATACCTTATTTCAAATATTCAGCCGAACAGTCCTATTTGGGGCCCCAAAAGTTCACAATTCAACATCAGTATTCCTAATTCATGTGCCTGTGGGGAAGAAAAAAATACAGGAAACAGCTCATACCCTCCTCCATAGCCCAATTGTTTAAACTACATGCCATCAGCTGTTTTATTATGCAAACAAGTGTGGGAGCCCTTGCATTCATAAGAAGTCGGCTGCCCGCTGGGGAGGACGGGTTGCACCCAGTCACCTTAGGCTCACCTGGGGGCTATTCTATTTAGAAATTTGGGTGCTGGGGAGAAGAGGAGGGTGGAGTGAGGTGCTGCTGCCAGGGTGGGGGTGGGAGTGGGTATAAATCAATTGATTTGAAAAGGCTACCCAAGAGATGGTGGCCAGCTGGAGGTGGGCAGGCTGTGGTCAGTCGCCCACTGTGGCAATTTTTAAAGCTAATACATATAACTTACATTGTGGGTGTTGGGGGGGGGGGACTGAGTTTGTAATGGAGGGTGGGGAGATGAGGAGGTTGTAGTTAAACAACTGGGCTGAAGAGGAGGGTGGGGGGCTTTTTTCTTTCTTTTTTTTTTGTGTTTCCTCAATACCACAGGCATGGATAATGCTACTATTCATTATCTGTAGCCAAATAACGAATAAAGCAGTATTTGTGATATTCGGAAAATACTATTTGTTACTGCCATATCCCTAATTATGACACAGTGGTACAAGGAAAGGCAGCACTATGATATAATGCATCATAAATGGATATTAATATCTTCTCATGTTCAGAGAGATATTACTTTTTATCTGTCCCGTTATCTCAATACCTATGTTGCACATCAAAGAAATTTCTTCATACTTACTGTAATTTCCTTTTCTGTTAGCTCCTACATTGTCAATGGGATTCAATACTGATAGTTATGTGCACCCCTACTAGGAGTAATGGCATAACCCAAGGCTGTAATCAAGATAGAACCCTGGGCACCTGAACATTCCGGACAGCAGCATCTCTCCAGTCACTATTGTCCAGACACTGCCTCTAAATATGAAAAAAAATATATCCATACTGATCATATCAGTTGTCTTGACATGAAAGCATACCTAGCTGTCTACATAGATAGGACTTTAGCCAGAATAAAATACAGTAAAGAGTTGCCTATCTTGTCCGATGATGGAGGTAAGGAATCAAGGCTCACTTCCCAATTCTGTAATGGTGTGGATGATACTTGCAGTGTTGCGTCAACTAGAACAGACTTGTCAAAGGCATTAATGCAAACAGATGACACTGGGTAAAAGACTGCACATGGTTTAAGCACTCACCTGTAATAAAGAAGGCAACCTTAGTTATCATCAAATTCGAACCTGTTAAATCTGTGTGCTAGTAACCAACATTCTAATGGCTCTCTTTTTTTTTGTTTTGCATATCTATATAAATACAAGCACCATAGGTAATGCCTGGAGTCTGGGAAACAAAATCCCAGACCTGGCAGCCTTGATGGGAGAAGCAGACCTGGACATAGTGGTAATTACCAAGATATGGTACACTGGAAACCATAACTGTGGAGGTAAATATACCAGGGCATGTTCTGCACAGGAGGGATAGGGAGGGTAAAAGGGGTGGGTGGTGCCCCTCTATGTCAGAGAAGATATTAAAGCAATGGCACTGCAGGGCAGACCAGATGGGGGAAGGGGAGGCAGAGGCACTGTGGGTCAAACTTGAGCCAGGAAATGAAACAGCAATTCACACAGGGGTGATCTACAGGTCTCTGACACAGAGCGAGGAGATGGATACGGAAATAGTGGAGGAAATGCACGGGATGTCAGAAAAGGGGGGAAGTACTGCTGTTGGGTGATTTTAACATGCTAGATGTGGACTGGACCATCCCGGCAACTGCCTCATCCAGGAGCCAAGACATCATAGAATCCTTGCAGGAGGCAGGCCTCAAGCAGTTGGTTCTGGAGCCCACCAGGGACAAGTAGATCTTAGACCTTGTGCTGACCAGTGGGGACAGGATCAAAGAAGTCACGAACACCATACACTGTGGTTCAGCATCAGTAGTGTCACAGGAGAGCCACACAAAGACAAGGGTCCTGGATTTCAGAAGGGCAGACTTTGCTAAGACGGGAAAAGGGATCAAAGCAGCCTTGGAAAGAAGGGAGCCAGGAGAGGGGTTGAGGAGCAGTGAGCAAACCTTAAAGAAGCCATAGTAGAGGTGACAAATCAGTGCATTAGGCTGAACAACAAGGGAAAAAGAAGGAACAAACCACTATGGTTCACCAAGCAGGTAGCAGAAAAAGTGAGGGACAAAAAGGGGGCTTTCAGAAAATACAAGGAGTCTCAGAAGGAAGAGGATAGGGCGGTATACCTAGAGAGACAGAGGGAGGCAGGGAAAGCAGTTAAGAGCGCAAAGGTGCAAACAGAGGAGAGACTAGCTCAGACGGTAAAGAGTGGGGACAAGACATTTTATAGATACATTAGCAATATACGGAAGGCTGGGGAGGGATTGTAAGGCTCAAAGGGGAGGAAGGGGTGTGAGTAGAGGGTGACCTAGAAAAAGCATCAGTACTGAATAAATACTTCTGTTCGGCATTCACAGTGGAGGGGGCAGGACAGGGACCACAACCAGGCAGCAAGAACAACGGGGAGAGAGAGGTAAACACCAGTCCTTTTACAGAAGAGTGAGTTCTGGAGGAACTCACAAAACTGAGGGTGGACAAAGCGATGGGACCTGATGATATACACCCCAGGATATTAAATGAATTACAAACAGCGCTGCCAGCACCACTGGCAGCCCTGTTTAGTGAGTCACTCAATACAGGGGTGGTTCCAGACGACTGGAAGGGGTAAATGTAGTCCCTCTCCATAAGAGTGGCAGCAAGGAGGTGGCAGGAAACTATAGGCCAGTCAGCCTCACCTCAGTGATTATGGAGGCACTGTTTAAGAAAAGGACTGTGGAACACTTGAAAACCATGGGAGCACAGGATCCAAGGCAGCATGGATTCACAGCAGGAAGGTCATGTCAAACAAATCTGATTGACTTTTTTGTCTGGGTGATGAAGGAAGTGGATCAGGGAGGACCGGTGGATATCGCCTACCTTGATTTCAGCAAGGCCTTCGACACTGTACCCCACAGAAGACTGGTGAACAAGCTAGGTAGTCTGGGGGTGGGCCAAAAAGTGGAAAACTGGGTTAGAAACTGGCAGAGGGACAGGAAGCAGAGGGTGGTAGTAAATGGGATCAAGTTTGAGGAAAGATAGGTGATCAGTGGGGTGCCTCAGGATTCAGTCCCAGGGCCAGTCCTTTTTAATGTCTTCATCAGTGACATTGCTGAAGGGCTGGAGGGGAAGATTTGCCTATTTGCAGATGATACCAAGATCTGCAACAAAGTAGACAGTCCAGAGGAGTTCCAAAGAACGAGGAGGGATCTGGGAAAGCTGGAAAATGGTCTCAAGTGTGGCAATTAAAATTGAATGCAAAGAAGTGCAATATCGTGCACCTGGGACGAAGAAAACCTGTGGCAAACTGCAGGATTTTTTTGGGGGGGGGGATTGCTGACAGTCACCAGAGAAGACACGGATTTAGGGGTAATCATCTCAGATAACCTACACGTAGCCAAACAGTGTAACAGGGCTGTTGGGAGGGCTAGTGGGATGTTGGAGTGCATAGGAAGGGGTATCACCAGCAGAAGAAGGGAGGTGGTGATGCTACTGTACAAAACACTGGTCAGGCCTCATCTAGAATACGGTGTTCAGTTTTGGAGGCTGCATCTCCACAAGGACATAGACAGGGTAGAGGCAGTTCAGGGAAGGGTGACCAAGATGGTGCAGGGCTTGCATTAGAAAACATATGAGGACAGAGTAAAAGATCTCACTCAATATGTATACACTGGAAAAGAGGAGGTAATGAGGGGATATAATAGAGACCTTCAAGTATCTTAAATGTTTGAACAAAGTACAGGTGGGTGACATCTTTCAGTACAATAGTTGTACAAGGACGAGGGGGAGCAATATGAGATTGGATGGGGAACAAGATAAGGGGAAATGTGAGGAAGCTTTTCTTCATGGAAACGGGGGTAGATGCTTGGAACAGCCCACCCAAGGTTGCTAACACAGTGGGGGATTCAAACATGCATGGGACAGACATAAGAGAACCCTAGATGTGGGAAAGAGAGAGAAAACGCCAGTGACCAAGTAGGGTCAGAGGTCACTGATGCAGGCAGGGAATATGGGCAGACTAGGTGGGCCTAGCGGTTCTTATCTGCCATCAACTACTATGTTACTATAAGAAAACCGCACTCAGGAGTGATAGCTGCAACAAAGCTAATATATTTCACATGCAATACAACATGCCCATAGAACATCCGTGCACCCACCACAAAGACTTCAACGTTTTGTGCTTGCGTCCTTTAACCATTTTGGTTACAAAGGCATGGATCAAAGTTGGAAGGTCGCTAGGTGGGACCAAGCACTTAATACAGGCGATGTGCCTTGGATAGTAGAAAGAGGTCTTCATGACAGCAGACACCTGAGATTTTAATGTCAGGCCGCTAACAAACACAATGCCCAGATTTCGCACCCAGTCTGAGGTAAGTAGCTGGTCTCCCCCGAGCCAAAGCCCAGACAGTTGACCTGCTGACAGCCCCATACATTGGTGACCTGGGTCCACTCCAACACCTCGGTCTTGTCCAGGTTCAACCTTAGACAACTGGCACTCATCCAACCCTAGATCTCGGAGCACATAGCAACTAAAAAACACCTTGTAAGACATCATGTGCAATGGTACTGATGAAAGCGATTCAAAAGGCTCCTAACAAAGAGCATTCAGAGCCAGATTCAGATCCATGAAGGAACAGGGGATCAGAACAGAGGATGACTCCTTCTGATAGTCTGAAGAAAATGAACAACCTCCTGGCTAGTCCCTCAGGATGATCCCAAGGAGGCTCCAAGGGCCGACACCTGACCTCTCAAGGTGCTCAAGGCCAAACCATTCTCCACTCCTTCCTGAAGAAAATCCAAAATCTGCGGAACCATGGCTTTATAAGGCTGGATATTTTTTTCCTCTGGCCCAAATCGAAAAGGTGCTCCATACGTAAGCATAAGCTGCTGACGTGGAACTCTTTCTGGCAGCCATTAGGGTGTCCACTACCTTCTTAGAGAAACCCTGTTTTGGAAGCCTTCTCCTTTCAAGAGCCAGGCCATGAGATGCATCACCGTCCCTCCGATGGCAAGTCTGCTAACACAGATCTGCAGGCAGACCTAGACCCTGACCGCACAGAGGATCAGGATGAGAATATCGGGGATCTTGGGGATAATCCTGACACAAAGAAGTTACCTGATGATGATGAGGGTGAACCCTCTGAGGAGGAGGAGGAGGAGTATTAAAGGGAATTGATGGAGTAAAACAGTTCCCTACTTTGTCAGGTAAAAGGAACGACGGACCAAGGCCCATCATCTATTTCTACAAGGCTGTGGAAATTCTTTGTGGAACCCAGATAACCCTAATATAAAAGCTTCATTTACAGAACCACCTATAGCCTCCTACCACTGACAACTGAACCTACAGAATCTCCTGGTATGAAGCAGCCTATATGCTCCTAACAATTCCTCTCTACCAAGTACCAAAGCTTGCAACAGAACTTGATGTTATACCTGCAAATTTACTTCTGGTGTCACTGAAATTTGGGGTCTCACAGGTGTTTTCACATCACCAAGCAGTTCTTGTGCACCTTCACTAATGTGGTATATTGTATTCTTTGCAGGAAGTGTGCAGCTATCTACATTGGAGAAACTGGCAGACACCCGGCTGACCAATTCAGGGAACATTACAGGGCAGTCAGCAATGGAGACACTGATAAACCCATTGTATCCCACTTTACCTCCAGGGACCACAATGTTAATGACCTTTCTGTTTGTGTCCTTAAACAGGGTTTCCAGGATGCTGACCAAAGAAAAACAGGGAAACCAAGCTGATCATCCGCCTAGGCTTCCAGCAGCCCTCTGGTTTAAGTGACAGACTTATTTTCTACTAACATCTTTCTGCCTCCTTATAGTTTTCCCATCATACTCTGTCTTTTTCACCCCCACTCCATCATATCTTTGCTTGCATGTGTGCATGGTATGTTTGTATGTGTGGGTATGCCTGTCGGCAGTCGTCAAGTCTTCCTTTTATCATCTGAGGAATATCGCCAGGATTCGGCATCTTGTTCTGTCTGCCGACCTGTCTACTTTAGTCCATGACTTTGTGCCCTCACGCCTGGATTATTGCAACTCCCTTTATCTAGGGCTTTCTGGGGTTGAAATCCATTGCCTGCAGCTAGTGCAGAATGCTGCATCCTGGCTTTTGATGGGCTCTAGAAGATCCTGTCATATCACTCCGGTGCTGCGCGAACTGCACTGGCTGCCAATCTGGTGGCGGATCACCTTTAAAGTTGGCTTGCTGACTTTCAAAGCCCTATATGAGCTGGGCCCAGCCTATCTGAAACATAGAAACATAGAATTTGTCGGCAGATAAGGACCGCTTGGCCCACCCAGTCTGCCCATTTCCCTACCTACTAGAAAAGCTGCAGATCCTAGTTAACCAGCAGCCTACTTCTTCCTACCCCCAAGAACTTCTAGTTCCCTATCGCCCTGATCGATCTCTCCACTCAGCCGACGAGGGGTTGCTAGAGGTTCCAAGGGTAAATTTGAAATCTTCTGGTGCTCGGGCATTCTCGTATGTTGCCCCCACCCTTTGGAACTCTCTACCCTGTCGGTTGCGTGAGTGCACTTCTGTGGAGGGTTTTAAGAGGGGTCTAAAGACCTTTTTATGGGAAACAGCATTTCCTGAATACTGAATGTTTTAATTGGTTTGCCTGTATTTTTTATTATGCCTGTTTTAATTGTTATTATGTACGGCGCCTTGACACTTGAAAGGTGCCTTATAAATAAAAATTATTATTATTATTATATATTATTACTTCCATTTTGTGTGTGTTTGGGGGGGGGGAGCACATACTCACATGGGCATTCCAGCCATGTGTGCACATCTATTTTTTATTTTCCACACTGTCTCTATCTCGGTATCCTTCCCACACATTTGTCACCTTTCAGCCTTCTTACTAGGCCCTGTACGCTCATTCACTCCTACTATGCCTTGTCATACCCATCCTCACCTTTTGGTTTTTCAGATACTTTTTTTACCTTGCCTATTATCATTTCTCCTACAGCCTCTCCCTTCTTTCTTTCCCCACATATATATGTCTCTTATTTCTCCTTACCTCTCCAATAACTCATCTTTTTTCTCTTTTAGATAATTTCTGAAGAAAACCTGTGATCGCTAAGTCAATTTTAACTCTATTTTCTACTTTCAGCGTGCACCTACTATTTTAGTTACATAGGTTCTCGCTGTTCAAAAAGCATTTTATAGTGTTCTCTTGCTTTCCTTTATTGTTTACTCCACTCCTAAAGGGAAGTGCTGAACTACAGTAGGCGTAGAGTAAATCTGTAACAAGAGTCAGGGTTCGATTTTAACATTGCTTTACTAGCCCAAACACTTGTGTAAACTGACCAGGGCTAGCGCAGCTAACTCTCTACTTGCCCGTCTTGACTAGTGCAGATTTTCATGGCTGTTAATGAAGTTAAAAAAGTCTCTACTTTAGCACTCTCTGGTCCTTATGCTAATCTCTGTCAAAGTTCCAGATGAGGGAGTTGAGGAGAGGTTCTGCAGGAAATGAACACTTCTTTTATGTTTATGCTGTCATTCCCGATGTGTTGTTTACAAAAGATGTTAATCCCATTTCTGGGACAAAAAAATAGGAGGCGCTCAAGAATTAAATTTGTAGACAGTCTTTTCGTATTCCAATAATCCTTTTATTCTATAAAAATGGCAAGCCTCAACGTTTCACCCAGCAGGTAGGCTTTATCACGAGATGCCCTTCTGTTTTTATATTTATAACTCTATGATTCTCTTATTCACTATTATCTGAAATTATCTCAGGTTTTTCTGAGGTATGAGATATTTAATTTTTATTGTAATTTATGTTTACGACTACTATATTATCCACCATGGCTTATCATGCCTTTTTCTGTCTGCGTTAGATTTTTCAAACCGTATAGAATCTAGATGATATGCGGTTTGGTGTCTGACGCAGACAGAAGGAGCATGATAAGCCATGAATTGGATGAAAAGAAGCATATGGTGAATTCATTAGAGCATAAGGTTGCAAGAAGTAAAAAATTAAGCCATATAAATACCTCAGAAGATACAGGATTGTGATTTTAGATAATGACTGAATAAGGGAATCATAGAGTTACAAATATAAAACCAAAAGGGCATCTCTTGATAAAGCCCACTTGCTAGGTGAAACGTTGAGGCTTGCCATTTTTACGGAATAAAAGGATTATTGGAATACGAAAAGACTGTCTATAAATTTAATTATTGAGCACCTCCTATTTTTTGTCCCAGAAATGGGATTAACATCTAATGTTCCAGATGGCCAGGTGTGATTAACAGCTCATTAAGAGCTGCAGTTATCTGGCAGTTCAAGAGAGGGATCCCACAAAAGACTTAATGTGAGTCATTATCACTCCACTGTTAAGACTTTCAGCTAGTGTCCAGAGTGTGATCAAGGGCAGAGTGCTGTTAAGTCACTAGGTTCCAGTTTTCTGAATGTGTCTATAGGTGTTTTTACACACAGGTTTTTAAAATGAAATAAGCGTTACCTGTGTGGCGCCATTGTACTCTGTTACATTCTGGTTTCCTTTTACACTCTGCGAGTATTCCGGCCAATCCCGCCTCCATTTGTTTCGGCTCCCCCAGAGTCTTCTGCTCTAATGGCAGTTTCTACAGTGCTACCGGAATGGCTGTTTTACACAGCCAGATGAAACAAAACACGTTGGTGCAAACCGCGAGAAGCAGTGATTGCGGTTTGGACAAAAGTTCACCAAGGGAACGAAACAGATGCACTTTACACACAAGGGATGTAACGGAGAACTGTTTCCGTAACAGTTATTCCGTTACATAAACCTGTGTGCAAAAGCACCTTATGTCTAGCAATTTGTCCAATATTATTAAGACCAGTGCCCATCATTTCTCTACATTTTGAGTGTTTGTATCCAACATTTCAGGGACAGAATGCAAAGAGGTATACAGGTTTGGCCCTGCAGGTGGTGGGTTTTATCCAAGCCTCATCATAACTTCCCTCTCCCCTCCAAATCTCTTAACTCTGATCTTTCCCTGGACATCACTGCAGACCAGACTCTGAAGTGACCATCCAAAGATCCATAGCTGCCATTACTGGCAAGTGTAGGGGTTCCCCAGCTCTTCTAAATGGACCTTGCCAGCCATCACCATCCATATGCAGCAGTGTCAGTGGCTCAGTTGGCAGCACACTTGTCTCTGATGCCGGGAGATCAGAGGGCTGTGGGTTCAGTTCCCACATCTGGAACTTGGCTTAATATCCCAGTACTGACACTGTAGTGCAGCATGAGAGGGGTGCTGCACTTCTGAGGTCCCATCTTTCGGATGAGACATTATACCGAGGTCCCATCTGCCTGTTCTGGTGGTAGTTCAGGTGGATGTTAAAGATCCCATGGCACTTATCAAAAAGAATAGGAGAATTTCCCCGGTGTCCTGGCCAAATTTCTCTCATTCACTAAAAATACCACCAACAGCTTAATCTGGTTCGAGGTCAATTGGCATTCATCTGTATCTCCCTCCCCCGGGTTGTGCCTGAAAATAGGCAGGATTTGTCTAGTGCACTTACCCGGTCAACAAAAACTAAATAAATATAGTTCCACCCTTATTCCACTCAGCATGTCCTTTCAGCCTAAAAACAAAGCTTTGGATCATGTATGGTACAAAAATAAACCTTGATAAAATACGTAATTTGAAACTCTGAAATAGGCATTCCTGGGGTGCATACATCATCCTATACAGAAATAGAAATAGCAAAGTGTTATGCCTGTGTACTGTTTCCCCTGGGTTGATGAAAGGACAATGTTAAAGAAAAATCTGTTACTGTTGGGGCAGAGCATATTAAAATCAATGCTTTTACAAATAAAAATACGTAGTTTTCTATTTCCCAAGCCCCTTAGGTTCGTCTAGCCCCCACCCCAAAGAAATCTTAGATGTGCTCCTGGCTCACTTGAGACAGTACAAAAACTTCCAGAAGTGCAGGTCTCCAGTTGACTACAGGGTGGGGATCGAGAGTGTCTTTCTCTGCCTGACTCTGTTTATTGCCCTGTGGGTGGTGGTGACAGTGTGATGAGGTGCATGATGATGTCAGCTATCGTGTGCGCAGAGCTAGGCCTGCTTGATTGAACATTTGCTGTTAGGATATCCTCTCTGTTTGATGTTGGGGGCAGGAAGAGAGAAGGCCGTGGTACAAAACAATGGGGGGGGGGCTCACTGTCTGTGATGGATGGCACTGCGGTCTTTTTTTTCTGCTGGGGATCTGGAAGCAATGTGGGAGCAGGATAAATGTGCAATAATCAGAATATTTCTTGGCTTTGCTTGCATTGTTTCCTGTATAAGTGATCAAAGTTTACCATTATAATTAAGGGCTAGTGCAACCATCTGCGGGCTAGTGCAATTTTGAATCAACTTGCCCTGCTGGCTAGTGCAAAAAAAGGTTAAGGTTGACCCCTGCAAGAGTGCAAAAACACAGCAATGACATTGAGAAAATGCCACATGAATAGCAGGGTGAAATAAAACTATTAATGCCCTAGGAAACCACATTGTAAATATAGGTCTTTGTTCAGATTTGCAGAACTGCAGTTTGTACTTGAACCTGAACTAGATGTCTCCTTCCAATAGGAGGCTGTCTTATCTAATATGCAGTTGTCTCTAAATGCTTGTGTGACCTTTCTCCCACTTATTTGCCTCTGTTTTGTTCTGGCTACCCAGTATGTTACTTGGACTCAGTCCCACTGACTGTGCCACGCTACAAATCACATATGGGTCAAAGTTCTCTCTCTTACAAAATCCTAGTAACCTGGAATGCTTTCCCTACATTTTTGAAAGAGTCATCCTACCTTTGTCCTACTGAAGTTAATTTAGATGTTCAGTTAACACAGGTGTGTAATTCCTAATTATCTGTGCATTCTTATTTTATTTATTAGTGAGAATGTTAAAATTATGTGACTGTGACCTGTGTCTCCTCCCAGGCTGCTCAACTAAATGAGCTGATCTGTCTCAGTGAGCTTTTCCTTTAATTTATTTTTAATTAATGTTGGGATAACCCTGGGTTAATCAAGAATCTGTATAGCAATACCTTTTTTTTCTTCAATTCTGTTTCTCTTTCTTGAGCCAGCCATCACTCATCTGGTCACCACTGGTGACAAACCCAATTCTTTCACTGGGAACCATGCCCCAGGGTTCTCCACAGCTCCCCCAATGGCAGGGCTCACAGGCATTCTTCTCCACTGCTGGAACACAATTAGGCAAGGGGATGAAGTGGCACACACAGGGCCCGAGAATGCCAATGTCATTATCCTGATAGCCACCGTTACTCCATTTTAATCCCTCCTCTAGATGGCATCAGTCAGGCCCCCATATACGTCTGTGCACACCAAGTTTAGTGATATGGCTCTATGCTGTCTCATGGGCATGCCCTGCTTGCACTCACTCCCTGCGGCTGACAGGCAGCAGTCACAGAGCAGGCAGCACATCCCTCACCTCCCTGGAGACCTTCTGCATCCTTGTGTACACCGTACCAACTTTTGGCTGGTCCACACTGATCACCTAGTCTCGGGGTGTGAACATGGGTCACCAGCATGGCAAGCGAGTCCCTGACTGCTGTGCTGTCGGGCTATGTTCTGCAATATTGACCAAATCCAGACACTTTTGTAAGTAAGGGTGCAATATTGCTTGCTAGCAGTAGTAATAGTAGTAGTACTTTATTTATAAGATGTACTTCCCCAGAAGCTCAGACCCCTTACAATTTAAATCAATTATAAAATTACATCACAGCACTGATACATCACATGTACAAATAAAAGCATCATAAATAAATATATTAAACGGCATCAGTAACTTATTCTGTCGCAGAATAAACAAACAGATGGGTCATCAATTATTGCAGAAGGTCTCTCTGTTTTGAGACCTTTTTTGAAGGCCTCAATTGAGGGGGCCTCCCTCAGGGCACTGGGAAATGAGTTCCACTTCTGCGCTCTGGCACGGTTCTCAGCATCCTGGAGTGGCCTAGGCTTAGGCAAGCTTCTTCTTTCCCTCCTTTCCCTTCATTCTTTCTTTTCTTTCTTCCCAACTTGTCCTCACCTAGTTCTGCCCCCAGCAGGGTTCTCAGCACCCTGGAGGGATCCGGCACTGGGAAATGACTCTTCCTTCCCTCCCCTTTCCCTCCCTCCTTTCAACCTAACTCATCCTCGCCTGACTCTGCTCTCTGTCAGGGTTCTCAGCATCCTGAAAAGGCCTAGTCTTAGGCAAGTTTCTACCACCCATCCTCCTCCTTCCCTCTACCATCCCCTCTACTATCTCTACCCAACTTGTCTTTGCCTACTCCTAACCCTTATTCTAAGTCTTCACCTCATTCCACCATGGGTGACGATCTCCACACTCTGAAGGGGCCAGTTCCAGGTATGGCTCATCCTTCCCTACCCTATCCCTTACCCCCACCTCTCTTCTGGCCCCCTCTCTAACCCCCTGCACTTAAACAAAGGACTTGCATACTGTGTGACCCTGAGCAAGTCACTTAACCTCCTTGTGCTCCCAGGTCGCTCCTGTAAAAAAGCTTTCAGCTTAGTGTGCTATACCTGGTTAAACAACTAAATAAATAAAAATAAATAAATAAAATAAATTAGTTCACTTGAGCCAATAACTTGCACTTTTTGTTCTGTCTGAGGTGCTTCCAGATTGCACTAGCCCTGTGTTAACCTGCCCTTCGCAACTGATTTTTTGCTCACTTTTCTCCAGTAATGTTCTCCCCATCTTTATCCTCTCCTTCCCCCAGATGGTTTCCTCTGTCTACCCCTCTACCCTCCCTGATGTCCCCTCACTGCACCTCATTCATTCAATAATTGCTAAATAATCTGCCTCTTAAACCATGATCCATTCCTGCAAGGAGTTGGCTCCAAGGCTACATTACATTTCTGTACTATGTTCCTCAGGTATGCCTCAAGTATGACATATTTAACTGTATGAAACATAGAAACATAGAATTTGACGGCAGATAAGGACCGCTTGGCCCACCCAGTCTGCCCATTTCCCTACCTGATGGATAAGCTGCAGATCCTAGTTAACCAGCAGCCTATTTCTTCCTACCCCCACCACCTAGAATTGCCTTATGACTGTCCCATGCATGCTTGAATTCCACCACTGTTTTTGACTCCACAACCTCCTCTGGAAGGTTGTTCCATGCATCCACAACCCTCTCTGTGAAAAAATACTTCCTTAAATTACCTCTGAGCCGCCCCCCTTCTATCTTCAAATTGTGCCCCCTTGTTCTTGCACACCTCTTTTTTTGAAAGATGCTACCCTCTTGGACTTTGTTGATTCCTTGAGGTACTTGAAAGTTTCTACTGTGTCCCCCTTCCCTCCTTTCCTCGAGGCTATACATATTAAGCTCCTTAAGTCTCACTTCATATGTCTTCCAGTGCAGACCCTGCACCATTTTAGTTGCCCTCCTCTGGACAGCTTCCATCCTGTCTATGTCTTTGGATTGGGTCTCCAGAACTGCACGCAGTACTCCAGATGTGGTCTCACCAGCTGTCTGTACAGAAGGATAATAACTCTTGTTTTCTGCTGGTGATGCCTCCCTATGCATCCCAGTATCCCCCCAGTCCTCCTTGCTGCCCTCTCACATTGCTTGCCCACCTTTAGGTCATCTGATATGACTACCCCCAGGTCCCTTTCCATTTTTGTTGTTGTTAGTATCTCACCCCCCATTGTGTACTCTTCCCCTGGGTTTTTGTTTCCCAGGTGCATTACCTTGCACTTCTTAGCATTGAATCTAAGCTGCCATACATTTGACCATTCCTCTAACCTTGCCAAGTCCCTTCTCATCCTTTCCACCCCACCTTCGTGCATCAACTCTGTTGCAGATCTTTTGTGTCATCTGCAAAGAGACATACTTTTCTTCCAGTCCCTCTGCAATGTCGCTATAAAGACATTGAAGAGGACCGTCCTAATACTGAACCCTGTGGTTCCCACTGCTAACCCCCTTTTTTCAGAGTGGACTCCATTTACTATTACTCTCTGTGTCCTATTCTCCAGCCAATTCTTTACCCAGGCTGTCATCTTGGGACCCACTCCCAGGTTGGCTAACTTGTATATTAATCTTTTGTGTGGGACTGTGTCAAATGCCTTGCTAAAGTCTAGGTAGGCTATGTCCACAGCCCTTCCCTGATCTACTACTTTGGTCACCCAGTCAAAGAAATCTATCAGATTTGTCTGGCATGACCTTCCTGCTGTGAATCCATGCTGCCTTGGGTCCTGTGCCCCTCTGGCCTCTAGATATTTAACAATTCTTTCCTTCAGAAGTGATTCCATCATTTTCCCTACCACTGAGGTTAAACTAACAGGTCTGTAGTTTCCTGATTCTGCCTTGCTCCCACTTTTGTGAAGGGGAATCACATCTGCCCTCCTCCAGTCCTCAGGTACCACCCCATCCTCCCATGATTTGTTAAAGAGGGTAGTCAGTGGTGTCACTAGTTCTATCCTTAGTTCTTTTAGAATTCTGGGATGAATTCCATCAGACCCCATTGCTTTGTCCACCTTCAGTTTTAAGAGCTCTTTCAGAACTCTTTCTTCTGTAAATGGGCTGGAATCAACTTCTGTATCCAGAGTGTTTCTACTGTTTGTTTTAGGTACCTCCCCTCTTCCTTTGTAAATACTGAGCAAAAATATTTGTTTAGTATCTCTCTTTTCACGTCACCCTCTGCCCACCCTCCTCCCTTTATTAAGCCTCACTATCCCTCCTTGGTCTTCCTTTGCTCCCTGATGTACCTATAAAATGTTTTATCCCCCTTCTTAACTGAGTTGGCTATCTTTTCCTCGGTTTGGGCCTTTGCTGTTCTGACTGCCTTTCCAGATTCCCTTTGCTTTAACTGATACAGTTCTCTGTCCTGTTCCTTCTGTGATTCCTTGTACTTCCTGAATGCTTTCTTTTTCTCTTGAACCTTCACTGCCACTTCCTTTGAGAACCATAGTGGTTTCTTACCTCATTTTATTTTGTTTATTTGCTTTACACAAAGGCTTGTTACCTCTGTGATGGCAGTTTTTATTATTCCCCATTGTTCTTCCACCCCTCCTTCCTGCCCATTTGCTAGTGCATTCCTTAGGCACTCACCCATTTTGGCAAAGTCAGCCTCCTAAAATCCAGTACCTTTGTCTTTGTATGGCTGACTCTATTGCTGTGTTTATTGTGAACCATACTGTTCGATGGTCGCTAGTTCCCAGGTGGCTACCCACTTCTACATCTGTGATCCTCTCTTCATCTCCGTTTGAGAGAACCAGGTCTAAAGATTGCCCTCTCTAGTGGGCTCCAATACTAGTTGTTCAGGCATGCCTCAAGGCATCCAATAACCCCACTCTAGAAGTGGCTGCTGCAACTGTACTCCAGTTAACATCTAGCACATTCAGATCACCCATCAGCAATATCTCCCCTTTATCTGCCATTCTAAGTATACTTTCTATCATTTCCTTGTCCATTTCCTCCCCTTGGGGGGGGGGTCTGTATACAACCCCTGTGCGGATTGTGGTGCCATTGCCTGCATCCAAATTGACCCACAGTGCTTCTTCTCCTCCCTGTTTACCCTTTTGTTCTGTTGCTTTGATTTCTTCTCTTTTGTTCTGTTGCTTTGATTTCTTCTCTTATGTAGAGAGCTACTCCTCCTCCTCTTTTACCCTCCCTGTCCCTCCTGTAGATAGTGTATCCTGGTATGTTTACGTCCCAGTCATGGTTCTGTGTGTACCATGTTTCTGTGACTGCCACAATATCCAGATCTTCCTCCTCCATCAAGGCCACTAATTCAGGAAGCTTGTTACCCAGACTACGGCATTGGTACTCATTGCTCTCCATTTTTGATGGCTTTACCTTCTGTAATGGCAACACCCACTGACCTTTCTACCTTGGTCTTTTCTCATTTAGTACCCTGTTTTGTAGGGGAGGCTGAATTTACCTTCTGCTTATCAGTGCCTCCCTTGACTAGTTTAAAGGCTTGCCAATGAAGCATTTAAACCAATTGCCCAAAAGACTTGTTCCCTTCCTGGACAGATGCAGACCATCCTGCCAGTATAGGCTGGTCCTCCAGGTGGAACCCCAGTCCCCAATGAAGCAAAACCCCTGTGCTCCACACCATTTTTTTAACCATTTGTTAAACTGCATGGTGCAAAGTACCGCCTCATTCATGCCACTGACAGGCAGCACCTCTGAGAAGGATACTGTGTGTGCTACTTGTCTTAAGCTCCTCCCCAACTCTACAAAGTCCTTTTGCACTGCTCTAATCTCATGATGAGCCAAGTCATTTGTCCCTAGGTGGACAATGATGTCCAGCTCAGACTCCCGTGCAACTGTTCTCATGATCCTAAGGATACGCTTCCTGTCCCTCCAAGCCATGGCACCAGGCAGGCACCTTACTTCAGTTTTCCCTGCTCCCCCCAGTTCTATCCCCCTAATAATTGAGTCCCCCACCAGGAGCTGCTTTCTTTCCCTGTGGTGCCCTCTGCCTCCTTCCTGAGGGCCTCCCTTGTGACAGTTGTCTGCACCCTCCTTAGTCTCCTCTGCGGGTTCATCCATAGGGGAACTATGCTCCCCCAGAATGGTGTATGGATTGTGGAGTGTAACAAATGACTGGGTGTGCCTCTGTTCCACCACCCTTACCCTCCCTGAGCCCACTGTGGTCCAACTGCTGTGCTTTCTTCACAACCTCTGAGGTAGTGGTAGTGGTGCTGGCTGTGGTGCTCCCTGGATGGGGGAGGTTCCCTTGCCACTGTCCAGTGCAGCCTGAAGATGGGCAACTTCCTCCCTCAGGGCAGATAGTTGTCTGCAAACAGGGCAGCATCTCAGCCTCCAGAAAGACTCCCAGAAGACTGCTGCCCCACAGCCATTACATTGTACTACTCCCCACATAACTGTCTACCTTGTTTAGTTTTTGTTTTTTTGTGTGTGTGTGATTGGTGCGTTATATAGAAATATATGTATTTATATAATGTGTATGCTTATATTGTCCGTGCAGTGTGCTAGACGGGATATGACAGTGATGTGTACCTTGCCCTCTTGAGGAAATGATGTCAGAACCCCAGGTATAAATGAACTATTTCCAGGGGTGGGTGAGGTGAGGGGTGGGAAGGAGTTGGGCCTAAACTGTGCCCTCACGAAACAATCAGCTAAATGCTCTGACCTACCGATGCGATGAGTGCCTTCCTGTCAGCAAGATGCCATACACAACAATTTGTAATACTGCTTCAAACCAATTTGACAGAGAAAATACCCTGCTAATCAAACAGAGAAAATTCCAAACATCCAAGTCAGACACCGGTAAACCTCCCCAGCCCCAAAACAGCCTGGTGACTTGTGCTCTGAAAACAGTCAGCCCCAAAACACGTCAGCTGTGCAGAAGGGCAGACACAGAAAACAGTATTTAGCCTATGTGGGTTTAAACTCTTCCTGCACTGAAAACCTTAACACTTGTAACACAAGTAAAGCAAACTCCACCTCCCTCTGTTGATTGAAAGACTGCCTTTTCTGATAATTCTAAGTTGTTTATTTCACCCTTCAGTTAGAAGTATCCTCCACCTGAAGAATATTAACTTTCCTAAGGAATCTGCTTCAAACCAAACACAATTGTAAATTGTAAAGTTCACCTCCCTCTGTTGTGAGCACTACTCATTTTCTTGCAAATCTTAAGTCCAGTGTTGCAGCTTGCAGCCAGAGGTAGCTTCACCTGAAGACTATGAGGTTATGTCACAAATGCAACTGTATGATTATTTATGATATTTTTTAACTGTATGTCTTGTTACAAACGTAAATGAATGTTTAATTTCTCGGATATGCTAAATGTTAAACTATATGTCTAATTCTTCATCCAATTGTACCCTCCTCCCCCAGTCGCACCGGGAGACAAGCAACTTGTTGTTCAGTGTGCCTCCCTGGTGAAACATTTCAATAAATAAAATAAATAAACTTCAAAAGCCAGATCCCCTGATGATTTTAATCTGGCTGCAGGTACCGATAGGAGGCCCATCTCAGTGAAGTGAGTGGGCGGGCTGATTGGTAATGAGTCAGGAGTTCCATCACATAGCCTGGTCCCAGCCCATGTAGGGCCTTGTAAGTGAGAAGTCTGACCTTAAAGGTGATACGCCACTTTACTGACAGCCAGTGCAGTTCACACAGGGCTGGTGTCACACGACATGACCAGGGAAGGCCTGTCAATAACCTACCACCTGGCAGTAACCTCGTATTTGGCACCAGCTGCAAGCACCGCAGGATACCACCACTTACCCAAAGATAAAGGGCATTACTAGTACAAAGATCATTTCAGCATAATTGGTAGCTATAAAGTCTTGTCAGGAATTTAGAAGATTGCATGGCTGATAACCCCCAGATGAAGTTGTTATGGACTAGTTTCGTATTCAAAAATGTTGTATAATGACAGTAACTGACACAATGATCTATAGTCAAGATCTTGGAAATGGACAATTCTAATGAAAACTCACATATGGGGGAACATTTTTGGACCCCCCCCTCCACAATGTTGTCATATGCATGGACAATGCCATAAAAGAACAGTTACAAACTTACAGAAACAGTAGATCTTTTAGAGAATCTCCTCCATTAATCTGCACCTTTGGAACTATAGCCACCAGGCACTAGGACCACACTGAAACGTTTGCCAGCTGGGGGCTGCCCACCATGACATCATGCATCAGCATCTCTACAAACATGGATGACCACATCACTACTCAGTTCTCCGCTGGAGATTAGACTCAGAGAACCTCCAACTGTGGAGAACCAGGAGATGAGACCAGCATAGGCATACAAGGCGAGGCATAGGGCTGGGTATATAATGCATATTTATTTATTCTGTTTTTGTTGACCGGGTAAGAACACTAGACAAATCCTGCCCATTTTCAGGCACGACCCGGGGGAGGGAGATAGAGATGAATGCCAACTGACCTTGAACCAGATTAAGCTGTTGGTGGTATTTTTAGTGAATGAGAGAAATTTGGCCAGGACACTGGGGAAATTCCCCAACTCTTTTCGATAAGTGCATTGGGATCTTTAACACCCACCTGAACTACCACCAATCCAGGCAGATAGGACCTCTGTTTAACGTCTCATTCAAAAGACGGAACTATATTAGGTACAGTTGCACAATATCTGATGGAACCCTCCCTGAAGCAGAAGGGCAACAGAGGGAGAGATGGCATGGACGAATGGAGGAGATTCTCTCAAAGATCTACTATTATGGTAAGTAAGTAACTGTTCTATCTTCTGCAAGGATATCGCCTCCATCCAGGCTAGTGATAAGAGCCCCTTCTATGACTCTTAGGTGGAGTGGGATACAGGGACTTCAGAGACCTTTGAGTCATTTCTGATGTCTGAAGACCTCTTAGAGCTTCTTTAACATCATAACCAAACAGTGCTGTCCCACTAATAGGCACATTTAAAACTGCTCGCAAAATCATTTGCATCATTTGCAAAATCAAGAACCCTCAGCCAAGAGTATCTCCTCATACAAATGCCAGAAGCAGCAGCCCTGGTAGACGTATCAGAGACATCATATGCTGAGTGGAGCAAACGTTTGCCAACCTCAGTACTAGATGTCAAAGTTTTAAGTAACTTTCTTTCTTGGCAGAGTCCTCATTCAAAGCCTTGGCAGCAGCCTTTGAAACCTTCCACAGGCTATTTTAATGTCTGATCATATGGGCCTGATAGTTTGCAATTCTAAGTCCTAGTGAGGCAGAGGCATTGATATGCTTGCCCATCATATCTAGCCACCTAGACTCTTCATCAGGTGACAAAGCACTCATGTGTCTACGTGCTTGAGAACTATCATCTACAGCCATTATGACTACAGAGTCAGTTTTTGCATGGTTAACAAAATAAGGTTTAGCAAATGGGGATGGATACTGCTTATCAGCCTTTCTGGGTACTGCAGGCAGTGAGTTTGGTTTGTACCATGCAGCAAAGGTAGCATCCTCTAATGGAGGATATATAGGTAAAATTATAATGGAGGCTACAATAATTCCATGAGGTTTCTTTTTGTGGAGTCTTCCTCTTCCACACCAAAGGCCACTGCAGTCTGCTTTTGCTGCACTGTGGATTGAAAAGTAGGATTCTCAGGAGGAGACCTTGGGGTATATACAACTGAGACCTTGCTAGAGGATGAAAGGGAAGAACCAATTTGAAGTGGCATATATTGTTCTTCCTCATACTCTCCTTCTAAATCCTCTTCTAACACCATGAGGTCAGGATTATATTCCATCTCATGGTCGATGTCCCGATTGACGATGGGAGCTGCAGTAGGCACCGGTGACACTGGTGGCTGCTGAGGAGAATTCTGTGATGTGCTGTTAGCGGGCATCGACAGTATTAGACAGCTCTGAGGCACCACCGACAGGATAGTTGCCTGCATAGATAAACCAGGTAGAATGCATCATATCTTCTCTGAAAATGATGCCAGCAGAACTTGAGAGTCGACAATGCCCTGGACAGGGGTTGGGACTACTTGTGCTGATGACAGGCCTTGTTCCGACAGTGATGGCGTCTTACTGTCCATAGTACGTATGGCAATGCCTAAGCCAAATCCTGACCTTGGTGTCTCATCAATGGTCAGGGTGCTGGAGTCAAGGTTGCCACAGCAGTCGATGACACAGTAGAATTACCTTGTCTCACTGGTGACTGGGACCTTGCCAGCAAAGTAGATTTCTCTTTATCTCTGTGTTTATGTTTGTGGCCAGATGATGATGAGGGCTGCCACGCCAACTGTTTCCTGTCCCAGTCCTTCGATTTCGGCAGCTGTTTCTCAGCCGACGGTGGGGCTACAACAGATTCTGGGCCCTGTTCCTTCTCCATGGCTGTTAAAAGTTTTAATGGGAAGGTAATTTTCTAGAGCTTTCTTGCAGGTTTGCCTTGTAGTAGCCTGGATGAAGCTTTGGCAAACCTCACAAGACCTCAGGTTGTGAGAAAGGTCCAAGCAGTACATACAAACAGCGTATGTGTGTGTGTGTTTTCTTTGTAAATTTCCTTTCCACACTTCCAATACTGAAATAAAGGATCTTTCAACTTCAGCAGCATGCAGAGATGGTGAAATATAATAAAAGTAAAAGAATAAATGGCACTGGCTAGTTGATGACATTTCCTTCAGCAGGTCCGAAGAGGATGATAGATGGCAGGAAAAGAACTAAGGCGTGATGGGGCTGGCCAGGTTTATTTAGATACTGATGCATGAAGTTGGTGTGGGCGGTCCTCACTAGCAAAATTTTCCATGTGGTCCTAGTGCCTGGCATCTATAGTTCCAAAGGTGTGGACTATTGGAGAAGATATCCTCAAAGAAGATCTGAGATTGTCACAAAAATTAGCAACAGTATTTGGGATGTGAGGAACTTGCACCCATAGGCACAGCAAAACTAGACTGCTGGTCATGCCAAAAACTGTTTAATCCAGCTGCCTGGTAGCAATGACAGCAGTGTGTTACACTTTTACATGGGAGACACAGGTTGGCACCACAGTCCTTACTTCCTCTGTTTGGCAGCAGGAATCTCTGGTGCATTTCAGACTGGGGGAGGCATGTCACCTGTTCTGCTGCTTGAGTGCCTCCTGTGGGGACTACAGAGCAATGTTGTGGGTGACACAAAAGGAAATAGCCCTGATCGTCATAAATGCACGCTAGTGCAAGTGCCCAAATTATAGGGCCTGGGACTGCCCAGACTTCTCTCTCTAGCTGGTTGAACATGTATTCTCTCCAGGGAGTAGGCCTGCTTGCTAACTGGCATCAGGTGCCACCACAGGGTACTTGACAAAGTGGCCATGCACACTGATGGAAGATGCCAGAGGACACAGCTACAGGGAAAGCAAAAGTGGTAGCAGCTACAGAAGTAAAAACTATAAATAAAAAAAATTAGTTAATCAGAAATTTAATTGCAGATATCAGCTATTACATTTCAATCAAAAGGAGTGATGTAATATGAGGGCACTTCTACAATGTTAATGTTCTATACCCACT
The DNA here is from genome assembly GCA_016271365.2 of Neoceratodus forsteri. Taxonomy (NCBI): domain Eukaryota; kingdom Metazoa; phylum Chordata; order Ceratodontiformes; family Ceratodontidae; genus Neoceratodus; species Neoceratodus forsteri. The sequence goes on along the minus strand of CM057455.1, from coordinate 652,750,578 downwards.
GATTACAAGTGTCTCTCAGTATGCCAGTCCCATGATAGCAGTCTAGTTTTGCCAAGTATATGCTTGCACCTGAAAGGCAATCTACGGATGTTACTCTTGGAATCAGAAAGATACAGGATAGATATTCTAAAAGTTTCTCAAGCAAGACTGAAGGGTAAAATAGGATGGTAGTATGGTCATTATACAGGTGAACCTTTATACTCCATGAAATGGGTAACAAGCATTCAAAGATAGTAGGCCTTATGGCAACGAGAAGAATGAGTCTGTACCTCTTTTCATTGGAGTACATTGGTGGAAGGTCACTCTTGGTACACTTCAGTTATAACCATTTGTCAGCAGTAGGGCTCCATAAAGAGAAGGATGCTTTCATGAGAAGCTGCAAGGAGTGACATATGCCATCCCAAATAATGACCTGAACACTGTGGCTGGAGACATGGATTCTAAATAACTAGAGTAGAGGTCAGGGGTCATGCTACATGGCTACTAGGGATGGGTGGACTGACTGTCCTAAAATCAGAACCCCCTCGGATCCAATGTGGCCCGGCGGACCCGGATCCAAAAGAAGTCATTGCATAAAAGTATCGAATCCAGGTCCGCATTTCGTCGCATATGGCTAGATGATCAAGAAATGTAAAAAATTGTATTTCCTGGCGATCTAGTAGGGATGGGTGGAACAACCCTCCTAAAATCAGACACCCCCGATCAATGTGGCCCGCGACCCGGATCAATAAGAACTCATTGCATAAAAGGCCCGAGTCCAGGTCACCGCCACGATATTACAGATCAAGAAATTTGAAAAAAAAACTGTTTTTCCTGGTGTGTCTAGTGCCCATCCCTTCCCCCCAGTGAGATTTTTTTTTTTTTAAAGGCAATACAGCCGCCAGGGTACTCTTTCAGCCAGAAGTTGCCAGGGCACTGTGGGGCACTTACTGGGTTTCACCATGTCGACAGACAATCATGTGTGCACTGGTTGAAAGACACACTGAGCTTCCGCTTCATGCTTTGTCACCATGCTATTATGCCCTGAGAGTGTGAGACGACCAATCTAAGTGTCCGCAAAACCACTCAACAATTGCACCGCGCACTGTGTAAATGATGGTCTGTCTCTGGTACAAGAATGGTATCCTGGGCTGAAATGACAGGAGTCAAGGTAGGAACTGAAAAAAAATGTGCTCCTTCAGTGTGGGGCTTTCCTACTGACCACCAATAAATACAACACAGTTTAGAGACATGGGCTTTATTTGCTACATTTTCATTAAGATGGTTTCTTTGTCTCCGGTTATAAACTGACCACCAATGATGGGTTATTTGAAAAGCTTTATTTTTTTACAGACTTCAAATCAGCTTGTGATGGCTGTGGATCTTGGGCTTCGATCTGTCATTCTTTTTGTATTTCAGCTGAGTGCGTTCACTGGGAAAAAAATGAAATGTTTATTGAAAAACATTATTTCAAAAAACAGCTTGGAACTTATTTTATTTAGTTATTTATTTACGAGTTTAACCAGGAAGGCATACTGAGCAATGTTGCTCGATTCCACATGCAACCTAGGGGTCAAGACCCACGACAACAGAACAAACACTAGTTACATAGTTAGTATAGGCAGTGGGTTGGTCAGCAGCCGTACAGATAATTGGCAGTTACATACAGACAGTGGGAAAAATTGAATACATGATACAATATAGATAGATACATACAACTGAACCAGGCAAACTGGAATTCAAGTAATTTGTTAAGCCCCTTGAGTAAGCACAGTAAAAAAACTGAACATTTGAGTTGTAAGCCTCAACTATGAGCTTCAGAACCTCAAACTTGAAGTGTGTCGGATCTCTGAAGGCTTTCCCCTGCATGTTCTGATGCTCACAAAAACAAATTTAGGGACTGGTGTCAGTCTCAGGGGGTGAGAGGCTTCATGGAAGGCAAAGTGCCTCTAGCACAATATCTGTATATTTATTCTGTGGCCGGCATGATCGGAGGAAGGGCGGGAGGTCCACTAGACACCAGAGAATAGGGGGGTGCCATGCCACTGACACTAGACACCAAGGACCGATTTATGGCCATTGAGTGAACGAGCAGTGATGGGGATTTGCAGCTGGAAACTTTGGTGGCTGACTGTTGGTTTCATCTGCGTTCAGGGCTCAATTGGGGAGCACAGTCAGAAGGAGACAGGAGTACGCTAGCTAAAATGAACAGAAGGGCCATGGGGAATAAAAAAAATACAGATTAACATGGCAGGAGGAAAGGGATAAGGAAGGCCAAGGCCAACAGACAGAGCTTCAGTGCTCACTCAGTAGTCAGTACCTCCCTGAACTTGTACTGTGGCAGTTTTTGTGCTCTGTCACTATCTCCTGTGCAGGGAAGGAGCTAGGGCAACAATAACAAGCTGTCAAATATCCATTGGAGACTACAAAATGGGAATGGGATCTCACTCTAAGGTCAGACTGGTCTGTTTACAGTTACACCACTGTGGAGGCAGACTAAGAGAGATCAGCTGCATGACTGCCATGTATTTAATTGACCAGCACATTAGTACCATAAGCTCACAGTTTTCATTTCCTGAAATGCTGTTTACAATTCTGTGTGTGACATAAATCGTGGTGCCATTTTTTTGCAATTTTATGACAGATTTACAATTTTCCTCATGTTTTAGAAAAGGTTCTGATTTAAATCAGAACTAATCAGAACTTTGGCCTGGGTTCTGATCCTGATAATAAGGGTCAGGACCTTTTTGGGTCCACCCATCCCTAATGGCTACCTACTGTACAACAGCATAACATGGTCTTTGGGGGGGGGGGGGAGAGCAATGACAACAGAAGACATTTGGAGTTTTGTGTGATGAATGGAAAAACAAGTCAAAAGCATTCTAGTTAACAAAACAAAGTATACCTCTTTGCCATTCAAAGAAAGATGGGACCGGACATTTGCAGAAACCACACGCTGATAGTAGGACAACTACAAGTGAAGAAAGAAACCTTCTCAGAAAAACCTACGCAACCAGAAGCTCTTTGACCTTCACACAACAGTCATATAATGTAGCAGTCAGGAGGATGATCTGAAGCGTTGTTAGAGGTACTGTACAAGGCACAGAAAAAGATACTAACAAGGACAGGTGCAAATCCCAAGGGTTCATTTTCCAACACTGCCAAAGAGAATATGCTAATTGCAGTTCAGGTTGGGTTATGGTGATGCTGTGTACCTCATTGTTGCTGCTTATAAATTGAAATCTTTGGATACTCTTATTTTAATTCTTTATTTGGATGCATTTTAGTACCATACAAAATACGCATGTGATGTGGAAGGAAGGAACCTGAACAATAATTCTTGGTTCATGCCCCTATGAGCTAGGTTCAGTTAAATAGATCAGACTACATAGGGTGAGGGAAAATTTAAAAAAGTGGGGGGGGGACACATTCCCTTAGAGCCTATTCATTTTTATGTTTGCTTGTACGCGTGCGCAAGAAACATGTGGCAGCTTAGGAGAGGAATGGATTGTGGATATGTGGCAGCCAATGCCAGCACTGCATTTGGGGGCTTGGTGGTGTGCACCCAATCCAGGCCCAGTGTCCTGATGACACTGGCTCTGCAGAAGTGCCACCAATTTGAAATGATTTGGGTGCTGCAATGAGAGGCTGCCTCATCATTGCAGTGTCAGCAATTCCACTGCAATGAGGGAGCAACTCGTCATTGCAGGGCGGTACCTTCCCGGTGTAACATTTCGGTGAAAATGGCGGTGGCTATGCCGCCGCCTCACAGTCCCACGTAAGCCAACGGGGGTGCCCAATCCTCCTGTCAGCATGCCAATGACCACTCCATTTGCCGACGGTGAGCCCACTCGTCAGCATAATGTCCTCCTGCCATGTGTTGTGTGGGCAAATGTTTATTTTTTATAAGGCGCCTTCCCAAGCTCAGGCGCCTTTACAAAATCCTACATACGAGGGAGTGCCCAATCCCCCTCGGCATCATGCCCCCCCCAAACAGTCTTTATTTGCCGATGGGGGGCTCAATCCCCATTGACTTAAGTCCCCCCTTCCCCAAAACGCAGGTGACACACTGGGAGCCCACCTCAGTGTGCACAAATTAAGCCTGAAAAAGAAAAACCTTCCCGCGACGTCCTTTTTATTATTTGTGTCCCTGAAATAAAGAAATCTTTCCCCACTGTCTGTCGTGCCCTCCCAAGCCATGCCCCCACCTCCCACACCCTCTCACCCCATACTTACTCCTCTGCAGCCCGATGCGATGATCTTCTGTGGACCGGGATCACGTCTGCACTCTTCAAAGCAGACCATGAACTAAAGAAATGCCGGTAAGCTGTATAATGACATAAATAGGGTTTTTCTAACTTATGTGGATATCTCAGCCGCATTTTTAACTTTTGCCACCAAATTTTCAACATGGAGTTATTGGGACCCCTCCTCATGAATACAGTCACTGTCATGGTGTTATTCAGTCCTGAAAGGTGATTTCGCAGTCACTGCACAGCATCACCTTTTGGGACTGATTAGTGAAACAACAGTGCCACTGATCATGAGGTGGGCTCTCAAAAAGACTAGACTGGTGGAAAAAATAAAAAAAAATGTTTTACAAGCGTGTGTTGCACAGTTTCCATGCTCCTTCGTAAGTTCGCAAATTTGTAATATTTTTACTCCAGAATTTCAACAGTGGCATTTTTTCAGACCTCCTTATGAACAGTACAGCTGTCATTTTTCACATCCTGGCCAAAATGTGTTTTCATACTTCCGGCGCAGAATAGCTCAATCGCTGTGGGAAATCAGTGTTCAGGACATATTACAAATATCACAGTGACACTGTTCATGAGCAGAGGTCCTATAATGTCTATGTTGAAAATTTGGTGATGAAAGTCCATAAAATGACTGTATTACTAGCGTGTGTTGCGCAGTTACCACGCACCCTCGTAACTTCACAAATTTGTAGTATTTTCACTCCAGATTTTCAACATTGTCATTTTTCCACACTTTCTTATGAACAGTACAGCTGTCATTTTTCACATGCTGGCCGAAACGTGTTTTCGAACTTCTGGCGCAGAATTGCGCGGTCGCTGTGGGAAGTCAGTGTTCAGAACAGATTAAGAAAATCACAGGGACATTCTACATGAGCAGAGGTGCTAAAATGCCTGTGTTGAAATTTAGTGACAAAAATCCATCAAATGACTGTGTTACAAGCATACGTTGCGCAGTTTACACGCACCCTCATAATTTTGTGCTTTTGTAATATTTTCACTCCACATTTTCAACACTGGCATTTTTTCATACCTCCTTATGAACAGTACAGCTGTCATTTTTCCTGTCCTGCCCAAAGTATGCATTTACACATCTGGTGCAGAATAGCGTGGTCGCTGTGGAAAATTAATGTTCGGGGCAGATTAAGAAAATCATAGTAACAGTGTTCATGAGCAGAGGTCACAAAATGTCTATGTTGTAAATTTGGTGAAATAATTCTACTAAATGACTGTGTTATGCGCATGCGTTGTGCAGTTTCGATGTACAGCCGGAAGTTTGAGCATTTTTAATATTTTCACTACAGATTTTCAACATAGCCATCTCTTCACACCTCCCTATGAGTGGTACAGCTGTCATTCTTCACATCCTGCCTGATCTGTGTTTTCATACATCTGGTGCAGAATGCCACGGTCGCTGTGGAAACTCAAAGTTCAGGACACAACAGTGCCACTATTCATGAGAAGAGGTCCCAAATGCTTTCATGAGGTGTGGGTCACCAAAATGCATGCTGCCTGTATAAATATAGCATTCTGACAGCAGAACAAGTGGCAAATTCTGAAAATGGGGCGCATGATCTCTTAAATTTTTTATTGTGCCTTATACATTACCATCATTTCATTCATACTGTATATTTGTAGATGCATTATGTAGCAATATGAAAGGTTCTTAGCTTACCAGCAACAGTAGATCTTCAAGAGCAAAGTTTGTTGGGTCTGCAAGCATACAGACACTTAAACAAAAGCTTATCTTTATCCACTAGGTATTGGCCCGGACATTATTATGTACTTTACATACACTCATTTCGGCAGTGGTAAGTGCCTGTTTTTCTTTTCAGTGTGCTATGCTACACAGATGGCACCCCGTTTCTCCTGCTGCAATCTGTTTGTATAGGTCTCTTTAGCTGTCTAGCAACATTCTGGTGGGATTGACATGTTGCCAGTGGAAATAAAATGATATAATGAACTGAAGGTGATGGGACCAGTCCACATTCCTGACAGACTGTTCCCCTAAGACCTGATATGAGACCAGTTTCTTTCTTGCACTTAAGTTTTTTCTTAAACTTTGCACCCTTTAGTGTAGATTTTCTTATTCCAATACCACACTGCTATGGATCACCATTCCTGTGAAATTTGGGGTTAAAAGAATTTTGTAAGCATTAATGCAAGACAGAGGAGGGCTCTACTAGGGAATTAACTCCCAGTTTGGAAGGGGGGGGGGGTTGTCAACCACCAACCAGGCATTAATTCCCTAGTACAGCCTGACTCTGAATGCATTAATGCACTTGTAACATGGCAAGTGCTAGAACAATTGATATCACACAATCACATCTTGAAAGAAAGAGATACACGTTTGCGCTGTTTTCACAACTTTTTTTTTTAATACCGTCAGTTGTTTTTTCACTAAGTCAATATCGTTTAATATTGTGCCTGCTGGATATTGTTGCATCACTAAAACATAACAAATGTGGAGCAGTACCTAATGGTAAGACGGGCTGCATTACTATATTTTACTAAAAACTACTTTTAAGACTGGAAATGTCCTCGTAATTTCAGCGTTTCAACGCTATTTCAGGTGCATGGAATTCTGGGAGCGTTCATTACCATACTACGGTCCAACATTGCTGATTGCAAACAAACACAGGTGAATACAGCTAGAAACAAGTATACAGAGGTAGTTTTTAGTCCTTTTTAGTATCAGATACACCAGGACTTGCACTGTTGCTTCCAGGAGGCAAGTATTTGAAATGGACTGGACCATTATTCGTAAAGAGGCTCAGGTTGAATGGGGCTAGAAATGACTCCTTTAAGCACTTTGGGAGGAGAACTTGGTTGAGGGTGTGCATAACTTTCTTGTTTGGAGTATATACACTCTGTTTGTGATAGCCTGAGCCTGTGTTACTTGCTGGAGATGTTACTGGTGGGGTACGTTTGAGCGATATGACTACAGCCACGGAACCTACTTTTGGAGAACACAGACCTGTGTATTTCTCATTCTGATCTGATCTGTCTTTGCTCTGTTTTTCTTGGGGTCATAATTTGAGCCACTCCATGGCTTTGAAAGCATTTTTTTTAAACTCTGATTATGGCTCTACTAATCCCGCGATCCGCGATGTGCTAGGATGCAACACTGACCGCTGGATGGGTGGGTGGGAGGTAACTATTAGAGGTGTTGCTTGGCTGTTAATTCAAATGTAGTCATTTACAGTACTGCAAAATGAAGCAGGCATTACTACGGGATTAATACCTGCTTCATTTTGCATCATGGGTTGCATTTCCACCTATTGGGATGCTGTATTGAGGCATGGAAAACTTTGCCATGTTACAAAGGGGAACTGGAATTCAAACCCAGACCTCCTGGATCACAGCCTTGTGTGCTAACCATTAGGTTATACTAGCTGCTGCTTATCAAGGTTGAGGCTAGACACATCCATAACACTAACTGATCCTAGACCAGTTCAGCTGGGAAAAAGACAAACTCATCTCAGACCAAGTTTTAGGGGAACCATCTCCCAAGACTGCCAGCCCACCTTATGTAGGAGACGCCGTGGGGTGGTGGAGGAAGAGTCCAGCCATCAAAATGTGGGTGGCCCTAGCTATGGAAAAACACCCTGCAGAGTTGTAGTGCCTGCTGGCTGTATTCTAATACAGTATATTATGCTTCTATGGAGAAGATACCCTCGAAGAAGATCTGTATTTACGTATAGAAACACAGAAGCATGGACTTTGATGACAGATAAGGACCGCTTGGCCCACCTAGTCTGCCATTTCCCTACCTACTGGATAAGCTGCAGATCCTATTTAACAAACAGCTTATTTCTTCCTACCCCCCACAAAAATTGCCTTATGTTGGTATGTTGATGTAGTATGCTTGTATAGCATAGATATATATGCCTTTGTCTCCCTCCCCTCCATTTTCACTGACTCCTCTATTTCTTGGGCTATATTAAAAGACCTACCCAGTTAACAAAAACTAAATAAATAAAGCAGAAGATGTACGCTTAAAATTTTCTAACTTTTTTCTGTCTTTTAAGCTTACGTCATATTGGATCACCTGCTTTGCTCTCTAGTTTAAAGAAGAAGGAAATGGTTAATTGCCATTTCCAGCAGAAAATGAGACAGCCCCCCAACGTCCTGTGCGCATTCTTCTGTGGCTCCCTAGGCTAGCACCCACTCAGTGGCAGCTGTCTACTTGCTTGGCTTCTGCTTCCAATACTTGCTGCAATGGTCCCCTTCAGGGTGTTGGTTGCTTTGGCTACAATGGTCCATATTATGGGGTTTGTTTGATTCATAGATGTTCTATTTAATCTCTACTGACTGTTTCACTTACTAAAGATTGTGCACTTTATGGGTTCACTGTCACTATTATATTTACTGTGTAATCTTGTGTATTTATAATATTCCATTGTCCCTTCTCCCAGGACTCACCTGGAAACAAACTGCATATCTCAGTGTGCCTTCCTGGCCAGTTATTTCCCATAAATAAATAATTCAGTAACACACATATCATTCATCTTAGTGTTCCATTAAGGTCATATTGTAAATCGTATTAATTACACTAGGACTATCAATTACAACACCTGGAGTTAATGAGTGGCACTTTAGTCTTAAACACAATAAGATGTTAAGAGGGTAAAGAGGAAGGATAATATATATATTGCAGCTCAGATCCTTGCTTCACATCAACAGATACATGCATCACAGTTCAAACAATAGAATGCATATTAGAATGTAAAGCTCTAATCATCATTACCTCTCATCAGTCTCAATCATTACTGCACATTCTTCAATCAAATGTTCTGTTTTGATCTGCAAGGTAGAAGTGATGCACAGCACTGTGCTTCTTATAAAATATTGGGTTGACTTTCATTGGCTAACAGGAGGTGCTACTACTGGTAGGCATTTATATTTAAGTCAGGACCCAGCCATCTGAAGGAAAATTGAGTATGAGTGTTCATACCAATTTTGGGCCTCTTAAGTTCTAGATTTGGTGATTGCATTTTTTGAATATCACAGTTTCTGAATGTAACTGGCGGCCCTTGACAATCATGGAAGTCCATAATCATCATAGTTTTAAATAACTGTTATTTCAATACCTTCCCTTTGGTTAATTAGAAGCTTGTTCAGTTGATGTTAGTAGGTGTGATGTGTGGAATAGCACTCTGTCTGGCAGCTGACATATCTATCCCTGTTCTCCCCATTACATCATCATCATTGTGATTTCACTGACTGTGGCATGACTGCTGCATAGGAACAGCCACTCAGTAACTGCCAGGATGTAACTTTCAGTGAGATTACAATCCTGGTGATGCAGTTGGGGGGAGAGATTGATATGTCAGCTACCAGAATGAGAGCTATTCTACACTTTCAGCACAATATTATCACATAGAAAACTTTCTAATGAGCAAAAGGGAAAAGAAAAATACTTCAGAAATAAAAGCTTACAATTATTTATGTATTAATTTATTTAATTCTGTTAACTGGGTAGACCTGCTGGGACAAAAAGTCCCCTTTTCAAGGGTGACCTAGAATTAGTTACATAGATACATACATGGCATACAAACTAGGTGATGTGATACCTTTTATTGGACCAACAGAGATCACAGAAAAACCTTACGCTTTTGACCTCGAACCAGGTAGAAAATTAAGGTTTTTCTGTAATCACTGTTGGTCCAATAAAAGGTATCAAATCACCCAGTTTGTACATCTTGTTATCCAAGGACCACTATGGCAATTAAACATTTTTTTGACATAGATACATACATACATATCAGACATTATACAGTCAGTGAATGCATCGATACATTGCATAAATATACAGTCACATACTAACAAGATGTGTATACAGTATTCACAGGGGTATGAGAGACTAGTACACAAGCCAAATCAGTTACAACACAAAGCCAGACGAAAAAGGAATATATACAAGATGAGTACCACAGTTGTCATCTGTGGGTCAAGATACAGATAGATCAGTACAATTCAGAGGCATAACATCGTCAGGTACAAACCAAGAGCACTGAGAAAAAGTAGTGACTACAGGTCAGTGATTACAAAGGCATAGGTTGCGCTCAAGTAAATACACCTGGAGCCCGTTTTTAAAAACCTCCAAGGGAGGAGCAATTTTGGAGGGCAGCTGGAATAGTGTTCCATAGGAATAGAGCTGAGTTGGCAAAACATCTCTCCCTTGCACTGGGCCTAACCCTAAGTATTTCTAACAGTGAGCTGGCAGAGGACCTGAGCACCCTCTGTAATGCTTTGGGTGTCAAGATATTTTGGAGGCAGGGAAGGGTAGGCCCCTTACAGGTTTGTATGTAAGGCAGAGCAGAGGATATTCAAGCCTTCCTTTCAAGAATGGCCAATTCAGGTAGCAGATGACGCTGCAGTAGTGCATCCTAGATGGGGCCCCTGAGGCAAAGTGGCTTGTTCAGGCCCAGCCTAATGAGGACTTCACACTTTGATGGCCTTGAACTCCCAGACATTAGAGCTTCAGAGACGCTCCCACCAGATGCACTCCTGCAATGATTCCAGGGTGCATACCAAATGTCACCTTTTCTTCAAGAGCAAGGCCCACCCTCCCATCCTAGATGGGGGCTCATATGGGGAACTGTCATGCCTGGATCTGATGCAGTGATACCCAGCCAGCTGAGTCAGCTACCTCCTTGTCCGCCCTCCTGAACGCATGGATGACCACACATATCCTAGCCACCAGACACTGATACCGCTGAGCCTCCCTCCAGCCCCATCTCTGCCAAGAGATGTGAAGCTGGTTCCTTACCATCAGGTGAATCCCCCAGGCCATGATGCCCTTCCTTTGGTCAAGGCTGGCAACCCCCCTGACTACTGAGCCTAGCGAGGCTATCTCAAACTCATTGACACCTGAACCACCTTTTCCTCCCTGAACACCTCCTTTCATTCCCTCCTAAACTTCTCCCACTTTGGTGGTGGGAAATGCTGCGCCAGCACCAATCCCATTAGGCACAACTAGTGACAATCCTGCCACTTTTCTGCAGGGAAAAGGGTTGTTACACTAATGTATGCAAATGCAGAAGAGCCTTAACTTGAACACTTCCTGTTTGCTAGGAGAGAAATTTCAGGGGACTGATGGGCAACTGGTACTCTAACAGGCTAGAGTCTAATACTACAGCCGATGCTTGCATGATTAAGGATCGGAAGATGCCCTTCACGTTGGGAGAGTGACTAAAACAGATCATGAGTTATCTCCCTATGAAAGAACTGGCTACTTGGTGAAAGGAGTACCACAGGACCTTACATGGTATGCCAGCCACTGAGTTTCCATTTTGTACCTACTGAAAACTATTTTGAATAGCTGGGGCAAGGAAACGGAGTGGTAGTTAGGCCACAATCTGAAAAAGTCATTAACTCTAGGGCAGCAAAAGTTCAAAAGCACCCATAGCAACAGTGAGCAGACCAAACTCAGTAAACTGTTCAGTGCAGTTATTTAATCATGGTAGTGCAAAATATATATATACACATAAAAGCAGTACCTTAAGGTGGCTGGACTGGCAGACAAAAGCACTGATGTTTCTCCTGGCCAATTGCCAGGCTTCCTCAGAGCGATCTAAACTTTCACACCCAAGTGCCCAGTTTTATACAGGTGATAGGCAGAGTTTGTATACCACCACCAATCAAAACAATTTATACTAAATAAAACATGTGACTTGAGTACAATTGTTAAAATAACTGACAAAATTTAAACTTAATTCATGCACCACAGAACCGGGTCAATATCTCGCAGATGAAACTATGCTAGGAAAACCATGTGGTCTAAAGCACATAATGGAATACAGTGACAGGGGTATGATAACGATATAACACTACCACTACCCCTGTCATTTACTCTGTAGTGGAGGAAGGACTGAAGGTGCCACAGGTGCTGTGCCTGGCTGAGCCGCTTCCATGGTGGAGTGGCTAAGGCACATGTACCTGGCGCAATGGAAGTCCAGGGATCGGGGTTTGAATACTCGTCTCCCAATGTGTCATTTTGTTTTTTAGTTTGCAAAAGGAAAAATAAAAACTAAGTTCCCCTGCTCAGTGTTTCCCCTTTTCCCCTTGGTCCACCCCCCCACCCCCAGAGTTAGATATTTTAGTTGGGGAGGATGAGCCCATCTCAAAAAGAAAGATTTCCTTATGTGTTGCAGTGGTATATGCTGTTCTTTAGCATTCTGCATTTTGTCCCTACCTTGTGGTGCACACTGTAATGTCTGCGGCATTGTTGAGGTGCACGGTTTTGTCCGCGACATTATTAATCAATCAATCAATCAAAATCTTTATTTATCCAGACAGGCACCATTGAGCAAGGCTCATTTGCAAGGTGGACCTGGTCATGAATACATCAAAGTACAGTACAGAAGCAGGTATATAAAAAGCAATAATATACAAGGAAGAAAAAGTATATACAGTGTATGTAGTACAGTACAAGGTTGAAATAAATAAAAAAAGCATTATTTTACAATTGAAGAAGTCAGCAGATGTACAATCAACCATAGGCATACAGGGATTATAAGCAGAGATATTTTGAGTGAGGCAGCTGGCAACTACACATATAGGGGAAAGAGGCCATGTATGGGGTGGCAGGTTAGAGAGGTAAAGAAGAGGAGGGATATATTACCGACGACTGGGGGAAAAATTGGGCTAAAACCACTGAAAGTGATGATGGCTGTTGTGCACCTGTTTATTATGATAATGACGGAGGATGGGTAGATAACTGGGACACTACTATGGATGGGGTGGGACTTTAGCCAGGCTGGAGCAAACAGGGAAGGGTGGGTGCAGCAGGAAGAGTTAATAGGGAAAGAGTGAGAGCCAGGGGTAGAAACATGATGAGTGTCAGGATGGAGAGGGGGAGTTGCGGAATTAGTGGGCTAGCGGTGAGGAAAACATTTGCAAGGTGCTTTCATGTAGCGATCGTAGAGCGCCTTGAAGATATTCAGGCTAACAGGGCAGCTCAGCTTCAAGTTCCTTTGTAAACTGTTCCACAGTGTGGGTAAAGAGAAGCTTAGAGCAGCTTTGCCGAAACGAGTTTTGATCCTTGGAACTTGGAGGGCAATTAGGGAATAGCTCCTTAGAGCGTAGGTGCCTAACACACTCCGGGGAATACAATCTGAGACATATGAGGGGAGCTTGTTGGTTAATGCTCTGAAGGCCCATAGGGCGGCTTTTCTATTCCTTCTATAACGAAGGGAAGTCCAGCCTAATGATGAGTACAGGGAGCAGTGGTGTGTGGAAAGTGGAAGGCCAGTAATGAACCTGATAGCTCTGTGGTAGAGGGTGTCCAACTTAGCCAGTGCAGTGGCTGTACAGCAGGTCCACATAATCTATTAAAGATAGGAAGGTAGCTTGAACCAGATGAGTCTTGGCCTCCTTTGTGAGCAGGTGGTTAATTCTGTAGAATAGTCCTAATCTTTGCCTTAGTTTCTTCTGTAGTTCTTCGAGATGGTCGGCGAAGGAAAGTTTATTAAAGAGCCAAACTCCTAGATATTTGTATTTAGCTACATACTCTAGTGTTTCTCCAAGAACAGTGGTAATTTGTGGGATAGCCCCCCCCAAGCAGGAATTGCCACATGCAAGGAGAAGGAGAAGAGCATGCTTTTGTCTTTTTCGCATTGAGCAAAAATGTTTTTGTTTATGAGCTGGTATTGTAGAAGGTTAAATTCAGCTTGGAGGTTTTCACAGGCTGCTTCCGGCATGGGATGACTCAGGTACAGTACAGTGTCGTCCGTGAATAAGTGGATGTTGACTTTTTTGATAGGGTCATTGATGTTGTTAATGTAGACTGCGAAGAGGAGGGGACCAAGGATAGAGCCCTGGAGCATGCCCCTCAGCAAAGGCTTTAATGGAGAAAGATCACCTTCAGCTTTAACCTGCTGTTTCCGTTCTCCGAGGTAGTCTGCAAACCAGCACATAGATTTATGGTCCAGGCCTAAGGTGCTTAGGGAGGAAAGAAGCAGGCTGTGATCGACTATGTTGAATGCCTTACTAAGATCCAAGAAAATGGCACAAACATGCTTCTTGTTGCCAAGGTCTAGGAGCCAATCACTGGTCACCTTAGCTAGGGCTGTTATGGTGCTGTGCTTTGCTCTGAATCCAGACTGAACTGAGTTTAATAGGCTTCTGGATTCTAAGTATACCCCTAGCTGGCCACACACTATTTTTTTCTAGTAATTTACCCAGGATGGCGAGGAGGGAGATTGGTCCGTAATTATTTAGATCGAAGGGGTCACCTGCTTTTAATAGAGGGATGACATGGGCTATTTTCCATTATGGGGGGAGGCTACCCTGGGAGAGTGACATGCTGAATAGGTGGGTGATTGGCACCGCAAGCACATGGTAGGCACATTTCAGATAGTATGGCTCTATGAAGTTGGAGCCTGCTCCCTTTCTGGTGTCCAGTTGCAGCAGTAGGTCTTCCACCTCTTTTAGAGAGACAGGCAGGAGGGAGAAGGCCTCCTCAGTAGAGGGGGACTCGTGGGTTGGTGGGCCCTGAGCTGTGCGGAGGTCATTGGCAGGGGAAGTATCAAATGCTAGCCCTGCCATTTCAAAATGGTTATTGAGGGCTTCCAATATCTCTGATCGGTTAGAGATAATGCTGCCACCGGACTTCATTTTTGCTGGAATGGAATTGCCAGGTGCATGTCCAGACATGTCTTTTAATATTTTTCAGAGCTTTGAAGGATTTCTTGAGGCAGAGATTAGCTCTGAACGATAGTAGGCGGCTTTGGCTGCTCTGACCAATTTGGTGCACTTGTTACGTGCTCTCTTAAAAAGACACCAATTCGAGTCGTTCTTGCTTCTTCGGGCTTTTTTCAATAAAGTATCCCTTTCTAACAGGGAAGCTTTGAGCTCGGCGAGAACCAACGGCAGGTGCTGCTCCTGACCCACACCTTAACCAAGGGTGCATGCTTATTTAAAGCCTCACTTAAAATACCATAAAAAATAGTATATGCCCTGTTAACTGGTTTGGCTAGGAAGAATTCCTGCCATTGCGGTGAATATTTCAAGTCGTGGATGTATGCAAACAAATCGAAGTTGCGTTTGTACCTCTCGATAGAGAACTTTGCCACAAACTGTGGGTTGTGCATGGATCTAATGGTGGTGATTATACAATGATCGCTAATGTCTGAGAAAAATATTCTGACATGAGAGAACAGGTGTGGCTTGCTAACCAAAATTACATCTAAGAGGGAGCTGTTGTTAAGGTTCTTTTTATTTGGGTGAGTAGGCTCGCCAATGAGTTGCACCAGCCCTAGAGTGTCACAAAAGGATTTCAAGGGAGCTGATGCACATGATAGTCAATCGTAGTTCAGGTCGCCAAGAATAATGGTTTCCAAGGAACTGAGCCCCAGTACAGAACTGAAGTGAGACAGGAGATGAGGCCCGGCAGAAGGGGGCCTGTAGCAGCCTATTACACAGAGTGCACTGGAAGGAGAAAGTTTGATCTTTAGGGTCAAGCACTCAAATTCTTTGGGGGAGGATGATGCGTCTGTGCATGTGGCTGAGTATTTGTCCCTTACATAAATTGCCACCCCACCTCCTCTTGATTGCCTATCCGCTCGGAAGAGTAAATCATTTGGGATATTGATTTAATTGTCTGGGGTGGCTGGCCTAAGCCAGGTCTTAGTGATCACCAGGACATCAGGTAGGGTGTGGCTCACCCAAGCCTGGATAAGGGTGAACTTTTTCAGCAAACTACAGGCATTAAGATGCATAAAAGATATTCCTTTGATACCTGCCAGGTCTGATGGAGAAGCAAGGGTGTCTAATGGTCCTGAGTTGAGTTCGACATTGCCTGAGCACAACAGTAAAAGAAGCAGGATTCTTTTTAAGGCAGTGAACTGTAATTTGTAAACACTATTTTTTTGGCAATAGGGGAGGCGGTGTTGATGGGTAGGCCTGTACCCACTCCTGGTGTTATACTGGCCTAGTGTTGCAGCCACTAGTGTCCTGGCAGGAATTTGCCATGAGTATGCAGTCTCAAGTCTGGATGGGGGAGTAATCTGCTGAGGCAGCTCGGGAGATGTCCCACTCCCCGGCAGAGACAGCTGAGAAGCCCAATAGTCCAGAACAGCTACATGAAAGGAGCTGTTGGATGCAGGACAGGGAGAAGCGCAAGGGTCATTCCACTTTAGGGAGGGATGAGGGTTCTAAAGAATTGAGCTGAGCGCTAGTAAAGCTAGTGACACACCAAGGAACCAGCTATAACTTCTCATGGTAGATCTAAATGCCACAACAGCCGGCAGTAAAAGTCACTAGAAGCCTAGACCAATCGGCGATCAGGTGTCATAAGTTCAAAATTCTTTTGTTGGCTGAGGCGTGGTTTTGGCACTGAACGTACCTGTGGAGCAACTCTTTGCAGCTGAGCCAGTGAGGTGGTTCAAAGCTGCAATCCGGTGTGGTAAGATTGGTCTGCAGTTTTCGTTTCTGTTTCTGGCCCTGCTCCACCAGTACAGAACGGGAGTGGGTGCAGGCATTCAAGTCTTGCAGCCTTAGTGGATGAGCATGGTTTGGACTGAGAAACAGGTAGAAAAACCCTGGGGATGGTCCTCAGAAAGAGAGGTATCCCAGGTCCAATAGAGCAGAAGAGGCAGTAGAAAATATAATGTGTTTCTTCTTTAACAGAAAAGACAGCTGTTGTAGCTCTCTAGTGGCTATGTAGTATAATTTGCAAATGAGAAAGTGACACAAAAAAAAAAAAAATGTCATTCTTGCTTTACAAAAAAGGACAGTCCCAGGGTCAGCAGCGCTGATAAACGTCTCTAATGAAGCAAGGTAAAATGGAGACCAGCAGGAAGAAGTCAGTGAGGCTGAGATCCTCCAATCAGAGTGTTGCTGCTGAAAATTCAGAATGTCCAAAGGTGCCAAATACCAAAGTACCTGAGTGGGTATATGGCTTTTGGCTGTTTCTGTAGATTTCTGGGCCCTGCAACGAACCAGAGTTTGGAGGATTATGACCCTTGCCATGCACCACCATGTCATACCATCAAGTTCCCTCTATAATAATAATGAATTTATAATCAGTGATATAAAATTTAATTCAAGTTATGTAGGAACTTATATGGTAGATTGGTGTGCATGAATTCAGGCACTTGTCATATGTGTTCAATCAAAAACAAAACAGTGACAGTCACTCTCCAATACTATGATACTATATAGAGTATACAGTTCACATCATAGACAGCTACAGTTAACACCTGAACTTCTTAAGGAATGCTGTCAAATCTATACAGTCACTCAAACCTCCAGGGTTTCTGGCTCCAAATTCATATATCCAGAAACTCTTTCTTATACCTATGAGTTTCTCAATCCCCCCGAGGGCCCACCTTCACCAACTCAATTCCTGCAAATCTGATGTTGTGCACTGCACCAGGGTATTCTGTACATGTTACCAATAGCATAAGAAGTGTATCCTCTTTGCAGTGCCCTGACATGTTCACCAACTCGTACTTTAAACTGGCGTGTAGTGCAGCCAATATAAAAAACACAGCAACTACACGTCAGCAAGTACACTACTCCCACGCTATTGCAATTAATGAACTATCTAACTTGCACTTCACTTTGTGTCCTAGGGTGGGTAATGGTTTTATGCGTTGTGATGTAGGAGCAGCATATGCATCTTTCACATCTGCGATTCCCCATGGGGGGTGGGGGAAGGAGACTACTACGAACTGAGCCTGGTCCAGTTAATAACTTCTGAAAACCATATCTTTAATGGTTTTACATTGTCAGATGACAACTTCTGGTCTGCCTGTGACCACACTCTGGAGTCTAGGTTCAAGTGCGCCAGCTCCCTGACCAGCACACTATTTGTCGACCTATCCAAGGCTTTTCACTTAGTCAACCATAGTCTTCTTCTCACTAAACTCCACCTCCTCGGATTGGATGGGCTCTGCCACTCCTGGTTCGAGAGCTATCTACTGAACCAAAGCCAAAAAGTCCTCTGGAGAGGAACACAGTCCTGCGTCTGGCCGGTTGTCTCGGGGGTACCCCAGGGCTCAATCCTGGACCCCCTACTCTTCACTCTCTTGGTTAACGACATAGAGAGGGCTTGTGGGTTGAGTAAACTCATCCTCTATGCAGATGATACTGTTATCTACTGCAGTGACCCACTTACCCTACGTCATCACTGCTATAGTGCAACTTTGCCTCACAGCACTTGAAGCCGGGTTCTCTGCCAACTCACTTGTACTGAATTAGGAGAAAATGAAGGCTGTCCTGTTTGGAACCAGGTGCCTCGGTTGGGATAGGTGTGACCTTCTCCAGCTCAAATTGGACCAGGGGAAGCGAGTTGAGGTCCTAGATAGGATCAAATACCTCGGGATACTCCTTGACCAGGAACTGTCCTACAAACCCCACATCAACTCCTTAACCAAGTCCATCCACCAGAGACTTGGACTCCTCTATCGTCTGGGAAACTCCCTTACTGACGAGGCCCAGCGTGCAATCTCTAACTGCATCCCTCTCCACCACCTCCTCTATGGGGCCCCCGCTACAGTCCCTACGGGGGAACTGAAAACTCATGGTGCTCTACCATAAGTGGCACGCTTTGCTCAACCCCCAGGAGACACCACTGCAAGGTCCTCACAGACCTTCACTGGCCCACTATATGCCATAAGCTGGCCTACCCCACCATCTGCCTGACTTATAAATTCACTACTGCTAGCCCTCCTCCTCATCTGCATGGACTGCTCAACTCCAGAGTCCAGTGCCGAGATACGAGGCCCTCGGTCGGCCGACCCCTCGTCATCTCCCGTGTATGCACCAACCCGGGTAATCGCTCCTTCTCATATGCTGCCCCACACCTGTGGAATATGCTCCCAGCTACCCAGGCCGATAGGCCTTCTCTCCAAGGTTTCAAGGCTGGCCTCAAAGTATACCTCCTGGAACTTAGCCTGTGTTGCTGTACTCGCTAGCCTCCTTTCTCCCTGCCATTCAATCTGTGACTTCTGTATCTCATGCCCTACTGATGTGTCAAACTGTTGACCCCTATTAACTCTTGCAATGTTGTAAATGTATATTCTGGCTTCTTAACCTGTAATTACTCTCTCTCCAGTTGATACTGTCTCACTTCAAAGCTCTGTACTATTGTCCACTGTATGTAATAAATTGCTGCATGTATCTAACCTTGGGTTGCCCCTGAAAAAGGGACCATTGGTCTCAGTGGACTTACCTGGTTACCAAAACTTTAAATAAAAAAAAACAAACATTTAAAAAGTTCCAAGACAGATCAATTCCGTACTATAATCTGTCTAATCTTCTCCGCCCTTTTGGAGAAAGTGGTGACAAATGGACATTTTCACTCTAAAGGTTTGGGGTTGTTAGCATAGACTAGTGTGTCCTTCTTAGCCATGCTTTCTACTGTACTGACAGCTGTCATTATACTGTAATTGCTAAACCGCCTTTCCCTGAATCTTTTAATTTGAGCAATTCTTTTTACTTCATATTCACATTTTTCAGTGCAGTTCTCAGCGTTCTTACAAATTGGCCTTTTGGTATATTGAAAAATACATAATGGGGTGGCAGCTTTCAAACCTAAGCAAACTATTACGATCTGTAGCTTTTTGATAAAGTGCAGTACATACATTGCCATGGCCACTACGGTAGAATTTAAGATCCAGAAAATTACTTTCATGGGGGTGTATAGTGTGCTTGAAGCGCAAGAAGCTGCTTGTGCCGTCCAGCTACACTATAAAATCTTGGAATTCAATAATAGTGCCCTACCAGACAACCAAAACATGATCAATAAAACACTGCCACAAATCCAACTTAGCAAAGTATGGATTTGTGGCGATGTCATGAAGATGATCCAGCTCCCACTTTCCAACACAGAGGTTGGCAAAACATGGTGCCATTGTCACACCCACTGCAGTGTCCCTCACCTGCAAGTACAACTTATCCTGGAAGATAAACATATTTCTTGTTAACACTTGTTCAGCCATTTTTACCAAATACCAGGATGGCACCTCTTCCTCTCTACTTCTGATCTCATTTCCAAAAAGTGTTCCACAGACTCCAGGCCCTCATTGTGTGGTATTACTGTATATAAGGTATGACATGGTGGTGCATGAATCACGTTTAAATTGTATCAGTTATTTTAACAATTGTACTTCAAATCACATTTTTAATTTAGTATAAATTATTTTGATTGGTGGTAGTATACAAACTCCGCCTATCACCTGTATGAAACTGGGCACTTGGAAGCCTGGCAGTTGGCCAGGAGAAACGTCAGTGCTTTTGTCGGCCAGTCTGGCCACCTTAAGATGCTGCTTTTATGTGTGTATGTATTTTGCACTACCATGATTAAATAACTCAC
Organism: Neoceratodus forsteri; assembly: GCA_016271365.2. NCBI lineage: Eukaryota > Metazoa > Chordata > Ceratodontiformes > Ceratodontidae > Neoceratodus > Neoceratodus forsteri. Next base: position 652,730,016 of record CM057455.1, on the reverse strand, counting down.
TAAACAGTTTACTGAGTTTGGCCTGCTCACTGTTGCTATGGGTGCTTTTGGACTTTTGCTGCTACGAGACTGTGTTTTCACACATGTAGCACCATAGCATTTTTGTCCTGGGGCTCATTCTCTTTTTGACATTTATTAACGCTAGGGGAAGACATGTGGACTTGGCAGATGTCAGTGTTTAATACCCAGTAAACAAGAACTGAATCAGTTTATTTTCCTGCACTGTACAATACTCTAAAGAGACAATGGTAGCTGTTTGCTTACCTTTTCTTTAGTGTTCCACAGTCAGTAAAAAACAAATCATGTTTTATTTAACTTCAATTGATGTGGTTTAAGTTTCATTAGCTTTTCATAATATTTGGCTTCCAAATCTTTTCCCCTTTTTCTCTCCATTTGATTTCCAACCCCCTTTTCTCAGCTGCAAAGACAGAGGCCACAGCCAAGTCCCTCTCATTGGCTGACAGCAGGGGGTGCTTCAGGACTATATGAGCCAACACTCCTCCCAAGAGAGTGTGTATCACCTCTGAGATGCACCATCTGTCTCCATACCAGTCTAGGGAGTGGAGATGGGGAGGGGGGCACACCCCAGCTCCAGTCTCCCACATCACAGCCCAACATGCTACCAACTGAAATATGTTATTTTAAGTAGACTGCAGATAAATAAACATAGGCTCTTGGAGGTCCATAATTTTACCTCCTAACATTAAAAACTGTTACAGCAACAAGACCCATTTTTCTTTTTTTCCCATGATTTACAGTGATGGGGTAATGCACCTTTATACTGCAGTAGTAGATCCTGCATATTCTTTTTAGTGGAATCCATTTCTTTCTAGTGTAGTTAACCAGGACAGCACAGCTGAAATGCAACATCTCATTTCCAGCGGGGTCCTGCTTCTAACCATTTTACAGACTGAAGGACTGAAGAACAAGGAGGGTATGTGCCTTGCTTAATGTCATGGAGTAAAGAGACACTGTGGTCTACTAGTTATAGCACCAGCTTGGTAATCAGGTGATCACAGGTTCAAACCTCACTAGAGCCACATACTCACTGTATAACCCAGAGAAATTCACTTAACCTCCTCTTGCTCCAATCCCCCAGCTGTGGAAATAGGTAGAATCAGGATTCCACTGATAAAAAGATGTATCTCAGCAGGCCTTTCCTGGGTAAATAACTTTCAAAAAATGAATGATGCTGATGAGACCTGAACCTGGGTCAGCTGCTTTAATGTTTTGTACCCTTAGTAATAGGCTAAACTGCCTCTCTCTTTGGTCTCCCTTGGTTAAGAGAGACTTAAAGGATGCAGTGAATCTATGTAGTAGTAAAATAGATGGTTTGCACTTTGGTGGGTGAACGTCTATGGGACAAGCTAGGCAATGATATTTTAGTTAGGAGGTGGCATGAGCTGCATGGAGAAAAAAGTAAAAACAACATAAAAATAGAGTATATGTAGCCAGTTTGACAGCACAGTGGCAACAAGCACCACTTACAATGCAAAGACTGGGGTTTGTGTCCTGAGCCAGGAATATCACGGCAAATGGCACAAGGTGGTCTAAGCCGTCCAGTGAATACGTTCTTTCTCAGGAAGGGACACTTGGAGTTTCCCCACTGTTTCATTGTCCCCATAGTGCAGGGTGGACATGGCAGTAGAGGTGAAGTCCTGTCTGGGCAGTAGACTGGGTGGAGTTAGTATTGTAGGTTTGCGCTGCCTCTTCTAACTTTGCCACAGCGGAAGTGTAGGGAGATCCCCTGAAGAAGTGGAAGCGCATCATGAAGCACTGGGGTAGTTGGCAATCACACTACAAGCTTCTCCACACTGCCCCGCAGATGAGCCTCAACACTGCCATGGGGGACCACCACATAAATGAGAGGTTAGTTCAGACTCCAGGCCCATTTAATCATTGGCCTCTCATGTAATCCTGCCAACAAGGGTACAAATTAATGCCAACTGTATTGGTTTTGTGATGTGGACACCTGCCCACTGGGAACTGGACTGTGACCACCACAATTAATGTTGCATAGGCCAGTGAACAGCCCTCAGGCGACAGTGGCGTTCAGCCACTACCGACCTGTGCTGGATTTGAACCTGTGATCTAGAGGTGAACAGAGGATAGGTTGAATCCATTTTCTAGAAAGGTAGAATTTTGGGTGTGTTTAAATTCATTTAACGTTAAAATTACATTTAAAAGTAGTTCAAAAGAGTCATAATTCTGCCTTTTTCAGACATACGAAAAGGGAGCTGGTTGCAGTAACTAAACCAAGCAAGACAGCAAAAGAGGAATAAAAGCAAAACAAGAGGATTTGATTTTAAAAAATAAAACTCAAGCAAAAAAACAAAACATTTCTTAAAAGAATTACAGGTATATTCTGCTTTAAATGGTGATTTTAAATCCTAAATTTAGTTATATGAAGTTATAACAGATCCTTTTGGGGTTGGCAGCTGCCCTTTAAAAAATATGAAGATTTGAACTGAGAGCCAAGAAACGAATGTCAGAGTACAGAGACTGCCTTTATCAATGTAATTCCGTGGACTAAGAATTAATAGCAATCATTAGTTTCTTTTCAAAATCTTATACATTATGCAGATGAATTAATTATCCCTGTCAAGACATCTTCATTAAATTCAACGGTATTGAAATTGGCTGTTGGCACCATGATGGCAGCGTGATAACCAGCTTCATTTATGACACCCAGCAGATAAGAAATGTGACCTGCAATTCATGTATTAGCATGAATTCCTGTAACTAAGAACTATATGGCATGTGACTGTTATTAATTTTCAGTTCAGTATCGTACTTTTATCTAGAGCACCTTTGTCTTCAACTTAGAGACCTGTGCCAGGCATCACTGGTTGCTTAGCAGTCAGATAAACTCTACAAGTATAGGATTACAAGCAGTACACAAGATCATTAACATTTCAGGATAAACAAGAAGACAGGCAGATTTCTGAGAAAGAGGAGTATTTATCGCATGAGTGAGTAAAAACCAATAACCCGTAAGTGGCAGACCTACAAGTAAATTACATAAGACTTTTCTTACGGTGTGACAGTTATCCTCTCTCTCTCACAACAAAACAAGTTATTCAAGTTCTATATTAAGTGTTAAACAAAACTACAAATAATGCATGTCAAAATATGCCAGCACCAAAAGTGCTTATTGTCAGTCTTTCTCAAGGATATGTAATGGCCTGACTCAAAATATACAATTTAACCTCACCTGAGAGGGGGAAGGATTTTTAAAACTCACTTTTGGTTTCATAACTAACTCATGAGTTATGGTCTAGCCCCTCACACCTGTAATTCAGTTTAAATAGCAAGTGCTTAGTAAGGATGTGTATCTTAAATAATGAAGGGCTGATGTCTTTTAATCTCTGTAATAATTTTTTTTTTGCATTTATTTCTTTGATTACCTTTTCATCGTTGTATTTGTATTTTGCAACTACAAACAAAAAAACAGACTATCCAATGGAATTCTTGTATTATGGCAAGACTAGCAGTGTTTCAGTGGAAAACAGCAAACCTTTTTTCAGATTTTTATAGAGAAATAACATTTTCTGTCACCAAAATATACATTTAATAGAAATGTATGATTTTTCATAGCCTGTGATCTTGTGTTATAATTTAGCAGGTGAAATTTTCATAACCAGATTTTACTTGAAAAGAAGAAAAGAGAAGCCAGTAATTGTTATCAAAAGCAGAAAATCATACAGATGGACCACAATAGTGCAAACATGTAAAACTTAAAGTTTGTTGCTGAAGTATCTATTTCTTTTGAAAAAGATAGAAAAGTTTATTTTGTTTCTCACTAAAAAAAAACATTGGGTTCCTGTAGCTGGCAGTTTCTGACATCACAATTCCAGGATTCCACAGAATTCTTTTTTTATTAGAAGTGGGAAAACTCAAAGGTAAAAACCCACTTGTTTCACTGCACCAACAAATATTTTGTTGTAAAAAAATCAAGTAATTACTAATACGTCAAAATACAATAAATATAATAACCAGTAGTCTATTTATTAGAAGTTAACACCTGCTCTTTAATCTGTAAATAATAATAACAAAATCTAAGGGAACACTCTGTTTCTTACTACCATTGGTGTTCTGCAGTTGGATAAGACAGGGTCTGGGGAGGTGCAACTCTACACCTTGGCCAGCTAGTCACTCCAAGGGGTCAACAAGGCAGACTTCTGAAGTGCCATTTAAATTTGGATGGAATAACAGAGTATCACAGAGGATGTGCAACAGAGGAGCAGCAAAAGGAAGCAGGTGCTGTTAGAACTTTACTACTCTTCTACTGGAACTTAAGAACTAGAACTCTACTACTGGGACCTTCAATTTGGGGTAAAAACAAACAAACAAACAAAAAAAAAAAACAAGCGTTAGTGTGTTTGTCTGAGCTAGGTGAAGGGAACTGTGGCCTGTGCAGTTAGCTAGGTGAAGAAGAGAGCTGTGAATTAGGGGGAGTGGCTTAGGCAGCAGGAAGCCAGGTGTTTGGATTTAAGACTGCCCTAGATAGCTTTTGGCAGAGAGCAGCAAGAGGAAGGAGGTGCTGTTAGAACTTTACTACTCTTCTACTGGGACTATATAGACCTCCCTCCCCACCACCCTTAACTAGTTCCACATTTATAGGCAGAGGATTTGAGTAACAACAGGAACTTCCTGTTTGGGAGCAGGTAGGGAGTGATTACAGAAGCACAAAAGACTTGCCATCCTAGATGGAAAGGAGTAGCACTCCCCCGCCAAGCTGCTGGAGGTCTGACTCTGAGCAAGTAAGAAGGAGACTACTGAAGAATACAGGAACTTTCTGTCCCAGAAGAGGAAGGGAAGGAGCTGTATGGGCACGGAGGCAGTAGAAAAGTAGGGAGAAGAAAAAAAAGTAAATGAAGACAGGAAAGAGTAAGCATAAAAAACAACAGTTGAGGGGCCACAAATAAGACATGATGGGAGTGGTGCAGTGCAGTGGTTGTTTTAGAGTGGCAGTCTTCCAGGAGATGTCCTGGAGGAGCCAGTGTTGTCCCATCTGTAGGCAGCTCTCTGGGATGAGGGAGGAGGTTGCTCGTCTCCAGGCTGAGCTGGCCAGGATTCAGGGAACCTCCTTTCCGACCCAGGAACCACCAGGACCACTGCCGCTGCCTCAGAGGTTGCCAAGAAAGAGGAGCGGTTTGACCACAGTGGGTTCAGGGAAGGTGAGAGGGGTGGAATGGAGGTGCATCCCTCCAGCTGTACCTCTCCACAATGTGTATGCCATTCTGGCAGAGTGTGGTTCATCTATGGAGGCACCTGCAGTGCAGACCATGGAGGATGCTGGGAACCTCCACAAAGGAGACCCACAGGAGGGTGGCATGAGAACCCACAGGGGAAGGAAACAACTCCTGGTGGGGGACTCAATTGTCAGGGGGTAGAACTGGGGGAGGGAGATAAGGTGCTTGCCTGGCACCATGGCTTGGAGGTACAGGGAGCGAATCCTCAGGATCGCGGGAGCAGCTGCACAGGAGAGGGAGCTGGACATCACTGTCTACCTAGGGACAAATGACCTGGCTGGGAAAGGTATCAGAGCAGTGCTGGAGGAGTTTGTGGAGTTGGGGAGGGGCCTTAGACAAGTAGCACGCACAGTAACCTTCTCGGAGGTGCTATCTGTCTATGGCATGGGTGAGACTAGGGTGCTCCAAACCATGGGATTCAACCAATGGTTGAAAAACTGGTGCAGAGCTCAGGGTTTTGGCTTCATTGAGGACTGGGGGTCCACCTGGAGGGATACAGGCCTATACTGGCAGGATGGTCTGCATCTGTCCAGGAGGGGAACCAGGATCCTAGGTGATAGGTTTAAATGCTTCATTGGCAAGATTTTAAACTAGCCAAGGGGGGAGGCACTGAAAAGGAGCAGGGAAATCCTAGCCCCCTCCCAAAAAAAATCAGGGTAGTTAGTGAAATAAACACCAAGGTAGAGAAGTTGATTGGGAGAAGGACGGGGTAAATGGAGGCAAAGGCAGTAAGGACAGGGATGGGGCTAAAAGGGGTAAGGCCATCAAATAATGGAGGGCAATGAGTACCAATGCCTGTAGTCTGGGTAACAAACTCCCTGAACTGGTGGCCTTGATGGAAGAGGGATGCCTGGATATCATGGCAGTCACAGAAACATGGTACACAGAGAACCATGACTGGGATGTCAACATACCAGGGTACACAATCTACAGGAGGGACAGGGAGGGTAGAAGAGGAGGAGGAGTAGCTCTCTACATAAGGGAAGGGATTAAAGCAATGGAACTAAAGGGTTAACAGAGAGGAGAAGAGGCACTGTGTGTCACCCTGGAGGCCAGAAATGGCACCACAATCTACACAGATGTTGTATACAGACCCCCGTCTCACGGGGAGGCAATGGGCAAGGAAATGATAGAAGGCATCCTTAGGATGGCAGAAAAAGGGGAGATATTGTTGATGAGGGACCTGAATATGCCAGATGTTAACTGGAACACCTTTGCTGCAGCCACATCAAAGAGCAGGGTCATTCTCGATGCCCTACAGGGGGCATGCCTCAGACAGCTAGTGTTGGAACCCACTTGGGAGGAAGCAGTCGTAGACCTGGTACTCTCAAATGGGGACAGAGAGATGATCTCTGATCTAGAATTGGGTAGCCAACAGGGAACATGTGACCACCAAACAGTGTGGTTCATGATAAACACAGTCGCAGAGTCAAGCCATACAAAAGTGAGGGTACTGGACTTCAGGAGGGTTGACTTTGTCAAAATGGGAGAGTGCCTCAGAAGAGCACCAGCAAACAGGCAAGAAAACGGGGTGGAGGAACAATGGGGAAACATCAAAACTGCCATCACAGAGGCAACAAGCCCTTGTGTGAAGCAAATAAACAAATCAAAATGAAAGAAAAAAGCACTATGGTTCTCAAAAGAGGTGGCACAAAAGGTTAGGGAGAAAAAGACAGCATTTAGGAAGTACAAGGAAACACAAAAGGAGCATGACAGAGAACTGTACCAGTTAAAGCAGAAGGAAGCGGGGAAGGCAGTCAAAATAGCAAAGGTGCAAATAGAGGAAAAGATGGCCAACTCGGTCAAAAAGGGGGATAAAACCTTTCACAGGTACATTAGGGGCGAAGAAAAGACCAAGGGAGGATAGTGAGGCTTAATAAATGGGAGGGTGGGTGGGTGGGCAGAGAGTGACAGTGAAAAAGCAGGGATACTGCGAATATTTCTGCTCAGTATTCACAAAAGGAGGAGGGAGGTGCCTAATCCAATTAATAGAAGCACTCTGGATAGGGGGGTCGTTCCCAGTCTTGTCACAGAAGAAAGGGTTCTGAATGAACTCCTAAAAATGAAGGTGGACAAAGCAATGGGATCCGATGGAATTCACCCCAGAATTCTAACAGAATTAAGGGGAGCACTAGTGACACCACTGACTACCCTTTTTAGCAAATCATGGGAGGATGGTGTGTTACCTAAGAACTGGAGGAGGGTGGATGTGATCCCCCTTCACAAAAGTGGGAGCAAAGCAGAGGCAGGAAACTACAGATCTGTTAGCTTGACCTCAGTGGTAGGGGAAAATGATGGAATCACTTCTGAAAGAAAAAATTGTTGAGTACCTAGAGGCCAGTGGGGCACAGGACCCAAGGCAGAATGGATTTATAGTGGGAAGGTCATGTCAGACAAATCTAAGAGATTTCTTTGACTGAGTGACCAAAGTAGTAGACCAGGGAGCTGCTGTGGACATGGCCTACCTAGACTTTAGCAAGGCATTTTAAAACAGCTCCACACAAAAGATTAATAAACAAATTAGCCAGCCTGGGAGTGGGTCCCAGGGTGGTAGCCTGGGTAAAAAATTGGCTAGACAACAGGACACAAAGGGTAACAATAAACGGAGTCCACTCTGAAGAAAGGGGGGTTACTAGCGGGGTACCGCAGGGTTCATTACTAAGTCCGGTCCTTTTTAATCTTTATAGGTGATATTGCGGAGGGACTAGAAGGAAAAGTATGCCTCTTTGCAGATGACACAAAGATCTGCAATAGGGTTGATACACAAGGGGGAGTGGAAGGGATGAGAAGGAACTTGGCAAGGTTGGAGGAATGGTCAAAAGTATGGCAGCTTAGATCCAATGCAAAGAACTGCACCTGGGAAACCAAAATCCAGGGGAAGAGTACGCAACTGGGGGGGGGGGGTTAACAACAACAAAAATGGAAAGGGACCTGGGGGTAGTCATATCAGATGACCTAAAGGTAAGCAAGCAATGTGAGCAGGCAGTAAGGAGGGCTTAGGGGATACTGGGATCTATAGGGAAAGGCATCACCAGTAGAAAACATGAAGTTGTTATCCCTCTGCATAGACAGTTGGTGAGAATCCATCTGGAGTACTGCATGCAGTTCTGGAGACCCCATCTCTGCAAGGACATAGACAAGATAGAGGCTGTCCAGAGGTGGGCAACTAAAATGGTGCAGGGTCTGCACCAGAAGCCATACAAAGAAAAACTAAAGGAGCATAATATGTATACCCTCAAGGAAAGGAGGGAGAGAGGGGACATGACAGAAGCTTTCAAGTACCTCAAGGGAATCAACAAAGTCCAAGAGGGTAGCATCTTTCAGAAAATGAGGTGTGCAAGAACAAGGGGGCACAATTTGAAGATAGAGGAGGGATGGCTCAGGGGCAATGTGAGGAAGTATTTTTTCTCAGAGAGTGTGGTGGACGCATGGAATGACCTTCCTGAGGAGGTCATGGGGTCAAAAACAGTGGGGGAATTCAAGAATGCATGGGACAGACATAAGGCAATTCTCGTGGGAGGGGTAGGAAGAAGAAGTCTGTTGGTGAACTAAGATCTGCAGCTTATCCAATATGTAGGGAACTGCGCAGACTAGGTGGGCCAAGTGGTCCTTATCTGCTGTCAAAGTCTGTTTTCTATGATGTTTATAATAGCAATTTCTGAAGTATAGTCTTTTCATATCTCTGCTGGCACAGTGTAGCATAAAGATAAAGGTGTGGCAAAATCACACAGACTATCAGTGAAGAATATGCTCAGTCTGAGACAGATCAAAAAGACAAAGTATTGGAACCCATTCTAATAAACAACTGAATAGTGCAAAGCCTTTGAAAACAATCTGCAATGTATACTCGATGACTGGTCTCTGTAAATAGTCTATAGGCAGTATAGCACAGTGGTTAAGGGCACTGTGTTGCAAACCTAGAGACCTGGGTTTGAATCCCACAGCCCCCACTTGCATACTGTGTGACCCTGAGCAAGTCACTTAACTTCCTTGTGCTCACAGGTCGCACCTGGGTACAAGCTTCGACTTAGTGTGCCTTTTCTGGTTAAACCAATTCCCCCCTATATATCTATATATATTCATTGCAAAAAAGTCCATTAATGCACTAGTTTATAAATATATATTATACTAGCGCAGTAGCACCAGTATAGTTAGGGTGAGTGAACAGTTCTAAGTTAAACCTGAATTTATGAACTTTAATAACTTCTGAACCATTCAACAGATTTGTACAAAATATGGCATGCGTAATTTCTTGGGGTATGTCTATTAGTGTGCCACATTTGATGTGCATCCATTGAACGGTTAAAAAGTTATTAAAGTTTAAAAATCTCTAAATTTACCAAGTTGTTGCCATTTCTTTGTCCACCTGGATCTCAGAAATGACTTTAGGAATAGGGCTGCAATTTTCAGGGTGCACGGCCTTTGTCCCACAGATGTGCCTTTTGAAGGTGTGGTGAAAAAATATTAATCTGTTCAAAAGTTACTGAATTTTGAAATGTCCCATTATTTCCAATGGTAAAAGACAGATGTCCTGCGCAAAAGTATTTCCAATGTGCAAAAGTAAGTGGGTGAAATTTTCACACTTAGCATACTTTACGCATACAGAAATTATTAAGTGAAGTAAAATGAACTGGTATGTGCAAATGTCTGGTGGCATAAAGGATAAGGCACAGGCTAGAAATCAGAGAGTACAGGGTTTGAGTCTGGTGTCCTGCAATTTTTCTTCCCACTTACGGTCGCCGTCATCTATGCATGCTGTGTACTGGCACCTACCCTCCTCCTATATACTGTGGCATACTAGGGAGCCCACTCCCAGTGTCCTGTTCTGTTTATTTAGTTACTGATGACATCGGGGTGCTCAATCCCCATGTCGGCATTTCCAGTTCCCACACCCCAGCACTGTAGGACACTGGGGAGCCCACTCCCAGTGTCCTATAATTTAAAAATGTACTTATTGCTGACATTGGGGTGACCAATCCCCATGTCAGCATTTGAAGCTCCCCCCAGCACTGTGGGACACTGAGGAGCCCACTCCCCGTGTCCCGGAATTAAGCATTTATTACTGGCATCGGTGCCCAATCCTTGTGTCAATATTTGAAGCCCCCCCCGAGCACTGCTGGACACTGGGAAGCCCACTCCCAGTGTCCTGTGATACTGATTACATCTTAACCTGAAATGAACAAAACTGTCCCACTTTTTTTCATTTAATCTGAAAAAAAGAAAATGGTCCCTCATCATCCTCGCCATCCCCTCCCCATCCCCACCCTCCCACTGAGCACCCACCTCCCCACACCCTATACTTACCTAAAGAGGTCACCCGCTGTCATCTTCTGTGAACTGGGACACGTCTGCACTCTACAAAGCCAAACCGAGAACTGAAGATTCAAGGTAAGTGCCGTATAATGGCGGTCAATCGCGTTTTGAACTTATGTTGATATCTTGGCCATTTTTAGGTATTTTTGCACCAAATTTTGAGCATGGGCTTTTTGGAAACCCACCTCATGAACATTGGCACTGTCATTTCATTATTCTGTCCTGAAAGGTGATATCATGGTCGCTGTGTGTGGAATCACCATTCGAGACCAACTAACAAAACAACAGTGGCAGTGTTCATGAGGTGGGGTTTCAAAAAGCCCATGTTGAAAATCTGGTGTAAAAATACCAAAAAACACCAGAGTTACACACTGTCATTGGAATTTTGCTACCCACGCATGCAACTTTGGCAATTTTTTATATTTTCACTCCAAATTTTCAACATAGTCATTTTTTTATACCACTTCATGAACAGTACAGATGTCATTTTTCACATTCTGCTTGAAATGTTTTTTGCACATGTGGCACGGAATGGCACAGTTGCCGCACAAAGTCACCTTTCAAGATTGAATGTTACTGATATCTGCCCTGAAATACACTTACAGGTATGGTATAAATATATTTATGCCATACCTGTGAGGATATTTCAGGGCAGATATCAGTGATATTTTTGCTTCCTAGAGACCTACAGTGAGAATATCAGAAATACTCTCACTGTAGTTCCAAATATACCTATAGTAGGTCCTGATTGGCTCATTCTCTCAGTAGCAGTACTGACTGTATTCAAATGTGAATAACTTTAAAATGAAAAATGATAGCATGATACTGTGAGCATGAAAGTTATTCAGCAGAAAATATATACAACATGAGTGGTGTTTCATTTGTCTGCCTTTTATTTTTTATAATTAGCAAAAAAAAGCAGAAAAGCAATTTGGTTTTCAATTTTTCGACAAACAAATGCGAATAACTTTAAAACAAAAACAATGATAGCATGGTACCGTGCACACTAAATTTGTTCAGGACAAAAATATCTACAAAATGAGTGGTGTTTCATTTATAGATGCCTTTTAGTTTTTTTATAATTAGCAAGAAAACAGAAAATGCAATTTGCTATTTGCAACAAACAAATGTGAATACTGTAACATTAAAATGCAAAATGATAGCACAGTACTGTGAGCACAAAATGTGTTCAGCACAAAAATATCTACAAAATGAGTGGTGTTTCATTTATAGATACCTTCTAATTTTTATATAATTAGCAAAAAGTGGAAAATTCACATTTTATTCGCTTTTTGCAACAAATTAATGCAAATAGCTTTAAAATGAAAACTAATACAACGGTACTTTGAGCACAAAAGTTGATCAGGACAAAAATATCTACAAAATGAGTGGTGTTTCATTTGTAGATACCTTTTAGATTTTTTACAATCATCAAAGAATGGCAAGAAATTCAATTTGTTTTCACTTTTTTGGAGGTATGGCATAAAGGGAATATGCAACCCCCTACTGGAAATATTATCGATATTTTTTTTTTGTTATTGTGCCATTTGACCTGATGACATCACTTGTGGCTTCACCTATCTGTCTATAGGCACTCAAACAAAATATATTGACAATATTTCCAGTGGGGGGGTTGTATCCCATCTATATATATATATATATAGACATAAATATATATATATATATATGGGGGGGCTGCATGTCATATATCTAGGGGATACATTATGGGCAGGAGTGTGATATGGAAAATATTCTCACTCCTACAGAGTGAGCTCTGGATACTCACGAGTGCCGAAAGCATGAGCAATAGTATCCAGAGCTCACGATGCAGGAGTGAGAATATTTTCCATATGACATGATCTGCACATCATGTGTGCGATTTATACAATAGGTGTGGGAGCTTTAATTTGTTTTATCTTATGCTTTTCTGTTGCTGAGAGCTGCTGTAAGTGAATGGGTATGAATGGAGTTTGTATGTGTTGTGCGATTGGTGGTGGTGTCTGTGAGTGAGTGGTAATTGGTTGATGAGTGTGACACATGATTGGATGATGTGCTTTGGGAGGCAGGACATGTTCGGGAAGTTTAGTGTCGACACTGTGTGTGATTTTCATTTTTTCTTATATATTATCGTGTAGTTTTTTTATTTTTGTGGTATGCTGCTGTGCATAACTTTTTTATTTGTGGTTGGTGTACAGTTTGTTTATTTTTGAACGTCTGTGAGACACTCGTTCTCAAGTACAGGTGAGGGAGCAGTTTCGCTTGTGTGCGGTGCTTTCATTTTTACTGAGAGTGTCAGCTTTATTTTTACTGACAGCAACAGCGAGAATTATACACTTTTACAGTAAATATCATGTAACTCATAACAGTTTCACAACATCATGTTTAGCTGTCACATGTGTATAAATCAAATTAGGAATGGAAGGCTTCACTGTGGAAATATCTGTGGTCTGCAGTTCACTCCTATGTTAGTTAGAGTCGGAGTATGAAGAAAGGACTCTCTGTCATTTTCTGTACAGCAGAGATTACAAACGGGACCCGAGAAGTTTTCAGTTGGGATGCAGTTTGAGAGACTGCATGAGAATTCAGCAGGTTTTAGTACAGGGACCTTGTGTTTTATGTGGGTGCCATTTCTTATGTCAATTGAAAGCAGGTTGGTGGGGAAACATTCTTAGTGCAGGAATGTACTGTTACAGGTGGGAGGGCTGTGATAAATGAAGCTGATGTCGCACTGCATGTATAAATGTCACCAGCTTCATTCATCACACTCCAGTGCAAATAACTTGAAATATCACACTCTGTCATTGCAAATTTATATAAAAAAATAAATAAAAATATACTGTACAGACATCCCAATTTAACCAACAAAAAGTCAAGGGCATTTTTTGAGGCACTGACTTCCTCTTGTAAATCTTATAACATACATACAGACATTCTGATACACATTCCAATGTATGAGGATCTTCAGTCGACAATAAGATGACCATTAAGGCACTGCTCAATATATCTCAGAGATTAATCATTTCTGACAAACACTTTTTTCCCCTATACTGGCTTCATATAACCTACAGAATAGCAGCACTTGTTTCAGGTATTTGAGCTAGTTTAAACTGCAGTTACATTAAATGGTTCTACTTATATTAATTCCACAAATCAAGTCTGTAAATTTTGATGGAAAAAGTTTCATACAACATTCTTTATTTCTATCTATCTATCTCTCTATCAATCTATCTATCTGTATTAATTACATTAGAGTATCTATTAGCGTTTTGACATACAAAGTAGAGAACTTAAAAAAATTAAGTTTCACAGTCTTGGGAATCAAAATGACCAATGCATGCATGAAAACATGATTTTATTTTTTTAATAACATAGCAACTACAAAGTTCACAGGACAAAAAATAGAATTTGTTGACAGAAAAGGAATACTTTGCTCACCCAGTCTGTCCAAATGTTTCCTGTCTAATCTGTCTTCGGAGACCTTATCTGGTCTCCAGGGATCCTCCCGCCTCCCTGCTAGGTAAAGACGCCTATCAAAGAGTCATCCTTATGTCACACTATAACTAAAATGAAAATTGCAGGTTTGAATTCACAGCTTTTTTGCACTACCAGTGAGCAAAACAAATCTGGAAAATTTATTTTTATACAATTTTAGCCTTCTTGAACATTTAAACCACATAACTGATCATTACTATATTTTCAGAATATAGAGATATGGGCTTCACAAATGTACAGGCCAAATTTCAGGTTATTCTGTATAGGTATGGTCATGTTATTAAGGAGCAAAATAAGGGGTTTAACATACAACAGCATTTTGTATGTGATTTAAACCTTCTAGAACCTTTAAACTGTGTAACTGATTATCACCAACCTTCGAGATATAAAGATCTTGGCCATAGATCATCCATGCCACATTTCAAATTATTCTGTCTGGAAACAGCAATATTATTAAAGTCAAAACTAGGGGTTTAAAGGACAAGTAAACAAGCTTTTTACAAATTTTGGTTTGTTTTTTTAAATGACTCTATAGGCTTATAAAGGAGATGCAGTTGTTTACATTTATACTGAAACTGCATTTATTAAAGTAGGAGAAATGCAGTTTCATACCATTTGAAAATGTTAAACACAGCCTCTCCGGATTCAAAAATCATGCTCTGAGAATCCTAAAATAACCGCCTTAATGATGTCAATGAAGTGAGAGATGCCAGCTGTGTAGACGTATTCTGGCTCCACTAACTGTATTTCAATGTGAATAACTTTAAAATGAAAAATGATAACATGGTACTTTGAGCACGAAAGTTATTCAGCACAAAAATATCTACACAATGAAAGGTGTTTCATTTATTTCATTTATAGATACCTTTTAGTTTTTTTTAATTAGCAAAAAAGCTGCAAAAATTCATGTTTTTGTTGTTTTGGCAACAAACAGATATAAATAGCTTTCAAACAAAAATGATAGCATGGTACTGTGAGCACAAATGTTGTTCAGCACAAATATATCTACAAAATGAGTGGTGTTTCATTTATAGATACCTCTTAGTTTTTTTTTATAATTCACAAAAACTGCAAAAAATTCCATTTTCTTTTTCACTTTTTGCAACAAACAAATGCAAGTAGCTTTAAAATGAAATATGATAGCATGGTACTTTGAGCACAGAAGTTGTTCAGTACAAAAATATATGCCATATGAATGGCGTTTCATGTATAGATACCTTTTAGATTTTTTTATAATCAGCAAAAAATGGCAGGAAATTCTATTTGTTTTTCATTTTTTTGGAGGTATGGCATAAATGGAATATGCTACCTCCCTACTGGAAAAGGTAAGGAGGTGGGAGTTATTTGAAAAGCAAATTGAAGTTTGGTTAATTGGGAAAGGCACAAGAACAAAAAATATCAACAGTATTTCCAGTAGGGAGGTAGCATGTTCAATTTATGCCATACCTACAAAAAAGGGAAATAAATGATTTTCCTGCCATTTTTTGCTGATTATAAAAAAAATCTAAAATGTATCTCTAAATGAAACACAACTCATTTGGCAGATATTTTTGTGCTGCACAACTATTATGCTCAAAGTACCAAGCTATCATATTTGGTTTTAAAGCTATTTGCATTTGTTTGTCACAAAAAGTGAAAATGAAAACTGATGTTTTTTGAAAATTATTAAAAAAAAAATAAAAGGTATATATAAATGAAACACAGCTCCTTTTGTAGATATGTTTGTGCTGAACAATGTTTGTGCTCACAGTACCATACTATCATTTTTTGTTTTAAAGCTATTGAAAAGTGACAACAAAATTGAATTTCTGCTGCTTTTTCTTTGCTAATTTAAAAAAAAAACTAAAAGGTATCTGTAAATGAAACACCTCTCATTGTGCAGATATTTTTATGCTGAACAACTTTCGTGCTTAAAGTACCATGCTATCATTTTTCATTTTAAAGTTATTTGCATTTGAATACAGTTAGTGGAGCAAGAATACATCTACGCAGTTGGCATCTCTCACTTCATTGACATCATCAAGGCTACAATTTTGTGATTCTCAGAGCAGGATTTTTGAAACAGGAGAGGCTGTGTTTAAAATTTTCAAATGCTATGAAACTACATTTCTCCTACTTTAATAAATGCTGTTTCAGCATTAATGTAAACAAGAGCCTTCCTTTCCAAACCCATGGAGCATTTTTTTAAAAAACAAAACATGTAAAAAGCTTGTTTACTTGTCCTTTAAGATAGAATGGAATTTTCTTGTTTTGAGGCAGTGTTGTGAAAATAGAAGTTGTAGCTCACGTAAATAGGTATCTGAGTCACAAAAATGGGTTTATGAGTGACAAAAATGGAAAATAATGCATTACGAGAACAACTTATGAATAAGATGTCAAAAAGTGAACTGTGCATGAATAAAAATAAGATTTTCTTTTCTTAATTATTTAAATAATAATAAAATAAATAAAACTTTATTTATTAAGTGCCTTTCAAGCACCAAGGCACAGTACAAATGAATGATAAAATCAGAAAATACAGTTATAAAATCAGTAATCTCAGCAACCTCAAATCATAAAAGCCATATTCCACAAATAGGTCTTAAAGTCCCACTTAAAGGACTCCACGGTCGCACATTCCCTAAGCCGGCAAGGCAGAGAATTCCAGAGGGTTGGGGCCACAAACACAAAAGCCCTGGCCCCACAAGACTTCAATATAACCCTCGGAACCTCCAGCAACCCCTTGTCAGCTGAATGGAGCTGTAGTACAGGGCGATGAGGAATCAGAAGCTCTTTCAAGTAGTCAGGGCCAAGTCCGTGCAGGGCTTTAAAGGTCAGAAGACCTACTTTAAAGGTGATCTGCCACTGTATAGGCAGCCAGTGCAGATCACGCAGCACAGGGGTAATGTGTGTCCTTCTAGATACCCCTGTCAACAACCTCGCAGCAGCGTTCTGCACTAGCTGCAAGCAGTGGATATCAACCCCAGGAAGCCCCAGGTACAGGTAGTTGCAGTAGTCAAGGCGTGAGGTCACAAAGGTGTGTACCAACACAGGTAAATCGCTGGACGGAACAAGGTGCTTCACCCTGGCAATGTTCCTAAGATGGTAAAATGCAGACTTAACAACTGCTGACACCTGATGATGAAGGGTCAGCCTGTCATCAAGTACCACTCCCAGGTTACGCACCCATTCAGAGGTAAGGATCTGGTCCCCCCAAGCAGTAAGCCAGAGAGTTGGCCAGACCCCAACCCCTCTATCCCACAACCCGGGTCCACAACCATAACCTCAGTCTTACCGGCGTTCAACTTTAACCAGCTCGAATTCATCCAGTCATGGATTTCAGCGAGGCAGCTATTAAATACCGAGAAAGCACTAACCTGGTCGGGGGCAAAAGACAAGTAGAGCTGGGTATCATCAGCATAACAGTGAAACCTCAGCCCATACCATCTTACAATGTCTCTGAGGGGCAGCATGTACACTGCAAACAGCATGGGGGAAAGAACCGAGCCCTGGGGGACACCACACTGCAGAGGGAAGGGGTCAGAGGAAAAAATCTCTGACACAACTCTCTGTGTTCTCCCAGATAAAAAGATGAAAACCATCTGAGCACTGTACTAGACAGTCCACAGATGGACTCAAAAAGCTCAATCAAAACCCCATGGTCTACAGTGTCAAAGGCTGAAAAGAGATCAAGGAGAACCAAGACAGAACGGTTTCTCCGATCTCTCGCCATCAAGAGATCATTGAGCACCCGAACCAGAGCAGTCTCAGTACTGTGCCTCTTACCAAAACCAGACTGGAGAGGTTTATAGATACTATGGATGGTCAAATGGTCCTCCAGCTGGTTTGCCACTACCTTCTCAATAACCCTCCCGATAAAGGGAAGGTTAGAGATAGGTCTGTAGTTGGCAAAAATGTCTGGGTCCAGAGAAGTCTTCTTCAAAAGGGGAGTCACCACAGCTTCCTTTAGGGAGCTAGGAAACTCACCCACTTCTAAGGAGCACCAGATGATTTATTTAAAAAATAAAAATACACAATTTTAAGTAAAACAATCCATAAAGGGCACCACTTTGGGTAACACTGTAACAAACCTGTAAGTTTAAAATTTTAGCAGTCATTTTTGGGAAGTAAGTTATTATTTTATTATTAGTTTTGACTTTGATACTGGGTAGGTGCACTGGTCCAGAAGACCATTTACAGGCACGACCCGGGCCACGAGGCACGAGTGAAACAACATGATATGAATAATAATTAAGGTTACATCAGTGTAGTAACTAACAGGAATGCACAGTACTAAGTATAAGGTACAGTGACAAGAGTACAGTCATGTGGGTAAAAGTAGAGGCAATTATGTAACAGCAAATTATGTACAAACATACAACTAAGTAAATAAGCACATAATCAGGTGGAAATAAGGAATATATAAAGAATAGGGGCAAACAGGTAGACAAGGTAAGGGGAGGCTGAGACACAGCCTGGCAAGGTAGAAGGGTAGAGAGGGAAGTGGCAGAAGGGGGGACGAGAGTGGGAGGCGAGGGAAGGTGGTCTTAGCGGGCAGGGCAGTTACACAGATACTTGTCCAGAAGCCAGGATTTGAGGTTCAGTTTAAACGATTGGTGAGTGTTGGAGACACGCAGGGGGGCAGGTAACCTATTCCACAGAGAGGGGGCCGCCACGGAGAGGGCCTTCACACCCATGTTAGTGGAGGTTCTGGGAACATCAAGGGTGGGAGTGTCAGAGGAGTGGAGGTGCCTAGTAGAGGCTTTGGTGTGAAAGAGTGTGGCAAGAGGAGAGGTGTTGCCACATCTAAGGGCGGTGTCCAGGAGCCAAGCGAGAGAGTAGTCGAAGTGACCATGTAGGGATAGCCACCCAAGGGAGCTATAAAGGTCACAGAGGTGTGTGGAGTAAGGAGCTGACAGTTCAAAGTAACAGGTGCTGTTGTAAGCAACCAATAACCTAGACAGAAGGGCGATGGAGACTCGAGAGTAGATAGGGGAGCAATAGTCAAAGGTAGGGAGGAAGTTACCAGTGACAATAGCCAAATGAGCCTCATTGGTGAGGTATGGTTTAATACGGTAGGCAGCTCCTAGCTACATGTCTACCCTGCAGACTAAGGGGTCCACATGATCTTTGAAGGTGAGAGAAGGGTCGAACGTAACCCCTAAGTATTTAAAGGAGGAGGACACATTATCAAGAGCGGTGGAGTCGTTGGGGGAGTGTATGAGAAGACAGGAGTTGGTGTTGAGCATTTTAGTAAGAAAAGGTTTAGATCTAAACAACATAACCTTGGTTTATTTGAGTTTACCAATAGCAGAGTGGAAGAGAACCAGTTGTGAGCAGCAGAGTAGTTCTGGGAAAGTACGGAGGAGATACGCAGGAGAGATTTATCACTATGGAAGATAACTAGGTTGTCCATGTAGAGTAGGGTGTTACAGGAAAAGCTATCAGCAGGAAGAGTGTTGACGAATACGGAGAAAAGCACGGGGCCCAGGATGGAGCCCTGGGGAACACCAGTGGTGACTGTTAATGGAGGTGAGATGGTGGTACTGATGCAGACAGATTGGGAGTGTCCAGTGAGGTAGCTGTGAAAACAGCCAGTAGTCTCAGTCAAGCAGCCAAGAACGGATATTTTGATAGGAGTAGGGAGTGGTTGACCATATCAAAAGCTTTTGACAGGTCAACAAAGACGGCACCCGTGGCACATCCATGGTCCATGTTACAGAAGACGTGGTCCATGAAGAGAGCCAGGGCAGTACAGGTACTGTGGAACTTGTGGAAACTGTGCTGTTGGTTACAAAGGAGGTTGTATTTGGCTATGTATTCAGACAGCTGTTGGTTGACTATCCTCTCCAGGATTTGCTGAGGTGAGGGAGGATGATATAGACCTGTAATTATCGATAGTGTGGGGGTCACCGGATTTAAGGAGAGGGAACTATTGTAGCGGACTTCAAAGAGTCAGGCATAGTGGAGGTTGATAGGGCCAAGTTAAAGATGAGTGGTTTACAGATGAGGGGGGAGACAAGCTTCAGGACGACAGGGCAGAGGCTGTCTGAGCCAGAGTTGCCCTTATTTGGTAGTCTCTTAAGCATAGTAGATGTGACCTTGGTAGGGATGGCTGAGAAATAAAAGGGGGGTAAGGGGGGGCATCAGTAGGGAGGGGGTTAAAAGGCCAGGAGGAAGCGCAGTGTCCCGGGAATGGGAGGTTGCAGCAGAGAGTCGAGAGGTCAGAGAACTTGGCAAAAAGAAAGTCTTAAAAATATATGTTTATCTAATTTCAACCTTATAGAACTTTTAAACAACTGAACCGATTATTACCAATTTCAGGATCCAGAGATTTTGTCATCTATTTATTTCAAAGTCCAAGTACAGAGGAGATCTGGGCATCAAGAAAGCACGTCCCCAAGTTCAAATTGTTCTGTCCAGGGATGGTCACATTAGGATATAAAAATAGGGGTTTAACATAGGACAGCATTTGTAACCCTAATAATAGGGGTACTGCTGTGCCCCTATTTTATATATTTGCTTATGTCTAGAGTGGGGGAGAGAGAGAGAGATTTTAACCAGGTAAGTACACTAGTGAAGTAAAATGGTCATTTGCAGGAACAATCTGGGAGTTACAAAGCAAACCAACAGGCAAACAATTGCGAAAGACAACTGGTATTATAATCAATACATATCCAATACAGTACTTAATATAATTTTATTTTTTATTTAAAATTTGGCAACTGGATAAGCTTCAAGGGCATCAAATACTCATTTTCAAGGAGGAATTGGAACAGAAATGAAAGATACTAAACTAGAGAACAGTAAGTGGTCAACATGCTTTTGGGTATTCTACACCAAGTAATTGGAATAATATCTCTTTTACTACTAAAAATGTAAATTCTGTTCAGGCTTTTTCGCCTGCTTTATTTCTGTATTTTACTACATTATCTGATTGTGGATGTTTAATTGATTCTATTGCTAAATGACGTGGATATTGTAGTCCAAAAATGTTTTTTTGATGTGATAAGTGTGATATGTTTTATGTAACTGTATTTGTTATTTGTGGGTCGCATCTGTAAAAGGAATACTTTTTCCAGTATGCTTATCCGTTAAGCAAATAAATAAACAAATCATATTTACAATAAATATATAACAG
The DNA here is from genome assembly GCA_016271365.2 of Neoceratodus forsteri. Lineage (NCBI taxonomy): Eukaryota > Metazoa > Chordata > Ceratodontiformes > Ceratodontidae > Neoceratodus > Neoceratodus forsteri. The sequence goes on along the minus strand of CM057455.1, from coordinate 652,708,836 downwards.
ACCATAATTAAAGGCCCCTACTCTTCCATTCCAAATATAATGAGTAATTGATTAATTCTGGACAATGAGGTACAACCTCAAAAGAACAAACTCAAAGGGCCAAGTTAGTAATGTTAGATATCATTTTCTAATGTCAGTTATGAACTAGATCATGACTAATGATGTTTTTTGTATGTCTTGAGTACAAGCACTTCCATGGAGTCATTATTATGGAAGGCATGAGACAGCAGCATAGCCTACCACAGACCTAACATGTAATAAAAGGGATACAGTTCTAGCTAGTCTGTAATCTAAGGAACACGATAAGTTGTGTCGCTCCAACTAGGAATCAGATAATTAATGTGTATTAACTGTATTAATGTGATGCAATAGTATTGAACACAAACTCAAACAAACAGTAAAATGTAAATAAAAAAGGATCAGCAAAAATATTTGCACTGAGAACATTTGATGCAATTTATTTATTTAAAATTTGGCAACCGGGAAAGGCACACTGAGCCAAGGCTTGTTTCCAGGTGCAACCCAGGGAAAGTGCAAAAATATAAAGTACAAAGTGCAAAATATATAGGCATTCCAAGTGAGGAGATTAAGTAAGAAGCCTCCCATGAAATAACAACAGTATCAACTATTTCATTGAATACAACGAACAGAGCATGAATTCAATACGTGGATACACTGACCAATGCGTGCTAGCATGCATTAACTAAGCACTGCACTGAAAAGAGAGCAGACTGAGAGCCAGGTGCACAGTTAGCCCACAATTAGGGAGTCACAGGCAGGTGAGGGGACAGAAGAAACTATAAGAAGGAGGACAGGAGTTTCAAGAGCAGGAGGAGTTACAGGTATGGGGGAAGCTGGAATACACCTTAGCAGGTATGTAAAGTGATAGAGAGAATATGAAAGAAAGAGGGGAACAGGATCCAGAGGAAGGGGAGTCAGTAGAAGAAAGCAGCTTGCCCAGCACATGAGTGAGGATGGGGAATAGAAAAGGTGTGGGAATCCCTGGAGTGTAGAGAGTAAGAAGAGGAGGGGGCAGGGCAGAGGAGTGAAGAGAGCCAGGAGGGAAGGGAGTCAAACCAGTATCTGGCAATAAAGATAACTTGTATTATAATCAATACATACCATATTCTTTCTTCCCAGGTCAGCACTCCCATCTTCAATATCAAATCCAACCATTATCACTTCTCTCAAAATTCTCTCTCAGTGCCTGCACTATCTCAAAATTTCCCCCAAAAGAGACATGGCACAATCCTTATTCTAAATCCCAACATTCGGTTAGGGGGCTCAATGATTACCCCTGATTGGCTTCCTCAAATCTGAGAAGCCCTGGCTGAGAACCTATATTCTCAGGACTCTCTTCTCTCTTCTCCGGATATTATGGCCAGGTTTCGTGTCCCTAATAATAAGATCTTCAAGATATACCAACTGAGACATCTCATTAGCACTAACTTTGGTACCGAATTCCGCTGCTCACAAGTCAGTCCCTTTTTCTCCCAAGTGCAGGACTTAGCCTCCAAATCCCATGGCATCTCATCTATATACTCCTATTTGCTGGGTCTTAAGTATCCAGACTCCCTCTCGGGCTCCAGTGTTTGGTCTTCTCTCTTGCCTGATATCACCCCTAACTGGCCGCGAATCTGGAAGGATCTACACAGATATCACACTCAGGATAGGTTCAGACTCACTCAATATCATATACTAAATAACATGTACTATACTCCGGTCAAATTGGCTCGATTAGGGAAACTACCTCTCCCTCTCTGTTCCAGATGTTTGCAACCAGAAGGGAACCTGCTCCACATATTTTGGCAATGTGAAAAAGTGGCCCCCTTGTGGCATTCTATTCAGTCCAACTTGGATCCTCTTTTGGGTCTGGATGGATTTTTCACCGCAGAAATATGCATCCTGGGTATCTATTCCAAAGTTGAGAACCATGAGCGCAGATTCCACATTGCACTAATCTCTATGGTGGTTAAAAGACTGGTGCTCAAGCGTTGGATGGACCAATTAACCATAACATATACCGAGTGGTTGAAAGACCTATCAACTTGTTTTAATATGGAGAGACTCTCTGCTAGTTCCCACAACCGTATAGATTTGTTTCACAAAAAATGGAACAAATTATACACATTGTATTTACACTAGGGACCAGTTGGTTCTGCCTCTGATGCTTTCTTCCCCCATCTATCTCACCACTAACTTTATAGGCTCATGGCATTATGATAAAACCATATGATAAACTAAATATGCACACTTTGGGAGGGTTAGGGTTGGGGAAAGGGGGTGGTTTGGGGTTATAGGGAGGTTTTTCTTTTTCCTATTACATGTTCCATTTACTATTTTGATGTACAGGGGAGTTGTTAATCAACCCTACGAAAGCTCTGATGTAAACCTGTGAATTGTTGCAACTTTATAAGATTAATAAAGTTAAATTTCAAAAAAAAATAATCAATACATATCCAATACAGTACTTAATATAATTTTATTTTTTATTTAAAATTTGGCAACTGGATAAGCTTAAAGAGGCAATACAGTGCAGTGGATTAAGGCTCTAAGCTGCAAACCTGGAGACCTGGGTTTGAGTCCCACAGCCCCCACTTGCATACTGTGTGACCGTGAGTAAGTCACTTAACTTCCTTGTGCTCCCAGGTCGTACCTGTAAACAAGCTTTCAGCTTAGTGCATCTCTCCTGGTAAAACAAAAAAACAAACAAAAAAAAGATGGAGCAGACAGAACGGGGACGTAAGGGTAGTGGAAAGATGGAAAGGGAGGAACAGAGGGAGCAACGGTGAGTGCAGCATGGAGAAGTGGTAGTGAAACAACAGAAGGCATTACAGAGGGAATCCAATCTGGAAAATGAAGAGAAGGGAGCACCGCCACCGAGCATGTCTGCATAGTCAAAAACTGGAAGGACCATGTTGGTTACCAGCTCTCGGCAGACCTGGGCAGAGTGGCAGTCCTTGTTGTGGTACAAAGTGCCAAGCTTGGGGTGAAGTCTGGCATGGATGGCATCAATGTGGGCAGATAAGTCAAGCTTGCTATCTGGCCACACATCAAGTTACTTAAAGGAACAGACAACCTTGAAGTGGGTGCCATCCAAGGTGGAAGAGAAAGGGGAAGGCAAGAGTCTAGGTTCAAGTCCCAGCCAAGGCACTTACTTCTTTCTCTCTTCTGTTTGTATGTATGTGTTCCATAAATATGCAAACTGCACTCTTGTGATTGAAAATGTAATTATCTGTGCAGCACCAGGCTGTGTATTGGAGAAAGCGTAATGTGCTCTGGGACAGCCCAGTTTCTAGTTGCCTTTAGTGGGGAGCTGGTAGTGCAACCAGAACGGTATTCTGGGTGGTCTGGGTTCAAGTCACAGCTGAGGCACTTACTTCTTTCTCTCTTCTGTTTGTATGTGTTCCATAAATATGCACACCGCACTCTTGTGACTGAAGAGGGCGAAAGCCTTGACAGTTTCTGGCTGGTGCCAAAGGTTATGGACACAGTCTTCTTGGTGTTAACTATGAGCTGGATGGCATGGAACCAGCACAACACATTGTGGAAGTCATGCTGGAGCGGGTTGAAAGACCAGCAGTGTGGATGACCATGTCATTCACATACATTTGGATATGCAAAGAGACATAGGCAGAGCGGAGATCATTTAGGAAAATTGAGAATAGTACTGGATCCAAGATAGGGCCCGTGGGACCTCTGCTAAGATGAGGGGGGTGACAGCCTCAACTCACCTGAACTGACTGCTGACAGCCCATGAGGTATGAGCAAAACCAGACCACAGCAGATGCTGAAAGACCAGCAGAGTTCAGCTTGTTCAGGAGGAATGAATGGGACACCCAGTCAAAAGCTTTGGCTTGATCGATAAATATGGTTGCAGTGATATGTCCCTGATCCATCCCAGAGAGAGGTTAGTGTCCATTACGTGCAGTGGAGAAAATATGGTAGCGTGGTTCCTCCTAAAGCCAGACTGTTAAGATGAGAGGAAAGTTGATGTGTCAAGGTAGTCAGCAAGCCAAGAGTATACAATGGTAATCTGAAGCTTAGCAAGAGAAGGGAGAAATGAAATTGACCTGTAGTTGCCATGGGGAGGACGGGTCACCCCCTTTGTGCAGAGGCAGAACCTCAGCAACTTTCCAGGCCAAATGGACAGCACTGAGGGAGAAGGAAAGGGTCAGAAGGAGAGAGAGTGGGAGGGCAACAGCTGGAGTGGAGATTTGTAGGACAATACTGTTTCAATCTAACGTTAAACAATAAATAAGTTCTTGAAGAGTGAGGGGAGGTAGGCAAAGAATTCCACTATTACAGATCTCTGTAAGTAGGACCGTTGTGCCAATGCAGTTTTGTAAAAAGGTTGTTTTAGACAGAGTAAATGCAGACCTAGTGGTGTGTTTTATATTGCATTACATAAACCAATTGTAGTGCATAAACCAATAATATTTCTTTTAAAGAAAACATAACAGAACCTTACTAAAAATATTAAGAGTACACAGGAAGCCCATACTCAAGAACTGTTAAAAATCAAAGACTGAACCAATACTTTTTAAAACTAAAAGACAACCTTTCACTCTAAAAAGCTAACTAAATGAGTATTAACCATTTTAACCAAAAAAATCAATATTGGAATTAAACAACAAAAAATGTATCCAAATAAAAACATAACTACTTAACACAATCCACCAATTCAATTTCATTAACCTGTTCATCTTTAATCACAAGGAAAGGGGAGACAGAAGAACATTTATGCTTATTATCAAAGAGCACTGATTTAATTTTAGATACATTAAGCAAAAGCTTATTCCCAGTTAACCATCTTTAAAATGAAAGATGCAAGTAACACACACAATAAACATAAAAGCCCTTGGACAAGTGCAGTTGGTCAGATTAATGCATTAGATAAGTAAGGCTACTTCAAAATGATGATGGGAATATAAGCACCTGCATGGGGAATGAGATTGCTCTAGAACTTGGTAAAAAATAAGAAAAATGCAACAAGACCCATTCTACTAGTGCACCTTGGTTCCTGACAAAAGCAGGACATCAGAAGAGTGAAGGCTGTAGGATGTGACAGGAGACTGCAACATGAAGGAAAAATATAAGCTTGTCAATAAAGCAGCCCATAATAGAGCAGCACTTGGAGGAAGGGCAGAGCCAACCCAGTGAAGACAAGAGGGTGCCATGATGAGTGCCGCGAGCAGCACCCAGCACAAAGCCACAACTATTGTGTACCATATCCCGCTTCGCTAAGGTAGTTTTGGACGAGTTGAAATTGACTGGGCACAGTAGATAAGGCTGCAGAAAAGGATTCCATTAGATATTGCCAATCAAGCTTGTAAGGTTAGGCTAGATCTCATCTGGAAAGCCAGACCCAGTTTGGTATTGACCAACTTATAAGTGGCACGATATGTAGGGAAAAGTCAAGGGAAGGATCCAGGGTGACATCTAAGTACTTAAAGGAGGAGACACTCTTAATTAAGGATCTCTATCCATGGTACGAATGGAGACACTGTCAGGCTAATAGTGGAGCTTGTGCTTTGATCCAAATAGCATATATTTTGTTTTCCACCAGTTCATAACTAGCTTATTCTTTGCCATATAGCTCTGGATATAGCTAAAGTCATTGCTCAGGCAGTTATTTAAGGCTGCCAGATTGTTAGAGTTACAATAAACAAGCACGTCATAAGCACTGAGGAAACTACCACAGTGTACAAAGAACTTAGGGAGGTTATTTACAGAGAGAGAGAAAGAGAGAAGCAACTGACCCAATACAGGCCCCTGCATAGAAATATATATCGAATTTGTCAGCAGATAAGGACCTCTTGGCCCACCTAGTCTGCCCAGATTTCCCTACCAACTGTGCCATCGCAGATCCTACTTAATCTCCAGTCGTCTCCACCTCTTGCCTTAATTCCAAGGTCCCCTTGTATCTGTCCCATGCATGCTTGAATCCTGTAACCATTTTGGTACCCATCACATCCACTGTGAGGCCATTCCAGGCATCCACCACCCTCTATGTGAAGAAGTATTTCCTCACATTTCCTCTGAGCCTCCCCACCTCTGACTTAATAGCGTGATCCCTTCTCCTCTAGCTTCTTTTTCTATGGAAAATACTACCTTCATGTACCTTATTAATACCTGTTAGGTATCTGAATGTTTCTATCATATCTCCTCTCCTCTCCTCTCCTCCAGAGAGTACATATTTAGTTCCTTGAGTTTCTCCTCATGGGGTATTTGATGCAGGCCCTGCACCATTTTGGTTGCCCTCTTTTGTACCGCCTCCACCATATCTATATCCTTCCAGAGGTGGGGCCTCCAGACCTGGACACAGTACTCGAGGTGGGGGTCTTACCAGTGATCTGTATGGAGGTAATAATACCCCTTTTTTCCTTCTGTTGTAGGACACCAAGAGAGATTCTGGTTAATCGGGAGACAGAGCAGCCAATTTTGACCTGTTGGCAGCAACCAGTAAGGTAGCTAATGAACCAATATAATGTTGTCAGGGAGCCCCCAACTGTGAAGAGTTCGCTGAAGAGTATATTAGGATTCATCAGTTGAAGGCCTTTGTTAAATCTATAAACATTACCTCAGTGACCAAACTATTTTCCAAGCCATTTCCAATGTCACTGAAATGTTTTAAGTAAACCTTTTGTAATCCCATGTCTCCTCTGAAAATCATGTTGGAGGTCAGGGGGAGGGAGAGTTAAGTCAGGTTGTCAGTCAGTTGTTGGTAGACATTTTTCTACACAGGTGTACTTAAACTGGAAAGAAAACAAAACCATCTGACAACAGATTCCAGCAATGACATTTGCTGGAATGACATTTATAAAAAAACATTGTAAAGGTAAATCCTCATTCAGTCCTCTTGGGTTCAGTGTCTGTAGAGTATGTTTCCAATAACATTCATGTGATAATTTTTTCTGTATGTCTTTTCCACAAGGCCCAACTACCACTCCCTCAATCCCAGTAAATCTAAGGTCTGCTTTTGAACCGTGGCTCATTTCCATAAAGTGTCTAACAATTCCATTTGTTGGCACATTGTTTCCAGTGGCAGATTAATGTTCACTAATCCAATCTTTCAGTTGGCATTTTGTTTGGCCTACATGCCCCAGACCACGGGGCAAGTAAGCATATAAATCACCCCACTGGTTGATCAAAGGAATTGATCTACCATTTTCTGCCAGTTCTGTGGAGTCTGAACACTGGTGAGTCACTTGCATTACTACAGTGAATGCAGTGGCCATATCTAAAGTTGCCTTTTGGGGCAGTAAGAATCCATGCCATGTTCTGCAGTGTTAACTGGTAGAAACTATGAACCACACTTCCTTTGATGTTTCTGCCTCTGCAGTAGGTGATCCTTGTTTAGTTGAACTGAGTTTCTGTGAATGTTAGATCACTTTTAACTATCTGCCAGTGTTTTTTTGACAACAGCTGCTACTCTATTGGCTTAATTACAATACACAGTCATAAAGGTTGCTGGCTGACCCTTTGTGGCACCAGGTGTAAATGTCAAAAGGAGTCACATGCTCCGTATTTCAGGCTCCTGAATGCCATGAAGTACACTTTCAAGAGTGTATCCTTGGTTAACGAACTGCTGTGCCATAACTTACGACTGTTTCGCAAATTCTTCTTCATTACTGTAAATTTGCCTTGTCCACAGCATCTGTCCAACTGAGATGTTGTTCATAAGCATAAGTTGATGGCTGCTTGTGAAATGCAGCAAACTACTGCATTTCACTGGGTTCCTAAAAAAGGTGGGGGTTAGTCCCATATCCTCTTTAAAGGCAGTAAAGTCAAAAAAATCCACAGATGTGCTGCTGCTGCCTGAAAACCGTAAATTAGGATCCACTGTTTATATACATAATGAATGCATTGAGTTCCCCTTGAATGCCATTCTAAAGTAAAAGACAATCATCTATGTACCATCTCCACAGAAGAGCATGTCTATCATTCTGATAGACAAATCTTTCTTCCCACAAACTCTATACAAAATCTCTCCCCTCCCCCATCTTAGCTGCGTACCTCAAGGTTCCATTCTTGGTCCTATTTTATTCTCCATCCTTCTCAATGATCTTCCTACTGTATGCTCTTTTCCCAAAATCCACTTTTACACTGATACTATTCTCTTTACATCTGGTCCCTCTATTCTGTGGTGACCGCTCAGTTGCACTCTGACTTCACTCACATCCTAAACCGGTTCCAAACTAACCAGCTCATGATAAATACTACCAATACTCTGTTTTTTTGCACCCACCAAAAACTAGCTAAGCTCAGTACTGCCCCTTCTTTCCTTACCCTGAATGGCACCCCATTGGATACTGTTCCATCTTATAAATAGTCAGGTGTCTGGCTTGACAGTCATCTAGATTTCTCGCCTCATGTCAACTATATGCATTCAAAGCTCCGCCCCAAACTTGGTGCACTCTATAGAAACAAAGACGCCCTTTCCCTCCCTGTTTGTTGGATATTCCTTACTAAAACAATCCTGCCTCTATTCAGTTCGATTATGCTGATGTTGTACATGGGTCTGCTCCTGCAGCTACCCTTTCCAGACTAGATGTACTTTCAATGTATTCTGTCATTTCACCTTGAACATTCTATTCAGGACTCATCACTGTTCCCTCTACTCCTCACCATCTCTCCCTTCTTTATCCTCTTGTTGATGCCACCACACCTCCATAATCTCTGCCAAATTCTGGTTCGACTTGTTTCCTTACTACCTCACCTCCCTCTTATCCCCTTCCCCCTCAGAGCCTATTCCCTCCACTCACATGACCCTCACTCTTTTGCCCTCCCCCACCCCACTCAAATTCAGGTATGGCTGCTTTCTCCTTCTTCCCACATTTATGGAATTCTCTCCCAACCTCTCTCCACTTGCTACCCTCACTCAAACCCATTAAACATTCACTCTGCTGCACCCCATTTCCCCCTGCACCTGCTATCCACCTTACTTAACCTCATTTTGCCCCATTTACTTTTGGCTTCTTCATGCTCATTTGTTAGATCGTTAAACCGTACCTCATGTCCACCCTGTACTCCTCCTGTTTGTTTTTTAATATGTTATTTAAAAAAAAATGTCTTCTGCTGCCTACTTTGAGTTGTATGCTTTAGTCTATTTTTAGTTTACTTTTGGCCATTCATTTGCTAGTTTTTGCTGTTACCTCAGGCATCTTTGTAATCTGCCTATCGCTCTGAAATATTGTACCTGTGTTTTACCAAGGCTATATTGTAACCTGCTTGTGACATCACTGTTAAACTGCCTGCTTCGCACATATTTATTTACTTATTACTAGGATTACAATACCTTTGAACCAAAGGTTATTTTACAAAGGTTCCGCATCAGAAGGTGATACAACAAATGTGGGTACAAACAAGTTAGATGCACAAATGATAACAATGTTACATTCAATGTGATATAAAATACAAATTGTAGTTTCAGTGTAGCAATCCTATATGGACCTAGTCAGGAAGTGCTAGGGTTGGGCTGCAAGAGCAGGCAGGTAGGGGTAAGAGAGGGGTGGAAGATGTGGGGAAAAAGGGTGGGGGGCAGAAGGAGGGTGAGCACCAACTTTGAGGAAACTGACCCAAGGAGGAGGGAGGGACAATGGAGGATCTGAGGAGAAGTGGTAATGGGGGCGACAAAAAAAAAGGTGGAAAAAAGGAGAGGGAGCAAGGTAAGACAGGGGAATGTGTTGAAAGAGGAGAAGGGGTGGAAGGGCGGGACAGAAGGGGGAAGGAAGATGGGGCACAGAGGGAAAAGAGGGTGGAATAAGAGGGGGGTGGAGGTAGGAGGAGGTATGGTAGCAGGATAGGGGAATAGGTGGGAGAGGAGATGGGAGGTAGCAAGGGAGGAAGGTCAGGGGAGGGTTTTGACTAACCAAAGCAATCACACTGACTTAGAGTGAGGAGATGTTCATGATGTTTGAGTTTGAACATTCTTAGTTTAGGTTCAGCAGTGGCAGCTAGGGAAAGACTGTTCAGTAGAGTGGGTGCTCTGAAGGTAAAGGTTTGCTGGGCTTGGGAGGTCCTGAAGAAGCGGGCGAGGTAAGATGGCTTTGAAGAGCTCAGTGTGCACCTGTTTGTTGCACTGGCATGATTAAGGTTTCAGTGAAGGGAGGCATAAGGCCTAGACTAATATTTTTAGCAAGAAGGCACGTGTGATAGAACACCCTAGCCCTAAGGGGAAGCCAGTTGGACCTTTCATAAAGTTCACAAATGTGGGTCCTCTTATCGAACCCAGAGACAAGCCTGCACGATTTGTTTAGCACAAGAGAAATTCTCTTTAGAGAGGTATCTGAGGCAGTGTTGTAAATGACTAGGCCATAGTCCACAAGAGAAAGGCCAGAGCTGGTCACTGCAAGTCTCAGAGCCTCAGGGGTCATGCAGTGGCAATAACGATACAGGATCCCTATCCTGGAGTTGATGACCTTGGCAATATGGTTTATATGTAGTTTGAATGAGACAGAGGTATCACGAGCGATGCCAAGATATTTAAAGGCTTGAACTGGTTCAAGTGGTTGGTTTAGGCTGTTGCAGATGGTCAGGTAAGCATCCTTATGTGGATTATGGTGGGTGGAAGGGAGCACGATCTTTGTCTTTTTGTAGTTCATTAGCAGTTTGTGGTTCTCAAATTAAGTCTCAACATGCTTGAAGTTGGATTGTAGGTCCGTAGTTAGCAAGTGAGGGTCAGGGCTGTAAGAAGAAAGGACAGTATCATCAGCATAAAGGACTAAATTGCTGTTACATGCAGAGGGGAGACTATTGATAAACAGGCTAAACAGAAGTGGTCCGAGGATGGAGCCTTGTGGGACTCCAGAGCGCATGGGAAGACTGATGGAAAGTGTGTCACAGATCTTCACTTGTTGTGACTGTCCACCAAGGTAACTATTGAACCAACTAGTAATTTCTGAGGAGAGCCCTAATGCAGGGAAGGTATGGAGCAAAAGGGAATGATTAACTGTGTCGAAGGCCTTTGCTAGGTCAAAATAGATTGACTCAATGAGATGGCCTCTGTCTAAAGCCTTGTGGATGAAACTGGTGTAGGCTAGTAGGGCAGTGGTGGTACTGTGTGATTTTTTAAAGCCATGCTGCTGTGGGTACTGCAGATTATATTTGGTTAGATATTTGGTGAGCTGGTCGGCAACAATTCGCTTAAGGGTCTTAGAGAGGGGCGGGAGGATGGATATATAGGCCTTAGTTATTACTTAGCTTCGTGTCACCACTTTTGTGAACAGGCGTGACTAAGGTGGCTTTCCACTGGCTAGGGAATTGGCTGAGGGAGAGATAGGTTGAGGAGACAAGTGAGAGGAGCAATGACAACATCAAGAGAGAGATGAAGGAGTTTGAGGTCCAAAGTGTCACCGCTGAACCTGAACTTACTGAAGGCCTTCTGAATGTATTTTCTGGACTCAGACAGCGTGATATGCTGGAAGTAGAAAAGTGTGATTGACAGAGATGGGGTGTCAGGAAGGGCTTCGTGAGTAGGGCCTGGAGGGTTGAAGAAGTCTGGTGGGAGTATGCCAACAAGGTCAGTGAATGCATCATTAAAAGCATCCACAATGAGTTTGTGGTCCTGTATATTGGTTCCATTTACTTGGAGTAGTTTGGGGAAGGCTTTGTTGAGCTTGCCTGTAAGGTCTTTAATAGTTTCCCAGACACTGCGGCTGCTTTCTCAAGAATTTGTGAATTTCCCTTTAAAGTATTCTTTTTTTGCCCTACGGATTTCGGTTGTGCAGAGATTTCTGGCAGCCCTGTAGAGCTCCATGTCACTGCGCAACCCAGAGGCCTTGGCACAGTATCACTTTTATGTGTGTATTGTTCTCCTCTTACCCCTTCCCCTGGGTCGCACCTGGAAAAGAGCCTTGGCTCAATGTGCTTCTCCCAGTTACCAACTTTTAAATAAATAAAAAAATGTCAAGGGATATCAGAATAGTGGTGTGTGTTACAGTGATGTTTGAAATAGCAAGAATGGTGTCACTTGTGTCTGATAGCCATGAAGCCAGAGTGCAAATTAAGGGTCTGAGAAAACAGCCTACCATTTGAGAGAAGGGGTCTACAGTGGATACGATACTTGCAACTATCAGATGGTCCGGGGATGGAGTGGTCCATTATACAATTTAGGTACAGTAGACCATATGAATAAAACTATATATACATTTTTTTAGGTTTTTTTTATTTTGCTAATCAATCTGTGGAAAGTGCTAAGCATATTCACAACTGATTAGCACTTTCATGAGTAAAACTATGAATCATGTTTTTCATGTTTGTTCTCTCTGTAATGAAATGGTCCCCTTCTACTCTGAGACTGCCAACTGCATGCTTCCTTCAGCATAATCTTTGGCATCTCTCTTGTGTTTCCTAAGTTTATATTATTTTAGTTCTTACTGGAACTTTGCAATATTGCTGGAAATCTTTGCCAAAAGCTGCTCAGCATCTGAAGTAGGCATATTAGTTTTGGTTTCTGCCTCCATCCTTTCTATTTCAACCTGAACACTAGCAATATCCCTTCACACTTTTTTGATTAGGGACAATGTCAAATCAATAGATGCCCTGTTAAAAACGTGCTCCCATACCTTCACAAGGATTTGGTCATTTAGACCATAAGCTGGTGGCTTCTGTATCTGTAGGCCTCTGGAGATATGTTTGTCTTGGCAGTACTGTAATAATGCAAAGCATGAAGCTAAAATCTAATAGCTTTTTTTTCAGAGTTTCTAATATGGCCCCATCTGGTTTTGATGTGTGCAAGCTAATGCTGGTTATTTGTGTGATGACTTCTTCACAGGCTGCTTGGTCAAAAACAATTTCTGCTCCCTCTGCATCAGTGAAGGAAAGAAACTCACTATTCACTTTCTGTTGTAGCACATACACCACCTGTCACCACTGTGACTGTAAAAAGTTGTTAGCCACTGCTAAAATGCAGGAACCAATAATCCAGAATGCTTAACAATGAGGGGCTCTCACCTCACAGGTGAAATAACGAATCTGGTGCATGCAGAAACAGAAATGCAAACCTCTAGTACAGTAGTGGAAACTATGTTTCCCAAACCTCTGCAGCACAGACTGAGAGCTGCTAGCTCCAGTAAATAAAACAGGGACAGCTTACATTACGGGAAGCGTGATGCAAGTTTAATAATAATACACAAGAAAATGTTCTCTATACAGATGCAGCAAAGTGCAGTGTGCAGCAACAGTGACATAACAGGGCCCTTACAATAAAGACAAGCATTTGTCAATGCCGAATGTTGTCTTGCTGGTATTTGCATTGGAAATGCAGGAGTTAGACAGATGTAGAATAGGAATGGCAGTGAAGTTTTGAACTACAAGCCAACCCCACCTCCACCCTGCAGAAACGGACAGGCACTGGGGCATGTTTATGGATCATCGCCCATAACGTTCATGCCATTTCACCTCACCCTATCCTGCAGACACCGACAAATGTTGAGGTGTGCCTTGGGGTGTTCGGCTTTACAGTCATCCCATTCCATAAGGACATCTGCTGAAATGGGTGCAGTATAGGGGTGAACTCTGGGACCGAAAAGTCCAAGGCACACCTTGATGCCTGTCACTGGCTACAGGGTCGTGGGGGTGCAATGGCATGAGCATTACAGTCAGCAATCCAAAGGCACACCCCTGATGCCTGTCAGTCTGTACAGGGTGGGACGTTATGGTTAGAAACCCTAACGCCCCGGCGTTTGTTGGTATTTGTACTACAAATTTTCAACATGGCCTTTTTGTGACCTGCACCTCATGAAAGCATTTGGGACCACTTCTCATGAACAGTGGCACTGTGATTTTGTTAATGTGTCCCAAACTTTGAATTCCCAAAGCGACTGTGCCATTCTGCGCCAGATGTATGAAAATACAGATCGGGCAGGATGTGAAGAATGACAGCTGTACCACTCACAGGGAGGTGAGAAGAGATGGCAATGTTGAAAATCTGTAGTGAAAATATTAAAAATGCTCGAACTTCTGAGCGTACGTGGAAACTGCGCAATGCATGCACGTAACACAGTCATTTAGTGGAATTATTTCACCAAATTTTCAACATAGGCATTTTGTGACCTCTGCTCATTAACAATGTCACTATGAGTTTCTTAATCTATCCTGAACGTTGTTTTCCCACAGCACCCATGCTATTCTGCGCCACATGTGTAAATGCATATTTTGGGCAGAATATGAAAAATGACAGCTGTACTGTTCATAAGGAGGTGTAAAAAAATGCCAATGTTGAAAATCTGGAGTGAAAATATTACAAATGCACGAAATTACGGGGGTGCGTGGAAACTGCGCAACATACACTTGTAACACTGTCATTTTATGGACTTTTGTCACTAAATTTTCAACACATGCATTTTAGCACCTCTGCTCATGAACAGTGTCATTGTGATTTTCTTAATCTGTCCCGAACACTGATTTCCCACAGTGATCGCGCTATTGTGTGCTAGAAGTGCAAAACCACATTTCGGCCAGGATGTGAAAAATGACAGCTGTACTGTTCATAAGGAGGTCTGAATAAATGCCAGTGTTGAAAATCTGGAGTGAAAATACTACATATTTACAAAGTTATGAGTGTGCGTGGAAACTGCGCAATGTATGCTCGTAAAACAGTCACTGTTTGTATTTTTTTCACCAAATTTGCAACATAGGCTTTTCTGAGAGCCACGTCATGAACGGTAACATTGTTTTGTTAATCAGTCCCAAAAAGGTGATTCACGCGGTGACCTAGAAATCACCTTTTGGGACGGCTCTCGCCATGAAGACCAAAGGAGGGATAGTGAGGCTTAATAAAGGGGAGGGAGGGTGGGCAGAGGAGACTGTGAAAAGCAGAGATACTAAACAAATATTTTGCTCAGTATTTACAAATGAAGAGAAGTACCTAAAACAAACAGTAGAAACACTCTGGATACAGAAGTTGATACCAGCCATTACAGAAGAAAGGGTTCTGAAAGAACTCTTAAAACTGAAGGTGAACAAAGCAATGGGGCCTGATGAGTTCATCCCAGAATTCTAAAAGAACTAAGGGTAGAAGTAGTGACACCACTGACTACCCTTTTAACAAATCATGGGAGGATGGGGTGGTACCCGAGGACTGGAGGAGGGCAGATGTGATTCCCTTTCACAAAAGTGGGAGCAAGGCAGAAGCAGGAAACTACAGACCTGTTAGTTTTAACCTCAGTGATAGGGAAAATGAGGAATCACTTCTGAAGGAAAGAACTGTCAGTATCCTAGAGGCCAGAGGGCACAGGACCCAAGGCAGCATGGATTCTAGCAGGAAGGTCATGCCAGGCAGATCTGATAGATTTCTTTGGCTGGGTGACCAAAGTAGTAGATCAGGGAGGGCTGTGGACATGGCCTACCTAGACTTTAGCAAGGCATTTGACACAGTCCCACACAAAAGATCAATATACAAGTTAGCCAGCCTGGGAGTGGGTCCCAAGATGACATCCTGGGTAAAGAATTGGCTGGAGAATAGGACACAGAGGTAATAGTAAATGAGTCCACTCAGAAGAAAGGAGGGTTACTAATTGGGGTACACTTGAGGGTTCAGTATTAGGACCGGTCCTCTTCAATGTCTTTATAAGCGACATTGCAGAGGACTGGAAGAGAAAAGTATGTCTCTTTGCAGATGACACAAAGATCTGCAACAGAGTTGATGCACAAGGTGGGGTGGAAAGGATAAGAAGGGACTTGGCAAGGTTAGAGGAATGGTCAAATGTATGGCAGCTTAGATTCAATGCTAAGAAGTGCAAGGTAATGCACCTGGGAAACAAAAACCCAGGGGAAGAGTACACAATGGGGGGTGAGATACTAACAACAACAAAAATGGAAAGGGACCTGGGGTAGTCATATCAGATGACCTAAAGGTGGGCAAGCAATGCGAGAGGGCAGCAAGGAGGGCTGTGGGGATACTGGGATGCATAGGGAGAGGCATCACCAGTAGAAAACAGGAAGTTATTATCCCTCTGTACAGACAGCTGGTGAGACCCCATCTGGAGTACTGTGTGCAGTTCTGGAGACCCAATCTCCACAAAGACATAGACAGGATGGAAGCTGTCCAGAGGAGGGCACTAAAATGGTGCAGGGTCTGCACCAGAAGACATATGAAGAGAGACGAAGGACTTAATATGTATAGCCTCGAGGAAAGGGGACATGATAGAAATGTTCAAGTACCTCAAGGGAATCAACAAAGTCCAAGAGGTAGCACTCTTTCAAAAAAAGAGGTGTGCAAGAACAAGAGGGCACAATTTGAAGATAGAGGCGGCTCAGAGGTCATTTAAGGAAGTATTTTTCACAGAGGGTTGTGGATGCATGGGCGGCCTTCCGGAGGAAGTTGTTGAGTCAAACTCAGTGGTGGAATTCAAGCATGCATGGGACAGTCTATAAGGCCATTCTAGGGGGTGGAGGTAGGAAGAAGTAGGCTGCTGGTTAACTAGGATCTGCAGCTTATCCAGTAGGTAGGGAAATGGGCAGACTGGGTGGGCCAAGCAGTCCTTATCTGCCGTCAAATTCTGTGTTTCTATGTTTCTATGACAGTGACTGAATTCATGAGGAGGGGTCCCAATAACCTCGTTATTGTGCACATGGAAAATTTTAATGTTGCAAATGTTTGTGCTACACTTTAGTGTTGCACTTAAATGTGCGATACAAACATTATTTTGACCCCACATCATGAACATATTCACTAGAATGTGTTAAATCCTGACTGAAAAATCACCTTTTGACCTGTACTTGAAAATTCCTACCATTCTTGTTCATGAGGCACTGCCACGGAAACAATATATTCTAAATTTGAGAGTAAAATATTGTAAAATGGCTAAGTCCATCTGCGGGCAGAACTGGAGATGTAGATTCAGCGGCTACAGCTCCCTTGACAATGGAGATGAGTCTGGTAGAGTGAGAGGGGAACGTTAGTAGCGATGAGAAAGGGTAAGTCCTTGGTCCATGGTCCCCAAAAGCAATCATCACAGGACTAACTACCGTGGTGGTGGTGGGTGTGAGGCCTCCAAGACCAGGCTCCGGGCTCCATTTGTACATACTGGGAGTGGAGGAAGTGCTCTGTGGAAACAGTGGCTGCAGCTCATGTAATACTGTACATGTTACTGTTTCTTTTTTTATTCTAATAATGCTGATGCTTTTAGGAAGTTGAGAAGTATGCAGATTTTTTTTTAATGAAATTATCTGAGACACACAGACATCGCCTAAGACAACAGCGTTGCTGAAACGTGTGAGTCATGTAGTTTAATAAAAAAGGAAATATTGAAAATATAATCGAAACATGACTGTTATGATTGCAGCGCTGCTGTTTTTAAGTAAAAATCTTGCTGTGGACATGATGATAGTGTTAAAGTCTGTGTGTGCACAGAACGACGAGCTGTACTGCCAGACAGTGCTGCCTGCAAGTATATGTGTGTGTGTGTGTGTGTGTGTGTGTATGTGCAAGTGGCATGCAGGGTGGTAGGGTTGGGCACAAGGTCCACTGATCCATAGCTCAATGCTGCTTGCCCAGCCTTTGCTTCTTGACTGACTGAAGATATGCAAAGGCAGGGCCAGCAGGCAGCTGCATGAAGTTGTGGCCTGATGGCCTCTGTACCCAACCATTACAATCCCTACATGGATATGGCTTCTGAATCTAAGCCAAACAACTTACAGTGTGTATGTGTGTGTAAGTCACTTATTGGTCACTTAGCTTGCCCTCGCTCCTGAGCTGTTTTCCCCCACCTTCATTCCTTAACCTGCACCCTCTGTTCCTGTAACACTTACTTTCCCAGCTCCGCTCTCTTCCCTTCCCACTTAGCCATTTCTCCAGTACCCCCTGTCATTACCCCTTCCCTTTTTCCTGCCCTTCCCCTCTCCTGCTCTTTGCTGCCTCCTCCCCTCTAACACCGCCCTCCACTCCCCTCTCTGCCGTCTTCGGTTCCACCGGCCCAGTAACAGGTTGCTACCTTGTACCGCTAATGCCGTAACTTGCCGCCACCCTTCCTACCTTTCTTTCACCTTTCTGCCCCTCTCCCTGCCAGCTTTCCCCTCCTTCTTTTATTCTTCCCTCTTCTCCCTATGCTCAGTCCTCACCCCCTCCCCTCTCCTATTTTATCCCGCCTCCCACCAGTTTGCGTGACTCCCCTCTCTCTCCTGCCATCTCGTAGTTCCACCGGCTCGGCCGCAGGTTACTACTGTACCCCGCCAATGCCGTTTTCACCGCCTCGCCTCTTGTCCTCCTCCCTTCTTCTGCTCCGCTGCGCTCTTACTAGGTGCACTCTATCTCCCTACCCCCACTCATTTCCCTATCTGTTCATGCCCTTCATCCCTTTTCCCCCTATACCCTGCCCTTCCCACCCCTACCTCCCTCCCCATTCCTTTAGTTCAAATCCCTCCTCACCCTTGCACCTAGTCCCCACCGCCTCCCTGCACATCACCCTCTCTCCCTCTCTGTTTTTTACCCATAGCTTCACTGTCCTGTTCCCAACCTCTCCGTCTCTCTTGCCGACTCCCGGTTCCACCGTCGGCCACAGATGGTAACCTTCTCCCGCTAATACGCACTTGGCGCCTTAACCTCCCTCCTGTCCTCCCCTTTTTTGCTATTCGCCCTACCACCCCCTGTCTCCGTCTCTCCTGCCCTACCCTTACACCTGTCCCCTACCACCTCTCCCCCTAGTTCCCAACAACTGAATACATGTAATTTTATCCTTATTGCTATGCTTGACTACACTGTGTGACTTTGTCCTTTGCAAATGTATCCTGCTCTGTGTAATTTCTTATGTATCCTGCTTTGTGTATTCTCTTATGTATCACTGTGTTCTGTAACTGTACCTCCCGGGTCATACCTGAAAATAGTCACCTGTTGGCTAGCGCACTTACCCGGTCAACAAAAACTAAATAAATAAGTACCGGGTCGGTCCTGAAAAAGGGCTCTGGGCCAGAGTCCTAACCCGGTTAACAAATAAAAATGAATGAAAATATGAATGAAGTACTACATTGCCAGTGCCTGCTGTATGTCCTCTGCTGCTAAGCGTGTGTATTGTTTAAAAAAAATGTACTCCTTATTGGACACTGTTTTGTCATTTGTACTCCTCCGAATTTGGTTTTACTCATCGCACTTTGAAATTGAGAAGTATAATACTCATTCTGAAAAATCTTATCTGGAGCACTGTGAGACATAAAAATTTAATTTTTTTTACATGGAGGTTTTTCTGCTCCCTGGCAGGCTGGGTGACTGTTTCATCCCGTTCCATAATCACCAGTTGTCCCGATCCCCTTTCCATTACCCGGGACTGGTCAGGTCATTAACACTTTTGGGGAGGGCTTCATTAAGTCCAGCTTCCATATTTTCCACTGATTTTCTCCCATGGGGCCCATGGACATGTAATTTATTCGATGTCTGGGCTCCACCTCCGTGGAGATGGCTCTGGTGTCCTGAATGCAGGTTCCCCTTCCCTTGCATGGTGACGGGCATGTGCTGCCATCCAGCTGTTGTTGGGTGGCAGTTAAGTAGCACGTCACACTAACTCCCTTCCCCGAGGAAGAAGAGCCCTCTTGGACGCTCAATCCTTCTTCTCCCCGCCAGCCCCCCGGGCAACCTGGGTCTGTTTCCATTATCGGCATTTCAGGAGGTAAGGCATTCAGCACCTCAGCCCTTCATGCCACTGGGCCGGCTACCAAAAATGGAATTTTAATGTCTGTATTTTAGTGTTGCACATTTAAATGCAACACTAATGTGCAACACTAAAATTTATGTGTCACAAATTTTAGTGTCACACTTTAGTGTTGCATTTACTGTAAATGTGTGATACAAAAATTATTTTGACCCTCCATCATGAACATGGTCAGGCTAGAATGTGTTAAATCCCACCAAAAAGGTGGTTTGGTAGAATGACTGCAAAATCACTTTTTGACCTGTACTTGGAAATTCCCACCATCTTTGTTCATGAGGTAGGGTCATATTTTTTTTTTTAATTTATGTATTTGATAACTGGGTAAGTACACTGGTTGCAGGGAT
Organism: Neoceratodus forsteri; assembly: GCA_016271365.2. Lineage (NCBI taxonomy): Eukaryota > Metazoa > Chordata > Ceratodontiformes > Ceratodontidae > Neoceratodus > Neoceratodus forsteri. Next base: position 652,688,846 of record CM057455.1, on the reverse strand, counting down.
CATTTTCAGTCATGACCTGGGCCATATAGATGGCACATAGAGAAAACAAATATCACACACATTAGAGATTACAATAAACAATTGATAATGACAAAAGGACATTAAGAATAATCAATGAGAGTCAGGAGTGCGCGACCCTAGGGGGCTTTAAATAGGCACTAAAGACTTATTTATGGGGCCAAGTTTTTATTGTTTAATTATATATAATAACTGATTTTATTGATTATCTTTTAACGTGTTGCTTTATGTTACTGTTTTAGCCATTTTTGTAAAGTGTTTTGGTAATTTGAAATGTGTTTAATTAAATAAAAAATATAATTATTATAATGATATAGTTAATACAGGTTCATAGAATAATGGCATTGAGCTACAGCACGTATAAACTGTACATGAAAAATTTGGGACTAAAATATTATAAAACAGCTAAGTTATGACCAAACGTAAATTTATGTGGTGCACTTAAATGTACAACACATAAATTCTCGGTTCACGATACACAAATTGACCATTTCAGTAAATTGACAGTCAAATTCCCAAAAAGGTATTTCTGGATTGTTTTTGGGGAAAACAAACAACAGAATCTTGCTTAAACTTGTTTAGCAAGATTCATGTGTTAATTTTTTCAAAGTCTTCATTTCAATGTACAAAAATTTTTTAGATTTATAATTACGCTGTACGAGGGGCCGCCAAATGAACCAACGGCAGACCTCTACACTACCACACCAGTGATGAGGGTTTGGGATTGATAATGGGAGGGGGGGATTCCACTGGACCACCAGGGACTTTCAATGACCATATGCCTGGACTTTATGCATACATATGCCCGCGATCAGGCGAAGGGGCAGGGGGGCACATTGCTCCCATTGCAGGGGGCCTGTGGTCAATGATCTAGATGGGTGGGTGGATGGCCACCCATGGCTGGCAGCTGCCGTGTTGCACCCTGCAATATGGCAGCTCGCCTGTGGGTGGCCAGGATTTGTTCCTGGTTTTACCAGGCACATCTTTGCGCCATCCTAAGTGGCACAAGACGGAGTTGTGCCAGCATATGCGCCGCACATCCCGGGCTGAATATCGGGATATGCCTGATATGCATGGGCATGCCCCCGCGCTTGGCGCCAGAGAGATACATTATGTTGCACCTCGGCACATCAGGGGTTGTACATCGCGAACTTGCCCTTTCATTATCGCTGGTGCATTGGTGGTTGCACATGGTGCACCCCCGCTGCGCCATGCACAACCCTTTTGAATATCCAGGCCCTGGTATTTAGTGAATTTAGAGGAGGGGTAATGATGTATTCAGAGGCTGATTTTGGAAGTTACATTTTTCTGGTGCAGTGTGTAATACAGTGGTCGCTTAGGGCTGGTCTAATACACCAGCAGTGGAAATTCGATGTGGATGGAAAGCGAGGATCCAATCAATTAGGGAGTGGTTTACTGAGCAAGGATTATAATGGGTGGAGTCAGTAATTAATTGGGTGCGGTTAAGAGCCTCTAATTTGGATGTGGTGGTTTTGGTGGAGGAGGAGAGCCAGTCTAGGCTGTAGTCCCCTAGTAGGAGTAGTTTGCCAGATGTAGTGCGGGGGGCAGGGAGGACATGCAAGAAATGAGGGCGTCCTGGGCATGGCATGGGGAGGTGCAGATCACCCTGATGAAAACTGGTAGGGTAGATGGGAGGGTGAGTTGGGATAGAATCTGTTCGTGTGAGCCAGAGTAAGATTCCCTCTTGATGACTAAGCAAGAGAGTGGCTGTTTTACATAGATCGCTACACCTCCACCCCTTTTGCCACAGTCCTTCCAGTACAGGGTGTAATCAGGAATGGATAGAGAGGAGTCAGGGGTTTTGGCAGAAAGCCATGATTCCGTGAGGCAGTCGGCGCTGGGAGAGTGTTGAGTCACCTAGCAGCTAAGCAGGTCTAGCTTAGGTAGGAGACTCCTGATGTTCATATGCATGGTATTAAGGCCTTTGTGGGATGTAGTTTGCATTTGTCCTATGGGGGGGCCTGGGTTTAGTTCAATGGCCTTTGCTAGGAGCAGGATAAGAAGGAACACTGAGAAGGTGGCTGGCAGTTTGCGCCCTCTTGTAAGTAGGGGGAGATTTTGGCGCAGTGCAGGAGCACCATAGAAGGGTTAAGCAGGATGTCATCAGAGTGGGGAGTTGCGTAAGAAGATATTTGGTGAAAAGAGTATTGCCATGGTGGATAAGTTGGGGAAGACAGTATTAGCTGGATAGAGTGGACGAGGGGGGCACTGGGGTAGGGAGGGGGTGGGGTAGTTGCAGCTAATGTAGGGAGATGAGGGAGTGTGAGAGTAGAATAGAAAAGAATGCTAGGATAATGAGGGGGGTTACATCAGTCATGGTATGAGTTACTAGTCTGGACATGAGAGGGGAATCAAAGAGCAGGGACTCGAGAGACTATCAGAGCAGAGAGGGAGGGTGTGGGATGGGAAGGATTGTGATTAGGTTGGGTGTTTCAGTGGATAAAGATACTAGCCATGAGGTGTGGAGAGTAGCAGGGATGAAGGGTGTGGGTGTTCCGCATGTTCTCTGCAAGAACACTTGATGGCAGTATAGCCTAGAGTGAGGGGGAGGCCGTGGGAGGTATTATTTTTTATTTTATTTTTATTTATTTAGTTGTTTAACCAGGTATAGCACACTAAGCTGAAAGCTTTTTTACAGGAGCGACCTGGAAGCACAAGGAGGTTAAGTGACTTGCTCAGGGTCACACAGTATGCAAGTGGAAGCTGTGGGATCCAAACCCAGGTCTGGTCTGCTGGATGTCACCAGATTTGCAGCTCAGAGCCTTAGACCACTGCGCTATACTGCCTCCAAAGGGCATTATTATTATTATGTTCCCTGGCAGAACTCTTGTTGGCAGTGTAGCCTAGTGGTCAGAGCACCAGGCTGTGGATGAGCTAGGCAGCTGCAGTTCAGGGTTTGATTCCCAAGGCATCCACACATAACCATGTGACTTGGGTCAGGAAAATTAAGTACTGAGGGTGATGGAAATATCACTTTAAGCATGCGAAGTTTCTAAAAAAAGAGAAGGGGTGGAATGAACCAATATCACTTTCGGGAAGGGGTACAGGTTCCGCCTGTAGCTTTAAAGTTAGCACCACCCCTGGATGGGTGGGTGGGAAGAGACTTGCATGTGTAGCCTTGCAAGATGGTGCCTGACGCCGAATCTAGAGTTCCCACCTGTGAGCGCTGGCGGTCGACCGGGGGCTGGGGGGAGCAGCTCTGCCCACACCACCCTGAGGGTTTCTGAGGAGGTCTAGGGGAAGAAGAAAGAGGATGTCCAAGATAAGGTAGGCTGAGGCAGAAGGAGAAAGTAAACTTAGTGTGAAATGTGAGAGGGAGTTAGGTGGGGGAGGAGGGATGAGAGGGAAAGACTTGAGGCAAGAAAGGGCACTTTCAAACATGCAGGATCACAAAATACAGTCAATTGCAGTCAGAGACATAGCCGAGTTAACTTAGCACAGTACAGCCTGATAAACGGCAGTTGTAATCTGAGTTCAGCCAGAGAACTAAAATGGGGCACAACAACAAAGCACAGTACAGTACAGTACAGCCTTAGTTATAGAATGAACATTTCCCAACAAAACACACTACACTGAGAAACTATGCATTCACATGGGACATGCTAGCAATTAAGGAACTGGCTATAACATAGTGAATCAGTATGGGACACCCTAGCCCACAAAAACAATCCGTAGAGTTCCGCAGACAAATATCCCTTTAACACATCGCATGTGTAGCCTTGCAAGGTGGTGCCCGACCTCTTGAATGGTAAAAAGAAAAAAGATCATGACTTCATGACCAACAATTCCTGTATAAAAATAAAGGTTTTTACTAGTACTACTACTACTACTACTACTACTACTACTACTTCTTATTTCCATGATTTACCTCTTGTGCTGACAAAAATACCTATCATGTGGGCCTCCATTTTGTTTCTCATTTTAAACTAACAAACACTGAAAAGGTATAAAAGTAATCTCTTTTGTAAAACAAACAAAAAAAAACAATCTAGCTAAACAGGACCCATTTAGCTTGATTCTGCGGTTTGTTTTAAAAAAAAATTTCTACAAATACCTTTTCTAGGCACCCCACAATCTAGGGTGCCCAACTTAGTGAGACAAGCCTTTCACCCATGTTCTCTGTGTGAGAACAGCAGGACTTTCTTGAGTTCTGCAACTGCAGCTAGAAGTCATGCTGTGGGCTGCAGTAAGACCAGTGAGCTGCCGATTCCCTGTTCTTTCTGCTAGTTTCAGTCTGTGTCTTTCTCAGTCTGTCTCTATTTAACTGTCTGTTTGTCTGTTAAGTGGACTGGGGTTCCCACCCACGGTATCACTTCTCTCTCTCCTTCCCCTCCAGGCTGCCTGTCCACCCTTCCCATTTTTTAAAAAAATTCTGTATATATTTATTACATAAGTGGACCAGGGTGACCACCGCTGGTATCACTTTTCTACACCCCTCTCCCCTGCAGGTCACCTGCCCCTGTTCCCATTTTCTAGGTCATGGCACCAGGAAGCCCACCCCCAGTGCTGCTGAACAGTCGACTGACACTGGGGTGCCCAATCCCAGTGTCAGAATGTCAGTGTCCCCTGAAAATAAGGAAGCTGCCTTTGTTGTTTTTTTTTCCCTGCAAAAAAGAAAATGGTCCCTCACCGATCTCACCCCTCCACCCAACCTCTCACTCAGCACCCATCCATCACCCCATACCCTCACTCACTGGAACATGTCTCATAGCAAAGATGCACTCTCTGATCAAAGACACATCTTGCTACTGGAACTGTTGACTAAGATATGACAAACTATGGTAAGTGCAGTTTAATGTACTTCAATGGGGTTTTGAACTTTAATGCATAACTTTCTAATTTTTTCCATATTTTGACCCCAAATTTTAAACTTGGCTTTTTTGGGACCCCAACTCATGACCAATGGTGGTGGAATTATGTAAATCAGGCTTGAAAGGCAATTTGAAAATTTTCACTGCCCTTGTTCATGAGGTGGGGTGTTGGTACGGCATGTCACAATATGTAAAAATTACAAAGCTATGCGTGTACGCTGAAATTATTCTATGCTCGCTCTTCACTTTGGTATCTTGACCCCAAATTTCCGACACAGCCATTTTTTCACCCCACCTCATAACTGTGCCAGCTGTCACTTTTCAAATCCTGGCCAAAATGTGTTTTCACACCTATCGTGCGGAATGCCGTTTCAGCGGCATGGAATCATGTTTCAGCAGGGATTTGAAAACTTTCACCTACCGGGTTCATGAGGTGGGGTAATAAGAAGGTTATGCTGAAAATCTGGTCCACAAATGCAGTTAAATGCCCAGCTTATGACTGAACATTGCAGTATTTCAACGTTCACTCATAAATTCACTAATTTTCAATATTTCAACATAGTGATTTTTCTACACCACCTCATAAACATGACAGGTGTCATTTTTTAAATCCTGGGTGAGACATCTTTTCACACTTACAGTCTGAAATGACATTTCAGCCAATATACTATAAATGATATATGTCATATTTATAAGGGCAGTCATAAAATAACTATCTTGAAAATTTGGGGTCAACATAAAAAAAAAAAAAAAAGAGTGGATGTGTGAAGAGTGAGGGCCAGATTCACAAAGCCCCACAGCAGTGGGAAAAATCTGGCACAAGTGAGTTGCCACTTGTGGAGCTGCAGTATTCACAAAGGTGCAGCCGGTTTACGATCGACTTCACGATTTACTGTAACTTGCAGGTGTTTTTTCCATGCAGCTGCAGAAAATGATCAGTGGGGCCAGGCGTAACATCTCCATAACTATGGGGGACTGTGAATACAAATCTCCAACATTACTGAGTCTTTTGTCCGCAACTGGAATTGTAGAGTGGGACTTAGTCCCATTTCATTTTGTGAACCTGGCCCTGAATATGTAAAGAGTGAATAACAGTGAATGCGCAGGCCCTGCAGTTCTGTAGGCGGATGGAGTCTTCCTGTAGTGCACGGCTCAAAGGGTCCTGCACATCAGCAACTGTTCACCCAGGTCCCAAATGAGGATGAAGTAGTAGTAAAAGCTTTATTTTTATACAGGTAGATGGTAAAACACACCATTAGGACCCGAAGAGCCTGTTTTCAAGGTAGTCCTGTTTACAAAAGTATCAAAATAATTGTCAGCCAATACAGTACATACAGAACAGTACTATTCATTCAGATTTTTACAGAAACACACGTGGGATATAAACATTTCAAAGCTTAATTTGCAAATTCTTATACTCCAATTTTAACTTACAGGCATGCATGATTTCCTCAGTTCCCATTAGACCTTGTATCTCCAGTACACATTCATCACAAAAACACTGTATTTTAGATCCTTCTTAAAGATTTTTTTGGAATTCTTTAGGGTTTATTTCCAGTTTGTTTTCCTGAAGGTTTAATGTATCCCAATATTTTCTTACCCAATAAGGAAAGGTCATATCTCTATACCTATTTGCTTTACTAGAGAATGTAAAATTATTTATATCACCATAACTTATATTTATGTTCTTTTACTTGTAATTTTTCTTTTAAATATTTAGGACTGTTGGTATAGAACATTTTATATCTTTATTTATTAGGTCTAGTATTACAATACCTTTGAGCCAGGGCTCCTTTACAAAGGTTCCATGTCAGGTTACAATTCAAAACATAAGACATGTAAGTCAGATTACAAATTCAATACATAGGACACGGTTACAAGAGTGTAAGCTAAACCGAGTTACAAAGCATCTGAGAAACAAAACAAGTTTTAGAGGCTAGGTTACAAGGAGTTAGCAGATGAGGTGCAGAGATGATAGAGGACAAGAGAGAGAAAGAGTAGAGGGGGGCAGAGAGCTATAGAGGAGGAGCGCAGCCAGAGGCATTGTCGTAGACATAACATGGGGAAGTGCATGCTAAGGGGTAACCAAGTGCTAATAGGAGAGAAAACTGCATAAGGTTAGGGAAATATTCATGGGGTCAGCAAGTGGAGGCAGTCACAGGATTTAGAGGAAGTGAGAGAGAGGCGGAGCCTTGATTTAAATGCACCAAGGGTAGAAGTGGAGGAGATATAACCGTTTAGACCATTTAGCCAGCTGAGCACCCTGTAGGCAAAAGATCTTTGACCTTGTGAGGTACAATAAGATGGAACCTGCAGAAGTTGTGATTCAGACCCCCTGGTTGAGCAGGGGTTATTGCTAGGGTGCAGGAGTGCACACACTCCAGGGGGGTGCAAGGCCCATTAATTAATTTTCTTTGCCATGGTGCAGGTTAGGTACTTTATCTGATTGGTGAGTTGCAGCCATCCAGTTTGTGCAAAGAGGTTGCACGTATGTGTGAGGTGGTGGGATCCAGTGAGAAGTCAGCAGGCCTTATTGAGGGAGGTGGATATGCATCTAAGAGCGGTAGCGGGGGCAGAGCCATAGATGATAAGCCCATAGTCAATAATGGAGACAACAGAGCTCTGAATGGTGACAGTCAGGGCTTCTGGGGTAAGATGTTACCTATGCCAGAAATGAAGGCCAAGGCGAGTATTTGCTGCTTTGGCTATAGACTCAACGTGGGTCTAGAGTGATCCCAAGGTACTTAAAGGCTTGAACCTGTTCCAGGGTGACTCCTTGACTGGTTTTGATGGATAGAGGGTGCAGCTTATGCTTGTTATGAGAGCTGTTGAACATCATAGACTTTGTTTTCTTATTATTGAGGACCAGATTGTGATTTGAGAACCAAGTTTCAACAGATGCGAAGCCAAGCTCAAGGTTGTCTTGTAGAGGTTTAGGATCCTTATGGGAGGCAAGAATTACAGCATCATCTGCATAGAGGATGATTGTTTCGGAGCAAGAATTTGGAAGGGAGTTCAGGAACAAGCTGAATAGTAGAGGGCCCAGAATGGATCCCTGAGGAACACCTGAGCGAACAGGCCTGGTATCAGAGAGGACTGCAATTTTTACTCTTTCAGACCGGATCTCCATGTAGCTTTTGACCCAGGCAGTGGAGTCAGGAGAAAGCCCAGCATTCGGAAGTTGCACAAACAGTAGGTGGTGATGGACAGTGTAGAACGCCTTAGTCAGATTGATAAAGACGGACTCAATTAACTGACCATTGTCCAGTAAACTGTGAAGAACGCCAGAGAATTCCAGTAGGGCAGATGAGGTGCTATGTCCTTTCCTGAAGCCATGTTGTTGCGAGCACAGGATACTGTATTTGTCCAGGAAATCTGGGAGGTGATCTTCTGCAATACGTTCAAGGGCCTTGGAGAGGGGTGGCAATATAGAGATCAGATGGTAGTTTCCATGAGTGGCCCTGTCGCCACTTTTATGGTCAGAGGTAACAGTGGCAGATTTCTATTTGTCAGGGAACTGTCTGACCTAAGTGAAAGGTTGAAAATATATTTCAGAGGCTGTAACACCTCATCAAGAGTGAGGGATAGCAGTTTAAGGTCAAGTGCATCACTGCTGGATCTCGATTTGGTGATGGCTTTGGTAGTGTATTTGCAGGCTTAATGCATCTTGACTGCTTTTAAATAAAAAGGTGGGTGGCTAGAGGAGGAGGAGGCATTGGGGGGAGGAGAGGGAGAGTCAGTGCTTGAAAAAGTCAGAAGGGAGAACACTGCTGAGATCGGTGAGTGCAGTGTTAAAGGGATTTGCTATGATTTTAGGGTCAAGCGTAGTAGACCCAATTATGTTGAGCAAGGTAGGGGAGGTTTTTGGCTGTTTCCCAGTGACCTTTTTAATATTGTTCAAAAATGCCCTCCCATTACCCCAGGTATCCGTGAGAGCGTTCTTGAAGTAGGTAGATTTATTTTGCCGGATAGATTTGGTATAGTCATTCCATGCACGTTTATAGTTTTGGATGACAGTTTCTTTACCAGTGGTTCAGGCGCGCTCTAGATTTTAGTTGACGTAAGAGATCAGCTGAGAGCCAGGGATTGCAAAAGGCTTTGACTTTGCACTATTTAAAAGGAGCATAGTAGTCACAGGCTGCATTGAAAGTGTTGATGAAGTAATCCAGCGCAGTATTTACATCTGTTGCTTTGTAAATAGGGGAGCAGTCTTGGAGGTTGAGAAGTGTTTTGAGGTGTGACAACTGCCCATGTGGTAGGACTCTACTAGTGATGATATTAGGAGGGGGCTTGTGGAATTTGTTTGACCATTCACAGATGACAGGGGAATGGTCGCTAAGCAAGTCAGGGAGGACTGAGGTATTCGTGATACGAGTTGGGTGGCTGGTAAGAATCCAATCCAGGAGGGTGCTGGTGCCAGATTTGTAGTTTTTCCTGGTCAGAGAGATGACCATCTGGGTGAGACTGACCAATGACATAGCATCCTTATGGACCCCTACATCAGACACGAGTTCATATTAAAGTCTCCAAGCAAAATCATTTCAGAGTCAGGAGGTTGGGACCTGGTGAACTCCAAGACAGCGTTAAAGCCATTCCTGTGTTCTTTCGGGGGGATATACACTGAGGCAACTGTGAGGGATTTGTTATGGGCACCTAATAAGATTCTGGTAGGGAGAATCTGCACAGCAGTGGCTGGGAGGAGGTAGTGATGGGGTGTCCCAGTAGTGAATCTTTAAGGTAAATTGCACATCCACCACCTCTTTTGGACTTCCGGTCCAGCCTGAAAACATTGTAGCCTGCAAGAGCGATAGCCCAGTCGGGGATTTGGGGTGTAAGCCAGGTTTCTACAACTGACAGGATATCTGGGCTGTGCTGATTGGTTAAGATTTGTAGGGCATCCAGCTTGGGGAGTAGACTACAGATGGTGAGAGATGCTATGGGGAGTGCTCCTGAGGGTTTTTCCTGGTAGCTAGAGCTGGAGGTGATTGGGCCAGGGTTAGGATGGATGTTTCCTGACAGCAGCAGGAGGAGGAGCACAAGCTTCAGGGTGCACCAGTGTAAGTCCCTGAGCGTGAGTCTACATGCCCATTTTTTGCAGGAACTTACATTAGGTTGGTGGCAATGATCCCAGAGTGATGGCACGTGAGAGAGTAATGAGAGAGTCCAGGGCCTGTGTACAGTGGTAGGTGGGGACTGCCAACCATTTGCAGAGGGGAGCACCCGGGGGGGGGGGGCAAGCTCATGATGGAGAGTACCTGAGTGATGATAGGCAGTGCCAAGTAGGATGCTGAGGGGGGGGAAGAGGGAAAGCAAGCTCCTGGGAGGAAGAAAAGCAGAAAGACAGATGAAAGTAAGAGAAGCAGAATCTGAAGTGCATGGAGGGACAACGTGATGTGACAGTCAGGAAGATTGTATTGTATTGTATTGGGTAAGTGTGCTTATAACTGGGCCCTCTAGTGGCTAAAAGATATAATCTGCTAATGGAAAAGTCAGCAGGAGACAAAAGAATTCTGTAACAAGGTGAGAAATTAAGGGTGCCAAGTTAGCCAGAGAGGGAGAGAATGGCTATGGGAGTGGCTGTTAGTAAGCACCATCCACCAACTGAGTTCACGGCTAGCAAGCTGGACTGGAGCTGCTTTCCTGAAGCGTACCAGGAATCTTGCTCTTGAGGGCAGGCTGGGGAGCACCCTGCGGCTGGCTGCGTTCAGCACCAGACTGCTAGTGCAGAAGATGGAATCCCCCTCAGGGAATCCTGAAGAGAAAAGAAGAGAAGGGACAAATCAGCTTATATGTACCAACAGAGCAAAAGCTTCAGAGTTTCGGAGGCAGGGTAAGTAAGGAGACAAAAGAATTCTGTAACAAGGTAAGAAATTAAGGGTGCTAAGTTAGCCAGAAAGGGAGAGAATGGCTATGGGAGTGGCTGGTAGTAAGCACCAGCAGCGTCACCAGTATACAAAGGAAAAGGCAAGTGGGGTTGGGGGGCAGCACGGAGAAACAGCAATTCAGCAGTTAAACAAAGCAATTTTTAACTTCAAACTTTGTTAATACTTAAATAGCAAGGCAATTGAAACATTCCAAAAATGCTATAGTTTCCTACTCTTAACAATTCAAAAATGGTTGTAGTTCTCTACACTAACAATTCAAATTCAGCAGTGGGCACAAAGGCACATCATAGATTTAGTTGCAGAGGTTAGGAAAGAAAGAAGTTTAGGCAGCAGAGAGATGAGTTCCAGGGAATGGTGCCAGGAAGTTCAAATCTCCAGGAGCTGAAGCCATTCAGGGAGAGATGGAGTGCTGAATCTGCCTATAGCAGACCCAATTTCAGGCACCATCCACCAACTGAGTTCACGGCTAGCAAGCTGGACTGGCGCTGCTTTCCCGAAGCGTACCTGGAATCTTGCTCTTGAGGGCAGGCTGGGAAGCACCCTGGCCGGCTGCGTTCAGCACCAGACTGCTAGTGCAGAACATGGAATTCCCCTCAGGGAATCCTGGAATCTTGCTCTTGAGGGCAGGCTGGGGAGCACCCTGTGGCTGGCTGCGTTCAGCACCAGACTGCTAGTGCAGAAGATGGAATCCCCCTCAGGGAATCCTGAAGAGAGTCCACTTTATATTTATATATTTAGAGTCCATTTTATATTTATACATAACAAGTCCACTTTATATTTCTTTTGCACTCCGAGTCTCGCCAGCCCAATAGTTTGTACATGGTACAGTGGTGTGTGTAAAAATCACATCTGAGCACAAATCTTGTTAACTTATTATATAATTTATTTACTTTATTTAATGATTTTGTATTTGATAACCCATAAATATGGTCACCGTAGTCCATAACTGGAATGAGTAATTGGTTTACAATCATTGCCCTCATCTTGTGATTTAGACAGAACCCGGTACTTTTAAAAAACCCTAATCTAGAATCAATTTTCCTGACCATTTCTTCTATATGATGTTCAAAGTTTAGGCCATAATCTATCCAAATACCCAAATATTTATATCCCTTTACATGATCTAACCTATCTTTTTTATTTGTTTTTATACATATTTTTCGTTCCTTTTTATTTGTAGATGTTCCAAAGACCATCATTTTCAATTTTTTTACTATTTAAAACTAATTTTGAGTTTGTGAACCATTCACACAAAGCACAGAAATCATGCTTGATATTATTTTCCAGCTCCTTTAAATCTACACCACTAGCACCGAGAACTATATCATCAGCATGAAGTCTAACATTTGATTTTTCTATAATTTCAGATACTTGGTTCACATAAATCAAAAATAGAGTTGGTCCCAAAATTGAACCTTAGGGAACCCCCCTCAGGTTCCTCATTTTATTTGAGATTGTATTCCCTAGCTGAACCTGTTGCAATCTGCCACATAAATAAGAATTAAACCATTTACATGCATCTTCTGCCACCCCCAAGTCCAGTAGCCTCTTACCATCATCTCATGGTCTACTGTATCAAATGCTTTGGAGAAATCCATGAACACCATACCCACCTCCCTATTATTATTCAAAGGTGTTGCAATTTGATCAACTAGGTTGGTGAGTGGCGGCGTCTGTGGAATATCCTCTTCTAAAACCAGATTGGTAACTTGATAATAAATCGTATTGCTCCAAATAATCTCTCAATTGTTTTTGAACCATTCCTTCTAACACTTTAGAGACAATAGGTAAGAGAGCCACTAGACAATAGTTGGAAGAGTCAGATTCAACGACTCCGTTATAAATCGGGACAATTTTAGTGAACTTCCAACTATCAGAGAAATTTCCTTCCGTCAGGATTGGGGTGATTATATCAACTGAGTCTTTTAAAAACCTACTCTCTATTCTGTCTGAACACCACGCTTTGTTTGCCTTTAAGTTTCTAATATATTTTTTTCACTTCACTACATTTTACTACCCTAAACCTGAATTTTGGCCTCTCAGTATGTGCCTTAAATCCTAGAGATGGGGTTTCTATTTCATGTAAATTTTCTGGGATATCTACATCAAGAAGTGTGACAAAGTAAGTGTTAATTAAGTCGGCTAATTCCTTTATAGGTTGCAACACTCCATTTTTTGCAATTTGTATCATTGGTCTATTGTTAACCGGAGACTCTAAGGACCTTATCAGAGACAAATACTGATGGGAGTCAGTTGTTTCATTTATTTTATTTAAATAAGATTTGCATTTTGCATTCCTTATGTTTTGTTTTAATCTATTTCTGGCCTTTTTATCATTTGTCCAATCTTCTGATTTTAAAGTTTTATTAGCAATTTTCCATACTCTGTTCTTGATCCTAATGTCTTTTTGGTTTTTCTGAAATCCAAGCAGCCTGTTCCTCCTTTTGGATCTTCTTAGTAAAAGGTGATATAGAATTGCACACTTCCATAAATATTTCAGTAAAGTGTTGAATGACAGCATCTAAACAAGAAATTCGAAAAATTCTATTCCAGTTTACTTTAAGCAGCTGGGACATTAATCAATCTTTAGTGTAATTTTTTAAAAATCTACTACTAGTCATGTTTACTTTGGGTTTTAACTTATGAATCTCCTTTTCTTTAAGTTCAAATCTGCCATTCAGTGAACAATGGTCTCCTAACATTGGTTGTTCTACACTTACTTCCAGTGGTACAATCTTTGAAGAAACAAATATTAAATCTAAAATATTACCCTCACTTGTCATTTTACTTTTCCTAGTGGGGTCTATAACAATTTGGGTTAAGTCTAGTGACTGTAGACTCTTTTTTAAGGCTTTTCCTGGAGGTAAACCCCACGCAGCATTAAAATCTCCTATAAGCAACAAGTCCCTGCCCGTTGTTTTATTCAAGAGACACTGGAAGAGAATTTCAAAAGAACTAATGTTTGTTCTGGGTGGTTAATAAACAACATCCAGAATTAAATTCAGACCCTGTATCTCTACAAGCAGACATTCTAACTGTTCCATTTTCCCTGCGTATATGACTATAGTCAGGCCCAAAGCCCATTTAGTATATAGCAAAATCCACCACCCCATTTTCCTTTTCTATCACATCTGTGTGGATAAAATCCCTGTAATTCTGTCTCAGCATTTTTAACAGTTTTATTTAACCTCATTTCAGTTAAAAAAAAAACCAATATCTGGGGTCCCTGTTCCAGTCCAAGTTTTCAGAGTATCCAATTTGTTTTACACTTCTTGCATTGCCATACAACACTTTAAAACTAGACAGTGTTTGGGTTTTAGGCCCTGGATTTAATTCAAAGTCCCCAGCTATAGTCAATAGTAAAAGTAAACTTAATTATTTCCTTTTAATTTTTATCTTAAAAGATTTCCTCCAATGGAATTTGTTTAGAGCTTGAAAACGAGTTTCACCAAATCTGTTTCTATGCTAGATATCTATTAAATCTTCACTTGATTTTGCTAAGCCATTCCATCTTGCATCCTGTGCTGCCAAAGCACCCATATTTTCAATTAATCGTGTCCCTTCTAAATTACAACAAAGCACAATAAATTCAATGCCTAACAAAATTATAAATAATTTAATTGCCATGTTTTTAACTTCTGATAAGAATATAATCAACTTTAAGCAATGATCATTTAGTTTGTAAAGATAGTTTCAGACTGAGATAATTAGTCAACTACAAACTACATCCCACTTTAAAGCATAGGATTTGGTTTTACCTCTTAGTTGCTCTAAATATTGGCTCCCAGGATAAAAGTATCTTTCCTTCTTTACAACTAGACCCTCTACCCTCTGAGCATTGTTTTTTTATTTTTCTATGGAGTGGTGCTCGCGCCACTCATGCTCGCGTTGTGAAGCAGCGCTGAGAAATTTAAAGAGCTGTTTCTCCCTCCTACTGAGGTAGTCCCACTCCATGATTGGCTTGCCGCCTAGCCCCCTTTCAACAGCAGGAATACAAGAGGATACAATTCCACTTTCTCAAAAAGAAAGGACATTCTTTGAAAAAAACTTCATTATTGCAGCAGTTAGGGTAACTTAACACCACAAAAGCAGGAAAATGTGTTGTTAGGGTTTCAATCCCTAACTCCCCACTCCATCCCCCAACAGGAAAAATGGAAAAAATATTAGGGTTTGGGGTCTCCAGAGTCTTGGCAAATCAGTGGTGGGGTCTTCCTTGGGGTTGTCAACCCTAATGCTCACCCCATTCTCTAGGCAAACAATGTCACACATGATCTCTAATGAACCCTAATATTTTTCCTTTTGCTGCTTAGGGGGTGGGAAGTTAGGGTTGTAAACCCTAATGCCACATTTTCCTACTTTTGTGGTGTTACATTACCTTAAGTCAAGACTCCTCTTCTTTCATGAGACAGCAATCTTCTTTTGTAAGACTCACAAAACAAGAAATTCAGCTCATGATTCTATATTTCTATTTTCTTTCTTCATGTGAATAAAGATAAAACAAATTGTATTGGCAACATGTGGCAAGACATGCTTCTTTACCTTTGAAGAGTATCACTATGAGGCACTGGCTTGGAGCTCTACCCTTGTCTTCTGGGCTGGAGCCAACAGTCTAGGGGCAAGGGGTAAACATTTGGATTGACAGCCCCAAGGAAGACCCCACCACTGACTTGCCAAGAATCTGGTGACCCAAAACCCTAATATTTTTCCTTTTGCTGCTTGGGAGGTGGGAAGTTAAGGCTGGAAACCACAATGCCACATTTTCCTACTTTTGTGGCATTAAGTTACCCTAACTGGTCTGAGCAAAAATTGGGGTGTAACATTAAACAGGAAAATGCAGGTACTCCCCTCAGTACCCTCCCAGTTTATGTATAAGAACTCACAAAAGAAGACTCTTAGCTTATGAAAGTAGATGGTGGGATTTAGTTTAGATTTTTTTCATGGTTCTTATGTGAACCGACCTTCCCCTTTCTTTACTTCTTTCATGACTCACGAAAGAAGAAGGTCGACTCGAGTATTAAAAAAAAATACTAAGTCCAACCATCTTCTTTCAGGAGCAGAGAGTCTGCTTTCGTGAGTTCTGTCATGACTCACAAAAGAAGAGGCCAGCTGAAGGAAGCAATATGAAAAAAAAAATTAAGTTCCACTATCTCTTTTCATTAGTCAAGATTCTTTTTCTTTCGTGAGTCAGCAATCATCTTTCTTAAGACTTGCAAAACAAGAAATTCAGCTCATGAAACAAGCCTCGGTAAGCATTTTTGGGATGTCCCAAAACCAAATTTCTGGGCCATTCTTCTAAAAACAAACTCCAGAATCAAGCTAAATGGTCCTGTTTAGCTAGATTCATGGGCTTGTTTTTCTTCAGGGCATCATTTTTATGGGTTTTAACATTTCTGGGGGGAGAAAAAAACAGAAAGAAGATAGCTACCATACAAAAGAAGATTTTGTTTTCATCCTAAAAGCAGAATTTTGGCTCACCAAAGAAGAGTCTTCTTTCGTGATCTGAAAATTCTTCTTTCCTATCATACATATAAATGAAAGACCCTACTGAGCATGCTCAAACTGAGATTTTAAATCCTTATAATTCAGGAATGGATTAATATGTTTTCATCAGACCAACAAAAGGCACCATTCTAGAGCAAGCCCTTCTACCTCGAAAATATCAGAACAAAATTCCAAACCAAACCACGCGTGGGCTGTAGGTGAGTGCAACAATAACAAAATAATCCACTTTTTGCCATACCCAGATCTCAGAATCCAGACATCTGAGCATCACAAACCTTACAAGTTGAAGAGACCTTGCCCCCAAGACTATTCATGCATCGTTTCATGCAATTATGTTGATCAGAGGTGAAGCTATTAAGGTGCAAAGTTAGGGGGTTAACATTGCAAACCCTACTCAACCCTAACTATGGGGCACTACTACACCTCTATTATATATATTATAGGAGTATGGTAGTGCCCCTATAGTTAGGGTTGAGTAGGGTGCTCAGTGTTAAAGCCATTGTCATGCCAATCCATAAAAAAAGGTAATAAGTCCAATGTTGAAAATTATAGACCAATAAGTCTTACATCTGTCATAGGGAAGGTCATGGAGCGAGTTATAAAATCATATATTGAAAAGGAAATAGAACTTTTAGGCATCGAAGACATATCACAGCATGGTTTTAAATCTGGTTCCTCCTGTACAACCAATTTGGTTTCCTTCTATAATAATATAAGTAGACATTTGGATAACCATATTCCATCTGATGCTATCCTATTGGACTATAGCAAGGCATTTGATAAAGTATCACATACCTTAATAATAGATAAAATGTATAAATTAGGATTTTTGGCTTATTTAATTAACTGGGTTTCAAGTTGGCTGCATAGGAGGACACAGGTGGTGAGGATGAACGGGTTACTCTCCGAAATAGGTGAGGTCTCCAGTGGTATACCCCAGGGTTCTGTTTTGGGGCCCACCCTTTTTAACATCTTTATAAGTGATTTGTCAATTGCCTCTAATAATTTTATTTCCAAATTTGCTGATGATACCAAACTGGGTGGGAGAGTGGATTCAAATTCTAACATTAATATATTTAAACAAGATCTAAAAAATATTGAAACCTGGGCTAACATTAATTACATGTCCTTTAACACCGAAAAATGTCTAGTCCTTCATTTTGGTACAAGAAACCCCCTAACAAGTTATCAT
The DNA here is from genome assembly GCA_016271365.2 of Neoceratodus forsteri. Taxonomy (NCBI): domain Eukaryota; kingdom Metazoa; phylum Chordata; order Ceratodontiformes; family Ceratodontidae; genus Neoceratodus; species Neoceratodus forsteri. The sequence continues at coordinate 652,671,417 of CM057455.1, read as the reverse complement.
CTAAACAATGTCCTACTAAAACAATCTAACTGTGAAAAAGATCTGGGCATATAACAAATTAACATCCTTTTCATACTGTAACAAAGTGGCCAGAACATCAAATAGTATTCTGAAGCAAACTAATAAAACTTTTGTTAGTAAATCTGAACAATGTTTGGTTCCATTGTACAAAGCATATGTGAGACCTTATCTGGACTATGGTTCCCCGTTCTGGAATCCCTATCTTAAAGGAGAAATCAACCGTTTGGGACAAGTCCAGAGATGACTAACTAAAATGATACCAAGATTAAAACATAAACCCTATGAGGTACGGCTTAAGGAAGCAGGACTCTATCCTCTACATTTTAGAAGATTAAGAGGAGACATCTTATTTATGTCTAAATTACCAAGTTCACCATTGCAAATGAAAAACTATGGATTAATGCTAACAAATAAAAGCATAGAAGGCAGACTTCACAACAGGCAGTTATTAGTTGAATGGGCTAACACTAACAAACGAGATAAATATTTTAGTATAAGGGCACCCAAACTATGGAGTTCCATACCACAAGATTTAACAAATATGACTAACTTCGATACATTAAAAACAAGATTAGATATTTGGTTAAATCAAGTAAATAAGCATTGATCCTCTAATGAGGGGACAATCCTGATGGGCTTTGGCCTTCTTTTGTCCCATAACAATCCAGTAAATCCAGTAAACCTGTAACTTCACAGTTTAATAACTTTGGCAGGGTTGGTCAGAATAGCCCCCAAATTTTCATTTTTCATTGACGTGCCATGTTGTAAAACGTGAAGAGTTTCATGATAGCCCCATGTGCGGCTTCTGAGATCCGGATACCTCTTATTTTGTAAAAAGGTCACATTTTTCCCTATACATTGTATACTAGACATTTTTTTTGTTTGTTTTGCCTTTTATTGCTCTTATGTACAGGCTACAGGGTACTGAATTTCTGCATAAAACTTTCAGAGTGCATTTTTTCTGTGCTGAGGTAGTGCCTTTTGAAGGTTTGGTGAAGAAATATTAAATGATTCTTGAGTTACAAGGATTTAAAATTGGTTTTGGATAGATGCCCCATGTGAACCAGAAATTTCGGGTTCATAAATCTGATGTATCAAGAACCAAAAATGGGTTTCATGAACCACTTTCTTTTTTTGGTTCGCAACTGCCGCCATCTTGTTTCTTTATTTCTGTTACTACTTTATTGGAAAACATTTGTTAAGGGATAGTTTTAGCAAAACTAAAGCATCCCTGATGTACAATGTTTTCCCTAAGCAAGATTTTATAGTCTGTTTATGAGGAACTTTGCCAACATTTTATATTTGACACATTCACCGTCTCTCTCCTGACTGATTTCTGGTTCAAACCACTTTTGTTCATGAACCAGAAAAAGTGGTTCTAACTAGGTATTCTGGTTCGTGACTCAGAAATATGATTCAAACTAGTACCTTTGGTTCTTGAAGCAGAAAACCTGCTCCAAAGTACTACACTTGGTTCATGTACCAAATAATGTAGCTCAAACTGCTACTTCTGGTTTCTGAAGCACAAAATGTGGTTCAAAGTTTCACTTTTGGTTGTGGAAACAGAAAATATGAAAATATGAAGAAGCTAATGGAAGAAGGCAATTTGATCTATGCAGTCTGCTCCTACTGCAGTGTCCAGAAATTGATCATACTGGGTCTGCTCCACTGCCTCACTGCTCCCAAAATTCCAATCTTTACTAGTCATGGAGAATACCTTCCCTCTATGGTTATTCTAGCCCCTCATGAAGTGCAGCACATTGCAAGCATCCATCACCCTATGTGTGAAGAAGCCATTGTCCATCGGCTCCTACACCTCCCTGCTTGCATCTTAACACTGTGGCCTTTCATGTTATGGTTGCCACCTAAGTTAAAGAGAACTTCTGTATCCATGTCATTTATCCTTCTCTAGTACCCGAATGACTCAATTATGAACCCTCTCTCTGTCGTGTTCTGTGCTGAGTAGCTGTTCAATGCCCTAAACCTCTCATAGGATGCCTTACTGTGGTGATCCACTATTATCTTTGTAGCCATCCTCTGGAACTTCTCCAGTAGGTTAATGTGCTTTTTGAGTTGTGGGCACCAGTAACAAAGTCCATATTGTAGATGTGGCTTCATCAAAGTTATACAAGGGCACTATAAGTTGGTCTCTCGTTTCACAAGCCATACAGCCAAGCTAATAAATTCCTGTTTTGCTGGAAATGGAAGCATGCCCCTGCACTTCCACACCATCATAGATGTATGCATCGATGGAAGGATGGAAGCACAAGGCCCAGAGGGTCCTGCGCTCTCAAAGGCAAATGAGTATATGATTACACTATCTCAAAAAGTAAAGAAATTCATTGCAAAAAACTGTTAATGCATCAGTTAGGGTTAAAGTGACAAAAGTAGGGGAATGTGGTGTTAGGTTTTCCAACCCTAACACCCTACCCCCAACCTGTAGACAGTAAGAGGGAAACCATTACAGCTTCACCTCTCCTGCATCTCTGAAAATCAGTCGTGGGGTGTACCTTGGGGTCGTTAACCCTAATGCTCACCCCATTCTCATGTACTCTACACATCTCAGCTTATTTACTGATGGAATGGGGTAGGCATTAGAGCTGACAACCTTAAGGTACACCCCACACCTGATTTGTGAATATGCAGGAGAGGTGAAACCATAATGTGTTTTCCTGTTGCTGCCTGCAGGGTGGTGGTTGGAACAGGTGTTAGGGCTGGGAACCCTAACACCACATTTCCCTACTTTTGTCTCTTTAACCCTAACTGGTGCATTAACAATGTTTTTTGATATAAAGGAGTGTGCATTGGGTTGCGAACAGTAATGCTCACCCTATTCCAAGAGTAAGATAAGATGGGTACACAATAAGAGAATGGTGTGAACATTAGGGTTCGCAACCCCAAGGCACACCCCTCACACCTGTTCCTGCATGCAGGGTAGGGGGTGGGGTGTTAGGGCTGGAAGCCAAGGGGGGATGGGGTCTTAGGGTTGAAAACCCTAAGATCTCATTTCCCTGTTTTTGACGCTAGAATCCTACTGGGCCAGTAGCAACATTTTTTTGCATAGAATTTCCCTACTTTTTGAGAAAATATAATCATAAGGAACCCTAATGGTGCACTAATAAAGTTTTTTGTATAGTGCATTAATGAAGTTTGTTGCATAGAATTTCCTTACTTTTTGTGAAAGTATCACCATAGCAGTAGTTGTTTATGGGAGCTCCCATCTATCCATAAGTGTGGAGAAATTGTAAGTAACCCTCATCTCCCTGTGGGATTGTGAGCCTTTTGGACCCTGTGCTGCCATCAGTCTGTAATGTTATATGTCCATGTGGGAGTACAGAGCCATGCATGCATACTGTAAGTGTCCCTCATTTGCGTGTTAGCAAAGCAGTACAGATGTCACGCTGTGAATGCATGGCACAGTATCACAGTCACCTTAGCCTCATTCATTAACATTTTCCCTGCAGCTGTAAACAAAGCCTAGAAACATGCAAAACAGCTTAGTACACCTAAAGGTGTACTATGTTATGAGTCACAGCGAGTCTGTATTTCGAAGCGTTTTCAAGATATAGCTGCCGAAAGGGACCGAACATTGGCAATGTTATCCTATGGGAAATGAGTAAACTTCAAAATCTTAGAACTATGGAATAGATAAAAAAAATTTCTCACCAAACCAGCAAAAGGCACATCTGTGGGTCAATCCCTTTTTACCCTGAAAATTTCAGCCCATAAATGAAAACCGTTTGTTAGTAACAAAGTGACAAAGAAACAGGCATTATTTAAAAAATAGTGTCGCAAATTATAGCACAACCACTGTTGTGTTGCAAAACAGTGCCGCAATTTGTGGCAAAACACCTGATGTTTCACAAAACAGTGCATAAACTGTGAAAAGAACAGAGTAGTTCATAGAATATTTTCAGAATTAGTACACGGTGTTGCACATTGAAAGCAAAAAGGATTGATCAAAATAAGGGGTAAATAGGGAGGAGCAGTCAGGGTGCTTCAAGGAAGGAGGAGGGGCAACTAGAGGGCATGGGTGGAAGCTGGAGGGAAAATTCAGGGAGAAATGAGGAGGTGCTACTTCACTGAGAGGGTGGTGGAACCATGGAATCGCTGCCCAGGGGCTGGTGGAGGCAGAGACAGTGGAGGGGTTCAAGAGGGGGTGGGACAGGTACAGGGGAAGGGTTCTGGAAGCAAAATCCAGTGCAGCGAGAATATCCGGAACTGGGAAGGGAGAAGCCAGAGAAGGCAAGGGGGGCCGCAAGGTCAGCTCCCAGGGTGGAGGCTGACCAAATGAGCAGACACGAAAGACTGTTAGGCCTATTCTGCTGGCATTTTAGTATGTTAGTATGTTAAAATAAACATATTTCTGTACACTTTGGGGACAAAGTAACCACAGAATCTGATTCCTCCGGCCCAGATTAGGTAAACACAAGTGTTGCCATTTGCCAAGGGGCAGTAGTTTATGAAGTTATTTAAGTTTTTCTGCATCACTAACAGAAAACAAGATGTCAGAATCTTGATGCTACATTCTGCATTTGCGAAAGCAAATACCGCTTTCGTGGCAATAAAAAGTACTTTCACATGGCACATCTAACTTTTCCCATAGGAAGTAATGGGAAAATTTAAACTTTAATAACTTTTGAATGGATTCATATTTTTTCACCAAACCTTCAAAAGGCACATCTGTGACCCAAACCCCACATACCTTGCAAATTTCAGACCAAAACCCCCAGATCATTTCTGAGAAACAGCATGACAAATGATTTGCATAAAAATGGATCCAGAAGCAAACGGTTTGATACCTTTCATTGGACCAACATAGATGTTACAAAAAGAAAAAAGTGCTTAAGCTTACAGACTAACAAAGTCCTTCATTTGTCCAAATGCTTCAGCACTTTGTTCTTTTTGTAACATCTATGTTGGTCCAATAAAAGGTATTAAACAGTTTGTTTCTGGATCTATTCTTACAAGGACCAATACGGCAAAAAATTAATTTTCACAAAAATGGTAATTTTAACATTTTTTGACACTCTGCTTCTCCGCACCCCCACATCGTACACATCAGACCAGAACAAAACTTGCCACATCAAGAGTTTATTGGACCCCGACGGAGCATGCAAAATTTCATGCAAATCAGTCGAACGGTTGCATAACATAGAAGTTACCAATGAATCCTAATATAAGGATACTGTCATGCCCCTAAAATGAATATATATATATTTATATTTATAAAATGGGTAGGAAAAATCAAGTCTGCTGATTGGTTGAAACACATCACATGACTGTGCGTATATCAGAGCACGACTGCACACCTCCCTCCAAAATAATTTTGCCATTTTATAATGCTGATAACCCACTCTAGGGTGTGCAGTCATGTTCTGATATACACACATGTGCGGTCATGTTCTGATATACACACACCCTTGGTGGTTGATGCACTCAGCCTGCGGCCTTGTGCGAGCCAAGGCATGCATATATCAGAGTGCGACCGCACACCTTAGAGTGGGATATCTATATATATATATATATATATACACACACATATACACACACACAGTCAATTTCAGTTGTGTGCACATGCTTGGGGATCATAAAATGTGTGCACACAACCTAAAATACACTTAACCGGAATGAGCATTTCTGAGGTTACCAATATACGCTGAGTGCAATAAAAGTCATGCGCAAGTTGTGAAATTCATAAGAGACGTTTTAATATGTTTTAATACAATCAAAAGATACACAACTTTAATATTTAAATGTTAAAAAAAGGTTTTCAATGGTTTTAAAAACTTTACTGTGTAAATTACTGTACTTATTTTCAGCAGTTGTACATATGAATATCATAAGGATTTACAGTCCAGTACACAATGCACTACTCTATAATTGCTTTTCAGTACGTTTCAGTGTGAATCAGAGTTAGTACTGCACTAGTCACAGAAATCTGTAATCTTACTCTGGGTATTGTTTTTGGCCAATAGTCTCTCCAGGTTCCTCTCAAATGTGTAGACCCACCTAAAGTCCACGTCTTCTTTATTCTCTATGTAGCAGCAGACCTTGTGCATAAGTGACCACATCTCACTTGTGGATGCTATTAACACTTCTTCTAGCATTCTCATTGTTTGACACGCACAGTGCTGTTACTTGATTAAGCAATCAGCATAACAGCTGCGGCAAATGACACAATCACTTAACAAGAAAAACAGCATCTGGAGGTGAAAAAAAAAAAAGGAACACAATCGGGATTCTGTGTGCACACAAACGGAAAATATAAGAAAAATCGGGACTTTGGTAATGTGTGCTCATAACCAAAATGTGCACACATCCGAAAGGCACACAAGTGGAATTGACTGTATATACACACAAATCCACGCATATGAACCAGATAGCATGACAACAACTGCTCCAGAACTTTTGCAGAAATTAAAAAAAACACCTCAGGCGTTCTGCAGCAGATGGGAAGAATCATGTCGCAGAGCTGAATCGAAAGTGCCGCAATAAAATCGGAGCCCTCGTTGGGAAGAAACTGAAAGCTGATCTGACTGCCTTTTACATTTCAGTGCTTGCTCAGATGTATATATCTCATAGAATCTGGGTTCACATGCTAAGAATTGCCAAACTGTAGTTCGAGGACCCACCCATTCCAGACGCACCTGGGACCTGTCACTGCTGCACTGCTGCTCCCAGCCTGAGGCGAAGAAGCTGCTTACAGCAAGCAGCATGTAGTCTGTCCTAGACATACAGTGTAAAGCAGGAATTGACCGTAACCAGGAAAAAACATTTTCAACAGCTAGCTTGCTCCTCTGTTCATTCTTGCTATATGTTTTCACTTTCTGTAGTGTCCCAGCAATACAAAATCATGGGCAGTGGGAGAAAGCTTCCTCCTTTCCATTTTTTTCAGAACAGGAGTCTTAGTAACAGGCTAGAGTTTATGGTCTGAATATCAAAGGGGATGCACCTGGTGCAACTCAGTTGCGCTGGCGCAACCCCGCATTGCACCCTGGCGGGCTATTCAGACGGCTGCCAGGTGCAGCGCAAGTCCTGATGCGCCGGGGCTCAATGTAATCCTAAGCAGCACAGATGCAGGGGGCGTGACCATGCATATGCAGCACATCCCGATATTCAGCCCGGGATGTGTGCGCATATGCCAGTGCAACTCTGCACTGTACCGCACAGGGGAGCTCAAAGTTGATCTCTGAAAAAGCAGGAGCAAGCCGCAGCCACCCACAGGCGGCTGCTGGATTGCACAGTGCAACACAACAGCCACCAGCCGTGGGTGGCCACCACCACCCACAGAACACGTTGCTGGGCACACATACCCCTGGTGGTCCAGTGGACCCGCCACCCACCCTGTTTGCCCGATCATAGGTTGTTGTAGAGAAACCTGGTGGTCTAGCAGTAACCCCCCTTTGCCTGATCGCGGGCTGCTGAAAGAAAAGAGTTACCTAGTGGTCAGTGGCCTCACCCACCCACAGAGGTCACCGGAACTCAGCACCCCCGTCATCAGCGGGTGGCAGCACCCTGCTGCATGCGCCAACCGGCCACCAGATGACAGTGTACACTACGATATATGCGCCTATTGGCCACTGCGTGGACCAATGGTGTGTAGACCATACACTGCACTACACAGGCCCGGTATGTGAATGAATGTGTTGTTCACATATCAGGCCTATCAATAGCACAATATGGTCTGCAACCAGTGGTCCACGCAATCAGTAACTCAACAGGCATACAGATCGCATTGTATGTTGCGTCATTCAGCAGGCTACATGCAGGTGGGGGTGCTGCCGCACGACCGATGATGGGGGAGGGGAGTGCTGGGTGGCATGGGACCTCTGTGGGTGGGTGGGTGGGGAGGGTACCACTGGACCACCAGGTAACTCTTTCATTTCAGAGCAGCCAACGATTGGGTGGGAAGTACCGCTAGACCACCAGGGTGTCTCTAATATTACAACAGTCCATGATCGGGTGAAGGGGGTTACCGCAACACCACCAGGGTTTTTCTAACATTACAACAGCCCACGATCAGGTGAAGGGGGGGTTACCGCTAGACTACCAGGGTTTCTCTAATATTTCAACAGCCCGTGATTGGACGAAGGGGGGTTACTGCTAGACCACCGGGAAGTGGTATGTCGTGTACAGATGCCCGTGATCAGGCATACAGGAACAGAGGGGCTGCATTAGCACAACAGGGTGTCATTCCCCGACGGCTGCAGCTTGGCAGGGCACCAGGCGCATTTCACCGGGGATCGGCGCATCGCATGCAAATGGAGCCATAATGACATGCAAATGGCCCCATTTGTGCCTTGCATGCATTATGACCTCATTTGCATGCCCCAGGCTGAATATTATGGGTGATGCACCTAGCGCGACTGCACTTGCGCTAGTGCAGCCCCCTGCTCCGTTTCTGTGTCTTGAGCTGGCACAGTGCCACTGCGTCATGCGCAGTGTGTGCACCCTCTGTGCCATATTCAACGGTGCTGGGCCACGGTGCAGCACCGTCGAATATTGCCTAGTCCATGCCCTGGTGCAGCCCTGTTGCGCTGTGCCCAGGCTTGTGCCACTGCCCAACGCAGTCTGACTATCCGGGCCAATATGTTTATCAGAAAGCTGAGTTAAAATTTTGCTTTCTTTTCCTTTTTTTTTTTGTTGGGCAGTGCTGGGTTGGGTTGCTCAGTGCTGCCGGCTTCCATAGCCAGTGTGTCTTCAGTTGACATCACTGATGTGGTATCACTCTACTTGACTTGTTTCCTGGTATTCGGCTCACAGTCAGGGCTGAGATGAGGTGAGAGCTCGTTCAGGGTCTGCATCATTTTGCTGGACTTATGCAATCCACCCAGCTCACCCTGAGTCCCTCCCCCTACCTTCTTCCAGCACTGTCAGCAAGAGAATGTTACCACCTTTTGCTGAGCAGCTGCCACATGGACTGCCCAAACCTGCCATGATACGGCCAAGCAGATTGCTTTCCTAATTTCCCAGTCCTGCTCCAACTCTGAATCCTGTGTGTCCACATCACTGTAGAAGGGTGATGGCTACTTGTGGTCATCAGATGCAGAACTGGTTGGGTCAGGGGTCTTGAGCGTCAGTGGGTGTGGTGGTCAGTGGAAAGCAGAAAGCTGCCTTTGTTGTGGTGCTGATAGCACTGCTGGGCCAACTCCAAGAAGGGGACTATAAATTTATAAAATCTATTCACTTGGTGTGTCAGGAAGACCTGCCCAGTCAGGAAGAACTCTGTGAGAGACCTGCAGCTTTCCTGAGGGAGTTGAACACCAGTATCACTGCCCAACAAGTACACAACAAATACAAGCAAGTGAACATTTGGCACTGACCAGTGCTTGCTGAATTATTATTTTTTTTTTTTCCCAATTTTTATTTCCCTTTGATCACTGGTACTTACTTGGTATCTCTCTGGTGGGGCTCCCTCAGTGTTGCCTCTACCACCCGCTGTATCCCTCTCCCAATTGAGGAATCGAGTGCTGGGCCCCCCCCCCCCGCGGGTGGGGGAACGGTAGAGGTGGGACCACAGAGAGTCAATTCGGGATTGGGGCCAGCATTGGGCATGTGGGCTACCACCACTCGAGCTTTGGGGTTTTTTCCACCTTAGTTAAGCCCCTGAGGTGCGGATGTGCAATGAAGTCCACGCCAAGGGCAGTCCCTCAGCAGACGTCTGCCGTCACCTCTCCCCTGTATATGGCATGCAACTGCACTGCCCCCAGTCTCCACTGGGGGCTGCTGCAGAGTGGCATGTCCCCCAATATCCACCCCAGGAGAGGAGAGCAGTCCTCCAGACACTCGATCCTCTACTCCACTGCCAACCCCCGACAACCCGAGTCTGTTCCTGAACCTGGGTCACCAGCGTGGCACGAAGTGCGGCATCCAGCGACTCAAGCCTCAATGTCACTGGGCTGGCTGACATTTGCTGAATTAGTTAACAGTGCCAGAGCCACAGAACCAGTGACATCAGTTGAGCTGAGGACTACAATGACGCGGAACCCAGTGACATCAGCTTAGTTAAAGCTTACAATGAAGCATTTCATGCAGAGCTCCAGCTTAACTGATGTCCTCGGTTCCAGAACTGCTAACTAATTAAAAAACTGAATACTTGGCAGAAAAAATGCTGAATTAAAAGAGACAATTAATAAGGAAAAAATAGGACAAGTTCAAAACAGACACACAAAACAATGTACTGGAGTTGTTACACAGATTTCATGCTCACCCAAATTTACAAATATATCATAAAATGTTAACAGCAGGGTTAATGGTCCCTTTAAAATATTTTACATGTTGTGCTCCAGTCATTACAATGAAGCTCTAAGCTGCCCTCTGCAACTAAACCTCCACATGCCTCCTGATGGTGTCTTATGGAGAATAGGGCTACAGCAATTGCTTGTCTGTTAATGGAAGGGGGAGCTGTTAACAGTTTTTACAGATTAAAAGACCATTTACTTTTGCACTACTACCTCCTAACAGTTGTATACTTACAGAAGGGGCAGACTGCCATGGTGTTTCTATGCTTGTGGAAGGGTTGGACTATGTGCCAGGATGTGTTTGTGGAAAGAGGAAGACCGTGTGGTAAGGTGCGCTTGTGGCAGTGGTGGTCTATGCATCAGTGACGGGCTGTGTGTCATGATGTGTTTGTTGAAGTTGCAAACGGTGTAATGGGGTGTGTTTGTGTAAGAGGTGGACTATGTTACAGTGTGTGTTTGTGTTAGGGACAGTCTGCATACCATGTGGAAGTGGCTGACCTGTAACAGGTTTTTGGGTGAAAGGTGTAGACTATGGGGCAGTTTTTTGTGTGTATAAGAGGTGGGCTGTTTATTAGAATGTTCCTTTGCGGAAGGGGGCAGAGCAGTTGCCTGGATGTGGGTGTGCGTAACATTATCATGTGTTAACCAAAGTATAATTTGGGTTCAACAATCACTACTTGGGAACACGCATCTTGCCAGCATTAATTTGGCAGAGATGAATTAATTAAAGATGTGTTAATGGGATTACTTGACAAGCAGTCATTTTACTCCAAAGGGAATCTTTACAGCAAATAAGGGGATAAATGAGAGTGAGATGAGTCTGATTTGTGTAATGTTATGTTAAAAAAAGCTACTGCTAAATGTAAACCATGGAATCATTCCTTAACAGAAACACATACAGTATTCTAGCTAAACCTAAAATACCATATAATAAAATGTGCTAACTTTCCTTGAAAGGTGACGATACTGGGAATATTCACTGGAGCATGGAATGAGGTCCCACTTAGCAATAGCTGGGTATTATAGTGTGAATGAGCTCCTTTCAAATAATCTATGATGTCTGTACTGTACAGTAACACTGGGATCTTGTCACTCTAGCCAAATGACCCAAAGTGCCAATACAACACCCCTCATGCAAACAGTCACAAGGGTAAAATCATACCACACAACAGCAGTTCTGATGTCTGAAATTCGTCACCTGTGGAATACTGTGTTGTTCTGACACCGACTGAATTTCAGAATATGATTTAAAATTATAGGCAGCTACTTAAGGGCACAGCCAAGGCACACAACAAATTTATTCCTTGAACAGGATTAAAGGGATTTCACAGAAAATACTGAACTGGTAAAAATCAGTGCACAGAAAATGTCTTTTTTTTTACGGGGCATTCATTGAAAGTGTTTTTATAACACTAATATTTGCTTTGTAATCCTCCTTATGCTTGACTGTATATCATTAAGTAAGTTCTCATACCTTTTTAGTGTTGAAGGCTGCACTATAATTGCAGAGTACATGCAGCATAATCTATGCTTAGTATAAGCAAGCATTTAATGAGTCTAGTATTTCAGCAGGTTATGTGTTAAAGAAAGGCCAGTGTATTTAAATACTATAAGTACTTTAGTAAACGCAAGTTATGGAAACATGGTTTTCATTTGGAGCCTCTTGACTGTTAAAATATAGCCTGAGGGGAGGAACTGACCAATCAGTATGCTCACATTATTTGAGGTAATGGGAGACCAGCACTGAGATTGAGCAGGTTTGACTGACAATTTCTCGTCAGAAATTAAGGGTACTCCAAAACTCTTTCCTCTGCACATCCATTGCAAACACTGTCATTATGACTGATGGGGAACAGTGACTACCATTTTGGTGGGGAGCAGTGTCACTGATGGGTGGACCGGGTGTGATGCTGTGAAAGGAGTGAGTGTTTAATGTGATCTGCAGATCAGAATGGACTGTTTTGCCAGTTAAAACATGCAAGGCAGGTGACAGAGCCCACTTAAATTGTAGTGCGAGACAGTAAGCCCACTAATAGGCAGAGACATGCTGCAACCCCGCAGAGCGAGGCCATAGGTGGTTGGTCAGCACATGGAAGAAAATTATCAATTTTCTAGCACACGACATGGTTTCACAAAATGGAGATCCTACCAAACCAAACAGATTACCTTCTTTAACTACTGTAGGCAACTAGGAAGGTGGATAAGGGCCAGGCAGTGGATTCTAGTCTAGCTGGATTTCAGCAAGACCTCTGACACTGCAACACATTGAAAACCTGTGTAAAGAGCAGCGCAATATAACTGAATCAATGAAAGTATAGGAGGTGTATAGCAAACTCACTGACACACAGGAAGCAGAGTGGTGATGGAAGGATGCCATTCAGAGTGGAGGGATGTTTTGGATTGAGTACCCCAGCGGTTAATTGTTTTCTAATATATCTTTTAATGCCTTGGAGGAAGGGGTTCAACAGCAGGCTGCTAAAGTATGCTGATGGAATAACATTAGCTGAAACAATGTACATGGGAGACATACTACAGGTGGGATGTGCACACACTGGAGGGCTGAAAAATGGGGGCTTAGGCAAAGCAAGGCAATTTTATTTGTAGGGCGCCCAATCCCAGAGGCTCTGGGCGTCTAACAGGAGTTATAACAAGGCATAATAAAAAAAGCTTAAATAAATAAAACAATAACAATGCATAAATATAAATATAACAATTTAAAATAAATTAAAAGGCTTTCAGACAGTCACAGAAGGGACCAGAACAGGACGTACTCAGAAATCAGGAAAAGCTTGAACACCTCAACTAAGGGAGCCTCTCGGACAGAAGATGGTAACGAATTTCACAGGGTTGGCCCAGAGACACTAAATGCACGATCTCCTGAGGTCTTGAGACGAACCCGGGGAATGTCCAGGAGGCCCCTCGAAGAGGAGCGGGGGGAATGTCCAGGAGGCCCCTCGAAGAGGAGCGGAGGGAGTGAGCAGAGGTTACGGGTGTCAGGAGTTCTGACAGGTAGCTAGGATCCAGCCCATATAGGGCCTTAAAGGTGAGAAGACCCACCTTGAAAAAGGCCTTTCACCTGACCGGCAGCCAGTGCAGAGTCTGCAGGACAGGGGTCACATGACTGGACCTCGAAAGGCCTATCAGTAATTGGGCCGCCGCGTTCTGCACTAGCTAAAATCTGCATACGGTTCCCCCATGACCCTGAAGTGTAGAGAGTTGCAGTAGTTGAGTTTTGAGGTCACAAAGGCATGCACTAGTGTCAGCGGGTCCTCGGACAGAATGAGGGGCTTAATCCAGGCAATGTTCCACAGATGACAGAAGCCGCTACTGACAACAGATGACAATTGGTCTTCAAAAGTCAATCTGTTATCAAGGATCATGCCCAGATTTCGCATCCTCTGGGCAGCCACCAATGGCGTAGAGCCCAGGAAAAGCTCTGTCAGCCCCAGGTGGCAATCCCTCACATCCACAACCAGGCTCAAGCACCATTACCTCCATCTTGGCCAGATTAAGTCTCAGCCAGCTGGAAGCCATCAAGTCACTGATTTTAGCCAGACAGTTGTTCAGCACATCAACCACTCCTGATGTTCCGGGGGCAAAGGACAAGTACAGCTGGGTATCATCTGTATAACAGTGAAATTCCACACTGTACTGCCAAATGATCTCGTCCAGGGGCAGCATGTACAGAGAGAACAGCATTAGCGACAAAATCAAGCCTTGTGGCACTCCACAAGACAGGGGCATTAGGGAGGAGGAGAAATTCCCCATCATTACCCACTGCATCCTGGTTGAGAGATAGGACTCAAACCACCTGATGACAGTACCGGCAAGTCCACAAAACTCACAGAGCCAATCAAGAAGCACAATGTGGTCCACAGTGTCAAATGTTGAGGAGAGATCGAGGAGAATAAGAACTGACTATTTATTGTTTAGTTGCAGGACAGAGCATACTTTTAGTAATGGATTTACTTTCTTTAGTAAGCTTAGTTTTATTATTGTATGAAGGGGATTAGCTTAACCTTGTGCTTGGAGTTACCAACAGTTTTTTAAAGGCTGGAGTTACAGAAACTGGAGTTATTTGGATTATCCAGCTCATCTACAGTAGTGTTGATTTTTTCGACCATGGGACACCAGGAGTTTCAGTCACTTAGTAAATGGTGGCCAAATGATTCTGTATGAGCTTTCCTACATGTAATCTGAACAGCTCTGCTATTTTACCCTGTCCTCAGCTGTACTGGTTTATATTATGAATTGGCTGCTGTTTTCTAATCTTTTGCAGCCAAACTATAGTGTCATTGTTGAAGTCTTCTTTGTAGCCTCTCTTCTCTGTTGCCATCTGCAGCTTTCAGGAGCCTTTTTATACTACAGTTGCTGAAACACTGCTTTTGAGGAGTAGTCAGCAGTTTGTCAGGGCAACATTTGTTTACTGTCCTACTCCCCTTTTATGAGACTCTGATTTGCAACTTCATGTGCCAGTTCTACTTCTGGATAACTGAACTGCAGTTTGGGGGGGGGGAGACTATGCTGAAGCTTCTATTCTGCTGGTGGATGTTACCTGCAGTTTGGCGGTTCCATGTCATAAAGGCGATCACCGAATGGCATTCACCATTTGGGTGAGTGTACATCTCCGAAAATAAATAATGGCGATGTACACTCATGGTGACTTTAAAACCAGTGACGGTTTTACATGTTATGTGGGTGGCTGTGCCCCACGCACCACCCCCGCACCCCCATACTTAAAGATTCTCAACTCCATGGGGGTGCATGTTTTGGGGAGGTGTAAAGTAAAAAAAAATAAGCGCCCTGATGCAAAAGTGTTCCCGCTCCACAACCGAACCCAACACCCTCCCAACCCCTGCCTGCCACCCTACCCACCATGCCACATGGCCAGCTCAGCAGCCAACCACCACACTACCTCCCACATATCCTCTCTCCCCTTCCACCTGTCGTGCGGTGTGATCCCTCCCCCTGCACGTGTATACATACAGGCATCCTGTCACTGTAGTCGCCTATCCCCGTATCCTGTCGCTACCCTGCCAGGTAGCCCAGAACACAGGCACCGTGATTGATTCTCCCTTTTTGCAGTTGCTCAGTCACAGTCACCATGTTCACAGGATACCTGGTTTGGCACCTGATTTTTAACTCTAGTTGTTAAAATCCCCGGGTCGCCCCTGAAAAAGGGACCTTTGGTCTCAGTGGGTTTACCTGGTAAACAAAATCTAAATAAATAAATAAATAAATAAAATGCCACTTGAGGAGGTTATTTTAGGGCTATATGGACTTCCCATTGTCAACTGTGTGGCACTGTCTGTTGAGCCGGGCAGGACCGCCAAGTGACATCTGTCAGGATACCTGATGACTCGCACACTTTTTTGAAAGGAATGATCAATCTTTACATCACACTCTACAGAACTTGATCATGCAGGCCGGGCCAACCTGGTGGGAGGAGGTGGACTACTATGTTGCAGCTGCCATCTTTGTAAGTACTGAACCTGTCTAGTGGGAGAAGATGGGACAGTTTGCTGTAAAAAAGGGACTTAGCACATTTTCCATCACTGCCGAGTTACCGTGTTGCCCTGAGGATTTTGTTGTTCTTCATTATTTTGGTAATTTGATTGGGAATGCCAAGTATATCTTAGTTTGGAACCTCACTTCTCCCCCAAATGTTATGAGAGAGGGTGAGATGGAAGAAGGAGGAAATTGCTTTCATTTACTGTTATTGCTGAATCCTCCACACAGTTTCCTCGGCTGAAGGAGGACTGCCTTCCTGGTGGCAGTGAGAGGTTGCTCTACCCCAAGGCTGAAGGAGACCTTGCTTTCTCTGTGTAAAATCTGGACTGACACTATCTTGCCACTGAGCTGAAAGACTCTAGGTACTTTACTTTTTATACTGTTTGCACCTGTTTTTGTTGAAGTCTCAAGCTGGAGTGCATGGGAACCTTATGTATGTGCCAGTGTAGTTACTGGTATTTATTTATTTTAGTGAGTACACAAAAAGTGGTGGGTGGTTTATAGGGGTAGTTTGGGTGGCTTAGGTTAAGATTAAATGGTTATTGGCAAAGACAACATATGTACCACCAAATTTTAACGGATTTGCACAATCTTGGTGCTAAATTGTGGTTATATATGTAATGGCACTGTACTGTACTTAATCCTGTCTTTTATTCATCATAAAATTAAAAAATTAAAAAAAAAAGTTTAGTCAGATAGGTGTTTATAATGTTGACAGGATTTAGCATATGTCATTCCCTAGCAGCCCCTTTGTGTACCTACTCTTTTGGACAAGTCCACTAGCTCCTACCATTCCAGATCCTGGCATTTCTGGAGTGGCCCTTGACTGATACAGGTTACTGGAGATTCTGGAGAGGCAGAACAACTGCTGAAAGCAAGTCCCAGAGGTAGCTGTCAGGGCAAGTCAAATCAGGCACGTAAGGCCTAACAGATGGCCTGGCTCAATGATGAAAGAAGTAGTAATAATAGTAGTAAAAGCATTTATTATTTTATATAGCATAAGAAACATTTAGGCCCTGAAGGTTGTATCTACAATATTGTTCTGTTTGGTCAATATACAGGTGACATTATAATAAAACAAAAATATAAGACATAACATGTGAGGAAACATTTTGCTTTACAGCAAACATGTGGCAATATTTTGCTTAGATTTCATGTAATCAATCCTACGGTATGGTTTCATAATAATAATAATAATCTTTATTTGTAGAGCGCCTTTCAATTGTCAAGGCGCTGAACAGACAAAATAAATAATGCAATAAAATCGTAATGCAGATAGATAAATATAAACTAAAATCAATCTGAGTAGGCGTGGTGCCATAGGTGGGTCTTTAGGGCCTTCTTAAAGCCCTCCATGGTCGGGCACTCCCATAGCTGACGCGGTAGAGAGTTCCCACAGGGCTGGGGCCACGCGCAATGCACGAGCCCCAGCTTCAAAGGATACCTAGGAATCTCCAGCAACCTCTCGTCAGCTGAGCGCAGGCGGTCACCGGGGCAGTAAGGAAGACAGACGCTCTTTCAGGTAGTCCGGGCTCTGTCTGCGTAGGGCTTTGTAGGTCAGAAGCCTGACCTTGAAGGTGATCCACCACTGAATAGGCAGCCAGTGCAGTTCGTGCAGCACTGTTGTGATGTGACACTCCTGAGGGGGCCCCGTCAACAACCGGACCACAGCATTCTGCACTAGCTGCAAGCGGCGGATATCAACCCCCAGTAGCCCTAAGTACAGGGAGTTGCAGTAATCAAGGTGGGAGGTCACAAAGGCGTGGATCAGGGTAGGAAGGTCCCAGATGAAACTAGGTGCTTGACCCTGGCGATGTTCCTCACGTGGTAAAAAGAGGACTTGACGACTGCAGACACCTGAGACCGCAGTGTCAGCTCATCATCAAGAATCACCCCCAGGTCACGCACCTGTTCAGAGGAAAGAAGCTGGGAATCTCCCAGACAGAGTCCAAAAGGTTGACCAGCCCCCAACCCCTCCATCTGGTGGCCCGGATCCACAACCATCACCTCAGTCTTTCCCGAGTTCAACTTCAGCCAGCTGGAATTCATCCAGTCCTGGATTTCAGCGAGGCAGTTGTTAAATACCAAATGTGCACTATCCTGGTTGGGTGAAAAAGACAGGGAGAGCTGGGTATCATCAGCGTCGCAGTGAAACCTCAGCCCATACCATCTTACAATGTCTC
The DNA here is from genome assembly GCA_016271365.2 of Neoceratodus forsteri. Taxonomy (NCBI): domain Eukaryota; kingdom Metazoa; phylum Chordata; order Ceratodontiformes; family Ceratodontidae; genus Neoceratodus; species Neoceratodus forsteri. Next base: position 652,653,458 of record CM057455.1, on the reverse strand, counting down.
CCTGGGGCAGCATGTACACTGCGAACAACATGGGGGACAACACCGAGCCCTGAGGAACCCCACATGGCAGAGAGAATGGGTCGGACAGAAAAAAGTCCCCGACACCACCTCTGTGTTCTGCCAGTGAGAAAGGACTTAAACCACCTGAGAACTGTACCAGACAGGCCAGAGATGAACCTCAGGCATTCAAGGAGCACCCCATTGTCCACGAAGTCAATAGCTGAAGAGAGATTAAGAAGTACCAAGATAGAATGGCGCTTCTGATCTCTCGCCATCAAGAGATCATTGCGCTCCTGATCCAGAATGGTTTCGATACTATGCCTCTTACAAAAACTGGATTGGAGAGGTTCATAGATGTCGTGGATGGTCAAATGGTTCTCTAGCTCTAGCGCCACAACCTTCTCAATCAGCTTCCCAGCAAAGGGAATGTTAGAGGTTGGTCTGTAGTTCACAAGGCAGCATGGGTCCAGAGCAACTTTCTTCAGGAGAGGTGTCACCACCGCCTCCTTCAGGGAGCTAGGAAACTCACTGGACTCAAGGGAGCACCAAACTATCCTTGCAAGGACTGGGCCAATGATGTCACAACAATCCATAATCAGGGAGGTTGGACGAGGATCCAAACTACTGCATGTTGGGTGCATACCATGGACAATCTGTACGACATCCCCGGACTCCAGCCGGTCAAAGGTACTCCAGGCAAAGCGAGGAGGAGTGACCATACATTGATCACTAGCAGCTCCCATGGAGTGTGCCGGTTGGATCTCCGCCCTGATGCTGGCCACCTTATCCGCAAAGAACTGAGCGAGCTCATTACACTCAATCTGTGAAAAAGCTCTTCCAGACTGAAGACAAGCTGGGTTGCACAGCCTGCCCACAGTTCAAAAGAGCTGAGCCAGTCGATTCTGTGCAGCAGCAATCTCCCCAGACAGGAACTCTGCCTTCTTATGGGTTATTGCTGATTGACAGACTTGATAATGTTCCATCGATCTAAGGTAGTCAGCCTCCAAGGTGGATTTCTGCCAGAAATGCTCTAACCTTCGTCCAAGTCGCTGCAACTCCTCAAGGTCTCATCAAACCAAGGAGACCGAGGGTGAAAGGATAGAGGACGAACTCAGACAGGAGCGACAGAATCCGGGGCCATAGTAACGGCCTTATTATAGGCCTGCACCAGACTCTCTGGACTCCCACTTGCCTCCGGAACTACCGAAAGGTCAAGTACCACCACTAGGCCATAAAGGCTCACATCCCATAAAGGGCAGTGTCTGACCATCTCCACAGGAACCGGACTGTGAAGGGGGGCACAAAAACTGAACCCCACAGTGTGATGATCTGACCATCTGACCAATTCCACCACTAAATCAGAGGTTTCAATCCCCAGAAGGAAAACCAAGTCTAGGGAGTGACTGTGCTTATGGGAAGCAGTGGTAACAATTTGTGTAAGCCCAGTGATGTCATCCACTGGAGGAAATCCTGGCCAAATCGCTAGAGTTCATCGTCAACCCAGACGTTAAAGTCACCCAGGACCATCAGCCTGGACGACTTGAATGCCATGTGGACCACAAAGTCTGCTACTTCCAGAAGGAATAGCTTCTCATACCTGGGTGGACGATAGATGAGGGTGACCCTACAACCTACACCTACTACCACGGTATACTTGAAAGAGCTGATCTCCTCAACTGGCACATTTGTGAGGTCCAGTTCGGTCTTGAAACAGACCGCTACCCCCCACCATGGTACAATCTCGAGCAGTGTATCACCGAATACTCAGCCGGAACCGCAGCCTCCAGAGTGGGGCCAACACTCTCGTCCAGCCAGGTCTTGGTGACGCAGGCCAGATCTGCTGTCCTGGCAAGATCTGCAATAATTGCAGTCTTGTTTTTTATAGATCTGGCATTGCATAACACCGCTCGAGTTGGACAGGATTCCGGGACCACCAGAGCTACCTGCCCACCAATGGTGGAGCCCTTGGGTATGGAAACCAGACATGGGGGACCACATTCCAGAGTCCATTTTGCCCCAGGGCGTCTCCTGGACCAAACTACCCCGATGTGAGAACTCCGCTCATTCATCCTCCACCATTCGCAACCCCCCACCCATCCCCCTGATGAACAATTCCCAGCGCTCTACAGTGCTGACAGACTGAGAACTGCAAAGGAGGGGCAACAAACGGGCAGAGGTCGCGAAGTTCGGATGATAAATAGCGCATGACCGGGGGCAGACTACCAGCACATTTTAGTACCCCCAGAACCTCAAGTTCTACACCCAAACCCAAGCACCCAACAAATACCACTACCAAAATAAACAAAATCACATTCCCCAAAACAATAAAACAGATCAATCCCTACTCTCTCTCACAGAGAGAAGACAACTTAAAAGAAATAATAATCCAAAATGAAAATACCACCCGCCTAAAACAACCACAACAAACCTAATATATAGTTCAGTTCAATTTACCACCCTCTCTCACTGGGTGGAAAATCAAACAGAACAAAAACAAAAAACAGAAAACCACTGAATAAAACCCACCCCTTCAAACAACTTTTTTTTTTTCTTATTTATCCTTGGTGAGCCCTTCTGTCGATCTTCCGCTCTGGTCACGGCCCCTGGGACTTCCACCTGCCATCCACTGCCGCTTTCTCCCTAGTTACCCTCGGCTTACCCCCCGGAGGGTGGGGCCACGGCATTGAACCCCCTTATGCGAGCCGTGGGCTTGTATCTGGTCGGGGAGTGCTGCGATGGCAGGCTAATCGAAGTCCCAGGGAGGGCTTCACTGAGACAGAGGGCTCACCCCTCTTGTTCTTTTTTTCACTTTTCTCAGAGGCAGGGACGTGCAATGACGCCAGCATCTTCCCCGCCTCCCTGAATCTCAAGCGCCGGTAGCGGAGCGACTCCCGGCCTCCACCAGGGTCCTCGTGACCGGACACTGTCCCGCCCTCCCCCCAGAGAAGGAGAGCTGTCCATAGGACGCTCCATCCTTCTCCCCCAGCCGGCCCTCTGATGACCCGAGTCCATTCCCGAACCCGGGTCGCCGGCGTTGCAAGTGGAAATCCAACCGCTGCACCGGTGGGCCAGCTCCCTTCAAACAACTTAATAATTACTCCTCCTCCTCTCTCTCTCTCTCTCTCTCTTTCTCTCACAAACAATTTAAAATAGCAATAAGCAAAAATCAAGATCTTAAAATAATGCAAACCCTACACTCCCACCCCAAACCCTTACAACACCCTTCATTATATAAAGGGCTATAATAACAGCTGCCAACCAGTAACTTAAGCTAAAAAAACTATAAGGCCAGTCACCAATGTCTCTTATATAGGTAAATCGGTTCAGGGAGCTCGCCCCTCCACAAAGTAGATGTCCAAATAAAGTTCAAGTACACCACCTCTCACGAGGATACACTACATCCAAACAAGTTATTGAGTAAAGTGTAACCAAGCACTCTCACTACCTGAAAGTTCCAAAAATTCACCAGGCGCACTCACTGCCTGGAAAATTGCAGAGAAAACAGTCAATAATGTAAAACAAAAGGAGGTCTGACTGTGTCTGGAGTCTGAAGTTCTTAAGATTCTTTAGATGGTGAATATCATAAAAAAGATATAAACAGAATAGAAGGACCAGCCCACTGGTGCAGCAGTAGTGCTATCGTTCACGACGACAACGACAACCTGGGTTCGGGAACAAGACCGAGTCATCACAGGGCTGGACGGGGGAGGTGAGCTGAGCATACCAGAGGATGCTCTCCATCTTGGGGAGGAAGGGAGGGAGTTCGGACTCCACTGCATTACCGCCACCTGGGTGCCCATAGGTGATGATGCAGCCAGAGCCAAGGAATTGGAATGGAGAACACCAATGTGCTCCAGTGCATGGATGTGCACTGCATGCATGTGGACCAGTAGTTTGGCATCCTAGGGGCAGGGAACAGAACAGTGGAAAAATTCCAGACCGTAGCAGGATGACATCCAGCCATCACCGCTGGCCCCACACTGTCCACAGTGGTTCTCAATCCAAAAGTGTACCTATGCAGTCTCCATCAGGGGTAGGGTCCACATCCAATGGCCCCACCTTGGGGGCAATCCAGGGTGCATCAGAGTCAAGGTAAGTCCCGGAAAAGATGGGTGATGGGGCATTCAGTTTTTGAAATCCTGGTTACTCCCCTGCCTGAGGAATAAAACAGCAGTGGTATTGGATTTTATCACTGATTCCTACACGCACCTGGTGTATCTCACTGAGATCTGACTTGGTGACAAATCAAGGCCAGTTCTAGAGGTGGCTGTCTTAACTGAGGTGCACTGCCAAAAGCGGGAACTCAGGGAATCAGTGTAGCCATCTACTTCATCATAATAATAATAATAAAATTTATTTGTAGAGCACAATTCAAAGCGCTGTACAGAATTAAAAACAAAGATAAAACATTTAAATACAACAACGAATCATTAGATGCTAATCTTTGAAAGCAGGGTTAAATAAATAGGTTTTTAATGCCTTCTTAAAGCTCCTCTCCAGGGTCAGGCACTCTCTAATCCAACGAGGTAGAGAGTTCCACAGGGTTAGAGCTGCGCAACTAAAAGCTCTTGCACCAGATGTCCTTAATCAAACCCTGGGAACCTCTAGCAATCCCTCGTCAGCTGAGTGGAGGGGTCGGAGGGGGCAGCAAGGAATCAGGAGCTCTTGTAGGTAGCCAGGACCCTGACCATGAAGGGCCTTAAAGGTCAGTAAACTGACTTTAAAGGTGATCAGCCACTGAACTGGCAGCCAGTGCAGTTCGCGCAGCACAAGAGTAATATGACTGGTCCGGGAAACCCCTACCAGTAACCTGGCTGCAGCGTTCTGCACCAGCTGCAAGCGGTGGATATCAACCCCTGGAAGCCCTAGGTATAGAGAGTTACAGTAGTCAAGGCGAGAGGTCAAAAAGGCGTGGATCAACGTTGGAAGATCACAGGATGGAACAAGGTGCTTAATCCGGGAAATGTTCCTCAGATGGTAAAGAGGATTTTACTACGGCTGACACCTGCGATCGAAGCGTCAGCCCTTCATCAAATATCACACCCAGATTCCACACCTGAACAGAGGGCAGGAGCTGGCTACCCACGAACCAAAGTCCGGAGGCAGACCGCCCTCCCGTCCTCTCTATCCCACGACCAGGCTCCACCACCAATACCTCAGTTTTTCCCAGGGTTCAACCTTAGCCAGCTAGCCCGCATCCAGTCCTGGAGCTCCATGAGGAAGCTATTAAAGACAGAGACTGCACTATCCTGGTCAGGGGCAAACGACAGGTAGAGCTGGGTATCATCTGCATAACAGTGAAACCGCAGCCCATACCATCTTACAATGTCTCCCAATGGCAGCAAATACACCGCGAACAACACAGGGGACAGTACAGAGCCCTGAGGAACCCCACATGGCAGAGAGAATGAGGCCGAGGAATAAATCCCTGACACCACTCTCTGGGTTGTGCCAGTGAGGAAAGATCTAAACCAGCTAAGAACGGTACCTGATAGGCCACAGATATTTATCAGGCACTCAAGCAGCCCCCCCATGGTCCACGGTGTCAAAGGCTGAAGAAAGATCAGGAAGGACCAAGACTGAACAACACTTCCGATCTCTAGCAATCAGGAGATCATTGAGCACCCGAACCAGAGCAGTCTCCGTATTATGCCTCTTCTGAAAACCAGACTGGAGGGAATCATAGATGTTGTGGATGGTCAAATGGTTGTCCAACTGAAGAACAACTACTTTCTCTATCAACTTCCCAATAAAGGGAAGGTTAGAGATTGGCCTGTAGTTGGCAGAACAGTCTGGGTCCAAAGAAGATTTTTTAAGGAGCAGTGTAACCACTGGTTCCTTTAGGGAGTTGGAAACTCTCCTAGATCTAAGGAACACCAGACTATTTATGCCAAGACAGGGCCGATGACATCTACACACCCCAAAATGAGACGTGTAAGGCCTGGGTCAAGGCTACAGGAAGTAGGCTGAATAATTTGGGCAATCTGCAGAACATCATTGATTGCCGGCAGGTCAAAGTGGCCCCAGGATGGCTGAGGTGTAGTGACCGTACACCGACCACTGCCAACCCCCATAGAACGTGCTGAGTGAATCTCAGCCCTGATGTCGGCCACCCTATTGGCAAAGAATTGCGTGAACTTATCACACTTCTCTTGTGAAAATGCTTTCCCAACCTGGAGACAGGCTGGACTGCACAGTCTGTAGATGGTTCAGAAAAGCTGAGCCGGTCAATTCAGAGCCACAGCAATCTCCCTGGACAGGAACGCTGCCTTCTTATGGTAGATTGCTGATTGATAGACTTGATAATGGTCCATCAATCTAAGGTGGTTAGCATCAAGGGCGGATCTCCACCAGCAACGTTCTAGCCTTCACCCCACATGCCTCAACTCCCTCAAGGCTCCATCAAACCAAGGGGACAGAGGGCAGAGAGTGAGGGGGCGAACACGGACAGGAGCGATGGAATCCGGGGCATCCCCCACGGCTGTATTACAGGCCTGGACTAGGCGCTCTGGACCCTCACCAGTATCTGCACATCTCGATAGGTCAAGTACTGCCAAAAGGCCAGTGGAAGTAACATCCCTCAAAGGGCGGTATCTGAACATCTCCACAGGGGCAGGCCTATAAGGGGGAGCCTTGAAATTGAATCTTACAGTGCAATGGTCAGACCATCCAACTGGTTCCACCACCAGATCGGTGACTTCCATTCCCAGAAGGAAAACCAGATCAAGGGAGTGACCATGAACATGGGTTGCAGAGGTAACAACCTGTGTGAAGCCCAGCATATTCATAAGCTGAAGGAAGTCCCGACCAAACTGCGAGAGATTGTCATCGACCCAGGCACTGAAGTCACCCAGCACCATCAACCTGGGTGACTCCAACACCATGTCAGTGATGAAGTCCGTGACTTCCTGCAGGAACATACTCTCACCCCCAGGTGGACGATAAATGAGAATGAACCTGCATCCCACACCTGCAGCTGCAGTACACTCAAATGATCTGGTACCCTGAACTGGAACCTCTGTAAGGCCCAAGCCCATTTTAAAACAGATAGCTACACCCCGGCCCCTGCGGTCCAATCTCGAATGGTATATCACCGAGAACCCGGCTGGAATAGCCGCCTCCAAAATCGGGCCAGTATTTTCATCCAGCCAGGTCTTGGTGATGCAGACCAGGTTGGCTGTTCCAACAAGGTCAGCTATAATAGCCATATTGTTCTTTATAGACCTGGCATTGCACAACACCACTCAAGATGGAGGGGGTTCCAGAACCAACCGGGCTACTGGCAATGCAGTACAGGAGCCCATGGGTATGGGAACCACATAAGATGGACCACGATCTGGAACCCATTTCGTCCCAGGGCATCTCCTGGACTTAACTACCCCAATTCAGCCCCCATGCTCACTCTTCCCCCAAGATTCAGAGCCCCCAGCTCTCCTTCTCTTTTTGTTCACAATACCAAAAGCCCTAAGCCGCCCACAAACCGCAATTGGGAAAGGAGGGCAATTAAAGGGCCAGAGGCCCCAGAGTGCAGAGGAAGAGTAGCGTCTGACCGGGAAAGCCAAGTACCAGCACATCCTAATTAGCCGGAAAACCCAGCACTAAACCACCACACAAAACCTCCCAATACCCAATAATAAAAAACCCAAATAAAAGAAAAGAAAAGAGATGAACCAGTCCTGAGGTTACAGAAATCAGTGGAGCAAGCGAAAGTCAGGAAACAAAATGCAATGCAAATAATGCCTGGAGAGCTCACACCAGTCTAGGTAAAATGAGACTTCAGCTCCAATTCCTGTCTCTCACACAGTGAAAGGGAAGAAGTCAACAGTAAAAGTATGAAATAGTCATAAAATAGGGTACTCTTACCACCCTCCAGAGACTGTTGCACTTGAAAAACAAAACTGGACAAGATGGAATGTGAAGACACACAGCAGGAAAAACACCACAATGGGAGCGGGGCAGGGAAGGCAGCAAAAGGTAAATCCAAACAATGCAGTAGAACCAGATCTCTGGCTGAGCAGAAACCAAGCCCAAAAGTCCACAGTGAAAGCAGCTCCAACCATGAACAGGGAAAATTCAGTGAGGCTTAGATGTATTCAGTGAGGCCAGAAAATCTCTAGCTGCCCTACCAAGAGGTCCACTGCCCCCCAGGACCAAGACCAGAAGCTACAGATATTCGCATGTCAGCCTTCAGGCTAACCCCACAGGCAGCTTAGGATAACACCAGACTCCACCCACTGACTCCTCAACGGTCGAACAACAGGCGTTCCTGCCCCGGGCCCAAGCCTAGAAGGGACAGCAGCCATCCAGCAGGCAAACAAAGGCCTCACCCTTCAAGTCACCAGCGAACAGTAAGGCCAAACTCCCTGAAGATGAAAAAAAATGAAAGTTAGGACTGCTGCACCTCAATCACTGCACTCACAGGTCGAAATCCAATCCAGTCAAAGATCAAGCTGACACACCAGTCCACCGCGCTCGCAAATCCAGGACCAGGAGTTCAATGAGCCAAATCCAATCCAGCCAAGGGAAAACCACAGAACTCTGGATTCCTCACCCCCGGCCCCAACTCCCATGAAAAGTCACCAAGCTGTGCAGCCACAACCAGTGTGCCAACCCTCAAGATCAGTGCAACACAGTCAGAATAAGGTTGTTCACTTGATTCAGCCCACTCACACTCCTCCAAATTTTCTGCTCCCCCGGTTCTACGAGTGGTGCAGAGAGCTTCAAAACTCCAGCGCTCCATTCCGCTCAACACATGGAAAGCGCAAAATATTAAAAACTGAACACGGCAAAATAGAAAAACAAACAGAGCTAGAAATATTCTTTAAAACAAAATAAAACAGCATAAATTCCAGCGAAAAGTTATTAACACGTGCTGACGGACAACAAGCAAACTACCCGGACTGAACAGACAGCAGACCCAGCGTGGTCCTACCTGAAGTTTATAGCACACACACTGCAGGAAGCAGGACTGTCTGAATGTGTGGCTGTAAAGGGTGACACAGGTAGGCCCGGTGGCGCTGAGGGTTGAGGCGCTGGACGCCACACCTCGTGCCACGCCAGCGACCCGAGTTCGGGAGCAAGCTCGGGGTGTCGGGGGATGGCAGGGCTGGGATAGAACTGAGCACCGGCTGGCTGCTCTCCTTCCCGGGGAGGGAGGCTGGGGATCGCCTGGTGTGCCAGCAGCCCCTGGTGGAGACCGGTGGCACTGTAGCACGCTGGGCAGCATGCACTGAGTGTGGCCTGATGCAGGCAGGGATTGCCATGCGCCATGCATCGGGATCGTGCACACACACATGTGAGGGTGGGAGGAGTACACACCAGAACAGGGAAAGTCCCGGTCTGCGGGATAGGCGACGGCACCTGCTCCCATGCCCACGGCCGGGTCCATCCTGCCTGGCCTCCCAGGTTCCTCCAACCGAGGTCCTCAGCCATGTCAGAGTCTGTCTGTTACAGTGTCCAAAGAGGAGTGGCAGTACCACCCCAGATGGGTTAAACTGGGGGTACCAACAGTGGCTGGGGAAGGAGGAGGGAGAAGGCACAGGTAGGAGGACTTCAGGTGGGGCAGGAGTAGGCAGGATGCCTGAGAGAGGCTCAGCAGACCATGACCGGAGAGAAAAAGATTTAAAAAAAACAAACAAAAAAAAAGGGTGACACAGGTGAGATGTGTAATATCCTCCTGGTGTACCACTCTCCAAAGAGGGAACAGAAGTTCCTACAGAAATTTACGAATTTCATCACTGACATTTCATTGGATGCCCCCAACCTGATTGTGTTGATGATGAAAGATCACTTTTTGCTCAGCAATTCCTCCAGCAGATGAAGTCACTAGGCTTCACACAGATGGTTACCTCTGCAGCCCATGAACATGGCCACACCTCGGACCTTGTTTTTTCTTTGGGCAGAACATCTGGGATGCCAGGGTGGATCCAGTGGGGTGGTTGGATCACCATGCTGTACAGTTTGAGGAGACCCCCTCATATAAATGCCCCCTACGGAGATAATTTAGTACCACCCTAAATGAAATCTGGAGACTTATAAGCTCCTGGTGTTGCTAGACATCTCAAACATGGTATCAGTGTCTCACAATGGTTCAGTGGCTGCCATGGATTGTTATAACTAGCCATCCTGGTGGCACCAGACAAGCTCGCACCAATCTGTATCCAACCATTGGTCTCCCAGCATGGCTTGCTATGGTATGATGATGAGCTGCAGTGGCCAAAAGCGACAGGGCAAAGGTTAGAGCATTCCTAAGATGGTCTGGCTCGATGGACTATAGACTGACTCTGAGATCCCACTATAGGGATTATCAGAGGGAATATCCTTGAAAAAGGCAGAATTTCTGTCACATGTTATTGCATCTGGTAAACACTTACCAGATCAGCTCTCTCCCAATGTGAACACAATAATTCCCTGGCTGCAGTACAGAAGGGTTTTTGCTACTAAATGATTTAAGGAATTTGGGAACATCTCCTGGACAGGGTGTCCTCTGTCTGAACCAGGACCTCTCCAGGTGACCTGCCACAGGCCAGCAGTAGTGGAGCCAGGGTGAACTGGGGTGCTCCTATGGCTTAGAGTGAGTTTAAACAAGTTTCTCTGGAGGAGGTGCTTGAGGTGATCTCTGGGTTGCACTCCACCTGCTATGGACTGGACCCAGTACCTACAAAGTTGGTGGTGACTGCCAGGAGGCTCAGAGTCTTGTTTTCACCAGCACTGTCTATTATTCACTTATGGAGGGGTGTTTGCCTGTGTTCCTTAAAAAGGCTTTGGTGAAGCCTCTCTTGAAAAAGCCATGTTTGGACCAAGATGCTTTTGTGAACTACAAACCTATCTCAAACTTGTCCTTTCTGGGTAAGGTTACTGAAAAGGCAGTGGTGGTACAGCTATGAGGCTCATCTTGAAATTTCAACATCTATGAACTTTTCAGGTCAAGTTTCCAGCCTCACCACATTACAGAAACGGCAACTGTCAAAATGTTTAATGACCTTCTCTTTACGAGAGACAGTGGGAGCATTCAGTTATTGTCCTCGATCCCTTGTGTGCTTTTGACATTGTAGATCATGGGGTGTTAACGGAATGCCTTGAGGAACACGGGGGATTTACTGGAACAGCCCTGAAATTATTTAAGTCATACTTGTTCAACAGGAAGCCCTGGGTTGTGATGAGATATTTCTCATCATGATCTGCTGCCATCAACTGCCAAGTTCATCAGGGGTCAGTTCTTTTTTTTTTTGGTATGGGGACATTTTTCCTGATTGCCAGTGAGACTCGGTGGCTGCATACCGACCATATGCTCTGTCCACCCTTGCAGGGATCACAGGGCACGGCAGCAGGTGTGGGTTTTTTCATAGTTACAGAGGTAGCTACAAGATGCACCCCCCCCCCGGAGAACGCTGACACGAAGGACCAAAGTTCAGGAGGGAAGACGTGCAGAGATACAGCTTCTGCCAAGTGCCTGACAGCACCCTCCCCTCCTGACACTGTCCGCTGGGTGGATCGGTGCCCAACCCTCCCCTGGAGAGGAGAGCTGCCTAATGACAGTTCAATCCAGCTTCTCTCCCCGCCCCCCACTGACCTGGGCTCATTCTCGAACCCAGGTTGCGGGTGCAACGTGAGGTGCGGCATCCAGTGCCTCAACCTTCAGCGCCACTAGGGAGTCAGTTCTGTCGGTTCTTAAATTCTTTGTTTAAGCACTATTAATACCCTCATATTAGTTTAAGAGGGCCAAAATTGGCAGGGGGGAGCTGTCAGTCTTGCTTTTACTGAAGCTCTGATTGCAGTACATTTCTAACAGAGCACTAAATCAAAAAGTCTTAATAATGTATAGAGACATACATATAAACAGGTTTCTTTACTACTTCTGTTGTTTGCATTTTATAAAAATGTTATTCGTATCCTTAATAGTTTGTAATATTTCCTTCAACATCCACATAAGTTTGCCCCATGTGTTTCTATATTTCTTAATTGTAGGATATCATTTATATATTCTCTATCTGTATTTTCTACTTCCTATATAAGAGCCTTTACAATTCCACATGGCACCTGCCCACTTTGTTAAGCTACTTGTGCTAACATGCCTTTTATTTGATTAAAATCAGCCTTACAGAATAAAAAGGTTAAAGCTGTACTTGCAAGGAAAAAATATTAAAGGGATCATGAACCTTGTTTTTTACATTTTGTTATTATAACTGAAAAATTGTGGCATGTGTGAAGTCGATTTATTACCCCCACACCGGGCCAAGATATTCGTAGGTCCTGGTTTGCTCCAGCAGGCAGATTAGTGCCCAAAGCAAACTGGAGGTATATCGGAACATGCTTGGGCACTTTACGTGTGCTAAAGGCATATTCCAATACATACACTAGTACAATGTCAGCCAAGCACTATCCAGACTGTGACTGCAAACCCCAATCCCCTACAGGCCACAGGAAGTATGTGGCCCACTGGGTGCTATGGAGATGTCGGAAGCAATCCAGCTGTTAGGACCCACTAATGGCAATCTGCCACATTCGAACCCTAACATGCAAATGACCCCATAGTGCCAGCAAGGCACTATGGGGTTACCTGCATCCCATTAGGGCCTCACTGTAGGCCTGCAGCAAACTGTGTATGCTCCACCCCAGCACCTGTTACTGCTGAACGCAGACTGATCCTAGTGGTCTAGTGTGGCCCCCTGTCCCCTGCCGGTATCTGTATGTACAGTTCCTGGTGTCCAGTGGTTCCCCCCACCACCCCCTATCACCTGCTCATGAAGTAGTGCAATGTTCCTGGTGTCCATTGGTTCCTTTGCCCTCTGATTTCCCTTCCGGTATATTAGTGAAACCTCCCTGGTGTCCAGCAGTCCAAACTGCACCCCATAGGTTTTAAGGCCACCACCTCCTGCCCTGTCCCCAATGCTACCACCCCCTGCCTCCAGTATATGTGTCCCTCCCTAAAGGTGATCAGCACAGACCCTCCGTGGCTGGCCACTCACTGAAAGTTAGTGATCACGAAGGTGCTATCAGCTGATTTGCACAGGTGCACCAACATGCTTTCGGGCCAGTTGCCCTAAAACATGTTGGTGCACCTGTGCAACCACACCATCCAATATGGCATTTTGCAATCCTTCCCTGCTTTGGGGGCACAAAGAGGTGCTAGCAAGTTGTTAACCTTGCTAGCGATCGCTAATGCCCTTTGAATATCTGGATTCCAGTGTACCGTGTGGTGTGTTTGCTTTGAAATAGTCCAGGATTTCTATTTTTTTACTTATTTAGGGTCTCTTGTTAGAGCTAATGGATCAAGATCTCTGTTTTCTTCCTTATATATGTCTAATGTGCAACCCGTAAGACATATATGCTAAAATTCTAAGCATTTTCTGAATGGATTTGTTACACAATCATTTTGTTTTCAAGTAACAGATTATCCATACACACACAAACATGCCTCACCATCCTTTGTCTCTGAACCGGAAGTGACATTGAAGAAGGAAGCCCAGGCAAAAAGAGCCTGTCAAAGAGTGCTCAGGGGACTGCTGGCAGCGTCAATTCTGACAGGATTTATTGCATTTACAACTGTGTATTAACACGTTGTCTATTTTTTAAATAAAGGTGACTAAAGATTACACTGATGTATCTGGTAGTTTAGTAATATGCTATCTTTCAGTGTAGTATTACCAATTAACTTATAAGAACATAAGACATAGCCAGCAGAAGGAGACCAGCGGGTCTGTCTGTCTGCCCGATTTGTGTTGGGGTTTTGTATTGTACCCCTACTCCAATGTCTGTGCCCCCTCTCCTCCCTCTCCACCTCCTTTATCCTTGGTCCCATGTCTTCCCTCTGTGTTTGTCACAGGCTCTTTTGAATGGTCCCACTGACTTGGTTGCCACAACCTCCTCCAGCAGCTCATTTCATGGAGACACCACCCTTTCTGTGAAGAAATGTTTCCTGATGTCTCTCCTGTATCTTTCTCCCACCAGCTTTAGGCTGTGTCCTCTGGTGGTGGCATTTTCTCTCATGTTGAAGAGACTCTCACATTCTACTTTGCTTACTTCCTTTAGGTACTTGAAAGTCTGTATCATATCCCCTCTCTGCCAGCCGGCCCGGTGGCGCTGAGGGTTGAAGCGCTGGACGCCACACTTCGCGCCACACTGGCGACCCAGGTTCGGGAATGAGCCCGGGTCATCGGGGTCAGCTGGGGAAGGAAGAGATTGAGTGTCCGGAGGACTGCTCTCTCTTCCCTGGGAGGGTTTGGGCAAAACACTCAATAGAGGAGCGACCTCTGGCGGTGACTGGGGGTAGCCGACAGCAGCGGTGTGGCATAAGCCTGGGGGTGGAGCCACTACAGCACGTTGTTATGACAAGCTGGGCTCCACAGGGGATTCAAGTACGTAAAAAAAAATCCTTCTCCTGCTGATAGGCGATGGCGCCTCCTTCCACGGTCCACACTCCTAGAGTCGGGCTCGACCACCTCTGCTCCCCCCCCCCGGCCCGGTGACTCAAAACTGTGAGAAAGACTGCCCTGGGTGGGAGCGACCCTTCCCCGGTGCCGGAGAGGAGCTGAAGGGATAACCGAGTCACACAAAGAGGTAGAGACAGTGGCTACCGGAGGTCGTCAGAGAGAGTTCGGCAGAGTAGGTAGGGGCGCAAAAATAGAGTTTGAAAAAAATAAATAAATATCTCCCCTCTGCCCTCTCTCCTCCAATGAGTACATCCTCAGGAATCCCAGCCTCTCTTTGTATGATGTGTTCTGCTGTCCCCTAATCATTTTAGTTGCCCTCCTCTGCACCCCCTCCAGCAATTTAATGTTTTTCTTTAGGTACGGGTGCCAATACCTCACTCCATATTCCAAGTGACACCTTATCAGTGACCTATACAACGGCAGAATGACCTTACTGTGCCTACTACTGATACCCCTAGTGATGCACCTTGGCATCCTGTTAGCCTTTGCCACTGCCTATTTGCATTGTGTGGACTGCTTCAGATCACTAGTAATTGATACTCCCAGGTCTTTTTCTTCCTCTGGTTCGGCTACTTGCACCTTTCCTGTGTAGTGCTCGGCTCTCAGGTTTCTTGCCCCCTTGTGCATCACCTTGCACTTTTTGGCATTGAACAAAAGCTGGCAAATCCCTGACCATTTCTCCAGTCTGGCTAGGTCTTCCCTTAATTCCTGTATCCCCTTCCTGGGTGTCCTCAGCAAATATCTTTTCACTTATATCCCAAATATCTTTTCACTTATATCCCAACTACTGCCACGGTCACCAGATTAACAGTAAAATCCTCTATCATCAAAGGGAACAACATTACGATGTAAAAAAAAAAAAAGGAGAAAAGCACAGATACGACTGCTCAAAGATTCATGAGCTCACAGAAAAACAAATTGCAAAATGCACAAACCTGGACACACACCACTTCCACCACTCAGAAAAACAGCCCAAAAAACCTTGCTTAAGTGTAGAAAACTTTGTTTTATTTATGAGAAGATGGAAGGTTTGATACCTTTTATTGGACCAACAAGTGTCTTGTACAAAGGTGGAATTATACACAAGCTTTCAGGGTCACACAGGTCCCTTCTTCAGGTGAATAGCAAAACTGAGCAACATATTGTAAGCAGTATTTATATCCACTGTGGAGCAATTAAAAATCAGGAAGTGAAGCAGGAATGTGATAAAGGGGACTAGAGATGAAAGTCTAAGATGCAAAGTAAAAAAATGAGAAGAAATGGGGAGGGGGGCTAAGTAGGAACAGGTCAGTAGGAGAATTTTGTAGGTAGCGGTGTCAATGGGTTTTCTGTAAAGAGCAGTTTGCATAAGTCCATTTTTATGTTGGCTTGCGCGCAAGTCAACATCTTGCAGTAGTGCAGATTTGGAGGTGCGGCCACTGTTGGGCGAATGCAGGGCACGAATCAGTAGGTGCGTCCCTCATTCCCCAATCAGCCTGCATGCCCCATGCATGCTGATGCGGCGAGCACATCTAAGGAAAGGTCTGCTGCAATCCGAGCAAAGCTCGTCAGACGCAGCGGACCCTTCCTGCAGTGCTCGCCACATGAGCAGCATGGCGGGTGGCCGCCCATCCAACAGCCGACTTCGGGGGTGCCCAATCCCCCAGCAGCTTACTGTGGCCGCATAAGCAGCCCCCCCATTTCCTTACATGCCAAGGTGCCCAATCCCCCTATTCTTGGGCGCCTCCCCCTGTGACAGGCTGACGGGGAGCCCACTCCTCGGTCGGCATAAATCAGTCACCTCACATTTCTTATATGCCGGGGTGCCCAACCTCAGCCTATCATTGTGTGCCGACGTGGGGTGCTCAATCCGCTGGGTACAATTCACCCCCATTTTCTGCCGACGAGGGTGCCCAATCCCCGTCAGCTGCAGGCCCCCCTCAGAAAAATAGTTAGGTGGCACGCTGGGAGCTCACCCCAGCATGCCACATCCCTGAAAAAACTGTCCCACAATGTAATTTTTTTTTTCCCTGTAACAAAAATACAGTCCTCGTAGTCTCCTGCCCCCCACCGCACCCACCCACTGCACACCCTGCCTCCCCACACCCTCATCCCATACTTACCTCCGGAGTCCGGGCGCGACGATCTTCAGTGGACCGGGAACATGTCTGGCACCTTTCAAAGCCGATCATGAACTGAGAAATGCCGGTAAGCTGTATAATGGAATGAATAGGGTTTTTTCAACTTTGATGATATTCGGCATTTGTTAGATTTTGGCACCAAATTCTCAACATGGGGTTTTTGGGGCCGCCCTCATGACCTCCTATCACTGTCATGGCGTTAATCGCCTCAAAAGGCGATTTCCGCAGTCACTGCGTGGAAATCACCTTTCGGGACCCATTAACGAAATGACAGTGCAGTGTTCACGGGTGACCTCTCAAAAAGCCTATGTTCCAAATTTGGTGGAAAAATCCAACAAATGCCTGTTTTCAGCGTGTGTTGCAGTTGCTATGCAGGCTCGTAACCCAGCGCGACCATATTTTAACACGGATTTTCAGCATTGTCATTTGTGTACACCTCTGTGAACAGTACAGCTGTCATTTTCACATCCTGCCGAAATGTCTTTCCTCCGCACTTCCGCATATCAACAGCGCAGTCGCTGTGGGAAATCAGTATTTGGGCCAGATTATGAAAATGACAGTGACACAGTTCATGAGCAGAGGTCCTAAAATGCCTATGTTGAAAATTTGGTGATGATACTCCATACAATGACTGTGTTACGAGCGTGCATTGGCAGATTGCATGCACACTCGTACCATCGTGCAGTTGTGATATTTTCACTCCGGATTTTCAGCATTGCCAGTTTTTCACACCTCTTGATGAACAATACATCCGTCATTTCACATATCCTGCCCAAAATGTGTTTTCGCACTTTCGGCGCAAAATAGCGTGCTCGCTGTGCGAAATCACTTCTTGGGACACTCTGAGGAAATAACAGTGACACTGCACATGAGCAGAGGTGCTAAAATGCCTATGTTGAAAATTTGGTGCCGAACGCCCATATGTAGAGACTGACAGGTGTCAGGGGTGTGACTTGGGATTGTCGGACATAATGCTCACGCCATTCCACCCCAACCCCCAACCTGCAGCCAATGACAATCATCAAGATGTGCCTTGGACGCTCTGGCTCCAAAGTTCACCCCACTGTCCTATACTGCACACATCTCAGTGTATTTCCTTATGGAATGGGGTGAGCGTAAGGCCCGAAGACCCCAATGCACACCGCGCCACTTGTCGGTGTCTGCAGGATAAGGAGAGATGAAATGGCATGAGCACTATGGCCAACACCCAAAGGGACACCCCAATGCCTGTCAGTCTCTGCAGGGTGGGGGTGGGTTGGCATCAGTTCAATACTTCACTGCCATTCCTATTACGCATCGCTCTAACTCCTGCACTACCAATGCCAATGCCAGCAAGACAACATTCGGCATTGACAAATGCTTGTTAATGATACTGACTTTGGTGTCAAGAAAATGTTTGCCGGTGGTGGAGTATTCAATACTGAGATTTATGGAATGATGAAAGTTGGTGTATTTATGAAAATACAAGCAGGCTTGTGGAGGTACCATGATTAAGTGCCAGTTCATGCATGTGAAAGCATCTGGCTTTCACACGCTATATGCCATAGGCCTGTTTATAGTTTTGTAACTGAAAGAAAGTTGTTGGTTTTTTCACACTTAATCAAGCTTTTTTTTCAGGCTATTTTGCAGTTATATGAGTGGCATGTAAGATTACAATATACCAGACTTAAAACAGCAGTCTTCTCATAGTCTACGAATCAAAAGAGACAAAGGTAGAACAGAGAGAAAGTTAACCATTTTGAAATGAAACAGACTCATCTCTCATAGCCCTGTTACACCCCCAACCCACCTCGGTTCCAGACTGAATGACTGTAGCTGAAATAAACAAACAATGCTTTAACACTGTCATAGGATGTTTATTTTCCTTCATTCCATACTTCCTATCTCTCCCGCGGCCCCTATCTTCAAATTGAGCATACTGTAAACAAAAATAAATAAATACTCAGAACAATGTGACCAATCAGCCATGCCAGCAGATGCAGTTCTGGTAAAAGCTTGCATCTTTAGAACCGGTTGTAAAAGGAAAAAGTCAATTCTTAGCAGAAATTATGGAAATTCTTTGGTATAAGCGCTGAGCAAGGGACACTTTTCTTAAATGAATATTGCCTCTGAGGCAGTGCTGCCTTGGTGGCAGACAACTTAATTCCGCCCTCTGCTGTGTCTCATTGGTTAATACCTTCTGAAGGACAGTAATTGAGGTTGCCTGCCTCCTGCTGCTGATTGGTTGCACGTGCCGCTACCTCAGAGGCAGACCACTTAATCACACCCTCTGCTGTGTGTAACCCTTGGGTGGCGCTATCCCAAGGGCTACTACCCCTGCCTATTTGACTATGGGCAGGTTGGGGGCCCAGGTCCTATGGTGGGTGCCTCCACCTAGAGGTCAGGGTTTGTAGTGGCTAGACTAGCTTGGTCACAGCCCTCTGGGACACTGAGACCCCCTTTTATTCCCTCTAGTGGCTCACACAGTACACCAGAGTTACAGCCCCAATACCCCATGTATACACACTGTTCACTCATATAGATACCACTTACCCTCGAGACTGATTCTGCAGCACGTCTCTGAGGACCCCCTGTAAAATAAGGTTAAACAACATACACAGCAAAACACAATACTGTTTCCATAAGTACCAACACCACAGAGAGTATATAGTATAACAACAACAAATCTGATTTATTTAGGGGGCAGTAACACAGGAGGGGGAAATCAGGTTAATTGGTGGCATTAAATCATAGTACTGTGCACACATACAGGGGCTGAAAAGTCACACTCTGGGAACCGAGGTTGGGGGGGGGGCTAGCCAGATCCGTTGGCCAGCAGGTACAGATGGACAGGGCCCTGTAGAAGAAAATATACTGTATGCACAATACCCAACTGTAATCCAGAGACGGATGGCTCAGTCCATGAAGCAGTGAAACAACAAGAATTAGATGGCACACTTGTAATTGAAAACAGGCTGCAGGGAAAATACCCTGATTTGTACTCATAATACCCAAGCTGAAAACCGGATGGTGGACGTTCTTCTGGATTGCCAGAACAACAAGGCATGGAGACAAAGTCCTAGTGACTGGACCCCATTGCAGTTGATAGCAAACAGGTTTAGTCCGAGACAAGCTGGGGTTTGCTTCCAGCTTCAACACATAGCACACAGCACTGGGATTGGAAATAGCGATTCCCCACAAGCAATACGCACATTCATATGTAAAAGGAAAGTACTATACCAGGCAGGCTGCTCCTCGATCCTGATCGCAATTACTGCAAAATACCCAGGAGCACACACAGCAGCTTCTTCAGCCCCTGAGACAGCGCAGTTCTGAGCTGGGATTCAGCAGTTTCTCCAGTCTTCTAGAGAGGAGCCTGGTTTCCACACTTCTAGTGCTTCTTTCTCCTCACAACTAGGATTCAGTCCAAACTGGCACTCGCAAAGTCTGCAGACCGAAACTTGGGGCTTCACACGCGCTTCCCGTGCGAAACTATACATCGCAGAAGCACACAGCTCCTTCTCTCTTCACTGCCACAACTGATCTGATCTTTCCAGTCACAGAGCAGGGCATTTCCTTTAGCTCCACACTATTCTGTTGGCTGATTCAGCTGTCACTCACAATAAGACTCCCTCTGTTGGTAGAAAAAGGCGCCAAGGTCAATACTACATTTCCCAGAGTCACTGCCTATATAATCCCCTTGTGGCTGGCTCAAATTGAGAGTCCAAGTTCTGAATTTTTCCACAGGCTCCATTTTAGGGCTCCCTTAACCCAACTGGCCCAGCACAGCAGTTTAGGTCCAAAATGGAGAGGTAACACGCACAGAGTCCCAGCTGCAATAAAGGCAGGTTAGACAAACTACAATTTTGCTAATGCTTTAAATGATTACAGGCAAACAGTTACAGCATTCAGATGGGCTCCCTTTGCACCTTCAGCGACCGCAAAATGGAGCGATTACTTCACAGCTCGGGCGGGATTAGAGCATTAAATACACAGTCCCCCCATGCAAACTAATTAAGTCTGCAAGCAGACAGCTCTTAAAGAGACAGTACGTGGAGGCTCAAATAGCACTCACTTGCAACCACAGTTAAGCAGCTCAGATGCCGAACACCACCCAGGCTTGGAGCATTCAGGCAAGCTCCTGGAAGACTTTTGGGATCCCCCATTTGCAAGGGGGTTACATGTGTCTCATTGGTTAATACCTTCTGAAGGAAGTAACAGAGGTTGCTGCCTGTTGCTGCTGATTGGTTATTCATCTGGTCTTTAAATGGCCCTCTCACATGTTTTTTCTTGCTCGGATTGGGTGGTTCTAGCCTGCCACTGAGTGGTTGACATACCAAAAGCACCTTTTTTAAAGACACTTTTTTTAAACGAAAGTTGTCTCCCAGGCAGAGTTGCCTCTGAGGCAGCCCTGTCTTTGAGGCAGGTATGGATAGGGCTGCCTCCTAGGTAGGTCTTTAACCTTTATAGCTAAAGACCTGAGCTTCACTGCTGTGCCATTGTGGTGTAGTGGAAAGGTCTACAGCCTGATAAACAAGAGGTTGAGCGTTTGAATCTACAAAAGGTCCCTCAGTCCTCTTCTATCAGAATTTCCCTTGAGTGGTGATCAATGGTAGCTGGTGTTAAAATAGTAAGTATATAAGAAAAGGGTCTTACTGTAACTGTGAGAAAGAATAACTGCAATAATAAACTTTTGCACTGGAGGAAGATCTGCAACACTTTTCTTAAACGAATATTGCCTCTGAGGCACAGCTAAGTCCCTCTTCCTATATACTTACTATTCTAACACCATGCTGTCATGGATCACCATTCAATTGAAATTATGACAAAAGAGAACCGAGGGGACCTTGTGTGGATTCAAACTCTCAACCTCTGGTTTATCACGCTGCAGACCTTTCCACTACACCACCAATGGCACAGCATTGAAGCTCAGGTCTTTAGCTATGGAGGTTAAAGCCCTGCCTGGTAGGGAGCCCTATCTATTCTATACCTGCCTTGGAGGCAGATCTGCCTTGGAGACAACTTTCACTTACAAAAAGTTCCTTTAAATAAGATGCTTTCTGTATGTCACTCAATCAGGGACAGGCTAGAATCATTCAATCAGAGCAAGAAAAAGCATATGGGAGGGCCATTTAGACACCAGATGAATAACCAATTGGCAGCAACAGGCAGCAAGCTCATTTACTGTCTTCAGAAGGTATTAACCAATGAAACACAGCAGAGGGAAGGATTAAGTGGTCTGCCTCCGAGGCAGTGGCATGTATGACCAATTAGTAGCAATAGGCAGCAACCTGAGTTACTTTCTTTCATAAGGTATTAACCAAAGAGACACAACAGAAGGTGGGATTAAGTTGTCTGCCTCTGAGGCAGTGGCATGTGTAACCAATCAGCAGCAAGAGGCGGGCAACCTCAGTTACTGTCCATCAGAAGGTATTAACCAATGAGACACAGCAGAGGGTGGGGTTAAGTCATCTGCCTCAGAAAAAGTGTCTCTTGCAACTGCTGATAGCCCCAGCCCTTTGTTGCTCCTAATTCTAAAATAAAAAGGTAAACATTTTTGTGTCTTAATCTTTTTTTTCTCTCTCTGGCATTCTCCAGTGGCTTGATTGGCTGAAACACCCTCAGTTACCCAAGCTCAAACATTCACCCCGTTTACTGATTCTCACTTTCTAGAAAAAAAGGGTATTTTTATAAGAGCAAAACTGCAGAACCCATGTATGAGGCTGATTCCAGTTTGCACTTTGTGTACAAAAAATTTTCTTTTACTTACGGTTTACTGTAGTTTATTGTAGGGGCCAAGCGATAAACATCCTCTATCTTGATTTCAGCAAGGCCTTTGACTCTGTGCCCCACAAAAGGTTGATCAGGAAGTTGGTGGATCTTGGGGTTGGGGAAAAGATTGCCAGATGGGTGGACAACTGGCTGAGGGACAGAACCCAGAGGGTGGTTTGGGGGGTGAGTTATCTGGCACCAGAGAGGTAACCAGTGGGGTCCCGCAGGGCTTGGTGCTGGGGCCGGTGTTGTTCACTGTCTTCATCAGTGACACTGGGGATGGCATTAAGGGCAAAATGTGCCTATTCGCGGATGACACCAAGCTCTGCAGGAGAGTGGACACAGCTGAAGGGATACAGGACCCACAGGAAGATATGGAAAAGCTGGGGAGGTGGTCCAGGATCTGGCAGCTTGACTTCAATGCCAAGCAATGCAAAGTTATGCATATTGGAGCCAAGAATCCCAGGCTGGAGTACTACCTGGGTGGAGTCCGAGTATCTGCATCAGAGGAGGAGAAGGACCTGGGAGTGATGATCACTAGTGACCTGAAGCACTCCATGCAGTACAAGAAAGCAGCAGCAAAGGCAACCATGATGCTGAGATGCATATTTAGGGGGATCAGTAATAGGAGAGCGGAGGTTATACTGCCCTTGTGCAGGTCACTGGTAAGGCCACATCTAGAGTATGGAGTTTAGTACTGGTGCCCACACCTCAAAAAGGACATTAACCTGCTGGAGAACGTCCAGAGGAGGGCTACAAAGATGATAGCAGGTCAGCAGGGTAAGGCATACAAGGAGAGGTTGAGGGCACTGAACATGTACTCCCTGGAAGACAGGAGAGAGAGAGAGGGGAACATGACTGGGACTTTCAAGTACTTGAAAAGGATAAATCAGGTTGATAAGGAGAGTCTCTTTAAGCTGAGTGGCAACCATAACATGAGGGGGCACAGTCTTAAGCTGGAGGGTGAGAGGTTTAGGAGGGATGTCAGGAAGCACTTCTTCACAGAGAGGGTGGTAGACACTTGGAATGCCCTACCGGAAGAGGTCATCTCGTTGAAGACAGCGGGCAGCTTTAAGAGAGGCTGGGTCAGGCACAGGGAGAAGGTAATGATCATGGGTAGGGAGGATGGGAGGAGTGGGGAGGGAGGGCAGGGACAGTAGCTCAAGCTGTGGACCTTGCAATACGAGCAGACTTGACAGACCAAATGGCCTTTTTCTGATGGCTTCTTTGTATGTTTGTATTAGTCTAATTTTATTGCCTTGTAAGATGACATTTCCTGTAAAGAGAAATCCAGAATCCCCCTGCATCTGACATCAATGGAGGGCTGCAGAACTGGGAGATTCAATAGCCTGCAGTATACATGTTAAAGATTTTGCAAGCTAAAATCAGATGTTTGCTGGTCCTGCTGTTCTCATGGGGCTTAGTGCCTTCCCCTGTCACTGTACCTAGCCTCAGGAGAACAGCAGACCAATAAACAGAAGATTACAGCTTATAAAAACTCAAATATTCACTGCAGGCTATTGAATCTCCAACTGCTGCAGCCCTCGTCTAATGTCAGCTGCAGGGGATTCTGGTATTTCTGGTTACAGGAAATGTCAGCTTAGAAGCCAATGAATTTAGCCTGATACAATCTACTACACCGCAGTAAACAGTGCATAAAAAAGTGTTTTTGCACACAAAGTGCTATTTGGGATCAGCCTCACACGTGGGTGTGAGGCTCTTATTGCTGACAGTTCCCCTTTAAACCCTGCTTCTGTCATTTGTCTCTTGCAGGTTAAATGACCTACTCTGCAGTGCAGGAGGAGTTTGTGGAGTTGGGGAGGGGCCTTAGACAAGTACCACGCACGATAACCTTCTCAGAGGTGCTGCCTGTCTATGGCATGGGTGAGGCTAGGGTGCTCCACACCATGGGATTCAATCATTGGTTGAAAAACTGGTAAAGAGCTCAGGGTTTTGGCTTTATTGGGGACTGGCAGTCCACCTGGAGAGATATAGGCCTATACTGGCGCGATGGTCTGAATCTGTCGAGGAGGGGAACCAGGATCCTAGGTGATAGGTTTAAATGCTTCATTGGCAATCATTTAAATCCTCCTTCCCTTAACCCATATAATGAACCTCTCCCTTAGGTACTCTAAATTTCCCCAGAGATGGAAAGCGGCCATAGTGATCCCAGTACACAAGAATGGTGACTGGGCCAACCTGGGGAACTACAGACCCATTTCACTCCTTCTTCCTCTCTCAAAAGTATTAAAAAGAATTGTGGCTGATCAGCTCGTTGAATATATAGAAAAATACACTCTAGCAATGTCCAGAACAGCATGGTTTTAGGACTGGTCACAGCACCTCCAGTGCACTACTTAACTACACTGGGTATATTCACAACTCCCTTGACAAAGGACAACTGGTTGGAGCAGTGTACATTGACTTAACCAAAGCCTCTGACATAGTAAACCATGCCCTTCTTGGTGACCAACTTGATGCCTTGGGTCTCTCTTCAGCCACCACTGCCTGGTTTCGTAGTTACCTGCATAACCATTCACAGCAAGTCAGGATTGATACTGTGCTCTCCGATGCCAAACCAGTCCGCTCGGGTGTCCCTCAAGGGTCAATCCTGGGACCCCTCCTTTTTAGTCTATTTCTGAACAGACTCCCACTAGCTTGCCAGTGCCATGTCCTCCTGTATGCTGATGATGCAGTCATCTTCTCTGGTGCCCAGTACCCGAATGCTTTTCAGGATCATCTATAGCGTGACTTCGCCTGCACTGAGAAATGGTTCACTGACCACAAGTTGATCATGAACTTCAAGAAGACAAAGACAATGATGTTCACCAGCCCTCTCAGCAAACACAAATCCTATCCGCTCACAATTTGCAACAATGTGGGGTCCCCACTCAAACTAGTTCCACACTTTAAATACCTGGGAATCACCCTGGACAGCATGCTCTCATTCTCCCACCCCATTGATAACATTTCCAAAGCACTCAACACACGCATTGGTCTCCTGTTTAGGCATAAACACAGCCTAACTCCTGAGGCCCTAAACACTACTGTCCACAGCTTAGTGTAGTCCCTCATGGACTATGGGCTGGTTGTCTATGGCTCAGTGAACGATACAGCACTTAGGTACATTAGAACGGCGCTCAACAAAGCGTGCCAGTTTATCACAGGTGCACCACTCCTGACTCACACCTGTGACCTGTATGCCCGGGCAAACTGTCTCAAACTTAGCTTACCAACTTACCAAACCTGCCTCCTGGCCAAAAAAGTTAACATGGGTTTGGTCCCCCCCCCCCCCACCGGGTCCAGAATCTTCTAATTCCCTTTGTCAGCCTCCGCCCAACATGGAGCTCTGAGAACTAGTACTTCATTACTCTGCGATGCCGTTCCTCTCTAGGCCAGTATCCTTTGCTTATCATGCCATGTCGTAGAGTCAAAAACAGTGGGGGAATTCAAGAAAGCATGGGACAGACATAAGGCAATTCTGGGGTGGGGGGTAGAAGGAAGAAGGCTGTTGGTTAACTAGGACCTTCAGCTTACCTGTTAGGTAGGGGAAATGGGCAGACTAAGTGGGCCAAGTGGTCCTTATCTGCCATCAAATTCTATCTTTCTATGCCCTCCTTTAGTTCAACTCCCTCCAAGATAATATAACATACCTATCCTCCCTGTCTGCATTTATTAAACTGAACCTCAAGAAGCAGTTAGTGACTGGTTCCTCCTGTGACTGCTTCCACTAAACCCTCTTCCCTTACCTCAGTCTCCCTCCCTCCTTGCCATCTTTCTCCTGCCCTCCCTTCTCCTCCCATCTCCCTCTCCCTTATCCTCTGTACTAACGTACTCTCCCAACCTGTGCTACACCTCGGTGTGTGTGCCACTGCCATTCTTCTCCCCCAACACCTCCTGGACAAGGCCACCTAGGCTGCTCCCACTTGGGCCCCTACTTCCACAGGCACTCTGCATACTGTCTTCATCTAGCACTTAGTAATTCCTACTATTTATGTTACCCTCCCCCTTTACCTTACCTGCCTTAGTTCCTATCCCACTACTGCCCTGTGCCCTCCTACTTGCTACTATCTATTTGCTTTTCCCCATTTTCACTTGATTGTTTACCATGATTGTCAATGCCGATACTATTTGTTGTAATCCCTACTTCTTCTTGTAATCCCCTACTTGTTCACATGTGAATATAATTCCCTATCTGTTAAACTTGAATGTTATCCTAACAGACGTGGAACCTATGTAACGAGCTTCTAGCTCAAAGATGTAATCTGAGACCAGAATAAATAAAATATAAAATAAATTTAAATTAGCCAAGGGAGAAGGCACTGAAAAGGAGCAGAAAAATCCTAGCCCCCCCCCCCCAAAACAAAACACAGGGTAGTTAGTGAGGTAAACACCAAGACAGAGAAGTCAATAGGGAGAAGGGCTGGGGTAAATGGAGGCAAAGGCAGTAAGGACCGTGATGGGGTGAAAAGGGGTAAAGCCATCAGAAAATGGAGTGTAATTAGTACCAATGCCCATAGTCTAGGTAACAAGCTCCCTGAACTGGTGGCCTTGATGGAAGAGGGATGCTTGTATATCGTGGCAGTCACAAAAACATGGTACACAGAGAACCATGGCTGGGATGTCAACATACCAGGGTACACAGTCTACAGGAGGAACAGGGAGGGTAGAAGAAGAGCAGGAGCCATCTATTTAAGGGAAGGGATCAAAGCAACAGAGCAAAAGGGTAAACAGGGAGAAGAGGAGGCACTGTGGGTCACCCTGGAGACTGGAAATGGCACCACAATCCACACAGGAGTTGCATACGGACCCCCGTGTCACAGGAGGAGGAAATGGACATGGAAATGATAGAAGGCATCCTCAGGATGGCAGAGAAAGTGGGGATATTGTTGATGGAGGATGTCAGAAGTTAACTGGAGCACCTTTGCTGCAGCCATATCCAAGGGCAGGGCCATTCTCGATGCCCTACATGGGGCATGCCTCAGACAGCTAGTGTTGGAATCCACTCGGGAGGGAGCAATCTTAGACCTGGTACTCTCAAATGGGGATGAAGAGAGGATCTCAGACCTAGAAGTGGGTAGCCATCTGGGAACAAATGACCAACAAACAGTGTGGTTCATGATAAACTCAGCTGCAGAGTCAAGCCATACAAAAGTGAGGGTACTGGACTTTAGGAGAGCTGACTTTGTCAAAATGGGAGCGTGCCTCAGAAAAGCACTAGCAAACAGGCAAGAAGGAGGGGGTGGAGCAACAATGGGGAAACATCAGAACTGCCATCACAGAGGCAACAAGCCTTTGTGTGAAGCAAATAAACAAATGAAAACAAAAGAAATAAAACACTACGGTTCTCAAAAGAGGTGGCGGGGAAGGTTAGGGAGAAAAAGATAGCATTCAGGAAGTATAAGGAAACACAGAAGCAGGACAGAGAACTGTACTAGTCAAAGCAGAAGGAAGCAGGGAAGGCAGTCAGAATAGCAAAGGCCCAAACCGAGGAAAAAACAGCCAACTCGGTCAAGAAGGAGGATAAAACCTTTTATAGGTACATTAGGGAGCGAAGAAAGACAAAGAGAGGGATAGTGAGGCTGAATAAAGGGGACGGTGGGTGGGCAGAGAGAGACAGTGAAAAAGCAGGGATACTGAATGAATACTTCTGCTCAGTATTCACAAAAGAAGAGGAGGGGGAGGTACCTAATCTAATCAGTAGAAGCACTCTAGACAGGGGGTCAATACCAGTCCTTTCATAGAAGAAAGGGTTCTGAAAGAACTACTAAAACTGAAGGTGGACAAAGCAATGGGGCCTGATGGGATTCACCCCAGAATTCTAAAAGAACTAAGGGGAGAACTAGTGACACCACTGACTACTCTTTTTAACAAATCATGGGAGGGTGGTGTGGTACCTGATGAATGGAGAATGGTAGATGTTATTCCCTTCACAAAAGTGGGAGCAAGACAGAGGCAGGAAACTACAGACCTGTCAGTTTGACCTCAGTGGTAGGGAAAATGAAAGAACTGTTAAGTACCTAGAGGCCAGTGGGGCACAGGACCCAAGGCAGCATGGATTCACAGCAGGAAGGTCATGTCAGATGAATCTAATCGATTTCTTTGACTGGGTGACCAAAGTAGTAGACCAGGGAGGGGCTGTGGACATGGCCTACCTAGACTTTAGCAAGGCGTGTGTCACAGTCCCGCATAAAAGGTTAATAAACAAGTTAGCCAGCCTGGAAGTGGGTCCCAGGGTGGTAGCCTGGGTAAAACATTGGCTGGACAACAGAACACACAAGGTAATAGTACACGGAGTCCACTCTGGAGAAAGGGGGGTTACTAGTAGGGTACCACAGGGTTCAATACTGGGTCCAGTCCTTTTTAATGTCTTCATAAGTGACATTGCAGAGGGACTAGAAGGAAAAGTATGCCTCTTTTCAGACGAAATGAAGCTCTGCAACAGGGTTGATACACAAGGGGGTCTGGAAAGGATGAGAAGGGACTTGGCAAGGTTGGAAGAATGGTCAAAAGTATGGCAGCTTAGATTCAATGCAAAGGAGTGCAAAGTAATTTACCTGGAAAACAAAAACCCAGGGGAAGAATACACAATGGTGGGAGGTAGTAACAACAACAAAAATGGAAAGGGACCTTTAATCATATCAGATGACCTAAAGGTTAGCAAGCAATGAGAGAAGGCAGTAGGGATGGCTGGGGGGATACTGGAATGTATAGGGAGAGGCATTACTAGTAGAAAATGGGAAGTTGTTATCTCTCTGTACAGAAAGGAGTTCTGTGTGCAGTTCTGGAGACCCCATCTCCGCAAGGACATAGACAAGATGGAGGCAGTCCAGAGGAGGACAACTAAAATGGTGCAGGGTCTGCAGTAGAAGCCATACGAAGGGAGACTAAAGGAGCTTAATATGTATGCCCTTGAGGAAAGGAGCGAGAGGGGGGACATGATAGAAACTTTTAAGTACCTCCAGGGAATCAACAAAGTCCAAGAGGGTAGCATCTTTCAGAAAAAGAGATGTGCAAGAACAAGGGGACACAATCTGAAGGCAGAAGGGGATGGCTCAGGGGCAATGCGAGGAAGTATTTTTTCACAGAGAGAGTGGTGGATGCATGGAACGGCCTTCCTGAGGAGGTCGTGAGTCAAAAACTGTGGGGGAATTCAAGATTGCATGGGACAGACATTAAGGCAATTCTTGTGGAGGGTAGGAAGAAACAGGCTAATGGTTAACTAGGATCCATAGCTTATCTAGTAGGTAGGGAAATGGGCAGACCAGGTGGGCCAAGTGGTCCTTATCTGCCATCAGAGTCTATGTTTCTAGTCAGCCCAGTAGCGCTGAGGGTTAAGGTACTAGATGCCTCACCTCGCACCACGCCGGCGACCCGGGTTCAGGAATAAGCTCGAGCCGTCGGGGGTCGGAGTGGACAGGAAGGGATCGAGGGTCTGTTGGATGGCTCTCCCTTCACAGGGAGGGTGTAGGGACTGCGTCTCTTCTGAGTGACCCCTGGTGATGGCTGTGGTAGCCAGAAACAAGGTGACACTGCTAAATGGCACGGGGGCAGAGCTCGACGGACACTGGCTGTCACTGTACGTCCAAGCTCCACGGGGCAGGGACAAGAAAAAGTGAAAATCTCCGACACCTGATAGGTGAAGGTGGGACCAGTGGTTGGTCCCCACACCCAATGCCAGGCTTCCAGCTCTATCCCGGGTGCTCCCTCCGCCCCCTGCTCGCTCCCCTAGATTCCAGAAAGAGCACCAGTGGAGTCGGTGCTCCTGCCCTGGAGGGCTCAGAGCAGGGGGTCAGGTGGCCAGGTATGGCGGTCGGAAGATTGGTTCATGCCCATGGAATTCAGTCTGGGGCTTCAGGCGGGCAGGAACATGCACACCCCAAGTCCTGATGGAGAGAGTTTAGTTTGCTGGTGTAAGGGGGCATAAATAAAGTTGGAAAAAAAGAAGTCTATGTTTGTATATTTTCTATGTTACTCTCAGGTATTCGCTGGCTTGTAAAATGCAAGTCAAATGAGCCTCTTTCTTTGCTTTCAGCAACATTTATACAAAACAACCTACTGTCCTTGATTCTGTTTCTGTACTTTTCAAACCTTAATGCTTGGCTATTGGTAATACACAAACTTTTCCCTGCTTACTCTTCCCCCAGAAAAGATTTCAGTTGGTGATGAATTACATTGCATACAACATTTCTGAAATTATGCATCTTGGAAAAACAAGGACACACAAAAATATTTTTTAATAATCATTTACTTTAAGTAAAAAGAAGACAAGTACAATGATGCGTACACCATTCAATGTAGTGTTAAGATGGAGCTGCAAAACAGTTGATGCTCTATGACAGCCTTTCTTAATGACCATGCTTTCCTCTTGAGACGTCACTTCCGGTCAATGGAGACATCCTAACCAGGTCCACTAGCAGAAGAATTTTATAGCCACTGAAGCTAAGGCTAGGTTTACAACGTTGCCAAGCAACATTTAATTGTAACAAAAAACAAGCAGAATTTAACAATTATACTCTGCAACATTCAATTGTAAAAAAATAAAATAAGCAGAATTTAACAATTAAACATCTGAAGGTAATGCACCAGTTACAGACTGTGCTAAATCTTCTCAATCCACCAGCTCTTTAATGCTGCATTTTCCCACCAAATATTCAGTTTTTAATTACTTGCTGTATCAGTTCTGGAACTTATGTGATATTAGTTGAGAGGAAGCCTTGCCGAAAACAAGCTTCACTTTAGACTTCTGCTTTACTGATGTCAACGAATGCTGGATCTCAGGAGTAATTAATAAATATCTGGCAGGAAAGGACAACATTTGGATCCTAAATAAATTAAAAATAGGACTGCCTCAAAATAAGCACACATAAATAACACACTAGGGGTATTAAACAGACCTCAATTTACAGCATATTAAAAAATGCAAAAAAAAAAAAAAAAAAGGTTTGTGAACCCTTTAAGAAAATGTACATGTGTAAGTGTGAAGGTGACAACCTGTAGGGCTACAGGCTTAAACCACATGTTTAACACACAGCCTTATCCTCTAAATTTGTCTCCCTTATGCATTCTGTCAATTTACTGTAAGAGCTAAGTGCTTTATGTGGTTTCAAATCTTTCATAAAAAACTGCTTTAATAACACTAACACCATAACAGATCTCATACCCAGGAGAAATAAGCAGCTTTATAAACCAAACCCACCAGCTCCTAAACAACTTCGAGCATACATGACCTGAATCAATTCATAATCGGCCCAGCAGCAAATGCCATTTGGAACACATTTTCCCATTACTGTATGTATATGCTGTCGGTGAAATACACTCTGTGACTATGTGGAGAGCGCAGGGATACAGCTGCTGAAGAGTGATGTGAAATTAAACAGGGAATGAAATGTGTGATCTTATTTAATCACACCTGGTGCTTCAATCTTTCACAGAGTGCAGCCTGGTACACTGTATCAAATTGGTTTCACTGACATTTTTATGGCTTGAAAATGAATTAACTCTTTGGGCTCCAACATGTTTTAAAATGATTTAGAAAAAAAATATCGAATTTCAGTTTTTTTCCCCGCCACTGCCATCTCCAGTTGAATAAGACAAAGGGCCCAATCCACAAATGTCATTGGGAGGGTTTCTGCACCTGTCTAAGGGTGAGCAGGGAGGCTGCAGATGCACAGAGAACCTACTATACACATGCAGAGTTCTCCATGCATCCACAGCCCAGATATGCTCTATGTGGTGGCCTGCTCTGACCCAAACAATGTCAGTGGCACATGCAGAGTTCTCCATGCATTCACAGCCCAGATATGCTCTATGTGGTGGCCTGCTCTGACCCAAACAGTGTCAGTGGCTCAGTAGGTAGCACACTCGCCTCTGAGGCCGGGAGATCAGAGGGCTGTGGGTTCAGTTCCCACATCTGGCACTTGGGTTAATATCCCAGTACTGACACTGTAGTGCAGCATGAGAGGGGTGCTGCACTTCTGAGGTGCCGACTTTCGGATGAGATGTTAAACCGAGGTTCCATCTGCCGGGATTGGTGGTAGTTCAGGTGGATGTTAAAGATCCCATGGCACTTATCGAAAAGAGTAGGGGAATTTCCCCAGTGTCCTGGCCAAATTTCCCTCATTCATTGAAAATACCACCGACAGCTTAATCTGGTTCAAGGTCAGTTGTCATTCATCTTTATCCCCCTCCCCCGGGTTGTGCCTGAAAATAGGCAGGATTTGTCTAGTGTACTTACCCGGTCAACAAAGAAAAACTAAAAAAAAAAAAAAAAGCTGTGTGTGAGCGGGATGATGTGGGCTTGGATCAGGACATGCACGCGCATGATCTACACAATGTTTTTAAATGCTTGGGAGGTGGCATGGAGGATGGTGGCATAATGGGAGCTGGGAGGGCAGTAATGGCCATTTTCCCTTCATGCAGCTGTTTCCAAACCTATCATGCCCCAGTGCCACATGCTCCAAGCCCTCCAAGGTGACACAGAGGGCTGAGGTTTTATTTTTATTTTAGAATTTGTTGCTGGGAAAAGCACAATGAACCAAAGATTGTTTCCAGGTGTGACCTGGGAGCACAGGGACATTAAGTGACTTGCTTGGGGTAACATAGTATGTAAGAGCAGGTTTTGGGTTTCAATCTCAGGTCTGGTGGGTCTCCAGATTCACAGCTTGGTGCTCTAACTTCTCGGCTATACTGCCTCCCAAGAAAATGTTCTTTTGTTTTTTGTTAGACAAGTTTCCTTTGCTGACCTCATGGAGGAGAAGTGGCTCATCCTGATGCATAGCTGAAACACTTTCGAAAACCGGCTCTGTTAGAAAGGCTTTTTTCTCAGCAATAGGAAAACTGCTGGTGTTCAATATGAAATGGGACCATTTTCTCACCTATGTGTGGTACCTGCACCCCAGTCACTGAATCCTCCGGCTCTCCCAGGTTCTCCCCCTCCTCCCCAAGACACACTGACATTCGTTAATTATAAGTATGGAGGCATCAGGCAGTCACATTGTACTGGCTAGATGTCAGACTCACATCACTAGATGAAATGGCATATGGTATTGCTATACTGTACAATGTTATCTTCTTGCAGCAAAGCAGGATACCCAACTGTACTTTTTGTACTTTGGTTGAAGACGCCATCTGGCACAGTTACATTTCCTTAGTCCTTTAATGAATGGTATGGTGGGGATATCCCTCTTTGATAATGATAGGATGTAATATACTGTAAGATGCTATAAGTTCTTTTTGTTTTCTCAGTTGTAACTTGCCAGTTGTGATAGGAGGCAAACTGTCATATGCCCTTGCAAAAAGAAACATTTTTAATAACATCTTTCATGTTATAAAAAGTTTCCTTTAAGGATGTGCTATTGCAGTCCTTGGAAGACAAGTCATATCCCACAATCCTTTGCTCTGCACAGAGCAGGGGATCCATCCCCAATACCATACTGAGCATCAGATTTCATGCTGATGTCTGGTCTTGCTCTGCTCAGACATACACCACGCCCCTCTGGTCAACAAAAGCTAAATAAATAAATAAATACCTAGGTGTACATATACCACGGAATATGGACCTACTGGAGCTTTTTAATCTAGAACCTCTGACATTAGAAATAGAGAGGCTGGTAAGCTCTTGGGCACATCTGTCACTGTCTTTCTGCTTGAGGGTGCAGACCATCCGCATGACTATATTCCTTAAAATATTATATTTTTTTCAAACCCTACCCCTCAGTCCATCCAAATTCTACTTCTTATCCTGGAACAGAATTATGTCTAGATTTATTTGGGTGGAGAAACATCCTAGGATTAGACAGGCCCGATTACAACTACCCATTGATAGGGGAGGTTTAAACCTACATAATTTGACAGAATAACACAGGGCAGTAACAGCCAACATTGTGATGATCTGGTTGAATAAAAACATGCAGCCAATATGGAAACATATCAAGTTTATACTTAATGACCTATTTGACATGCAGCCAATATAGTCTTTGCTCTCCTGACCTCACTGCCACACCTTAGGAATTTCACCTTGGGTACCAGTAATACCCTGAAGACATGGTTTGAGATTAGGGCAGTCCCAAGCTTAAAGGCTGAGTTTTATTATTTTCAAGTTTTGATGTTGGAGAGGGATTTTACCCCAGCTTTGATGGATCATACATTTAGAGAATGGCATAATAGAGGGCTGTCCCTACTATATCAATTCTTAGATACGCATGTGGTAGTCACTTCTGCAGCCTTACAAGCATCTTTCTCTCTTCCGAATACACACCACTTAGGTACCTACAAGTAAGGGCTTTTTTAATGCAGAAGAGTTCCCCCAGGAATGCCTTGCCAAACCTGATGTCTGACATTATGACACTCCTTATTGAGGTAATGTGGGGACATGAACATACACATTTAATTGGTCTAATATATAAGGCATTTAGACAGAAGTGGTCAGAATCTACAGAAGATATATTGAAAGCATGGAATATAGAACTTAACACACAGATAACATATGAGAAATGGTTGGAGCCCATCATGTCTTCAATGAAAATTTCACAGGCCCCATATTGGTTTGAATTCATATGGAAATGTAGAATAAGATTTTTTAATACTCCTGACAAACTAACAAAGTTTCTGCTAAAAAGCTATGGTATGTGTTGGAGGGGCTGTGGCGAACAATTGGCAAATACTACTCACATTTGTTGGGCTTGCCCAAAGATTTCTCAATATTGGCAGGACATAACGGAAAGCCTAAAGCAATTAATAGATAAGGACCTATCCTTAACACATCAAATGGTTTTAATTTATCTAGGACCAAACAAGATAACTCCACCATGTAAGAGTAGGATATACCTCCATTTGGCAGCAGCCAAGGAGGTGATCACATGCCTTTGGTGAACTGCAATCATTCCGACACTCTCTCAATGGCACTTAGTGATATCCGAGGTTTATAATTTGGAATGAACGATAGCCGCTCAATTTGGACGAGCAAAACTATTTGAAATCACCTGGAGATCTTGTTTTTTTTTTAATATTACTCCTTTAGATAAAGATTTTGTTCCTTGAAAAATTAATTAGGTTATCACATATTCAGATGGTTGTGAGATTTGTATAGAAACATAGAAGTTGACAGCAGATAAGGATCACAAGGCCCATCCAGTCTGCCCATTTCTTTTCCTACCTTATGAATGTGCCATTGGCCTTTGCTCTGTCAATGGCCTATCTATTCATACTCATCTGTATTGCTCCCTTATGCCTATCCCATGCCTGTTTGAAGCCCTGCACTGTATTCATATCCACCACTTCCTGAGGTAGGCCATTCCATGCATCCACCATCCTTTCTGTGAAAAAGAACTTCCTCACATTACCCCTTAATTGGCCTCCCTCTAATCTCATGCTGTGTCCTCTTGTCCTGCTGTTTTTCTTATATTGAAACATGTCATACTCTTTTACCTTGTTAATGCCCTTAAGGTGCTTGAATGTTTCAATCATATCACCTCTCTCCCTCCTTTGCTCTAGGGTATACATGTTGAGCTCAGTTAATCTGTCCTTGTATGTTTTCTGATGCAGTCCCTGCACCATTTTGGTTGCCCTTCTCTGGACTGCCTCAATTTGGTTTATGTCCTTGTGAAGGTGTGGCCTCCAGTACTACACGCAGTACTCCAGATGTGGCCTAACCAGTGTCTGGTAAAGAGGTATTATTACCTCTCTCTTCTGACTTGTGATACCCCTACTAATACACCACAACATCCCTCTAGCCTTACCAACTGCTTTAGTGGTCTACTTGGATGATTTCAGGTCATCAGTGATGATGACACCCAAGACTCTTTCTTCCCTTGTGACTGCCAGCAACTCCCCTCCAAGCCTATAGGTGGCTTCAAGGTTTCTCTTCCCTATGTGCATGATCTTGCACTTCTTTGCGTTAAACCCCAGTTGCCACTCCGACCATTTTGCTAGTTTATCCAGATCTCTTCTCACTTTTCCCACCACATCTGGATCATCTACTTTGTTGCAGATCTTGGTGTCATCTGCAAACAGACAAACCTTACCCTCCAGTCCATCTGCAATGTCACTGATGAAGATATTGAAGAGGACTGGCCCCAGAACTGATCCCTGAGATACTCCACTTGTGACTTTTATCTTTTCTGACTGAATACCGTTTACCACCACTCTCTGTTTTCTGCCCATCAACCAGTTTGCCACCCAGCTGACCAACGTCTGACCCACCCTGAGCCTACCCAGATTATGAATCAATCTTCTATGTGGAACAGTATCGAAAGCTTTGCTGAAGTCAAGGTAGGCAACATCAACTGCTCCCCCTTGGTCCACCACTCTAGTTACCCAGTCAAAGAAATCTATGATATTAGTTTGACAGGACCTTCCTTTTGTAAACCCATGCTGTCTTGGATCCTGTGCTCCTATGTATTCCAGGTGTTGCACTATCTTTTCATTAAGGAGTGTCTCCATAATCTTGCCCACTACTGAGGTAAGACTGACTGGTCTGTAGTTCCCTGCCTCCTCCCTGCTACCACTCTTGTGGAGTGGGACACATCAGCCCTTCTCCAGTCTTCTGGGACCTTTCCTGTGCTCAGAAACACACTAAACAGTTCTGATAATGGCTCTGCTAGTTCCACCCTTAGCTCCTTTAGTACCCTGGGATATATGCCATCAGGTCCCATTGCCTTGTCCACCCTGAGCTTATCGAGCTCCTGTAGGACCCTTTCTTTTGTGAAGGGACTAGTGCACACCTCCTTCCCCCCCTGTGTCCATGGTGCTGAGATGTGGGTCCTGCCCTACCTTCTCTTCAGTAAATACTGAGCAGAAGTATCTATTTAGGATAGACGCTTTTACATGGTCCTCCTCCTCACACACCCCCTTATCCCCTTTGATCTTAGCAATACCCCTTCTGGATTTTCTCCTTTCACTAATGTATCTATGTTTTATTGGGACATATAAAATGGCCCGCCACTGCCTATCAATAACACTCTCCATATTGTATAAGATTAAATTATCTGCTGATTGCATTACGAAATGTAACCTGTACTATATGATTACCTGCTGTAAAGAAATAACAAAAATAAAGAATATATAGAAAAAAAAAAAAGAAACAGCATAGGTTAACAGACAGATGTTGACAAATGGGTTAATAAAACCTTTAACTCACTGATGCTCCACAAATACATTCTGTAGCAGAAAAAGACATTTTTAAGAGCTCATGATTGAGGCTCGACAGCAGACAACATAGCTCAAATTATACGTTCATTTTTCTGAGGCGAAACATGGGCAATATACTGAAAAAATGTAAAAGAAAAAAATTGAAAATAATGACACACTCATTTGAAGTTCTGATACTTCCAGCTTTGCTGTCTAGGTGATCTCCCCAAGCTGCATCCCCATGTGGTACTGGATTAACCCCTCCAGATGGAGATGGACCCCCCTACACACTATGCTGCATCAGACGGTGTAGTGGTAAGGTGGTGTGGGGCCTAGATTTACCGGGGTCCATCATCCGCTGTGTTGGGACCTCTTCCCATGTTCTTCATACTCTGAGACATCCACGTGCCAAGGGACTCGCAAACTGGTGCATCAACAGTGATCCCAGCAAATGTATGCTTCCCTTCGTGCTCTCTTCTGTGCTTCCACCTGTGGTCACCCAGGTGGCAGCACTGTAGCAGAGGTAGTGATCCCCCCACCCCCTCTCTAGAGGCAAGCATCTTCTGGGATGATCAATCCTCCTCCCTCCAGCCAGACCCCATGACCAAAGATCACTCCAGAATCTGCGCTGTCGGCATCACAAGCAGCAGCTCTACTGCTGCACCGCTGTCTAGACTTGGATGGCATTTGTCACATACAAGTACATAGTCACATAATACTTGCCATGTGTTGCCCCGCTTCATGCAAATCATTACAGCACGTATAGTACATGTGACCCATATTAGCACAGTACTGCGGGCACAATCCTATGAATATGATATACAGTGCTTAATATAAAAGGTACACAAAAAATAATGACTAACATGTTAAAGCTACAGTCAAAATGTGAAAAAAAAACATACTGTATGTTGTGCAGTGTTTTGATTTGTGTGTTTTGTCCTTGTGTGTCCTTCCATTTGTGTGCTATTAGGAGTTTTTTCCTAAATCTGCCTGCTAGTTTTATGGCCTCTGGGGTCTCCATATTACTATGGTTTATTGCTTTTCTTTTTCCCACAATTCCTCCTGTCATGTGTGACAGTGATGTATCCAGGACTACTTATTCAGTGAAGGAAAGTACTGCAGCAATAATTGAGGACAGAAACCTGATATTCTGGCCTCAACTAAATCATTCTAATTCAATATTTTTGTCTTCTATGTGTTTGTCTAGGTTTAACCAGCAGGCGTAAATGTTCTTCTTTTAAAGTTTTCAATGCCATCAAACTACACCAAGCCATAAAAAGCACACAAATACCCCTAGGTCATCAATCTATAATTAGTAAAGACTAGCTATTTTCTTACTGAATACCCACTCAATTAGACCTCAAGTGATTGCTAAGCTGTAAACGTAGCCTTTAGTGCCCACTGGATAAGGAAAGAGACTGCACTGTTGTAAAATTATCTGTATACTGGTACTTGCTGAATCTATGGTTTTGGATGCATTACTGTCACATGGGACAGGAGGCACTGTGGGAAAAAGAACAATAAACCATTGTAATATTAAGATCCCCAGAGGTCATAAAACTAGAAGGAAAACTGAGAAAAAAAAACCCTAATAGCAAACAAAGGGAATGATACACCACGACTAAACACAGAAATCAAAACACTTTGCACAACACATATTTTTGCAAATTTTGACTGGAGTACTCCTTTAATAAAACAAACTCCAATGTTGAACAACAGTTACTAACTTGCTTTAAATAACATGACTTATTTTTTATTCTGGGTTTGCCTGAACAGCATGAAAAAAAAAATACCATGATTGACATCTGTCTCTTGCTATTATATATGGAGTGTTTGTCTACAGTTTCTGTTCCCACCTGTCCCCCATACTAGGCATACCCATTCTAGTCCTCCCTGCATGTTGACTAATTATCTAATCCCCTAACAGATCAAATATGTCTCCTGAGATGGTAAACCTCTCAAAGGAGTGACCAAACTACCCCAGACAGGTCTATGTTCCCTTTTGACTGCTGCCTGGTTGGGGTGATATGGAAGACCCAATTACTGAGGATGCACTTCCTTGTTAATGTTAATAAGATACAAATTGTTATATAGAGACACAGAATGCTGAGGAAGCCAAAGCCTATCCAATCTGTCCTGACTTTAAATGTCCCCCAAAACTACAGCCAGCTATTCGAGACCAGATTTCCCTTAGCCACACCCCTTTATATCTATCTCACCCTGCCTTGAACCCCACCACACTGCTAGTGTTCACCACCTCGCTGAGCAAGCCATTCCAGCCCTCCACCACCCTCTCTGTGAAGGAAAACGTCCTCATGTATTTTATGAACTTACCCTGTCAACCTATAGTTGTGCTCCCAGTGAGTGTAGTCTCTCACTGTGAACAACTCTGCTGTGTCCAGCCTGTCAACTCCATCTAGAAACCTACATTCTTCTATCACAACCCTCTCTCTGTCCTGATCTCTACAGAATATTTGTTCTAACTCTTTAACCTTTCCTCATATGTGCTACCCCAAGTATATGCAATCATCTTTACTGTCCTCCTCTAGACTGATTTTAACCTTATTTATTTATTTATTTGAATTTTGGTAACCGGGTAAGCCCACTGAGACTGTGCAGTCCCTTTTTCAGGGGCAACCTAGGGGAGGGTACATAGGATAAATAGTTTACAATCATGAGAAGAGTCACAATACAACCTGTCACAGTCTTTTTCAAGATGAGGGGACCAGAAATGGATGCAGTACTCCAGGTATGGTCACAGCAGTGACTTACTGTATACAGAGCCAGGATCACCACCCTCCTTTGGCTACTGAAGTCCCTTCCTATGTATCCCAGCATGTCACTGGCCTTCCAATGTGCTTTACTGCACTGAGCAGTTTGTTTTAAATTGTCACCAATGATAACCCCCAACTCTCTCTCCTCTGTTGATTCTGTCCCCCTTACCCATCAGTGTTCTGTTTTTGGGTTCTTTGTCTCTATGTGCAGTTTTATTTTTTTCACCTGTAGTCTGCAGTCTGCATGTACTTCTGTATGTACAGTCAAAGCTGCTTAATCAGAATACCCTGGCGGTGGGCTTTTCGTCCCAATAGGTGGCCATCATAATTAACAGAAGGCAACAGAAATGCTGTGTTAGAATGTTTTTGCCTCTGTTTTGTGCAGTGCCATATTCTTTAATTGTTTCCAAGCCTCCCTAACCCTCCCTCTGTCAAACCTTCAGTTGTTTAAGTTGACATCGGATCAGAGGAATGTTGTTTACTGTGCGTGAGAGAGTGAGCAAGGGTGATTTGAGCAGCGCAACATTAATTTTGTGCAAGAGACTGACACAGAGACATTTGAGGGGTAGAGAGAAACACTGTTCACTGTGCGTGAGTTGTTGTTCTGAAGCCTCCTGAACCTTCCCTCTGTCACATTTTAAGTTGTTTTGCAGTTTTGTGTTGAGGAGCAGCTGACACCTCGAATGCTGTGACAGAGCAAGAATGAGAGAAAGAGAACTGAGTGGCCCAACATTGAACAGGAGAACTGGTGGCTTTGTGCATGACACACCAGGTAAGAAGTGCATTCACTCATTACCTCCAATAGCTATAGCTCCATATGAAGTCCGAACTATCCATTGTTTACCTGACACAAAATGGCCGCCCAGAAGGTAATGAGTTAAGGTAGAGGGAGAGGTAGTGAGCTTAGAGACAGGGTGCTGAGCAAGCTGAACTAAGGTAGGAAATGGCAGTAGGTATGTGTAAGAGAGACAGACATTTGACATGACATGCCGGGTGATGCATGGAATAGGGCAGAGGGAGAGGTAGTGATGTGAAGGTAGAGAGAGGGTGCAGAGTGTGCTGGACTAAGACAGGAAAGGGAAGCTGGTATGTATAAGAGACACAGATTACCACAAAATCAGTTTTTCAGTCAATGCTGAGCATGGAAGGCAGGAGAGAGGAAGAGAGTCATACCTTATGTGTAAAAAAAAAGGATTGGCTAGACAATTAGAGAGGGACATGCCGTGCATGATCAGGCTAGATTGCCCCAATTAAGTGGCTGGGACCAGCAGATATATCCCCTTTAGGCAGTTGTGGCTGCCACAGAGTAACATGGACACTTAATTGGTTCCTGGTAGGACGTCCCAATAAAGTGACGTCCCGATTATCTGTGTCTGATTAAATGGCTTGTACTGTATTTTTGACCTGTTTGTTGTAAAACAAATGAGGAACCTTCAGCACCCACCAAGATCTGCAACCACCTCTTTGATTGTCACCCCCTGAGGAAGACCTTGTGGTCGAAGTGCTGGGGTAGTTACGTGCAGTGTCACAGAAGCTTGGAGAATAAAACAGCTTTAATTCAAAATTGAACAGCTTTACTGGCTTATTTCTTCCTGCGAGTGCATTCACCTTAATACTTTCGATTTCCTCTTTGATTGTAACCTGTATATTTCATTGATTCTTTATATATTATTTTTCTCCTGTACACTAACATTTTTCTATATTGGAATTATGTATCATGTCTCCCGTTATTCCTTTCCGCCCCTCATCCTGGTCGCAGCTGGATATGAGTCCTTTGGACTCTGTTTGCCTACGTGGTAAAACATGTTAGAAATAAATATTTGTCACTGTCGTCAATTTACTGGATGGCAAATTGAGAGAAACTCCCATTTACTATTGTGTCCAAGTACAATAAAAACAATAAAATATAAAAATGAACAACGACACATGAATAAGTAAACAGATTTACATATACATAATACATCTGTTCCATAATAAGTTATAATACAAGATGGATGACATTCATCCAAAACAATCACAGTGACTGAATACCAATCTATCAATAAAAGCCTTAAAATGAGATATAGGCAGGAGAGCATTAGGTGCATTATTTTTTCTTATTATTTCCCATGTCCGAGGGACAGAAACAGCCAAAGTGTAATCCCCAAATTTTAATCGATGTCTAGGTATAGAGTAGTTTGCATATTTAACAGACCTAAGACTGTGTTTAA
Source organism: Neoceratodus forsteri (assembly GCA_016271365.2). Lineage (NCBI taxonomy): Eukaryota > Metazoa > Chordata > Ceratodontiformes > Ceratodontidae > Neoceratodus > Neoceratodus forsteri. The sequence continues at coordinate 652,611,042 of CM057455.1, read as the reverse complement.
TTATTTTTTTTTTATACGTATGTTATGGTATTTTTCGATTTCTCCCCATAACCCAGCCCCCTACCTCAGGCACGTGCACTAATGTGTAGGCATCCATGCCGTCTGAGGTACCCACCCACTATGTGCCATGCCCGCCACCCACGCTGGACCACCAGGCCTCCACCTGGTGGCAGCGGGATTCACGCTGTGGGGCAGTGACCACCCCCAGAAGGAGAGCTGCCTTCTGGCTGCTCAGTCCTGCTCTGACCCTCCCCCACATGCCAGCTTCCCAATGACCCGAGCTTGTTCCCAAACCCAGGTCGCCGGCATGGCACAAGGTAAGGCGACCAGCGCCTCCGCCCTCAGCGTCACTGTGCCGGCTGTTTAATTACTGTTTTATGGTGTATGGAGTTTAACAGAAATGAAAAAAGAGCATTTAAAATAAATCTATACACAAACAAATACCAATGTGTTTCTCTTCGGTTAGATAAAGAACTCCAACCAAGTGAAGTGTATAAATCACAATGATGTGTATTCCAGGGTAAACCAGTTATAAAGCTAAGGGCGCTCTGGTAAAGTGGCTCAAGTGCACTAAATACTGAAGCAGTAGTATTTCTATAAATATAATCCCCATAGTCTAAAACGGACAAGACTACATCGATACACAGATGTTATCGGCAGAAGGATAAAAATCATCCAGTCTGCCCTAGAATAATGAACTAAGTTACATGTGCATGACTTTACACTTCTTGGCATTAAACATGAGCTGCCATATGTCTGACCAACTTTCTAACCAACTACCTTTTCATTCTGAGGTATAATGTGCATTCCTCCTTGTCCATCTACCGCTAGACTGGATGGACATTTTTATAAACAGACCTTACAGAGAGATATATATATAATATGCCCATTTACTTACATTTTTTGTGTACTATCACAAAGAGACACAGTTGGAATAGTCTTTCCTAAAAGTGAAACTGCATGAAATTATGCACGCCCCTCTCCTGACTCAGCTGGTTAAAAGCAACCATTCTTGTATTGCACCTGCCATTACTATCACAAGCTACAAAAAAAAAAAAAGAGCATTTCTATCAATATTCCAGTATACAGTAGTTGGATCTCAAGAAGCCTGGCAAAGTTGCCGAACATTCTGGAACTGAATAACCATGCTAATATTGATGAAGTTGAAGTATGATGTTGCTCTCCCTCACAAATACAAACGCCATACTAAATGCATCCACCACTTCTATAATCCATAGCCAACTCTCAAATCACGTTTGAATTCAACAGTGTCTTTGCAGATGCAGGCACTAATGTATCTAAAAATCTGAGGCAGGATTTTCAAAGCTCTCAGAAGGTGCAAAACCTTTCCCGAGTCCCCCAAACTCCCTCAGCTATGGAAAAAGAGGGGAGTTTGCTCCAAGTGCTATTCACAAAAATACCCGCAGCTACGGGAAAAACCACTAGGGACTGTGGAAAAAAGTGCAGCTGCGGAAGTCCCTCAGGACAAAGAGGTGTGAGATAAGTAAGGCACAGCCCCTGAAAGGCTATTCACAGCCAGGTTTTTCCTGCAGCTGAAGAAAGATTGTTATACACAGTGGAATGAGGTGCAACTCTCCCTCAGCACACTGCAGTAGTGCCTCAGTAATTGGAATCAATTAAGGTGGAGATGAGGCACAGGTAATAGCATCTCAGACAGTATAGCAGTGGCTGATGTTACAGCACTGAAAGCACACATTGCCAACTTATGGCAACAGGAGACAACACTAGACCCAGTGCAGCCCATGACAGAGCCCCACAAGCAGTAGAGCCTGACCAGCCAGCAGCGAGTGCTACCCCCGCAGGCCACAGGAACACCCCTGGGAGGGACGACCAGCAGGGACAGTCAGCCACTGTGGTACCATGGTATCACTGATACCTGTGGTGCTGCAGTGGTCCCAGTTGAGGGACTGGTTGCAGGTCTCTTCGTGTGTGCTGTTAGCTTCATATTATGGCAGCAATGTTAAAGTCTGCTGCTTCAGCTACATGGATTTACTATTGCTGTGCCTCCTCAGCCATTTCCACAGCTGCGGATCCGCAGCTGCAGATTCGCAGCACTTGCGGGATTCCCTCAGCTGCTGGAATTCCGCAGCTGTGGAACTTTTTGCGGAATTCCCTCAGCTGCGGGATTTTCTTTAAGAATATCACCAACTGCGTTTCCGCAGTGCTGCAAGCTTTTTTCCCGCAGCTATGGAATTTTTGCTGTTCTTTGAGAATCCTGCCCCTGGATCCCTCTATTAGCAGACACTCTTCTTACTAAAGCTAATTAAACATGAACCATGAGTCAGATAAATTGATGCACACCAGTGTCTCCTGATCAAATTACCAAACTTCTACAAAAGTCATCTATTTATTTTCAACAGCAGAAGAGAGCTCAATAAGACAGAGGCCTCATTTACATAAGGCTCCTGGTAGGGCAATAACATTAATAAAAAGGAAGCTGTAAATCCAGCAATTTTTTTGAATCATGATTTTTATCCTTCAGTACCAGTCTGTTTGGACTTCAGTTTGGTGTTACCCCAGTTACCAAATCTCATGATCCAAGACCCTGTGACATCCTACGATGAAGGTCCATGCAGAGCATGGCCTGACAGTGCCTGTAACTGTCACAAAGATGGCACCATGGGTCTTCTTCTCCACTCTTCCCTCTGCTCACTTGATGGCACTGCCACAGCAAATAGTGGACTTGGAAGTTGCAGTACAGCCTATGGGCAAAACAAGCTCCAGGACCCCCCACAGGGGTCCCTACATGGCAGAAGTGGGGCCATCCCCTCCCTGTTCTGGGAAGCACTGCCATTAGCAGCACTATTTTCCAGCACTGGAGACACACTTGCACATCACATGTCCACTCCTGAACCAGGGTCGTCGGCACAACAGCATAATGGATCAATAAGCATCCCATATCCAGTGCTCTAACTGGCAATCACAAGGGGGACAGTCAAACAGCCATCCCACAGAGCCACATGCATGTGATGCCATCAACAGATGCAGGTGCACCTTATGAAACTATGTTGTATATATACGGTACTACACACTGTTTCATGCACATTTGCACCTTGGGTAATGTTTTGCAGATATCATTGCTGAATGTTTCTATATGATCCTTGTTTACTAATGTTTTATTCATCACACTATCTCATTATGCACAACTGCACCTTGTATAATGGCTGCAGTTATTATACAGGATTATCATTTTGTAACTCTTCCTGCCCCCCACCCCCACAGGATGCACCTAGAAATGAGGGTTGGCTCAGTGTACATTTCCCGGCAACCTCGTTTTAAACAAATAAATAAAGGTGTGCACAGGAAAACTTTTTTTATTTCTCATTTTGTCAGGCAATTTATTTTAAACAATAAGATTTGCAAAGGAAGCAGCCACACTTCGTATCACAGAAGAGGTAATGCACTCTCTAGAGGTGTGTGGTTTGCCTTTCAGTAATTACTCCCACCTTGTTAAATGGTATGAGCCAAATCTGTAGTGGGGGAGGAGTGATTACCCAATGATTAATACCTCCCTGGGGTTGTGCTTTACTACTAATACATACAGCAACAGCATCTACAATGCAGATAACATCCATCACAAAATGAAAAGCATTTGGCTTTATGTAGTGCCTTTCACATGAACTATATCCCAAAGTGTTTTAGGGAAACAAAATGACAAACTGGAAATATTCATATAGGTTCATCAAGATCTTAGGAGGAGTTCAGTCTCAGCTGTTGGAGCTGTCTTGCCATTCCACTGAGGTCAACCTTTTTATGCTGTTTTAAACCATGGTACCAAAGACTCCAAAAGTCAATGTTCTATTTAGTTTTGTGGGTAAGCATGAAGCAATATTTCTCTAGTGTTTGACAGTCCTCTTTTAGTATTACTATAAAGGCTCCCTGCAGTGAGACCTCTAATTTGTTACCCACAATTCTGTTTGCCAAAATTACTTTACTGGTGGTTGAGCAACAGGATACCATACATTAGCTTAACTAGTGCTAGGCTGGTGACAGCCGACTCAGAATCCAGGCTGACTGACTGGACTACACATCTTTTTCTGTTAACATCTGCAGTATGCATCTATGTATGGGTGAATGATCCCTTTCCTGCTGTGATCAGTCCAAATCCTAACTATGGCTATGGTTTTCAGACAGGAGATAAGCATACACTTTACATGTGATTAATATACACACATACACAAATTAACAAACATATATCACATAATTCAAACCTGTTTGCCTATCTTTAACACACGGAATATAGGCAGCAGCAGAATCACATGAACATCTTCATGCAGAGGGGCTAGTAAAACCATGGATTGGCATGTCAGATTTCCTAGACTGTGTGGAGCTGCAGCAGGCTGCCAAAGTGCAAACTCAGCTGGTTTGTTTGGTCTGGGGGATCTGATAACTGTGCAGAGCCTGCCAGAGGAGGAGGGTGTGGATGGATACAACAGAATGCTGCATGTCAACATCATGCAGATGTAGTGCCCCATAGTTTGCCAGGCAAGCAGACCAGAGAGGAGACAGGGAGGGAAAGGGTTAACCCCCCCACCCCCATTCGCCCCATACACAGCCAGCTGGCTTGCTGACCAAGCCAGCTGGCTGACCACTTCCTGTCCCTATCCCCACCCCCGGAGCCTTCCTGCGCTGGATCCTTTGTCTTGTCCAGGCAAGGTCTCCATCCAGCAGCCAAAGGGGGCCATAAATCAGCCCAAAGAGCTGCACCCAGGGATCTAATCACCAGGCTAGAAGCCAGGTCCACCCCTAGGCTAGAAAGGGTCTTCCCTGCTAGCCAGAGGGCAGTTCTGGACTGGGTGGCTGACAGAGTGGAGAACACAAAAGTACAGATACCTGAAGGATTACCTGAAGCTCGGGTCCATAGCTCCTTGGTTGCTGCTCCTCTGTAGCCAGGAGTCCTGAGGGTCTTCAGCAGCAGTCATCCTCTAGCCTGAAGGGGTCCCAGCAGTCACCCTGATGTCCAGCAGTTCTCCTGACATCCAGCAACAGCCAACCCCATAGGGTAAACTCCCTTAAGACGTCTGACTCTGGGTTGGTACATTCCCATCATTGCTGGTGGGACTTGTAGGGTCCTGTTGCTAGGTGCCCTGGGCTGCACCCTAATTGGGCTGCTTGTGCAGTCCTCCCATCTGTTTCCCCTCCAGCTGCCTGTTATACGGCTCGGGGTGGTGGGCAAGTCTCCATTTGTCCCCTCTGTCATTGCTTTAGTGCCAACTGCCCACTGGCAGGCATTTTGTAGTTCTGTTTTGTCAGTTTTACTTTATTTGGCCATTTTTGTTGGCTGCATAGTGTCCTCTACAGGTTCCGTTGTAGTAGGCTGCCTGGGGTGTTAATTCCTTCCAGTGGATTTACTCTGGGCCATTTTTTTATTATTGCTCCCTCTGTTTTGGCTGTGGTTTGCCTCTGGTCCTCCGTGCTGGCTCCTGACTGCGCCCAACTCCCAGAGCTCGCCCCACCCCTGAGGCAAAATCCCTTTTGAAAATATAACGGTGGTGGTAAGTGATCTCCTGCCCTCTCCCCCACCATGAGTTCCCGGCTCAGCTGCAGCTGTTAGACAGGAGCTGCCAACTCATGCTGTACCCGGGGGACTGTTGAGTGTTCAGACTGTGGTGTACTACTACGAAGTGCGCCTGGGTGGAAACAACAGCCCAGAGCACTAGAGTTCTGCCCCACACTGCACACGGGCAACAGAGGCGTCAGGTGGGAATGCGGCTCCCCAACCTCCATCACTAACACCACCAACAAAGAAAATGGGATCCAGAGGACCAGGCCGGGCAGTGAGTGGGCTGTAAGCCCAAAATTTATTGTATCTAGTGCCAGAGGTGCTTGAGTGGGGTAAACAAGGGGCATAAAGGAAAGAGTGGGCAGAGCACCCACCAATAAGGAAGAACAGAAGCACTGTGGAGCATGAGCCCCAGAACAGTTACTTTTGGGCACCAAATCAGCGCCCCAGTGGCAGGGGATGGGAGGAAAAGGCTAGGGTGGGCATAAATAGGGTGGGGAAACCGGGAATTTGTGCCACAAGGGCAGGGGTGGGGCCAAAGGCACAGGCCCTTTTGTTCAGGCACAGTGGGTGGAGCTAAGTCCTAGGCTCCACACAGTCAGGCTACAGGCCCGAAATTAATATTTATAAGGGGCAGAACTCAGTCTGGGCCCACTGCATAGCCCAGCTACCACCCCTCATACATATGCAAAAAGTGTGAGCCTGGCCTAGGCAATCCCCTGCATGCCTGCCAAACCAAACAGATCCCTCAGGGATTTAAAAGGCCAGTGCCCCATCCTGGAGGAGATCACCCCCAGAGGCCCTAGCCTCTTCGCTGGGAGCCCCGACCACCCCCTACTGTCCATCCCATTGTCCCCGTGGACTGCTTGCTGACAGCGGGTGTGACCTGCAGACAGAGGGGTCAGCCAGGCCTATGCTGTCCTGCCTGCCACCTCGACCTTGGCCATAAGGAAACCCAGTACCTTGCAAAAGAAAAAGTTTATTACTGTGCAATTGCCAATTTCAGTGCTTTCCCTGGGTTGCACTCTGGGAAGCTATTGGCCCCAAATGACTGGACTGTTTGCATCGGGGCCTAAACAAAAGCACAGCAGGGCTTGAGCTGCCTGCTCTGCACCCATCAAAGACAGCTATTTGCACCAGGGCTGAACTTGTATGTCCTGCATCTCGATCAGTTGGTACCTAAACTGTTCCGCCTTGGGGCTTGAACTGCCCACCCTACCACCAACTGTGATCAGCTATCTCAATTTCCTTTCCTCTCCCAGACTGAGCTGTTGATGTTTGGGAGAAGATGGAATGCCCAGCTACAGCGGTCCCACGTCCTGAACAAATTGCCCTATAATGGACTACAACTGCCTGCACCCCTGAGTCCAGGGGCCACCTCTCCTTCACCTGGCCAAGCTTCTAGTGCTTCTGCCCAGCCTGCCAATGACTTTCGAACATGTCGAAGACTGCAATAGCCAGTGCAGAAGTAGTTAGTTCCCCCAGTACAGTCAGCCTGGGAGCCACCCTGGCTCAAGGTAACGAGGTCCCCCTCCGCAGTACGTGGTTAAAAAGTTGCCCTGTTTTTATTTTGCTTTTCCTAGGTGGCCATAGCTCCTTCCTTTGGCTTTGCGGCAACCCATCAGTGGCCTTTCCAAGAATCCTCCATTGCAGCATCAGGACATCACCTCGACCATCCTCCATCCTTTCACCACCTGCATCTTCAGCTTCCGGACCAGCCTTCATCTTCTTTATTCTTCTCATCTTCTTCATCCAGCTGCTTCCAGTTTCCCTGCTGGCCAACAAGACCAATCGGTCATGAAGGTACTATACCAACCATTCAAGGTAGCTAGCCACCACCTGATCTGCACCAAGAAGACTGCTCCTCTTACTGGACTGTCATACAATAGACTGATGTATTTCTAATTACCCTTGGCCAAGGTGGTTAGGTATTGATTGAGCTACTACTAAAAATGTCTGCAGATGTAGGGCACTAGGTGACCCTTTAGAGTGCTATCACATATCCATATTTATAACTGTCTATCCGTATACCTATTGTATTTATATACCTATAGTTGCCTTCCATAGATAAAAGTGTTAGTGTATGACAATCACTGTTAAGTGCCTTGTACTTTGCAACAAAATAACTCATTATTTTCTAGCATAACTAGTGGCTATCACAATAAAATGCTATCTGTTTGCACCTGGAACCACTCTGCCTGCCTCTCCTTGAAAGAATGGACAAACTACCCTCCTAAGTCCGGTCACCACACATGGTCTGCTTCAATGTTTCTCCTTGCTGGGGCTACCTAGCTAGATGGTAGCCTAGTCATTTCCCTTTTGTGCTTGTTGGGGTTACCCAGCTAGATGGTAGCCTAGTCATTTCCCTTTGGTGCTTGCTGGGGTTACCCAGCTAGATGGTAGCCTAGTCATTTCCTTTTGGTTCTTGTTGGGGTTACCCAGATAGATGGTTGCCTAGTCATTTCCCTTTGGTTCTTACTAGGGTTACCCAGCTAGATGGTAGCCTAGTCATTTCCCTTTGGTGCTCGCTGGGGTTACCCAGCTAGATGGTAGCCTAGTCATTTCCCTTTTGTGCTTGTTGGGGTTACCCAGCTAGATGGTAGCCTAGTCATTTCCCTTTGGTTCTTACTGGGGTTACCCAGCTAGATGGTAGCCTAGTCATTTCCCTTTGGTTCTTACTGGGGTTGCCCAGCTAGATGGTAGCCTAGTCATTTCCCTTTGGTTCTTACTGGGGTTACCCAGCTAGATGGTAGCCTAGTCATTTCCCTTTGGTTCTTACTGGGGTTACCCAGCTAGATGGTAGCCTAGTCATTTCCCTTTGATGCTTGCTGGGGTTACCCAGCTAGATGGTAGCCTAGTCATTTCCCTTTGGTGCTTGCTGGGGTTACCCAGCTAGATGGTAGCCTAGTCATTTCCCTTTGGTTCTTACTGGGGTTACCCAGCTAGATGGTAGCTTAGTCATCTCCCTTTGGTGCTTGTTGGGGTTACCCAGCTAGATGGTAGCTTAGTCATTTCCCTTTGGCAACAATTACATTACTTAGTTTGAAGCTATCCATGCTAGGATGCTTGACATGACGTTATAGCTCACCAGACTGCTGCCTCCCCCTCAACTGGAAGTACAGTTTGTAAATGTTGCTTAAGTCAACACCACTGCAGGAAGCAATTGTGTGAACACATTCACACATCGCAGCAGTTGGAATGGAGGACCTCAGAACACAATACAAACTGAAACCACTGAGTAGTGTAAAAACACATCATATCCAATATGGTTTCAGACTGGAAAAAAACAGGTGTTGTTCAGTTGTTGCACTAGGTTTCAAAAGGTCTTTAATACATGGAACAACACAATACTCCTCAAGAAGCTCTCGGATCCAGGCATTACTTGCACAAACTTAGCATCGCTCCTTTTCTGGCTCTTAAAATGGAAAAGGCTAGTTTCATTAAAAAGTAATCCTGCTACCTTTGCTGAGGTCATGTCTGAGCTCCATGGTTTTTTCTTGGTCCCCTCCTCTTCTTAACTTAGGTGAACTCCCTCTCCCTTGTTCCTCCACTGAGCTGCTGCCGTGTGTGCAAATAACATCATAATCTTTTTATTCCAGTGTCAGTGTGCTCCATTCTTTTTAATCCCCTCTCTAGGTGGCTACTGCAGCTGCACTTTGCAGCCAGTTGTATTGGGAGGGGAAACAAATGCCTGTTTTCAAAACTAATATCAATGCCACCCCATGAGCAAGAAGCTAAGAATCTAACTTATGTGACCTACTGTATATAGCCATCACTAATTCCAAATTGCCAGGGTCAACAAATTCCAGTCAAGATGCAAACCTGTGTCTCCCAGGTGTTAGCACACAGCACTGTCCATCCATTACCTCAAGACGCGACCCTTACCCAAAGGGAGGCTCAAGACCTAGAGGGTACAGGGGTTTAGTTCACAGAAAAGGTATTACTGGTCAAGCTCTATGGTCCAATTTAATGAAAAAAAAAAATTGAAATTTCCATGCCCCCTCTTTGAGCCGCCCTTTCCACATTCAGTCTCTGTCTACAATGTACCTTAAACTGTGTAACAATATTTCTTCCTAAATCAAGATAAATGTCTCAGATTCACTGGACACTTGTTGAACTATCCTCAAAGGAATCAATGATCTCTTGAATATGAAACTTATCACTCTGGTCTCCCTAATGCAATACCCTAATGTTTTATGGGGCCGATTGCAGTTGTATTGTTCCTTGCAGACAGCTAAAGCAGGTAAAGAAAGGTGCTGTGCAGACCCAAAAGCTCATGAGTTCATACTTACATGCTGCTTCTATAAAAGAGATCACACATTTGTGGGTATGCAAGATGAGCTATATGAAACACAGATGGAACTTGCTGAGGCCTCTTAAAGTACAGTACTTAAGCCAATAGTTTTGCACAGGCCATGGCAGACATTTAAGCCTTTTCTGTAGGCTCTGAATATATGCGACTCAAGAGTTACCCTCTGGAAATGTTTTCCTTTTTTCTGCAATACAGTGCTTTGTTTTCAAGGTTTGCACTACTATTTTATAACTGAAAATCTCTATGTTGCTTTACCAGTGTCACAGATCTTTTCTTTGAGATTGTTTTTTTTTTAACATTACAGCTAAAATTGGACTGAATATAAAAAAGGGAACTAAACATCTTACAGGGACACTGTCAATCTGTTTTGCATCATATTATTTCTAGTTAAAAACCTACATTTTATGATTGTGTATGTTCTCTAAAATTCACTGATGTTGCTTGTTTTATCTGCCTCCTTTCTTAGTAGAAGTGAAAAGCATGCTAATAGTACAGTTGTACCCAGCCTTGCTTTGTTTCAAATCTTTGATGTACTATTTTTGCATAGTACCTGAACACTAGGAAAATCCCCAAAGAGTACATACATTCATGACACAACTGTATACAGACTACAGACTTTGCCTTTCATCGGGTTTCCTTCGCCAGCTCCAGCGGCTGCCACAGTTCATTCTCTGGAGCCACCGGCCACACACCGCACCCAGCCTGCCCAGCATTTCAGACTTTGCCCTTGATTGGATTTCCTTCGCCAGCTCCACTAGCTGCTGTGGCTCATTCTCTGGAGCTGCCAGACGCACACCCAGCCTGCCCAACATTTCAGACTTTGCCCTTGATCAGGCTTTCTTCACCAGCTCTGGCGGGTGCTGCGACTTGTTCTCTGGAGCTGCTGGCCATACACTGCACCCAGCCTGCCCAATACTTCAGACTTTGCCCTTGATCAGGCTTTCTTCGCCAGCTCTGGCAGGTGCCACAACTTGTTCTCTGGAGCTGCCGGCTGTGCACCGCACCCAGGCTGCCCAGCATTTCAGGTACACTCGCTGACCCTTGCCTCTCTGTCTAGCTGTGGATAGTAAGCAGGGAATACTACTGACTCTTCCATGTAAGCTCTAGGCTGCCACTGGTGGCTGCTTTTAACCCCTGCCTACGCTCTTGGACAACTGCTCCTCTCAGCACTGCAGTCTCAAATTGATGCGGCTCCTGCCTTTTCGACTCTGCAGTCAGTTCCGTTCTGAAACAGCTCCCTTGAATTTGAAAACTTACAGTACTGTTACTTTGATTTAAAAACCTACAGTGCCTCTGTTAAAGTACTGTGATTTCAATTTAAAAACTTATAGTGCCTATGTTATGTGCTAGTTTTATAAACTGTTTGTGGTAACCTATTAGTGCATTAACTTAATACAGTATTTTTAGAGCGAAGTTTTCAGTGAAAAGCTGACTGTGTTGAAACTGTGGGTTTGTTCCAAACTTGACTGCAACTTTTCTCTTCTGCCTTTATTTTTCTCTGTTCTTACTCTCCCTACAAAAAGCCTTGTAAATCTTAACTTACTCCCCTCACTACCCCACCTGCCCTTTCCTATTCAGCTAATCTCTTCCCCTCCCTTTACCTCAGTTTCACCTAACTTAGCGCTCTGTGGTCTGGCACCAAGCACAGACACCCCCTTTCAACCTTGTCCTTTGTGTTTCTTATTCCCCTCCCCACTCTCTGGAAATTCAGTCCCACTCACCGTTTCAGCCAGCGGCTGTCCCAGTGGCCTTTGTATTATCCTAATCTCTCCTTGTTTCCTCCCTACAGACTTTGCCCTTGATCAGGCTTCCTTAGCCAGCTTCGGCGGGTGCCGTGGCTCATTCTCTGAAGCTGCCGGCCGCACACCGCACCCAACCTGCCCAGCATTTCAGGTATGCTAGCTGACCCTTGCCTCCCTGTCTAGCTGCGGATCATAATCAGGGAATATCACTGGCTCTTCCATGGAAGCTCTAGGTTGCCACTGGTTGTGGCTTTTTACCCCTACCTATGCCACTGGGCAACTGCTCCTCTCAGCACTGCAGTCTCAAATTGATGCGGCTCTTGCCTTTTCGACTCTCCCATCAGTTCCATTTTGAAATGGCTCCCTTGAATTTTCTCCCACCCACTCACTCCATTTCCAGCTGCCCACTCTGTCCCTGGCCTCTATTAAATACAGTTCAGCTTCTCCTCTTCCTCTCTTCCCTTTCTCATTGGCTCTATTCTAAAGTCTGCTCTCCTGTCTAATATTACCATGCTACTACTCGCTCTGCCCCCTCTCCCTCTCTGCCAGATACCCTTGCCGTGATTCCAGGCTGAAATTTACTTTACTTTCTCTCTCAGCCACACACTCAACTGTATCTTAGGTCTATCTTCTACACTAACTTTCAGATCCCTCCACTCTTCTTTCTTTGATTGACTGCCCAGGTACAGGCCTGGACATACCTCACAATTTGTAATAGCAGGACTTCCATTTACTCCCCTTCCCTTCCTTTGCTACCGCTCCTACCCATCTATTTATTTGCTCTCCTATCTACCCTTCCTCTGCCCCTATACTGCTACTCTCCACTCTCCTAAATCTTTCTCTCCCACCCAACCACTCACCATGCTCGCCCTCCTCATCTGCATCCCCTACTTTTCTCCCCAACATCCCTTCCCCTACTTCTCTTCCATCCACTCCACCCATCCCTCCCTCTTTCCCCCTTCCACTTCCCCCACCTTCCCCTCCTCCTCTAAGCCTCCACTACTACTACACTTCCCTTGGCGCGCTGCAGCTGGCATCCTCATTAGAACTGGATCCCATTTGCCCTCCCTGCATGCCCTTATTTTCCAAAACAGCAACATAAATTCCATGCCCACTTCAGCACACAGCCTTCCTCACACCCCATCTAAAAGATGGCTGACTATCCTTACAAAATCACTTATCTCACTACTGTTACTCACATCTGGTGACATCGAACCTAACCCAGGGTCCCCTACATCCTATTACATGAACTCCCAAAAGGAGTAAGACATATACATCTAAACATTAGAAGCCTACTCCCCAAAACTGACCTTTTGCAGATGCTCATGACACAACTTAAACCCTCTGTTTTCAGTTTAACAGAGTCATGGCTTAGCTCCAAATTCCAAGACTCAGCCATCTCCATCCATGGAAATTCCCTCATCCGCCAGGATCGTAAGTCTAGGGGTGGCAGTGTCACCATGTATATATCTACATCCATCAAATACCCATCTCTCCTCAACATCTCCCTCTGCCTACGAACTGTTACAGTACTACTAAAAATATCCCTCTACTTCTCCCTCCCCATCTATGTAGGTGGTGTCTACTGCTGCCCAGATCTCCCTGCCACCTCTCTTTCCTCCATCACTGATCTTCTCTCCACCATCTCCTCCCTTGCCACCCCTGGTGAGCTATTCATCCTAGGGGATTTCAACATAAACTGGCTGTCCAGCACACAGCCAAAAATCTGCAATCATGTCTCTTTGCTAAATTTAAAACAACTTCTCTCTGACTCTATGCATGTTAATCACAAATCAGGGAAACATACCCTGACTGACTGGGTGCTGACCTCCCACCTCCACCATGTCATAAACTCTAGTATTCTCCCCGATGCACTCAGTGATCACTATATGGTCTACTGTGTGTGAAAAATTCACCGTGCAAAGACCTCTCCAGTCATTCTAAACTTCTGCTCCTTCCATTCCCTAGATCTATCCTCTCTCCAAAATGACCTGTGCAGTATTCACTGGACATCAATTACCACTGCCTCCTCTGTTAACTCAGCCCTTTCCTATTTCAGCTCACAATTTCTGAATGTCTGGGAACAACATGCACTGTTTAGAAATGCTAGAGTCTGCGGAAATCACCTTCCCTGGGTCACTGCAGGACTCACAGCATGTCAACATGCACCAGACCAAGCATGGGCAGAGTATAAAAAGTCTGGTACCCCCCTCGACCTCCAGCGCTATCGCTCACTCCATAACACATGCACCAAGGCCGTCCGCCTAGCCGAGGCAGAGTACTTCCAATCCTCCTGCCAGGAAAACATCAATAATCCATCCAAATTCTGGCCTGGTGGCGCTGAGGGTTGAGGCACTGGACGCCACACCTCATGCCACACCGGTGACCCGGGTTCGGGAGCAGACTTGGGATGTCGGGGATCAGCTGGGGGGAGGAGGAGGACTGAGCATTCCCGAGACTCTAGGGAGGGTGGGAGGGATTCCTGTGAAGGTGCTAGCTCCTGAAAGTGGCTGGGGCAGCACAACTCGTGGTGCAATGGTGGGGTTGGCGTGTGCAAATGTCCAATGTGCGGGAGTGTGTGCCGCAGTGTCCATGGCGTCTTTGCACTCCTGTGCCATGGGTGGGGTATTCAGGGGACAAAAAATGGCTGAATCCTCCAGCACAGATGAGGGTCTCATGCGGCACTGCACCTGATGCTTCTGAAGCTCCCTCTGGCCCTGACCCCTTGGCATTCCATGAAAGGGGGCCGCGACATGGCCTAAGAGAGGGAAAAGGGAGGAGGTAGCAGCTCAGGCACAATGCCTGATGCAGGAGTCGCCAGTAGACAGGAATCGGGGAACCACAGGGAACACCCCAGCTGAAGAGGTAGGCCACTGAAGAAACAAACAGAAAAATTAAATAATCCATCCAAATTCTGGAAGGCTATCCATGCCCTGTTCTCCCCCCTGACCATTTCTCATTTCCTGTCCTAAAAATCGGCACCCACACAATAGATGACCCTCCCTCAGTGGCCACAGAATTCAACAATTATTTTACTACCTGTGCCCCCTCCCTTATTACATCTTATCCCTGCACTGTTTCCTGAGACTGTTCAGTTCCCCCTTACGCCTCCTTCTCCTCCCTCCCCAAGTCTCCTTCTGCACCATGGTTCTCTTTCAAGCCCGTTCTCCCGGAGGACAGCCTGTGGGTATTACTTGTTCTGAATCCATCCAAGAGAAAAAGCCCTGATGGCCTTGACCCCAAGCTGCTCCACCTTTCTGTGTACTCTATTGCTTATCCTTTGACTAATCTTCTGAACCACTCCTTTTTACATTCTACAGTTTCTGATGCCTGGAAGTTTGCTATCATGATCCCACTCCCTAAAGGTGGGGATACCTCAACCCATGCAACTTCCGCCCCATCTCTCTACTCCCCAGTCTGGCTAAACTTCAGGAACATCTGGCCCTGGAGCAACTCTCCTCCTACCTTGACTCCTCCTTTTTCACCCCTTTCCAGTCTGGGTTCTGCGAAGACCACTCCACCACCACCACCTCCCTCCTCTGGCTCACTGACTCCATTCTCTCAGGCATGGATCAGGGGTGCATCACTTTTGCCATCTTTGTCGATTTGGCCAAAACCTTTGACACTGTCTCTCACGCCCTTCTCCTCAGTAAGCTAACTGCAGCCAGCCTCTCTGATTTAGCCACTAGTTGGTTCCAGTCCTACCCTGCTGGCCACTCTAAGTCCGTCAGAGTAGGCAACTCCCTCTCCCCTTCTCACCCAATCAACACAGTTGTCCCCCAAGGCTCCGTACTTGGATCAATATTAGTTTTTATTTTCCTGAATGACCTCCCTAATGCTTTCACATCTTCATCTATCCATATATAAGCAGACAACACTGTGTTATTCTCCTCTGGGAACTCCTCCTCAGAGGTGGCCACCAGCCTTCAGCTGGACTTCAACAATGTCTAATGCTGGCTTAATGCAAACCAGCTCTCTATGAACATAAAAAAAAAAAACAGTATCTATGACCTTTGACTCCAGACAAAACTGGCTAGGCTTGATTCCACTCCCACCTTCCACACCATCTCTGGCTCAACACTAGACGATGTAGCCACATTTAAGTACCTTGGCCTATGGCTAGACAAGAATCCTGACTTCAGTGTGCACACTGATGCCATCCACAAAAGAAGACTCCCTAGACTCAGTGCTTTGTACAGACACCGCAGCTGCCAGCCACAGCAAGCCAGAAGAGAAACTGTACAAAAGATGGTTTTCCCTTTCTTTGATTTCAGGGACATAGTCTACAGCTCCACCCCTAAAATGTCCTTATCCAGACTGGACACACTCTTCATTTCCATCTGCTTCTACATACTTGGCTGCCCCCTCATGTACTCATCACTGTGACTCTTATTCCTTGCTATCCTTTCCCTCTTTCCATGCCAGGTGCCTGTCACACATTGCCAATTTAGTTGGGAAATTCTGGCTCAGTTCTCTGCCACCCTATTTGTCCTCCCTTTTATCGATCCCCCTCCCATCTTGCTGTACCCTCCGCACCTCCACACATAGAACTCTAGCCCTCCCACCAAGGCACACTACATCTGGCCATGCTGCCTTCTTGTATAAGTTCCTCGATGTCTGGAACTCCTTCCTGCTAGAAATTCGCACTGCACAATCCTGCCATTCACTTTCATTCCTCCTCCGTAAGCACACTATTCATTGCAACAACTACATCTAATACCCTTCTCTGCCTAATTATTTTTGTCATTGAGCCCCCCTCGCTACCCTCGTTTTCCCCCGCCTGCCTTCCCTCCCCATTTCTAGGTTACCTCTAGCAGGAGCCTCCCCTCCCCATTTTTAGGTTACATCTCTCAGGAGCCTCCTTCACCCCTTCACTCCGCCTCCTCTCCTGCCTCCCCCAGTACTCCCCTCTCTCCACCTTATCTGCCAGGTCCTGTTTCCTTGCAGGGTTCTCAGCATCCTGACGAGGACTAGTTCATGGATTGCCTCTCTCCCTCCCTCCCTCCTCCCCCACCCTGACCTTCCCCTTCCTTCACCTCCACTTTATAATTGCCTTTCTATCATACTAACATACTAAAATGTCAGCAGAATAGGCCTAACAGTCTTTCATGTCTGCTCCTTTGGTAAGCCCCCACCCTGGGAGCTGACCTTGCTGCACCCCTCTCCCTCTCTGGCTTCTCCCTTCCCAGTCCCGGATATTCTTGATGTACCGGTTTTTGCTTCCAGAACCCTTCCCCTGTACCTGTCCCACCCCCTCCTGAACCCCTCCACTGTTTCTGCCTCCACCACCCTCCTGGGCAGCACATTCCATGGCTCCACCACACTCTCAGTGAAGTAGTACCTCCTCCTTTCTCCCCTGAATCCCCCCCTTCAGCTTCCACCCATGCCCTCTAATTGCTCCCCCTCCTTCCTTCGGAGCACCCTGACTACTCCTCCCCTATTTACCCCCTTCACATACCTGAAGACCTCTATCATGTCCCCCTGGTCCCTTCTCTCTTCCAATGTGTACATATTTAGCTCTTCGAACCTCTCCCCATAGGTCCTATCCCCCAAGCCCCAAATCATTTTGGTTGCCCTCCTCTGGACCCTCTCCATGAGTTCAATGTCCCTCTTTAAATGTGGCCTCCAAAACTGCACACAAAAGTTGAGGTGCAGCCTCACCAAGCAGCTATACAGTGGGAGTATCACTTCCCTCCTTCTGGAGATGAGCCCCCTAGTGATGCATCCAAGCATCCTGTTGGCCTTTGCCGCTGCCCTCCTACAAGTCTCCGAGTTGTTCATCTTGACATCCACCACCACCACCCCCAGGTCCCTCTCAGCCATCGAGACTTGTAGCATTCCACCCCCACCCCGGGAGTATACTTGGCCCGGGTTTCTGGCTCCCAGGTGTAGTACCTTGCATTGAACCTCAGCCCTGCCACCAGACCACCTTTCCAGAGCCTTCAGGTCCCCTGTAGGGCCACCCTCCCTCCCCATCCATCACAACCCCAGTTTTGAGTCATACACAAAGAGACTCATCTCACTCCTGATACCCTTCCTTATGTCAGAGACGTAGGTGTTGAACAGGAGGGGCCCAAGGACTGATCCCTGAGGGACTCCACTACTGACCCTCCTTGGGGATGAAACTATCCTGCCAACCACAACCCTCTGGGTCTGGTTCTGGAGCCAATTTCCTATCCATCTGATCATCTGGTTCCCCACCCCCATTTCTACCAGATTATCCAACAGGCCCCTACGAGGAACAGGGTCAAATGCCTTGCTGAAGTCAAGAAAGAGGATGTCCACTGGTTTACCCAGGTCCAAGGCACTCGTCACCCAGTCATAGAGCTCCACAAGGTTTGTCTGACATGATTTCCCGGGGATGAATCCATGCTGTCTATTGTCCAGGCACCCCAACTTTTCCAGGTCCCCCCTAGTCTCTCCTTGACAATGCCCTCCATCATCTTGCCCACCACCAATATCAGGCTGACGGGTCTGTAGTTCCCTGTCACCTCCCTTGTGGACAGGCACTATATGCACCACCTCCCAGTCCTGGGGCACCCACCCTGTCCTCAGAGAGATGCTGAAGAGCTCTGCCAGGGGTTTCACCAGGACATCCGCCAGTTCCTTCAGCACTCTGGGATGTAATTTATCCAGCTCTGGTGCTTTCTCCGTCTTATGGGACCTGAGGGCTTTCCTCACTCTCTCTACCATGATTTCTACCTCCGCTACCTTGTCCCCCTGCTTTGCCTTCCCCCCACCTGCCAGTGATGCCCCCCTTTCCCAGACCTGCCAATCGGTAAGGGTCCCCCTCCTCAGTTTCATCTCCTCCCATGTATGATACAGCCCCCCCATTTTCCTTGGTGAAAACTGAGGCGAAGTACTAATTTAGTACCTCAGCCTGCTCCCCTGGGTCTTGTGTCCATCCCTCCCATTTTAATCCTGCTAATTTGCCCCTTCACCCTTCGTTTTTCCCCAATGTATCTAAAGAACCCCTTGTTCCCTCTCCTAATTTCCCTTGCCAGTTTCTGCTCCTTTCTTGCCTTAGCAGCCCTCACCGCCCTAGTGGCCCTTCTGGCCATCAGCTCTTACTCCCCTCGGTCCCTTCCACTCCTTGAGCACCTGAATTGCCTTTAGGCTGCCTTCTTTCCCCTCACCACCTCCTGAACCTCCCTGGTCCACCAACAGGGTTTTTGGGCCCTACCACAGTTTTGTCTTACTCTTGCGCAGGTGCTGGTAGCATCCTGCACCCCCTGATGATTTCCCACCTACTGTCAGCGTCCATGTCTGGCCCAATCCCATCCAAGTGCTCCTTAAGGATCCTTCCCATTTCCTTGAAATCTGCCCCCCTGAAGTCAGTTACCTCCATATTTGTGCAGCCTTCTACCCCTCCTAGGTTCATGCAGAACTAGACCGTGGCATGGTCACTCCCTGCCGACGCGTCCCTTACCTCCAGGCCCCCAATCTGGTCACTGTCTGCCATGACCACATCCAGTATCCGCTCCTCCCTGGTCAGTTCCCCCATCTGCTGAGTTAGGAATACATCCTGAAAGACATCCAACAACCTCTGTTCCCTGGCCACTGAGGATGTCATAGTCTCCCAGTCTGTTCCTGGCATGTTTAAGTCCCCCAACACCACCACCCTTCCCCTTCCCAATCTGCAGTGTCTCCCAACATCTGCCACCAGACTCTCCTCCAGGCAGGGGGTCTATACACCACTCCAATTTTTCTCTCTTGCTCCCCTCCTTGTTATCAAGGTCACCCAAATCGCCTCTACAGTTCCTTCCGCCTCTTCCACTCCTCCTATGGCAATGCAGTTTTTGACGATTATTGCTACCCCTCCTCCCTTCCCCTATCCTCCTCCCTGTTTTTCCTGAACATGGTGTAACCCTCCAGGTTCAGGTCCCAGCTGTACCCTGTGGTGACCCAGATCTCAGTGACCACTGCCACATCCATCTCTCCCTCAGTTAGCATCGCCTGGAGCTCAGGCATTTTACTGCCCAAGCTCCTGGCATTTAGCAGGACTACCGTCCACCCTTTCCCTATACTTCCATTTCCTCTGCTCATGTTCCCATGGGGATTATGTCTTCCCCTGGTCCGCACCTTACCAGTCAGCCTTTTCCTGCATTCCACTAGCTCCCCAGGGGGTGGAGACAGAATCCCTCCTTTATCAGACCCCCCGACAGCCTTTTCTCCCATCCCTCCCCCTTCACAAGTTTAAACCCCACCTTTCACCAATGAACCCCTCTATTTTCAACTTAAGGATTTCCTTCCCCTTTCTCTTTGATTCTAAATTAGCATTTGGTAACCCTGAGCTCTGCCTACCACTTCTAGCATTTCTAAGTGTTCTCCATCTTCTGGCCTATACCTTACGGGTTACCTGTCCTTGGTTTATTACTGTGTACTGTATGTTATATCTGCATATTGTTTTGCTTACCCTCATTTGTCTCTTCCAATGTCTCTGATCTTAGCTTAGTTAGCTATCATGCACTTTTTATGCAATACTGTCTGTTTTCATTGACTGATTGAAATGTACTGTATTATTTACTGCACTTTATGTATTTGAATTGCACTGTAGGCATTTTATATTGCTATGTTTTTGTCTGATCTCCTCTTTTGTCACCCCCGATGCTTCTGAAATTAGCTGTTTATGGCTCATGTTGTCTTTCCTGGTGAAACCTTTTCAAATAAATAACAGTAAGTATACTCTCCTCCTACTGCATAATGAGTGGTTAGATTGTGTTGGTGGTGTTCCCAAGTCCAGGAAATACGCAGTGGGAGTTGATCATGGAATGTAAACAAGCATGTTCTTATGTGGTACCACCAGTAAGGCGGGTGATCTGTTTTCCACTTTTTAAAAGGAAATGGAATCAAACTAACAGCGACATTCGCAGTCTCTGCAGAGTGTGAACAATCATATGTGTTTTTTAAATTAGGGACACTGTGAGGCCTAAGGGGGTTGACAGAGTCCCTTTGACAGACTTGCCTATTAGTTATGATTCCATTTGGTATATTACAGTGGTGCTGCAATTGTTAGGGCTGATTAGGCACTTCTACGTTAAATCCAAATTTATGCACCTTAATGGCAAGGCTACCCTGGATGGAACAGCCTTAAATCTGACACGTGCTTACTTAGTGCCAAGATCTCTGTATCCTGCAAACTTGATAATGGTTGGTTCAGCAGTTTAAACATTCTAAACAGCTGAAAATATATCAAAATATGGTTTTAAGACATTTTTAACTCACCAATAGCACAGAAACGTCAGTGAGTTGAAACATGAGTGTGGCCCACTGATAAGTGGCTTTAACTCACTCAGCCCCATAGCGCATATGTGCGTCATCAGGAAAATTCCTCTAGTCCCCATAGTGCATATGTGCATCAGGTATTCACTTCATCTCATCCCCAGAGCGCATATGTGTGTCTTGCACTTCTTCTGCACTTTCTGGATCAACCAATCAGGGATAAGGTTATTGAAAAGTGAAGGTTGGTAGGAAACATTCCTACCTACCCAAATACCGACTTTAAGATAGGGGGTCGCTATTGAGTTAAATAGATTAAATTACTTTTTCTAGGTTTTAATTTGGGTTAAAAAGTGAAGAAAATGCTATTTTTTCTCCATTACTATATACGTGTGATCCCTGATTCAAAGGCTCTTTTCATTGTGAAAAATTAGTATGCTGGTGTCTGGGAGCTAGGAGGTGGACTTTTTTGTTTTAGTTTTTTTTGGGATAAAAAAATGTAAAAATGTGATTTTCCTCCATTTCAGGTACTGTTAAAAAAACTGTAAATGCTAGAAACATGTGTGACCCATCATTTGAAAGGTCTCTTTAATGTGGACAATTATCATGCTGGTGTCTGGGGTCTCGGAGGTGTACTTTTTATGATGTAGGTTTTTATTTGGGAACAAAATGTAAAAAAATGCTCTTTTTTTATCATTTCAGGAACTGTAAAAAAAAATATCTGCAGATGCCACTAACATGAGTGACCCATCATTTTAAAGCTCTTGTTATTGTGAACATTTTCCATGCAGATGTCTAGGGGCTAGGAGGCATACTTTTTCAGTTATCGTGGTTTGTGCGTCATGTGGGCAGCTTTGCAGAGCATTTTTCCAAATTCAGTCGGTTTACTGGCGTTATATGTTGGCACATGCCTTAGTTTATGGTCTGTTTTATTATGTAAAACAGCTCAGAAATACTCTAAACTGTGGCAGTATAATGCACAGATGTTGGCGTGATGGAAAACCATCATACAACAGACATTTGCCACTTCTAAGGTGTTTTTTTTTAGGTTTTTTTTAAAGAAAAACATGTAAATTTTCATTGTTACATGCTCTGTAAAACAAAAAACGTTAATGCTACTAACATGTGTGACCCCTCTTTTTAAAGATTTTTTATTGTGAGCAAATTTCGTGTTGTAAGTTTTGCGATAGGAGTTATACTTTTTTAGTTATTTATACTCCAAGTCGGAGTGTTACCATTTTAGTTCTGAACATTCTAACTGCTCCGGAAAACAGCCATTTTTACACAGGAATACAGCACTCGATTGTGTAAGGTATAAGGTTGATTCTTCAATTATTTTTTTTTTTTTGTTAAAAATCCAATATGTTTTAAAAATATTAATCAAATTAGGCTGTTGCATCTCACAAAAATTGGTCATGCGTTTCAAGTTAGAGAACCTGTTTTTGCGGTTCACAAACTGACTTTCACGAGGCTTGGCAGTCACAAAACTGGGGAAAAGAGCAGGAAATCTGTACATCAAAACCAAGAAAATTCACTGCAAGTCTGACACTTGTGTGGTCAACGGTTTAGGATAAAAGATTCATTCTTCAAGAGTTTGTTAAAAAAAAACTATTTTTGATAATATTAATTACATTAGGCTGAAGCATGTCATGAAAACAAGCCCTGTTTTCGTCACTCTTGAACACTCTTTTTTGACTCACAAAACTATGCTCACAAGACACAACCTCACTTTTGTGGCAGTCTCAAAATGAGAAAAATCTATAAGGCTTTGTAGGGTCATGTCTGAGAACATGCACGTAAAGTCTGATAAATATGCTGCTCCTTTGTGAGTGACCACAAGGCCACTCTCAAAGCTAGCAACAAGTCTGGCGCAGTGCACATCACATCACTATGTAGCTGCTTTATAGGTGGCCACAATGCAAGCTAGAAGTCTTGGTGCAGTAAGCATCACTGTGCAGTGTTTGACACTGGGTGAAGGAATGGTGAAAACAAAAGGTGCCAGTTGTCATGCTTTTTTTTTAAAGGTAATAAATTGCAAAAAATGTCATTAATGCATCTAACACACCATTAGGGTTCAAGCTTAAAAATGACAAATTAGGTTAAAAAGTCTATGGAACCCTGGCAGTGGAATGCTGTTTCTCATGGGTTGAATGCGCATGCGAAGCAGTGTTGGTGTTACCCTAATATCAGCACTGTCCCGTTAGACAAAGTAAAATGCTGATACAGCAGTATATCACAAACGAGCCAGACCAGACCAGTACTAATTACCTGGTGCTCCACCTCAATGATGCAAAATTTGTTTTAAGTAGAGCCAACCATAGCTGAGAGTGGGTAGGCACTCAAATCCTAAATAAATAATATTGAAATTGTACAGGTTCAATACTCCACTTATTATAAAAACTCTCAATAAAAAATTTTGAAATCATGAGTATATTTCTGTAATGCCATTAGCTTTACAACAGTGTTATGAGCATATGAAATTTGCCAGCAGATAAAGGCCTAGAGGTCTATCAAGCCTGCTTGAATGTGCAGATAGCACCCCTTAATCTGCAGCTGCCCCTCCCATCCACCCTTCCCTCAGCCTCCTCTCGTATGATAAGTCCCCCAGCCCCTTGATCATCTTTGTCGCCCTGCGCTGCACCCCTCCAGTAACTTAATGTCCCTCTTCAGATACGGGCGCCAATACTGCACTTAGTACTCCAGGTGCAGTCTAACCAATGACCTATAAGGTGGCAGAATCACCTCCTCCCTCCTCGAGGATATACCCCTTGCAATGCAACCCAGCATTCTGTTGGCCTTTGCAGCTGCCTTCCTACATTGTGCCGAGTTGTTCATTAACCCTGTAATGAGCAGCCCCAGATCCTTCTCCTCCTTTGCCTGGGTTAGCTGCACTCCCCCCAGCTGGTAAGTCCTCCTTGGGTTCTTCATCCCAAAACGCTTGCACTTTTTGACATTAAACCCCAGTTGCCAGGTGTCTGACCAGGTTTAAAGCTTTGCCAGATCATCCTGCAACCCCTGCCATCCCCCTAGGTCATCCACCACTGCTCCTACCTTGGTATCATCAGCAAACAGACTGATCTTGTGTTTAATCCAATATCCAAACAGTTAAATAACACTGGCTTTCATATCCAGTCAGCATATCTAAATAAAATATAAATTACACTTAGATCCACATATAAGTGCATACAATTATTCTGTCCTTCCTCTCAACTGTGGAAATTGGTGCATAGTCCTTTTCATAGGGTATAATAATTCCATATTAAAGGAGAAGAAGGCAGTTCCAGTAAAATCTTGGTAGAACTCTTAGTTCATGTCTGTGGAATCTACAATGTAGCCTCTACAAGAAAACAAAACGGAGATACAGTATTATAACGTTTATCCCTGTTGTGCTGTATTATGCTCCCAAATGATGTTCTAAATCTTATTTAAGTATGAACAGCCAAATATATAATTATCAGATTTATTTTTTTAAGTATTAAAGTCCAAGATAACAGAGTTACAGGCATTCAGCCTAATGTATAGACTGATTACATAATTGGTCCTGGAGAATTGCCCAGCATTAGTTTAGAATCATAAACTATCTTCGGAGGTTCTTCTAATACCAGATGCAATAGACCAATTCCAATGCTACAGCAAAAGACAGTGGCACTTGTCTTTATTCTGAAATGACTTTAGGTTTTGACAGGAATGACTTTCTTACAATTATATTGCTTTTTATACAGTACTTCATTCATGTTTTGTTTTTTTAAACAATGAAAAGTCTAGAGTAAGGTTATAATACCAAGAGTGAATCACTCGGAATATGAGTAGATAAAGAAAGCTTTTTCTTTACTTGTTACTAGATGGCATTGTAAAGAGGGCACAGCTGTGACCACTAAACACTGAATA
Source organism: Neoceratodus forsteri (assembly GCA_016271365.2). Taxonomy (NCBI): domain Eukaryota; kingdom Metazoa; phylum Chordata; order Ceratodontiformes; family Ceratodontidae; genus Neoceratodus; species Neoceratodus forsteri. The sequence goes on along the minus strand of CM057455.1, from coordinate 652,586,357 downwards.
TCTGCTTGTACTCGATTAAATACACTTTCAAGGAAAGGGATATTGTTTCACATTCCCATAAAAAAAATCACAGAGGGCTCTATGCATTAACAGTATGCCAGCTCTATGTCCTTTTATGCTGTGCATAGAACCGGGATGCACAAATCTTGGGTGTCAAACACCGACGGATGCACCATCAGTACGCACCTGCTCTGCAACCCTGTCCAGGACTGTGCACAGGGAATCCCAGGAAACTATACAGCCAGTCCGGGCAGGTAGTGGGTGTGCACAGGAAGGGCTGGCAGAGTACAGCATGCACAATGCCATTTGCATTCCTTTGGGTCAGTGTCTGGCAGCCTTTCTCTTACATCAGCTAGAAGGCTGCCATAAGAGCTGCGCACACCCCAACAACCTTCCCACACAGGACACAATGGTGCCCTGCAGTTACAGACTACAGCCCCCTTCAATGTTACGGAGGGCTAGGGAGTGAAGGCAGGTATACTTTCTTACCAGCTGTTGGGGACATGGCAGCTCATCCCATGATTCCCTGTGCCTGCTCCAGCTGTGGGGTCTAATTGGGGTTTCCAGATGGAAGCCCAGAGTCTGTGCCAAGTCTGTCCCCTTGGTTGGCCCCGCCCCTGAAGTGGAGCTATGCGGCATTACTCAAGCTCCTCAGAGCCCACTCAGGGGAAGTGCATACTGACCCCGTGCAACCTGTGGGGTCCGGCTACATGGTACACAATTGTGCAGCCCAGTGCACACCCCCTACCAGTGCAGACTGGGCATATTAGTGAATAGGTCCCAGAGTGCATACACTGTGTTCCAGCTCTGCAGAGCCCATATACACAAAGTTAATGTGAAAGTAGACATTTCTATACTTTTGTAACCAAATTACAGTTCAAAACCAAAAAAAAAAGTTACTCGCCTGTAACTGTAATTCTAGGAGGGGTGTATGTTGTGCATCCACACTTCTGGCAGTATTCCTCCTCGGCACCACCCTGTGACATCATATCTTACCCACTGGAAGCAAGATCAGTGTGTCACTTGCCAGGTGATGTTGGGTGGGTTGTGTGAATGTACACCATATACCACTCCTAGAATTACAGTTACAGGTGAGTAACTTGTTTTTCTAGGGGCACGGATATGGTGTACTTATCCTCACTTCTGGCAGATTCCCAGCAGTTCTTTGGGAGGAGGGGCCAAGGTGCACACCCCTACTTAAGGAACAGAGACTGAAGAACTGAGTCCCCAGAACCAGCACCCTGGTGAGACTCAAGGTTGATGTGGTAACGGGAGATGAAGGTGTGTGCTGATTTCCAGGTAGCAGCTCTGTAGAACTCCTGGACAGGGATGTCCCTGGAAGCAGCTACCAAGGCAGCGGTATGTCTGATGGAATGAGCCCTGAGCCCTACAGGAGGATCCCTACCAGCCAACATATAGTAGAGGTCAAAGCAGGAGACTATCCACCTGCCAATCATCCACTTTGGTGCCCGTCTGCCAGGTGCGGCTTCAGCATAGGTGATAAATAGCTAGCAAACCTCTCCCAGAACTCCAGCTGTGCACTCCTTGTAGTAGGCAAGTGCTTGCAGCAGGTCCAGAGTATGGAGCCTGTACTATGCCTCCATGTGATTGGTGATGTACACCGGGAGATTCATCAGCTGGTTAAGGTGAAACTCTGAGACTACCTTTGGAAGGAACTTTGGTTTGGGGCAAAAGACAACCTTGTCCTTCTGGGAAAAAAAGGGGCAGACAGGTAAAGGAAAGGATAGGCTAAGAAAAATCATGGGCATTGTGCAATGCAGTGGTTGTGGGGCAGCAGTGTTAAGGAGGATCTTCTTGGTACTACAGTGCTGCCCAATCTGTAGGCACCCCTCTGTGTTGATGGTGGAGGTTGTAGGACTCTGAGCAGAGTTAGTAAGGATCCTGGTAACCTTCCCCTCCACACAGGGACCACCACATCTGCTACCACTACCTCAGAGGATGCCAATAGGAGGGATGGATGGACTATGGTAGGCTCAGGCAGGGTGAGGGAGGTAGGATGGAGGAAAATCCCACGGCGAGTGCCACTTCAAAACTCATATGCCATCTTGGCAGAGCAGGACACTAATGGGAATGAGTGGGTCATCCGTAATGGAGCTCCGAGGGCAAATGGAAGGAGAACACACAGGAGGAGGAACAAATCCTGTTCAGAGACTCCATCATTAGAGCGATAGAGCTGGGAGTGAGCAGCAATGGGTAGAGGAAGGTAGTGTGCCTGCCTAGTGGCACAGTTCAGAGAGAGGGCAGGCAAATCCTAAGGATCACTAGGGTGGTGGCAAGGAGGGGGGAGCTGGACATCATTGTCCACATGGGGAAAAATGACCTGGCAGATGAGGAAACAGACATAGGAAAAGTGCAGGAGGAATTTAGGGAACTGGGGTGATGTCTTGGGCACGTAGCTCATTCTGTTACCTTCTCAGAGGTTCTACCTATTCATGGCAAGGGAGAGGGTTGAGACATCTGCACCATGGAATTAAACACATGGCCGAAGAAATGGTGCAGAGAGAAAGGGTATGACTTTATTGGGGATTTGGACCTCACCTGGAGGAATGAAGGACTGTATTCACCAGATGACTTACATCTATCCTGGGGGAGGAGAGGCAAAGGTATCCACACTGAAAAGTTCAAATGCTTCCTCCACGAGCATTTAAATTAGCCAAGGGGGGAGGCAAAAGCAGTCAGGGGGATAAAAGTAGTGCCCCCCGCCACATAACATATCTGAAATAAGGGAGGATCCAATTAGTACAAGAGCACTATCAAATCTGATAAATAAATTAGATACAATTGTGGGGAGGACAGAAGATGGGTCCCCAAAACGTCACAGGGACGAAAAAAGGAAAAAGGAGGGTGAGCACACAAGCTGGAAAGTACTGAGCACAAATGCCCGCAGTCTGGGGAACAAAACCACAGACCTAATGGCATTAATGAAAGATGAAAACCTAAACATAGTAGCTATTACAAAAACATGGTACACAGGGAACCATGACTGAGATATAGCCATACTGGGACACACTTTTTTTAGGAAGGGAGAAGGGGAAGGGGGAACAGGGTAGCTATGTATGTGAAGTAAGGGATTAAAGCAACAGAGGCTCAAGGGTTACAAGAAGGAGCTGAGGCACTGTGGGTCACCCTGGAGGTGGGAAAAAAGGATAGCCATTCACACCAGAGTGATTTACAGGCCTCTGGCACAGGGCAGGGCATCAGATGAAGCTCTTGTGGAAACCATCCACAAAACGGCAGCCAAGGGGAACTGCTACTAATGGGTGACTTCTATCTGCCTGAGGCAGACTGGAGCACTCAGACTGCGAGTACAACAAGGGGCAGGGACTTCCTGATTGCCCCGAATAAGGCAAACTTATGACATAGATTTTGATGGCAGATAAGGACCGCTTGGCCCACCTAGTCTGCCCATTTCCCTACCTAACGGATAAGCTGCAGATCCTAGTTAACCAACAGCCTACTTCCTCCTACCCCCCACTAGAATTGCCTTATGTCTGTCCCATGCATTCTTGAATTCGCCCACTGTTTTTGACTCTACAACTTCCTCAGGAAGGCTGTTCCATGCATCCACAACCCTCTCTGTGATGAAATACTTCCTCACACAACCAATGAGCTGTCCCACCTCTATCTTCAGATTGTGCCCCCTTGTTCTTGCACATCTCTTTTTCTGAAAGATGCTACCCTCTTGGACTTTGTTGATTCCCTTGAGGTATTTGAAAGTTTCTATCATGTCCCCCCCCCCCCTTCCTTGAGGCTATACATCTTAAGCTCCTTTAGTCTTTCTTCATGTCTTCTGGTGCAGACCCTGCACCATTTTGGTTGCCCTCCTCTGGACAGCCTCCACCCTATCTATGTCTTTGCAGAGATGGGGTCTCCAGAACTGTACACAGTACTTCAGATGTGGTCTTATTTATTTATTTACTTACAAGTTTAACCAGGAAGGCATACTAAGCAGTGATTGCTCGATTTCAGATGCGACCTGGGGGACAAGGCCCAATACAATAACTCAAATACAGGTACATGTAGATGAACAGCACAGTGAGGGGTCTGCCTGCATCTAGAACAAAAAGGCAGATAGATACAGGAACAATAGGAAGGGGGGGAAGCATAGACGGGGGTAGTGTTTACAGGGAAATCACAATAACAGTAATCTAATACATAGTGTATACTAGCTAAAGCATGAGCAACTAGAGGTGAGATGTTCCAGTGAGTCACATCAACAAATAGTCTGAATACATATTGGCTCTAGCTAAAGCATGAGCAGCTTGAATTAAAGTGGGTACCGAGTAGGCGGTTGAGGAGGCAGGGGTTGGGTGAGTGTCTTATTTCGACTGGCAAGGCGTTCTATAGCTGTGGGATGTGAAATCTGAAGGCTGCCTGACCTCTGGATGTGCACATGAAAGGGACGTAGAGGAGCCTGGGGTCCATGCTTCTGAGGGGGTAGGCAGGGGGAGGTTGTGGGGAGAGTACAGAAGTCAGTTAAGGGGGAAGGGTCTGGGACCAGAATTTGGCCGCGGACCTAGCACAATGGGTTTGTCTGCGGTTTTGGAGGGACGGCAGGGCTAAGGAGCTGTATAAGGTGCAGTGGTGGGTTGTTTGTGGGCAGTCCAGGATAAAGCAGCAGAAGGAGTGATAAAGGGAGTCAAGGCTGGCCAAGGCGGAGGAGGGAGCAGTAGTATAGACTATGTCTCCATAGTCGAGAATAAGGAGTATCATCCTTTGAACGACTGCTTTCCTAGCAGGAGGGGGGAGACAGCTTTTGTTCCTATATAGGACGACGAGTTTAGGAAGTAGTTTCTTGTGTAGGGAGTCAATATGGGTGGCAAAATCGAGATGCTGATCAAGCCAGAGTGCTAGGTATCTGAAGGTGGTGCAAACTTCCAGGTGGGTCCCATCTAAGGTTTGGAAAGGGGGGCACTTAGCTTGGTGGGATAGTCTTTGTTGTCAGCCGAAAGTTAATGACATTGTTTTCTTTGGGTTTAGGAATAGTTGGTTTGACCGGAACCAGTCCTGGATGGCACTGAAATCCTCTTGTAGCAGGTTTGCCACCACGCTTGTGGAGAGGCCTGTGGCATACAGCACCGTATCATCCGCATACATTTGGATGGATGAGGAGCAACAGGCTGATGGGAGGTCGTTTAAGAATATGGAGAAGAGCAATGGGCCCAATACTGAACCTTGGGGGATGCTGGTGGTAACTTGTAGGGGGTTGGAGATGTGTGATCCGACTTTTACAGCCTGGTGCCTACCCACCAGGTAGCTGTGGAACCAGGTGGAGGCTGGACTAGTGAGACAGGCTTCTTTTAGTTTAGACAGGAGCAGTGTATGGGAGATGGTTTCGAATGCCTTGGCTAAGTCTATGAAGATGGCAGAGGTGATGTGGCCTTTGTCCATGCCAGTGAGGATGTCGTCAGTGAGTCTTAGTAGAGAGGTGGTAGTTGAGTGAGATTTGCGAAAACTGGATTGGTATTGGGTGAAAAGGAGGAGGTGTCCAGATAGGGAAAGAGTTGGGTGAGGACAAGACGTTCCTGTATTTTTGCCAAGATCGGGAGTAGGGAGATGGGGCAATAGTTACCCGGGACGGATGGGTCGCCCCCTTTAGGGAGGGGTATGACGGTAGCTAGTTACCATGTGGATGGTAACTTGCCTAGAGAGAAAAAGAGGTTGAAAAGCACAGCTAGCGGGGCAGCTATGACTGGGGATGACAGAAATAGCATCTTGGCATCAAGGGCCGTGGGGCATTTTCCTTTGTTAGGGTCTTACCAACTGTCTATACAGAGGACCAACAACTTCCTGTTTTCTACTGGTGATGCCTCTCCCTATGCATCCCAGTATCCCCCCAGCCCTCCTTACTGCCTTCTCATATTGCTGGACCACCTTTAGGTCATCTGGTATGACTACCCCCAGGTCACTTTCCATTTTTGTTGTTGTCAGTATCTCACCCCCCCCCCTCCACTGTGTACTGTTCCCCTGGGTTTTTGTTTCCCAGGTGCATTACTTTGCACTATTTTGTACTGAATGTAAGCTGCCATACATTTGACCATTCCTCCAACCTTGCCAAGTCCTTTTCTATCCTTTCCACCCCACCTTGCATATCAACCCTGTTGCAGATCTTTGTGTCACCTGCAAAGAGATATACTTTCTCTTCCAGTCCCTCTGCAATGTCACTTATAAAGACGTTAAAAAGGACTGACCCCAGAAGTGAACCCTGCAGTACCCCACTAGTAACCCTCCTTTCTTCACTGTAGACTCCATTTACTACTACCTTTGCGTCCTGTTATCTAGCCAATTTTTTATCCAATCTACCACCTTGGGACCCACTTCAAGGCTGGCTAACTTGTGTATTAATCTTTTGTGTGGGACTATATCAAATGCCATGCTAAAATCTAGGTAGGTCATGTCCACAGCTCCTCCTTGGTCTACTACTTTGGTCACCCAGTCTAAGAAATCAATTAGATTTGTCTGACATGACCTTCCCACTTTGAATCCATGCTGCCTTGGGTCCTGTGCCCCACTGGCCTCTAGGTACTCAACAGTTCTTTCCTTCAGAAGTGATGCCATCATTTTCCCTACCACTGAGGTCAAACTGACAGGTCTGTAGTTTCCTGCCGCTGTCTTGCTCCCACTTTTGTGAAGGGTAATCACATCCGCCCTCCTCCAGTCCTCAGGTACCACACCATCCTCCCATGATTTATTAAAAAGTATAGTCAGTGGTGTTACTAGTTCTTCCCTTAGTTATTTTAGAATTCTGGGGTGAATCTCATCAGGTCCCATTGCTTTATCCATCTTCAGTTTTAAGAGTTCTTTCAGAACCCTTTCTACTGTGAAAGGACCAATATCAACCCTCCTATCCAGAGTGCTTCTATTGACTGGATTAGGTATCTCCCCTTGCTTTTCCATTGTGAATACTGAGCATAAGTATTCGTTCAGTATCCCTCCTTTTTCACTATCGCTCTCTGCCAAACCACCTTCCTCTTTATTTGGCCTCAGTATCCCTGCCTTAGTCTTTCTTTGCTCCCTAATGTACCTATAAAAGGTTTTATCCCCCTTCTTAACCGAGTTGGCTATCTTATCCTCAGTTTGAGTCTTTGCTATTCTGACTGTCTTCCTCGCTTCTTTCTGCTTTAACTGGTACAGTTCTCTGTCCTGCTCATTCTGTGTTTCCTTATACTTCATAAATGCCATCTTTTTCTCTGTTACCTTACCTGCTATTTCTTTTGAGAACCATAGTGGTTTTTTTCTTTCATTTTGATTTATTTGCTTCACAAAAAGGATTGTTGCCTCTGTGATGGCGGTTTTGATGTTTACCCATTGTTGCTCCACCCCACCTTCTTGCTTGTTTGCTAGTGCTTTTCTGAGGCACTCTCCCATTTTGACAAAATTAACGCTCCTGAAGTCCAGTACCTTCACTTTTGTGTGGCTTGACTCTACAGCTAAGTTGATCATGAACCACACTGTTTGGTGGTCACTTGTTCCCAGATGGCTACCCACAACATAGCCTTCTTATAACCTGCCTCATGAACAAGGGCAGAGAAAATTTCAACTCCTGTCCAAAAGGTGATTTCATGCAGGGACGGCAAAATCACCTTTCGGGATATACAAAAAAATATTTGGGCTAGGATCTGAAAAATGACTGCTGTCATATTCATGAGGCGCTGTAAAGATATAGCTATTTTGTAAATTTGGGGTAAAAATATTGAAAATGACCAAAGTTACGAGCCTACGTTCACAAAATTCAACGTAGGCTAATGACTTTGTTGTTTTCTAATATTTTTGCAACAAATTTTCAACACCTTCTTATGACCCCACCTCATGAACAAGGGCAGAGAAAATTTTCAACTATACTCGAAAGGTGATTTTGTATAGGGACTGCAAAATTGCCATTCGGGACAGATTTGCCTAATGACAGGGCAATTGTTTACGAGGTGTGATTACTAAAAAGGTATGTTGAAAATTTGGGCCAAAATATGCAAAAATGGCCAAGTTATGCCACTAAGTTCAAAACACCACTGAAATACACTGAACCGCATACCTGTTGCTTCAGTTCATTGTCCGGCTTTGAAGAGTGAAGACATGGCTGTAGTCTAGAAAGGATTACGACACTGGACCCCCGATGGGTAAGTAAAGGCTTGGGGGTGTTGTGGGGTGGTGGGTGTTGCGTGAGAGGGTCAGGTGGGGGAAAATTAATGGCCGCAGAAGACATCAGTGGACAGTTTTTCTTTTTACAGGCTTAAAAAAAGGACTGAGAATTCCACTTCACGACACTGTGGGATTGGGCACCCTCCGTGTCAATGTTATGTGTTGGTGGGCGGGGCACTGAGAGGGAGGGTTGGGTGGGGACAAAGGCTTAAAAAAAGACAAAAAACACCTGAGGATTCCAGTTTGCAACATTCGGAGGTTGGGCATCCCCAGTGTTAATGTTATGTTTCGGGGTGGGGGATGCTGAAAGGGATAGTTGGGCAGGGGGAGGGTAACACATACACTTAAAATAAAAAGGGCTAGTGCTACAGCTTTGCCTTTCTTTCAGACGGTATTCTGGTACTCAACCATATGGGACATGTAACTGGCTATCATAAGGCCTTAAGTGGCCAAAGCGAAGGTCCTCTTGCCCCAAAGGTCAGTCCTCCTAGATTTCCTGTCAGGGGAGAGGGAACTCAAGCGCTTGGGCACCTTGGACCTGTCATGAGACACCTTGATCACTACTGAGTCAGTGTCTGGTTGAGCAGCGTAGAAAAGATGCCTCAGAGGGGCCTGATAAAGCTAGTCAGCCCTCCTAAGCATGGCAGAGATCATGTTGGGCCTCTGCCAGGCAACACTGGCAGCATCTTGTAAGGCTGGCAGCAATGGAGGGATGACTTTAGGTGGACATTCAGGAATCTCCAGGAAATCCACTAGGTTCGACCGGTGATGTCCTCCTCTTCAGTCTGGAACCCCATGGTGGCCTGGAGTTGCTTCATAACATTGAAGAAGGAGGGTTCCTCGGGGGATCTCAGGGTGTGTTTCACTGAGTCCTCACTCCCTGAAGAGACAGTGGACCTGTCTGAGGAAACAGCCTCAACATCCAGCTCTTCATCCTCTTTATCAGGGAGGATAAGGTCACGGTGGAACGCCTCCTTATTAGCTACCTGTTCTGATAGGGACCGATGGTAAAGACAGCATCAGTGCTCTGATGATGCCCAGGAGAGCACTGAGTGAGAAGGTCGAACTGGTGTCGATGCCGAGGCAGCACCCAATGGAAATGGTCACGAGGGCCCTGGCCATGGAACAAGCTGCTGAATAAGATCTGTGGTAAGGGAGGCAAGTACTGTATTGAGGTCAACAGCAGGCATAGGGAGCACCATCATCACCTGCTGTGACAGTGGGGGAAAAGAGCCCAGCACCATCGAATCACAGCCTGTTATGGCAGAGCTGGAGGGGCCCAGTGCCTGTGGACCTTGCTGTGCAGGAGGTTGCAGCGGTGGGGTTGGCACCAACAACGTGGGGGTTGACAGGCCTTCACCAGCCATCAGAAGGCTGGGAGAACTCACTGGAAGGCCTGGAGGAAGCCAAGATCTGTGGGGCAGGAGAGAGGTTGCCAAACCTGGAGATGGCGCAATCTCTGACAAAGTAGAGGAAGCCAACAGGGATTGGGAGCACCTCTGGGGGGGCAGGGAATGGTCACTGGAGTGTTCCTTGTCCCAGTGACAGTGTTTCCCTGAAGACTTATCACAGGCCTTAGTGGCCTGAGAGCCCAAAGAAGCTGGCGACTGGGGGGGGCTTGATGACCACTGCTCCAATCTGGCTGCTTATTGCTCCATCAGAAAGTTCTGTAGGGCTTTCTTACGTCATCGTCAGGCAGTGAGGTTGAACTTCAGGCAGAGTTCACAAGCAAGGATACTGTGGCTGGGCCTGAGGCAGCAGACACAGAGATCATGGTCATCTGTCAATGCAATCTTCTTTCTGCAGTGGCAGTGACAGAAGAGGGCAGACGAAAAGTACAGTTACGTAAGAACTTACTGTAACAGTAGATCTTCAAGAGGAGCTCTTGCAGCAGGTTACACCATAAGGACTGAAGCCAGCAGGTGCCAGGATCCCACGGAAAAATTTCTATCTAGCAGTCTACAGTGGAGGACAGCCCCCAACGTCAGCCCACCCCCAACGTCACCCATAGTATAAAAGTGCCAATCCCTCAGCAACACCTCAGTTCTTCCGATGGAGACCCTGGCACAGTTTTAAATCACAGAACTGAGGAGGTTCCTCTGAAAAGGCAGAGTATACAGAAAAAGCAACCAGGGGGATGTAGGGAGGGAAAGCAGCACCTGCTGCAAGAGCTCTTCTCGAAGATCTACTGTTACAGTAAGTTCTTACGTAACTGTACTATCTCACTTCAAGGGGGAGTTCTTGCAGCAGGTTACACCATAAAGACCAAGTCCCAAGCAGTAGAAGGACCAAAACTTGTTAGAAAGGTGGAGGAAAAGAGATTGGAAGAAACTGAATTCCTCATGTAAGAAGGATCTGTAGGACAGCAAGGCCGAAGCCTGTCCTGCATGTGGATGCAATGTCCAAACTGTGATGTTTAATGAAAGTGTGGACTGAGCTCCAAGTGGCAGCTGCACAAATGTCGGCCGCTGACACATTTTTAAGAGACGCAAAAGAAGCAGCAACTCCCCTGGTAGAATGGCCTTTTACCGAGCCCGATAAAGGCTTATCATATTTCTGCTAACAGTAAACTATGCAATGAACCAACCATTTGGATGAGGATTGTTTAGAAACGGGTGCCCTAAAGTCCTTGGGGTGAACAAAACAAACAACTGGTCAGATTTCCTGGAATCCCTGGACAAGTCTGATAATAGCAGAGGGCCCGGTGAATATCCAGAGTGTGAAGGAGAGCTTCCCCTTGAGTGGAATGCTCTGGACAGTAAACTGGAAGATGGATGTCCTGGTTAAGGGTAAATTCATACAACACCTTGGGTAGAAACTTAGGACTGGTCCTCAAGGACACCCGGTCCTTGTGGAAAACTAAATAAGGCTCTTTACACATTAGAGCCTGAAGCTCAGAAATCCTCCGAGCAGAAGTAATGGCAACTAAAAATAATGCTTTCCATGGCAGAATGCGTAGCTCGCAATATGCGGTCGGTGCATGGTAAGCTGACACAGCAGAGAGATGCACCTTAATAGATGAGTAGCTCAGGTCCGAATCTGAGAGCGAAAGGAGGTACTCAAGAACAGAGTTCACTGGACAGCTAGAGGAGTCAAGGTGTTAAGCAGTGACCCAGATGCAAAACTGCTTCCACTTCATAGCATAGGTGGCTCTAGTTGAAGGCTTCCTGGTGGCCACTAGGTAGGACTTATTTTAATTTTTTTATTTATTTATTACTAGGATTGCAACTACGTTTGAACCAAGGGTTCTTTTACAAAGGTTCTGCATCAGCAATGGTTGCAGGCAAAACAGTGATAAGATACAAAGATACTTCTGCCACTCTAGCAGAGACTCCAAACTGAGAGACAGCTAAGTCTGCAGGAGCCATGCATGCAGGTGCAGCGACCTCAGATTTGGATGAATCAGTGTCTCTGTGTCCTTGGACAGCAAGTGAGAGCTCAAGGGTAGTGGGAGTGCAGGCTCCATTACCAGCTGCTGAAGTAGAGGGGAACCAGATCTGTTAAGGCCAGAATGGAGCTATACAGATCATGTCTGCTCCTTCTAATTACAACTTGAGAAGGACTCTCTGAATTACGGAAAAGGGAGGGAAGGCATAAAGGAACCTCCCTGTCCAGCAAAGGGACAATGCGTCTTTCCAGAAAATACCAGGCCCTGGATCTAGCGAGCAGAAACTGGGTAGTTTGCGCTGAGTGGGGATGCAGAGTTCTAACTTGAGGCAACATCATCTGTCGAATAGGTCTTCTGTGACAGATTGTAGGAGTTCCCTTTTGTGGACTTTGAACTGAGAGTGACAGAGGTCGTTAGCCAAAGTGTTTTGAATCTCTGGAACATGTACTGCAGACTAGCTGGTGATCGATAGCCCAGTACCACACTCTCATGGCCTCCCTGCAGAGGGGATATGAGTGAATTGCCCCCTGCTTGTTGATGTAAAATACCACTGACATGTTTTCCATTTGGATGAGCAGGTGGTATGGGAGTAGATCTGACTGCAGAGCCTGCATGGCATAGAGGATCACCCTCATTTCTAACACGTTGATGTGGAGAGATCTTTCCACTGCAGACCATATTCCTTGAGTCCAGCGGTCTGCTAGGAGGGCTCCCCCGGCCTGCACCTGAGGCATCTGTGGTCAGAGACTGAAGGGGAGGGCGACCTCTGGAAGGGCATGCCCTTGGAGAGGTTGGACAGGAGCAGCCACCATTTGAGAGTACAGTAGACTGCTTCCAAGACTGAGACCAACTGATCTAATTGTTGTCCCCGCACTGATCCCATTGGACCCTCAAGTTCCACTGAAGCACCCTCATATAAAAGCATGCCAAGAGTACAGTAGCAATGGCCACAGCCATGTGACCCAGTAGCCTGAGAATCACTCTGGCTGGGAAAAGCTGGAAGGCTGAGATCTCTCGAGCATGCACTTGAAGACAATCTGCTCCAACTGAGCTCCTATGAACTGGATCCTCTGGCATGGCCATGGGAAGGTTCAGGGTGATTTCCAAGTCCCTGGATAGAGTAAAGGTGTCTTCTGTGGTTTGAAGCAATCTTTCCTTGGAGGGGGTTGTGAGGAGCCAGTTGTCCAGGTATGGAAAAACATAGTGGCCCTTTTTCCTTAGGGCCGCTGCCACTACCACAAGGCAATTGTTAAAGACTCGAAGTACCAAAGTCAGGCCGAATGGCAGAGCCCAAAACTGACAGTGGTGCCCCTGGAAGAGGAAGCACAGACACCTTCGATGGGGCTTGGCGATCAGGATGTGAAGATGAGCATCCTGCATATCCAGAGAGGACAGCTAGTCTCCTTGATGGAGGAGAGATCAACAAATTTGTTCAGGTTGCTGAGGTCCAAGATGGGGTGCAGATCCCAAATTTTCTTGGGCCCCAAGAAGTGGGAATAGACAGTACACCCCTTTCCTCTCTAAATGGCTGGCACCAGCTCTATGGCTTGCTTGTCCAGCAAAGCCTGAATTTACTCTTGAATGAGGGTTGCATGGGATGGGGAATAGTGAGAATGGAGTGGAGGACTGTCCAGAGGAATCTCCAGGAACTCTATGGTGTGTCCTTGTTGCATCAGTTGCAGGACCCACTGATCGATTATGATCCTGCTCCAACCCTCTAGATAGAGGGAGAAGCAACCCCCCACCACCTCTTCCAGGGTTTTGGCTGGGGTCGGGAAAGGAGTCAGACAGTGGCATTAGGGGCCAGCAGAGCCCCCTGGGAGGACTTGGTGACTCTGGGAGTGGAGCCTCCAGGGTTTTGAGAGGTGGCCTTAAGCTGGAAGGCTCATTGCTACTGCTGCTGACCTCAGGGCTGCTGTCCAGAGTTGCGCCAAAAGGGCTGATTCCTGAAAGATTTTTGGTTGGATCTGTACATAGTGTGTACAGATCGAATAGCCTTCCAAGCCCTGGAGATGGGTAATGATCTTCTCAGCCTCTTCTCCAAAAAGGACTTCACCCTTAAAGGGGCGTCCATGATGCTGGCTTACACGTTCTGGGTAAATCGAAGGCCCGGGCCAAGTGTCATTTGAGACAAATCCAGTGCCGCAGTGTGAGCTGCTGTGTCTGCCAAGTCATAGGAGGACCTTAGCATGTGGGTGCCAATGTCAGAGACGGACTTTAATAGGTTAAGGAGCTCTACCTTCTGGGGAACATCAGGAAGAGCTTTGGTGAGATCCATGCCCTTTTCCCAAAGGGCATTTTGATACTGTACCATGTGAGACAAGAAACTGAAGAAGCGTATAGTACAAGTGGTGGAAGAATACTGTACACCTTCCTGCCAAGATGGTCCAGCTGCTTAGACTCCTTGTCTGGTGGCTGGGTCCTGAGGTGCCTAGGCTTTTTTAACCTATCAAGGGCATCCATAATCACCATCAAGTCTGCCAGGGTTGTTGGCTTAGGAAAGGTTCCTCCCTGGGAGCTCTATAAAGGTGATCTGACTTCTTAGGTATGGCTGAAGAAGTCAATGGGTGCTTCCAGGCAGACCTGGTTATGTCCTGGAAAGTGTCTACCAGGGGTGGCACTACCATAGGTTTTGGGTCCTTTCATTTTGTTTTTTTATTTATTGTAAAATTGGAATTACAACCTTTGTGCTAAAAGCTCATTTACAAAGGATCCTCATTGAACAGAGGGTGGGGGAACATCAAGTACATGGACAGTGGAGAAAAACAGAAGCAGCTAGAACAGCAGTACACATAGAAGGATGGGGTTAGACAGAATACATTGCAAAAGCCATCACTTAATTACACAATACAGAGGAAAATAGTCCCATAACAGATTAGGTGAATAAAGTGCAGATTCACACTATGTACAAAGTATGAGAATTCCCCGAATGCAGCTATAGAGCTTAGATAGGTTCCTGGAGGGAACAAGTAATGTGACCACCAACAAGTACAGCCATTAAGGGAGAGAAGGCAATAGACTAGATGGGTGAGGGGGAGAGCACAATGGTGGGAGATTGCTTAAGGGTCAGGGGGCTATGTGGGTGTGGACGTGGGGGGTGTGGAGGGTCAGGAGGACTGAGTGGGTGAGGGTGTGGGGGGAAAGGGGGTGGATAGGTGGGGATTAGTGGGAAATTCTTACGAGCCATGGGTCGCTGCAGCCAAGCCATATTGTGTCAGGGGGCACCGGGAGGGCTAGAAATGGCTGGGGTGTTCTTTACAGCAACACTGTTCTGGAGGGGATACTTTGATGGAGATAATTTGCCAGCCAGTGCCTTTCAGGGTCTAGATCTTCTGTGTCCCATCTCATGTTGTTCTAGATGTATTGCATGACATCCATGAATGATGGGTCATCCAGAGGGGACCAAGGAGAGTCCTTATGGTCTGGAGGAGAAGGGACCCCTCCTAGGGAGGATGAACTTGAGGAGGGGAAAGAGCTTTGGCTCAAGTCCTCTGAGGATGAAGATCTGGAACTCGAATGTCAGGAACGACGACCTCTAGAATGACATCGGTGTCTGTCAGATGATTGGGAGGAAGAATGTAGGCTACGGAACAGATGAGGCAGGTCTTGACTGGAGAAGGTCTTCCTTGATGGTGTTCCACCATGAAGAGAAGCAATCCTTCACGTTCGACAATGGAATTCTGTGCTCCGTAGGAGGATCTGGTGTCGGGATGGCCCTGGCATAAGGCCTTGAGTTGGTGCAGGTGTCTGCGGATTTAGATCAGGTGTCAGTGTGGCTAAGGTACCATCACCCGGTGTCGATGGTGGATCGGGCATTGGTGCTACTGCTGTAGACTCAGGGTCTGGTCAATCATCAGTAGGCAACGTACGCAGATCCTGCGATGCTGAGTTGGAGGCCACCGGAACCAATGCCAGTGAAGCTGGCACTGAAGTGATGGGCATGTGCTGACGGAGGTCCAGAGTAGCGGCCAGTGCTGGATTAGGAGAATACCGTCATGGGGAGCGGAGCTCCGAGGGGGGGCAAAACAGTCACTCTCTTGGGTGAGGTGAACTCTTGCTCCCAGTGGCAGTTCAGGGAGTCAGTGCTGGAGTCAGTGGCTGACTTGGACGATGGTTTCACTGGTCAGATGATGGGTAAGGACCAGCTGCCCACAGAAGAACAGGCATAGCCACCTGATTTCTGGCATGAAGTCTGGGCAGAGGGCCAGAGCTTCAGAGACTGGAGGGCCAAGGACTTAGGCCCAGATCTGGAGTGGCCACCGCCTGATGTCAGTACCACGGTGGGGGGCTTTACCATAGGAAGCTCGGAGGATGTGAGTGCAGCCTAGGAGGATGAGTCCATCTTCCCTCAGGAGGAACCAGAGCCAGAGCCTAACTTGTGCAGGGACCAGGAGCAGGAATCCTTATCCTTATGCTTCATTTCATGGTGATGCTTCCCTGATGACCTCCTATGGTGATCTGAGGAAGTTGAGGCCCCTGTGGGAGGAGAAGAACCCTTTCCCTTGATTTCCTTCTGCATATCTGCCATTTTCTTCTCCAAAAGGAAGGATTTTAAAGCTTTTTGGCAGCGGATCCTGGTCCTGCTGTTGAACTTCTGTCAATGCTGGCAGGCCTTGGTGTTGTACTCTGGGCCCAGGCAGAAGAGGCTGGCTGAACGGCCGTCTTTCAACAGGATCTGCTTGCCACAGGCACACTTTGTATGGCACTGCTCTATGGACAACGACATGGAAGTAGACATGCAGATAAAGATAAACTGAAAAACTGAAAGAAAGAAAAATAAAAAAGCAGTCAAACACAATCAAAATGGCAGTCGACTGAAGCAGGTGACTGTGGAGCCGATATGTGCGGGACAGGGGGAAAGAAATTAGATTGTGCTGGGGGACCACCCCTTTTATACCATGGGTGACAGTGGGGGTGGGCCAACGTCAGAAGTGGTCCCCCACTGTAGACTGCTAGCTAGAAATGTTTCCGTGGGGTCCTGGTGCCTGCCAGCTTCAGTCCTTATGGTGTAACCTGCTGCAAGAGCTCCCCCTCAAAGTGAAATCTGTAGTTCTTGACATACAAAAAGTAAAGAAATCACTTTGAAATAAAGTGATTTGAAAGCAAAGAAAAAACGAAAGGTAAGTAAATTTTGGCAGTCGACTGAATGACGAAGCTTCCACAGAGTACGTACGCATAAGGTCAGTGGCACGAAAGAACTGAGAAGGGAGTGGTGCTGCCCATGCTTATATATCCAGGCGACACTGGTGTATGACGTCGGTGTGGGTGACACCTTTAAAACTGCTACAGGAAAAGCTTCTGTGTGATCCTGGCACCTGATAGCGGTAGTTCCAGAGGTGTGACCTGATGAAAGAGATATCCCTGGAGAAGATCTAGCATTCTTTTTTTTTTATTATTGATGAATTAAGCAGCAGTACATTTACTTTCCAGATTCATCGCAATATCATATCTTTAAAGCTACTGATAGTACATATTAATATAGTCTTCTGCATAAAATCATACCAATGAATATAGTACAGAATTCATTTCAGCAGATTCGAGTAAGAATTCAATCAAAATACCTCAAACAGTAGCAGTTAATATTGTAAATATATAAGTCTGTAAGGCCACGAAAGAAAAAAAAAAATGAGTTGACTACCACATGGTATAGTTACTATAATATACCCATCCCCTGATTGTGGGATGTCCCAAAGGCTGCATTATAACTTTTTATAATCTCATGTATCCAAGGGTGAGCTTTGAAGAATGTTGGTAAATATTTGTTTAATGTTAATGCAGTGTATCCGCTCAATCTGATGAATGGAAGTTACTGAATTGAGTCAGGTTATGAAAACAGAAGGCTCAGTATCTTTCCATCTCTTCAGAATTAATCTAAAAGCATTAACCATGCCTATAATTAGAAGAGATCTTTTATGACTATTTTAATGTTGTAGTGGGTGCCCATGTCTGAGTAACATTCAGAGTGGGTCCTTAGGTAGCCTGGACCCAATAGCTTGTGACAATATACCCAATATGGCATCCCACCATAAATTTAAGCTAGGGCACAGAATCAACATATCTTCTAGAGTGCCAGATTGATGATAGCATTGAGGGCAGGCCCTTGATACATTAGGGCTCATAAGATTGAACTGATGCGGTGTATAATATGTACGGTAACATTGTAATATATTAAACTGTACCTGGGTAAATCTAGTAAATTTTAATCCCCATCCTTTTGAGTTAACAATTTTATTCCATAAAGATGGGGGTGATCTGATTTAATTTGGCCTCCCACTTGTTTCTCAAGAAATCTGTATCCTGGTTAATATGATTTATTAATATTCTATATATGATCGAGATTATCTTATTGGGCTGTCTGGCAGTTAAAGATTGCCAAATTTGTTCCATCAAAGAACCAGCATCTTGCTTTAATATTTTGCTACTATAATTCCGGACTTGCAGGTACCCATAGAATTGATTATTAGCAAGGTTACATTTAGTTTTCAGTGATTCAAAATCAACAGTTATTCCATCTTCAATAAATTAATTTCACACAAACCACCAGTGTACCATTGTTTAAATGTGGGATCAGTGAATGAGGGGGGGAAATAGGAGTTTAAATATATGGGTGAATGAACAGTACATTGCAGAGAAGACACGTTTTTGCCAATTACCGTGTTCCAAATTGAGAGCACTGTTTGCATGCATAAAGTTAAGCTTCCTCCTGTTTTTCTGGGTTTCCTAGTGAACAGTATATGCTTTACTTTATTATAAGGTGCATATGAGGTCTCAATATACACTGACTGATCTTCTGTTTCTGTATCCTTCTGGAACCATTTACAGTATGTATAACTCCCATGTTAAAAGTGTTAATAATATATGCGAAAATGGGATAATGCCAATCCTCCTTCAGTAATTGGCAAATGAAGTTTATTGATTTTAAGTCTGTGTCATTTTCCCTTCCATAGAAATTTCTTTATAAGTTTTTCCAGTCCATTAAAGAAATATTTTTTTATAATTATATGAATTCTTCAGAACAAAATTAAAAAATGTTGGAAGAATATCCATTTTAATGATATTTACACAACCAATTAAGGTCAGGGAAAGTTCTTCCCATTGTGTCAGTGCTTTTTTAGTGTTTTGAAGTAAGGGGGCAAAATTGAGACAATCTAACTTTTTAAATTTCTGATATATGCATATCCCTAAGTATAATATTTCAGTCACTATTTTAAGGTTATATTCGGGGGGGGGGGGGGTTAAATGGATCTGAAGGTGTTTCAGTTTCCATGATTTCTGTCTTATTCCAATTCACTATGAAGACTGAGGCAATTCCAAACGTAGAAATAATTTCCAAAATGGGTTTAAATGATTTGTTTAAATTCAACACATATAATAGAGTGTCGTCTGCTTATAGGCTAATGTGGTCCTCCACATTACCTATACAGGGTCCCAGTATAACAGCAGAATTCTGAATCGCTATTGTGAACAGTTCTATTGATAAAACAAAGATGAGTGGTGATAAAAGGCATCTTTGTTGGGTGCCACATGATAGATGAAAACTAGACGAGATGTCATACTTCTTTTTGATCCTGGCCACCAGATCGGAGTAGAGCACTTCAATCCATTGCATAAACCTGGGGCCAAAACCGAATTTGTGCAGGATAGTCTTAATATATGGCCATTCTACCCAATCAAATGCCTTCTCTGCATCTAAAGGGATGTCTAACAAGCATTTGTCAATGCCGAATGTTGCTTGCTTCTATGCGCTGTTTAGGTATTTGGAAGTCATTGGAGTGCAAATATTGAAAATTTGCGAACTTACGAGCGTGCGTAGGAACTGCGCAATGCGCTCATAAACAGTCATTTTAGGAATTTTTCACCAAATTTTCAACATAGCCATTTTAAGACCTCTGCTCATCAACAGTGTCACTGTGATTTTGTTAATGTGTCCCATACATTGAGTTTGCACACCGACTGCGCCATTGTGCATTACATGGGGGGAAACACGTTTTGAGCAGGATGTGAAAAATGACAGCTGTACTGCTCATAAGAAGGTGTGGTAAAATGGCAATGTTGAAAATATGGAGTGAAAATATTGAAAATTCGCAAACTTACGACCGTGCATAGGAACAGTGCAATGGACACTCGTAAAACAGTCATTTTTAGGAATTTTTTCACCAAATTTCAAACACAGGCATTTTAAGACCTCTGCTCATGATCAGTGTCACTGTGATTTTCTTAATGTGTCCCATACATTGAGTTCGCACACCGACTGCGCCATCGTGCGCTACATGGGCGGAAACATGTTTTGGGCAGGATGTGAAAAATGACAGCTGTACTGCTCATAAGAAGGTGTGGTAAAATGGCAATGTTGAAAATATGGAGTGAAAATATTGAAATTTGTCGAACTTACGAGCCTGCGTAGGAACTGCGCAACGCACGCTCGATAAAACAGTCATTTTGGAATTTGGCGCAAATTTTCAACATGGGGTTTTGGGACCCCTTCTCATGAATGATGTCACTGTCATGGCAGTATTCAGGCCGAAGGGGTTATTTCGCGATCACTGCGCAGTCACTGGCGAAATCACCCGGCCCAGTCTTATACCATGACAGTGACATCATTCATGAGAAGGGGTCCCAAAACCCCATGTTGAAAATTGGTGCAAAAATCCAAAAATGCCTGAATATGCAACAAAGTTGAAACCCCCTCTGCAGCCCATTATACAGCTTACGGCATTTCCTCAGTTCGCGGTGCGGCTTTGAAGAGTGCAGGCGTGTTCCCGTCCACTGAAGATCATGGCGGAGTCGAGGAGGTAAGTATGGGGTGGGGGTGTGTGGGGAGGCTGATGCGCAGTAGGTGGAGTGCGGGTTGTGGGGGTTGGGAGGCGGCGCCCACGCGGGACCGTTTTAGGTTTTCAGGTTTAAAAAAAAAAAGACGGCGTGGGACCCTTTGCCACACTGGGTGGGCTCCCAGCGTGACACGAGGATGTTGGGGGAAGTTCACCGACGGGGACTGGGCACCCCGTCGCACATGGAATTTGTTGCCACGCGCTGGGGTGGGTCCCAGCGTGGCAGAAGTGATCGGAAGGCTTCAGCCGACGGGGGATTGGGCACCCCCGGCCGGCAAAGGACCGCTTGCCATGCTGGGGTGAGGTCCCAGTGTGGCAACTACTACTGGGGGAGGAGGGCGCAGCTCAGCCCGGCGGGATTGGGCACCCTAGTCGGCTATACAGTGCGTCTGCGCGTATGCGCCTGCGTGTGGGGAGCCACGGCTGCTTATCGGTGCTCACTGGCGTAGCTCCACCTTTCAACTGTATGCCACTGCATTTTGGAGCGTGTCATAGACAGCTCCAAAATGCATTGGCTTACAGGGGCCGCGCCTGCCAGCACACTGACTGAATTGGAGGAGGAGGAGGCGGTGAC
The DNA here is from genome assembly GCA_016271365.2 of Neoceratodus forsteri. Lineage (NCBI taxonomy): Eukaryota > Metazoa > Chordata > Ceratodontiformes > Ceratodontidae > Neoceratodus > Neoceratodus forsteri. Next base: position 652,565,410 of record CM057455.1, on the reverse strand, counting down.
ACACCTCCGAAATCTCCGATGATGGCACTAAGTTTCTTGCACATGCGTGCAAGCAGCATAAAAATGAAGGGGCATAATAGCCCCAAGCTTCAGGCTACACAAAATCAATGGATTTAACTTTGCTTCCACAGCAAGTAAAGCCGATAAACAGCAGAATCCCCATAAAGTGAATTAAACCTTAGTAAAGCTTTAGAATGTGGTCTTACTTTTTTGATTTGTATTTTTGTGTAAGAAAGCCAGCTGTTATTAAATGAAAACATAACACTTAAAAATGTTTATAAGTTCTTACCATTTTTAGTTTTACATTATTAATTTTAAAACATTGTGTTCCCTCCAGGCAACTTTTTTTTTATCAATATTTAACTCTAATTTATTGACAGTACATAAAACTGAAAAATGAGAATTCTTTGTAGCCCTACAGGAGAAAGACAAGAAAGGGCCATATCATCGACATAAGCTAGGCCTGAGCAAGGGTAACCATTAACAGGAGTAGTCTCATGGGCCGGCCCGTCAGTACAACGGTAGCACTATCGATCACGATGCTGGTCATCAGGGTTTGGAAGTAGGCGCTGGTCACCAGGGGCTGGCCGGGGGGAGGACTGAATGTCCCAGAGGACACTCTCCTTTCCTGTGGAGGAAGGGTCCTATCCATCGTCCATCATTGCCACACTGCCCCTGGATGCAGAGGACAGTCAGGCATGACGTGACTGGGACTGGGCAGAGTTGTGCTGGCTGCATGCAACGTCACTTGCTGACGTACACACTTGCAGCCCTAGTCTGCACGACTCCCGAAGGGATGGGGAAACCTTTTAAGAAAAAGCATTTGCTCTCATTGAGAGATGATGGACCCCTGGTGCTGGCATGATCCCCACCTGCCATCTGAGTCAGGATCCCAACGAAACATAGAAAGCTTGAGGGCTCGCTCCCTCACCTTGTCCCTGCCTGGTAAGTAAGCCAAGGCTCAATGGGGGATAAGCAGTGTAGGTATTGGCAGGTAAGGAGGGAGGGACAAGAAATCTTGGAGGTCCTAGCAGAGACAAAGGGGACATAAAAAGACAGTCCAGCCATAAAAGTATGCACCAGGTAAGGTGGTGCAAAGGAAAGAGACCATAACAAACAAGCTTTAAATTCTAGCACTCACCACCTCTTTGTAGTTAGGATGCCACAGATCAAAGTTTCAAGTTAAAATGTCTTTTACTGAAACATAAAGCCACACCACATCATCCCGCCTGACACGTTTCAGACAGTTTTCCTTTATCAAAGGCTGGGGAACATCAAACAATATACTGTACTCTTAAATAGCAGTTAGAAATCATGTGTTGTGACATCACAAACTGATTGGTTCACAACATTTTTGAATCTGATTGGTTACTTATTCTTAATGCCTATATGTATAATAAACACTATATAAATATGTAGTATAACTACAAAATAAATAAATAGACACAAATACTCGATATAAAACAGTTAGATATAATCTCATATAAAGAATGTGGGAAGGGGGGACTAGGAATTGGAAGCCATCATCATTTATTGATACTAAAATCCAAGTAACAGTGCAACAATATCAGATAGTGAGCTAATCCAAATACCCACATGCATAGTGCAAAAACAATTCTATAATAGAATCAAAACTATGTACGCTCTGTAATTCAAGAACATATATAGGTCTACTATGGATACCTATAAACCCGCTTATCTTTTTTCTAAATGGGGGCACACATCAAAATTAGCATTCAGTCCTGTTTTTTATGTGCTTTTAACTGTAGGATCCAAAATTTCTCTCTTGTGACATTAGATCGTTATAGTTGCCCCCTCTGGGATTATTGCTGGCTCTGTTGCCATAAACGTAAATGAGTGTCGATGTGACTGGGAGTGAGCGGAGTTGCACTGGCTGCATGTGATGTCACTTGGTGAGATACACACTTGTAGCCCTAGTCAGCACAACTCTGGAGGAATGGGGAAAACTTACAAGAAAAAGCATTTGCTCTGACAGGGAGATGATGGACCCCTGATTCTGGCCTGATCCGCGCCTGAAAGCAGTCAGGATCCCGAAGAAATGTAGAAAGCTTGAGGGTTCGCTCCCTCACATTGTCCCCACCTGTGTGTGTGTGTGTGTGGGGGGGGTAAGCCAAGGCTCAATAGCAGATAAGCATCCTCAGTACTGGCAGGTGAGGCAGGAGGGACAAGTAATCTTTGGGGTCCTGACGGAGACAAAGGGGACATAAAAAGAAACTGAAAAAAAGTAGTAGTCTCAAATGTCTGTCAGATGTTAACAAAAGTTGATGTGACTATCTGTTGATCTCCTTGCATTTCCAACTCATTAAATTCCAACCTTGCCCTCTTCCTCTACCACTCCCCCCCCCCCCGCATCTGCCTCCTTGATTGTAATACTGTTGTTGAAACTTGGTTATCCTCTTGCTGCATCTCAGCAATTGTTGTTGCATTTTCTCCTTGTTTGGGGGGGGGGGCTGTAAGAAACTATCAGGACTTTCAGTGTCATTAGGTCCTACTGTATAGTTCAGGACATTAGTTATACTACTTGAAGTTTGTTATTCCGTTTGTTTTATGAGAATGGATTTTGGTTGTACTTACTCATTTTCTTTCTTCTGCCAAACATATACCCTGTTCAGTTTATAATCATTTTACACGGAAACATTTTTTCTATTTTTGTTGCTTGTATTCTCTTGTATCTAGAGACCTTACAATTTAGCACTGTCATATATGTATCCAATTGCTCCTGAGTAGTAAGGACTATGTTTCCTCTTTACTTTTAATCTCAGTAGCTATGGCTGCTCTCACAGGTACTGCTTTTTACAGAACATATTTCACAGATTTCATAGCAGCTTCCTCCATAATCTCCCACCACCTAGGAAAGGGAACACTGGTTTGTGCAGGGATGACAGCTAAAGGCAAAATACAAAAGGACTGAAGGGGGGGTCATGTCTTGCAAGGGTGTATTTAGGGGTGTCACAAGACAAGTTTAAGGTAAAATATACCAATGTGAAATACGTGACACAGACATAAGGTGGCTTGCTTGGGGGCAGAAAGCAGAGGGTTGTGGTGGACAGGGACACTACTCACAGTGGAGAAGTGTGCTCAGTGGCATCCCTGACTGATCTGTGCTGGGAGGGACCACTGCTCTTCAACATTTTCATCAATGATCTAGAAGTCAGGGTCTCAAGCAGCCTGGTTTAAGAGCAGGTGTCTATTAAAATAATATGTTTAAAACTATGATGGTTATAACACTGGAACCTGAATTCAGATTTTGAAAATCAGCGGTTGTGGTTCTTGAAGAGCATGAACAAACTCCTTCTGACACCACATACCATGTTATTTGGCACTAAATCAAAGCTATCTAAATGTTTGGGAAAACTTCTCAATTCCCTATGTTATTGCGTTCTCACTCGGGTTGAAAGCTTTAAATATTTAGGGGTTCACTCAGGTCAGAATCTTTCATTTGAAGTTCATCTAGATCAGGTATATAAATTAATACACCAAACACTGGGAACCTTGTAATGGATTATGAATTACCTGGCACGGGGCACAAACAGTCTCTGGTGCCTGGTCCATTTTGTTACCAATCCCAGATTTGGACCAATAATCTCAAAAAGGGTTTCTGCGAAAGTGCAGCTCACAAAAATCTCTTGTATGGTACAAGCTGTAAATCTGAACTAGCAGCAGGGCATTGGGAACATCACTGCCACCTTTATTTTAAACATTACTGGGTGGCACTGGAAAACAGCATTGTTCTTAACAAGGACACTTTAGTACAAAAGATCCTTTTTAGGAAAATCTACCATCTTCTGATGAATACACTAACCTTATGTGATCCGAATACTGGCATGTGATCAGCTAATCTAAAGCTTGCCAACATTCCACTTAAGAAAACAAACAACATCCAGAAATCCTTCTCTTACTGAGCAGCAAAAATGTGGTACAAGCTCACTCTTGATCTGAAGCAACCCTTATCTGATAATTTGTTTAAACAAAAGCTGAAAGAACAATTTGTACATGCTATGAGTAATTTGATGTCGGAATTGCTGTCTCCGATATATGTGTTTCATACACTGTACATACTAGTATATTTAAGCAGCCTACACTTAATGCACCTGACCACTCCTGTAAAAGGCGATATATTCTCTAGTGATTTTATCTGGTTAACAAAAAATAACCAAACAGCAATTGTATTTCTCTTTACTTGAGCCTAGGTTTTCCTTACATCATTAGACTTGTAAATATTTCACATGAACAAATGCTTGTTCTACAGGCTATTTCAAAACAATTAGACTGTCTCCAAATTACCTCAAAATTACTGTGCTTGTAACTTCACTATCAGTTGTCATGGTAAGTACCATGATATCATAACATGAGCAATATGAAGTCAGAAATCCTGATGAAAGCTCTTTCTACAATCGAAAATTATGCAAAATGTACAAATAAACCTGAGAAAGTCCAGTGAAATTTTACAAAAAGGTGTTCTTTAGTAAATATTAATAGCAGAATATATATTTTTTTATTTTATCTTTTATCTCCTCCCAAGCCACCAGCCACCCAGAACCTCTGTCCGGTCAAGGACCATGGACTTCCACCCCCCACAATGGCCGTGACCCTCCGATACCCCCTGGATTACCCCCGGGGCAGGGCTGCAGTGCCCTGGCCAGTGCTGCAGACGCCGGGATAGGTTGGAGGGCTGGCCTGGGGTGCTAATTGAAGCCGTGGTGGGCGTCATCTAGGGTGGCCGGCAGCTACTCCATTTTCCTGGGTTTCAGGGGCCGGGGAGATGCAATGACGTCCTGCATCCGCCCGGCCCCCTGGACTTTGCTAGGTGCCGGTAACTGCGGTGCCCCTGGCCCCCACCAGGGGTCTGTCAAGCACCAGATGGACTAGCCATCCTCCCCCCGAAGGACAGCAGTCCACGGGATGCTCCATCCTTCTACCCCAGCCGGCCCTCCAGCAATCTGGGTCCATTCCTGAACCCAGATCACCGGCGTCGCAAGCAGAAATTCAACCGCTGTGCCGATGGGCCAGCAATAGCAGAATATTGTTATGAAATAATATACTGAATTATTACATGCTCTTTAAATTCATTGATGCACAGTCTAGTCCAGTAGAGGAGTGGTTCTGCTTCCACTCCCCATGATGGCAACCCGGGTTTGAGAATGGACAAAGATTGCTCAGTGAGCCAGCCAGATGAGAGAAGATTGAGTGCCTGACAGCAGCACTCCTTACTTGGGAAGGGGGGACACCAGGTCCCCCTGCAGAGACTGCCATCTGGCAAAGGCCAGGTGGGAGTGCACGAGGGGAAGGCTGTAGCACAACGTGCTTTGCACAAACTTCCCGATGCTACAGCCCAGTGGGAGAAAAATGGAGGAAACAGATGCTGAGCTGCCCAAAGCAGGCACCCCCCTGCAGGCTCTCGCACGACTGACATGGCAGGCCACCCACCCATCATGGTTCTCAGTACATGGTGGATAACTGGTAAGTCCTTTAGAAGGTCAGTAACAGGGCTGGGGGTGCCATTGGGAAGACCGGAGGGGAGAAAAACTACTGGCCGAAAAACAGAAGTTTACTGATGCACTAAACTGGTCAGTGTGAAGGAATCCCTTAAGGATGGGGAAAACATCAGGATGACCTGAACAAACTAGACAACTGGTCAGACTCTTGGGATCTCTGATTCAACGCAGCAAAATGCAATGTGCTACACCTGGGGAGAAAAACAGAAGTAGGACCCACACACTGTGGCTCCTCTTACGGCAGTGGAGGTGGCAAAGGACCTACTGATCATAATAGACAAGGAGCAGATACATGACAAGCAGAGTGAAACCACCAGCAAGAGGACCCGCAGAATGCTATAGTACATCAAAAGGGTGGTGAAGGATGGGGGAGTAATCCTGCCACTTTAAAAGGCAGAGGTCAGGCCCCACCTAAGTACTGCATGCAGTTCTGGGCTCCCAAATACAAACAGGACATTGAGGCCATCAAGTGGGTGCAAACCAGTGCCATCAAAATGATTAGTGGTATGGCAGAAAAAAGCTACGAAGACAGGCTTATGGCCTTTGACATTTTCACCTTGGAGAAAAGGAGCCTGAGAGGGGAAAATGATCTTAGTCACCCTCGGGGGTACTGACACGATCAAAAAGGTATGTATGATCGGATGCCCTCCAGCAGGATACGGGGTCACACCTTGAAACATAAAGCTGGTTAAAGAGGACGGGAAATAAAACATGAATTTTTTTTATTTTTTTTTATTTTTAGTCTTTGGTAACCGGGTAAGGCCCACTAGGCACAAGTGCCTGTTTTAAGGGGTGACCTGGGAGCACTGGGCAGTTAAGTGACTTGCTCAGAGTCACACTAGATGCAAGAGGAGGTTGTGAGACTCAAACTCAGGTCTGGTCTGCTGGATGTATCAAGCTCATTCACACCTCATTCCTCTAACCTCTAGGCTATACTGCCAGCCAAAATTGAACCAACAAACGTGTTCTGCCTTTCTTACTAAAACATGAGTGTAGTTACAAGTAACAAACATCAGTATATGATTAATTCCAATTTTTTTTATTTTGTAATTGAACTAATTGTGTCAATATGGCTGACACTGGAGCCGATTAATCTTGCTTTCCGTTTTTTTGATATTAAAACTGAGTGTGCCGTTTTTCTTATGACACGCTTATTTTTATGCCCCACGCACTGAGCACTCATTCACTCACTTGGAGGCGAGTGAATAAAGAGCAGTGTTTACAAGTTTTTTCCGCAAGACTTAGTACCAGATAGCCTGCATGTCTTGGCTCTTCCCTGCCTCCCTCACCTAACTGCACACCACTTATTTGCCCACAGAGCCAGTTTAAATGACAGTAATGTAACCCCTAGATGGCGCTATCCCAGGGGCTACTACCCCTGCCTGATTTGCCACTAACAGGTTGAGGGGCCTGGATCCAATGGCGGGTGCCTCCACCCAGAGGTCAGGGTTTGCAATAGTTAAACTAACTTGGTCACAGCCCTCTGGGACACTGCAACCCCCCTTTCTTCCCACTAGTGGCCCACACAATATATCAGAATTACCTTCACAGTATACACTTACCCCCAGGTCTGGTTCGGCACTGGGACCTCCTGTGAAATGAGATACAGTGCAACAATCACAGTACAGTACTTTAACATAGACAAATACCTCAGGCAGTATAACTTTGCTGAAACAAGCAGCTCTGATTTATTTAGGGGATATAACAAGGACAGGAAATCAGGTTAATTAGCTTATCACTCTAATAATCTACCTATGGCTCTGTGCACAGCCTATCCCTATCAGTTACTGTCCCTGGGTACCCAAGCCCTAGTGGCTAGTCCAAACCGTGGCAGCTGGTAGGGGCCCTTTCACACAGAGAAAAGGAGAATTAAACAGTCAGCAGTACAGTAATTCCATTTGGATTTAATGTGGCAATTCAACAGGAGCAACCCTGAATTAGTACTCACGACTCCAAATAAGATAGGGTCCTTCAATGTCAGCAGGGCTCACTTGAGGTACACAAACCTCTTCACACATCCATATAAAAGAAAGTACTATACCAGGCAGGCTGCATCTGTATCCCGATCGCAATTACTGCACAATACCCGGAGAACACACAGCAGATTCAGTTCCTGACAGACCGAGTGCAATTTTCAGCAATTCTTCCAGTCTTCTACAGGGTGAGCCTGGTTTCTACTCTTCAGAGATCCTTTGATTCTTTTCACAGGACGGATTCAGTCCTAACAAGCTGTTACAAGCTGCGGACCGGAACTCTAGGCCTTACACGCGTTTTGACTAAAACTGCACACTGAAAAGCACAGGGCTCCTTCCTTCTTCACTGCCAAAGCTCAACTGAACTCCAACTGACGAAACCGGGCACTTCCTTTGAGTTCCTCCCAGTTCTTGACTGGATTGGCTGTCACTCACAATAGACTGCTGCTGTTGGTCCAAAAGGCACTGAAGTCTAAACTACATCTCCAGAGTCACTGCCCATACAATCCTCTTGTGGCTGGCTCAGATTATGAGTCCAAGTTCTGATTCGTCCAAGGCATCATTTTAGAGCTAGCTTACCCACACTGATTGGTCCAGTTCAGCAGTTCAAAACTAGAATGGGGAACTAGCAGACACAGTTCTGACTGCAAAGAAAGCAGGTTAGACAAACTGTAATTTCATTATTACTCTAAATAATTTCTGGCAAACAGTTACATCTTTCAGATAGGTTCCTTTGCACTCCTAGTGACTGCAAAATGAAGTGAATTGGCAGCAGCTCGAGTGGTACTCAGAGAAACACAGTCCCCCCATACAAACTAATTATGTCTGCAAGCAGACAGCTCTTAAAGAGACAGCACCAGAGGCTCTAAAAACACTCACTGATAAATGGCTTAAATGCCAAACACCATTCAGGCTTGGAGCATTCAAGCAAGCTCCTGGAAGTCTTTTGGGAACCCCCATTTGCAGGGGGGTTACAGTAAGAAATATGCAATACTGTACCATGTACAAATGAATGTGTAAAGGAAATGACTTATTTGTTCCCTGATTGGCTTGTCGGTTAGCTATTCAGCGTAGGTCCACACTAAGAATGCTGAACTACACCGTAGCAAAATGGACACCAAGTTGATTGAATTCATGAATGTTTTTAACGAATAAATCCAGGTGCCCAAATGAAATGATTGCAGTCTGAGTCGTAGCCTGCTGGATGTCGGGGCAGTCTGAGTAGTAGTAAGCTGGCTGTAATTTCGTTTGGGCACTTCGATTTATTCGTTAAAAGGATTCACAATATTCAATCTGCTTGGAGTTTGAATTCAAATCTGTTCAGCAGGTCTGTCCGCGTAACCCTCACTCGTGTCTCGGTTCTTCCATGACTCAGACTGTTGGACAAAAACAGCTCCACCACAAATAGTGTCCCAGGTTATTGTGCAACAACAAGAGGCTCAGCAAACAAATGTTAGCACCACTGCAGTCAGTATAAAAAGTTTACTATGCACCTCACATACTGGCATTCTAACAGTTGTCAGGTCGTGTGGGGGTGGGTCAGGTGCTAGTTGCGTGAAACCAGTTGGGGTTCTTTACAGGAATAGCCTTGTGGGAGGGGGAGTGAAAGAATGCATCATTTTTTTTTTGCCCTGTAAGTAAATGCTGCTGCTTTAAAAAAGGTTTTCAACTGCATTCATTCTGCGGATGCCCATGCATGTCAGAGACCACAGCAACTGTATTATTTTATAAGCGCTCCTGTACGTGCGCTCTCTCGAACTGCAGCCAGCTCTCGGATGGTCAAAATCCATAACAATTGGTGTGATGGAGACATGGATGAAGAGACTGTGTCAGCAACTAAAGAAAGTTAGTTTGTCTCACATCCACTAGCTATCTCTGTCACTCTAAAGTTGATGTGCACTGGCGACTCAATCAGCAACATAGAGAACCACTGGTGCATAAAGTCCACTCATACAATAACATCATCAGATGACGGCAGAGCACAACAACCAGCTCGAGCATAATTAGAACACTGAGGAACGGCAAGTCAGCATGAGCAAGGTAAAACAGAAAAAAAGGACAAAAATAAAGACATGACACAATATTACTGGTTCTTGATATTTTATTTACACATGGATCATTCAAAACGAGTATATTTTACCTCTGTTATTGCTTTCCTGTCCCCTTTAAATTCAGAGGTAACATTAGGAAGCACTTCTTCTCTGAAAGGGACATGGACACATGGACCAGCCTATCAGCTGAGACAGTGTACAGAAAGACAGTAGAGGCCTTGAAGGTAAGCCTGGACAAATGTCTGCTTACTAAGGTTATCACAGAGTACCCTGGGTAGGACAGTACGTGGGGAATCCCTATAACACAGGACATATTTGCTTATCTTTTCTGGCAGAATTTACCACCCCTCTGAGCCTCAGGACATGAGCCCGCATCCTGCTGCAGAATATCAAATCAAACATCCCCGACTTTTTGATCATGCTGATAACCATGAGAATGCAAAATACTGAGATCATGTCCTCTGGCAGCCTCTTTTCTCCAGAGTGAACAAGTTAAGGGGCTCCAAACACTCCTCATAGCTGTTGTCCTCCATAATGCTGATCAGTTTGAGGCTTTGTGTTGCACCCCCCCCTCCATTTTTTCAATTTTCTTTTTGTACTGAGGAGGCCAAAGCTGCACACGGTACTTCAGATGGGGCCTGACCAGGGCCTTGTAAAGTTGAACATTTACTTCCTTGCTTCTGTTGGTCACCACTCTTTTGATGCAACCCAGCATTCTGCTGGTTCTCCTGACAGCAGCTGTGCACTGCTTGTCCTGCATCAACCCCTTGTCTATGATGACCCCTGTGACATAGACAGCCAGCTCTGAGTACTGTATCATTTTTTATTTCTTAAAAATAACAGAAATGTGGTATTGAATTTGTCTGTGGGAAATGCCAGTGCACTTGAAGTGACCTCCCTCATTCAGTCACACACACAACCCCCCCCCAAAGATCTTAGTATGCGAGATAACCACACACACAGGAACTTAGAAAAAAAAATCTAACACCTGCAAGGGCTAAAAGGTACCTAAAATCCGGGACATCCTGTTTAGCTAGTTCTTTTATCAGTAGCCGAGTTGGCAGGAAAGAACATATCCATTTTACAACATTTACAGGAAAGGAAAGCAGGGTCTGACACTTCTCTGTGAAATTAAAAAGGCTTCGAGATCTGTGAAGATCAGGAAGACCCTTTTTCATCAAAGAAGTGTCATTTGAGAACTGATGTTATGTTGAGAAAACATGATCTTACTGCCTTATAAGGATCCTGTTTCCTGTAGAGATATTTTTTTAGTAATAATATCCTGATAGGGAGGAAGTACAGTGACCTCATCCAGGGGGCTGGAGAAAGCAGTTTATAAAACAATGATTCTGGTTTCATAGAATTACTTCTTTACCTGACTTTGAAACAGCAACATCAAGCCTTTAGAAGATGAGTATTTTGTGAATACGAAATATAGTTGCACTTTTTTCACCTTTTTGTTTAATGACCTGTATGTTTTTTGTGATAAGAGTTCTGTATATTATTGTTTACTATTTTACCTTTTGTTTAGTAAAGATATATTTTAAAAACAGAAACTGCCTGGTGTGCCTTGAAACATTTCTTTGGTTTTAAGTGAAGTTAGATGTTTTAAAGCTGACACGGTGCAAGAGTTTATGGGTGTACCAAACTGGGAAACAGTTTAAGAGTTTCTCTAGGTCTTACACAGAGTTCAAAAAGGGTTCATTTTGTAAAACCTGGTTGGGTGCCAGTAGGCAAAGATATCTGGCCCCCCGAAGACAGAATTATCTGAACCTGACAATTGGGTATGCTAACAAGAGGTTAAAAAGTTTGAATCCCTCCAGAACTTGGGACTAAGGTGACTCGAATCCATAAAACAGACAAGAGGGCTACCTTGTTCTGTTCACAAGACTACGCTCAGAGGTTGGCACTTTGGGGGTAGAGGGCTGACCTGCTGAGTGGATCTGTGACAGACTGGTTGGCAGCGGTGCAGATAAAGTTTGGTATAATAAGCTTCATTGTACAGTGTGTCAGCTTGAGACTGTTAAGCTGACTTGAATGAAAGAAAGGCAGTGATTAATTTAAAAAAAGAAAACGGAAACAGAACTTTATCACTTGGCATACAGTCAAGTTCCTACCTATTTTATTTATTTTTTTTCTAAAGTGCAAAGTCAGAGTAGCAGTAGTGAGGAAAGAAGAAAATGGCTTCCAACTACAGCAGGCACACTGTAGATTTCTTAAAGCAGTTGTGCGGGGACAGGGGAGTGCCGTTTGGGGTGAAAGCCAGTAAGCAGAACCTCATAGAGACCCTGACGGTAGCAGATACCCAGAGCAGGGAGTCACAGACTGTCACTGAAGGGGACCAGACCTCGCATGTGGCAGGACTAGAGGCCAGTGAGGGGTCCCGAGCTGATGAGGAGGACAGCAGGGCCACTGTCAGTGAAGGGCCACAGCAGAAGGGGATGGTCACCAGTATCCTGAATCCAGACTTACTCAAACTGCAAATTGAGTTGCGCCAGATGGAACTGGAGACAGAGCGAGAACAGAGAGAAGCGGATCGAGAGGCATACCGACAACAGAGAGAGGCGGATCATGAGGCAGAGCGACAATGGAGAGAGGCGGATCGTGATGTAGAGTGACAACAGAAGGAGGCAGACAGTGAGGAATGTGAGCGCCAGCGAGAGGCAGAGGAGAAGAGAGAGGAGCACCAGTGGCAACGCGAACTGGAGAAGCTACGACTCCAACCAGCGGCACCAGGGCAGGTAAGTGGCTTGGGTTTAACTGGGACTGCAGGACTGGGTTACAAATTGAACTCCAAATTAATAGCTGAATTTAAGGAAGGGGAAGATATAGATGCTTTTTTAAACTCTTTTGAAAAAGTTTGTATTCAGGCTAAAATTCCTAGAGAGCCCTGGAGCTTCCAGCTATCCTCGCTACTTACCGGGAAAGCTTGGGATGCACTGGATCAAATGAACAATGAAGACAGTGACGATTACAGCATGTTAAAAGCTGCACTGTTAAAAAAGTTTGAATTAACTGCTGAATCATACAGAGCTAAATTTCGTAAGCTCAGGAGAAGCCCTGATATGAGCTATGAGGAGCTAGCCACGAAACGACGTCAGTTTTTAAAACGTTGGTGGGAAGGAATTGAGGCAAACTCTGTTGATAAAATTTAAAATGTGATTTTATTAGAACAGTTTTATTGGGCATGCCCGGCAGAGCTAAAAATCTGGCTAGAGGACCGAGATCCAAAAACAGTGCAAGAGGCTGCTGAACTCTCAGACCACTATGCCAAGAGCAGACCTGCTCTGAGAATGAATGGGGCAGGTGTGGCAGTGCAGAAAGGGAAAAGTGCACCTTCAGGGCAGCTAAAACCCTCACTGCCTCCACCGAAACCAGTTAGCCCCAGGTTTCAACTAAAAGATTTATCTGAAATAAGAAATGCTTGTTGGTTATGTAAGGAAACTGGGCATGTTGCCAGACGGTGCCCCAAAAAGGCGAGCCATAATACACAACAGGGTGCTAGAAAAGAAGTGGGTTGTTTGTGTGTCCCTGGGAGCATGCCAGTGAACATAAGGGAACACATGCACCCAGTCCAAGTAAATGGTGTACAGACTCAGGGGTTAAAGGACACAGGGGCATCCCTGACATTGGTAAAGGTGCATCTGGTACAGCCTGGTCAGCTTATACCAAATAAATACGTAACTGTGCAAGGGTTTACTGGTGAAGAGAAAACATTTCCACTTGCTAGTGTTCTCCTCGACTGGGGTGAAGCAGGGGGAACTGTAGCCAACACATTAGCAGTGGATGTGATCCTGGGTAACAATCTCCAGCAGGGGGTGGTATGTGCAGTTATCCGTAGCCAAGTGGCAAGGGAAAATAGTAGTTCCCTGAGCCCCCCAGAAGCCATTGGGGAAGATGCTGAGAGGCTGGTTCCCCAGCCTGTGTCTCCAGAGGGGGAGACTGATAAAAAGGGGGTAGAAATTTCCCCAGGAGCAAGTAACCACCCAGCTACAGAGAGTTACTCCAAAAAGGGAGGGGTGACCCCTTGTCAGAGGGTTGGGCTGGACAGTGATCCTGAGAGCCCTGACACTAGTGCTAGGGACCCTAGTTTAGCGACTGAAGGGGACTTGTCCCATGCCTTGGGAAGGTGTGAGGAGTTCGCAGCTGCTCAGAGAAATGACCCTAGTTTAGAGAAGCTGAGGGCTTGGGCAGACTCGAATGGAGTACAGGGAGGTGACGGAAGACATAGGGTTTATTGGGAAAATGGACTTATGTATACACAGGCAGTACAGACAGAGGGAGGGATGCTAGGCAGGCAGCTTGTCGTTACCCAGGGATATCGTGAGCAGTTGCTCAAGGTTGCCCTTGATATTCCCTTGTCTGGTCATCTGGGAATCATGCGTACAATGCAGCGGTTGGCCCAGAATTTCTACTGGCCTAACTTCACCCAGCAGGTGAAGGAGTATTGCAGGTCTTGTCACCGGTGCCAAGAGATAGGGAAGGAGGGCAAGAAAACCCAAGCCACCCTAATTCCCTTGATCGTAGTGGAGGAGCCATTCCAGAGGGTGGGAATGGATATTGTGGGGCCTTTAAATACCCCCAGCTCCTCAGGGAAGAGATTCATTCTAACTGTGGTGGATTATGCCACCCGGTACCCAGAGGCAGTAACCCTATCCTCACTGAGGACAGACACAGTGGCAGATGCCTTACTTGGGATTTTCTCCCATGCTGGGTTTCTGCAGGAGGTAATCACCGATCAAGGGGGTTCCTTCATGTCAGACCTAATGAAATGTCTATGGAAGAAGTGTGGGGTGGTGCAGAGATGCATGACACCATATCTCCCACAAGCCAATGGACTTGTGGAAAGATTCAATGGTACCCTGAAGGCAATGCTCCGGGCGTTTGCTGAACAGCATGGGAGGGACTGGGAGAAATACCTTCCCCACCTGTTGTTTGCATACAGGAAGGTGCTCCAAGAGTCAACAGGATTTTCCCCCTTCGAACTCTTGTATGGGCGCCGGGTACATGGGCCCCTAGACTTGATCCGGGAGGATTTGGAAGGCAAGCACGCCACCCAGGGAACTTCCATTGTGGATTATGTCCTTAAGTTTAGGGACAGGCTGAAGGAGCTTATGGGGACAGCCCAGAGCAACCTGGCAGCTGCCCAACAGAAACAAAAAGTATGGTACGACCACAGAGCCAGAGCTCGCTTGTACATGGTGGGTCAGGAAGTCATGGTCCTTTATTCCGGTCTGGAAAGACAAGCTGCAGGCTGAGTGGGCAGGACCGTACAAAGTGGTTAGGAAGGTAAATGACGTAAAGTACATTGTGGAGCTACCTGACTGTAGACAGACAGAAAGGATGCACCATGTCAACATGATGAAGCCATATGCCAATAGGGCTGACATGGAGTTTGTGGTGTGTAGTCATGGGGAGGGGACGGACGAAGGAGACCCCCTTCTGGACTTGCTGGAAGAGATTAAACGGGAGTCCTCTGTGGAGGCAGTAAAACTGTCTCCCCAGCTGAACCCTGACCAGATCCAGAAAGTGAGGGAGGTTTTAGCAGACTTTGCCCCCTTGCTTAGCGCCAAGTCTGGACTAACCCCCTTAGCAACACACGATGCGGAGACGGGGACACAGATGCCCATACGGCGGACAGCATATTGGGTGTCAGAGGCTGTCCAAAAGGACATTAGGAGGGAAGTGGAGGAGATGCTGGATTTAGGGGTAATCCAGAGATCCCACAGCCCCTTGGCCTCACCCATAGTCCTTGTGCCCAAGCCAGATGGCTCGACTCGTTTCTGTGTGGACTATCGTGGACTGAATGTAGTCACGAAGTCTGACACCTACCCGATGCCCCGGATGGACGAGCTCCTGGACAAGTTGGGAGGGACCTCTTACCTTATGACTAATGACCTGACCAAGGGGTACTGGCAGGTAGAACTGACAGACAGAGCTAGGGAGAGGTCGGCCTTCATCACTCCGATAGGCTTATCTGAGTTTAAAGTAATGCCTTTCGGAATGAAGAACACCCCAGCCACTTTCCAAAGGTTGGTGAACCAGGTGTTGAATGGTGCTGAGGGAGTACGCTGTAGCGTACCTGGATGACACTGCCATCTTTAGTACCAGCTGGAAGGAACACCTTTCACACCTTAGGGAAGTGCTGGGCAGGATACAGAGGGCCAGGCTCACTGTCAAAGCTGAAAAGTGTCAGGTGGCCATGGAAGAGGTGGCATACCTCGGACATGTGGTAGGCTGGGGACAGTTCCATCCTAACCAAATAAAGACAGAGGTGATCCAGGTGCGGGCCAGACCAGAAACCCAGAAGCAGGTCAGGAGCTTTCTAGGGAGAGCAGGGTACTACAGAAAGTTTGCACCTAATTACAGTGCCCTGGCTGCACCCTTATCTGACCTGACAAAGAAAAGGATGCCCAAGAAAATTACCTGGGACCCAGCCTGTGAGACAGCCTTTACCAGACTGAAGAAGGCACTGTGCAGTGCTCCTGTTTTGACAAGTCCTGACTATAGCAAAACTTTTATAGTTCAGACGGACGCCTCAGACGTGGGTATTGGGGCAGTACTGAGTCAGACTTCCAGCCAAGGGACAGATCACCCAGTTGTGTACCTGAGCAGAAAGCTGCTTCCCAGGGAGCAAGCGTACTCCACGGTGGAAAAGGAGTGTCTTGCCATAGTGTGGGCTCTAAAGAAATTAGAGCATACTTGTATGGACAGCATTTTGTGGTGCAGACTGACCACAACCCCCTGGTTTGGCTGACTCAGATGGGGAAGAACAATGGGAGACTGCTAAGATGGAGCCTTGCTTTACAAGGGTATGATCTAAAAATTGTACATAGGGCTGGGGTGAAGAATAAGAACTCAGATGGGCTGTCTAGGGTCTATGAGGAGTGAACTGATTTGGGAAGCTCATCCCATGTAGGGGATAGATCCCCCAACTTCAGTCTAGGTGGGGAGGACTGTGACATAGACAGCCAGCTCTGAGTACTGTATCATTTTTTATTTCTTAAAAATAACGGAAATGTGGTATTGAATTTGTCTGTGGGAAATGCCAGTGCACTTGAAGTGACCTCCCTCATTCATTCACACACACACACACACACCCAGATCTCAGTATGTGAGATGACCACACACACAGGAACTTAGGAAAAAAAAATTTAACACCTGCAAGGCCAAGATAATTGCAGGGCTAAAAGGTACCTAAAATCAGGGACATCCTGTTTAGATAGTTCTTTTATCAGTAGCCGAGTTGGCAGGAAAGAACATATCCATTTTACAACGTTTACAGGAAAGGAAAGCAGGGTCTGACACTTCTCTGTGAAATTAAAAAGGCTTCGATATCTGTGAAGATCAGGAAGACCCTTTTTCATCAAAGAAGTGTCATTTGAGAATTGATGTTATGTTGAGAAAACAGGATCTTACTGCCTTATAAGGATCCTGTTTCCTGTAGAGATATTTTTTTTAGTAATAATATCCTAATAGGGAGGATGTACAGTGACCTCATCCAGGGGGCTGGAGAAAGCAGTTTTTAAAACAATGATTCTGGTTTTATAGAATTACTTCTTTACCTGACTTTGAAACAGCAGCATCAAGCCTTTAGAAGATGAGTATTTTGTGGATACGAAATATAGTTGCACCTTTTTGTTTAATGACCTGTATGTTTTTTGTGATAAGAGTTCTGTATATTATTGTTTACAATTTTACCTTTTGTTTAGTAGAGATATATGTTAAAAACAGAAACTGCCTGGTGTGCCTTGAAACATTTCTTTGGTTTTAAGTGAACTTAGATGTTTTAAAGCTGACACGGTGTAAGAGTTTATGGGTGTACCAAACTGGGAAACAGTTTAAGAGTTTCTCTGGGTCTTACACAGAGTTCAAAAAGGGTTCATTTTGTAATACCTGGTTAGGTGCCCGTAGCCAAAGATATCTGGCCCCCCGAAGACAGAATTATCTGAGCCTGACAATTGGGTATGCTAACAAGAGGTTAACAAGTTTGAATCCCTCCAGAACTTGGGACTAAGGTGACTCAAATCCACAAAACAGACAAGAGGGCTACCTTGTTCTGTTCAATGTTCACAAGACTATGCTCAGAGGTTGGCACTTTGCGAGTAGAGGGCTGATGTGCTGAGTGGATCTGTGATACCCCAAGTCCTTTTCTTCCTTAACTGCAGCAAGACAAGCACCCACAGTGTGTACGTTCTACCTCTATTTTCCTTCCCCAAGAGTAGCAGTCTGCAACTGGCAACACTGAATCTAAGGCTCCAGAAGTCAGACCAACTGCCTAGCTTGTTCAGTTCATCCTACAGTCAGTCCCCATCCTCCAGGAATTCCACCAACCTGGTTAGCCTAAATTCATTTTCCCAACTGATGATGGAGATGTCATAGGGCAGCAACCCATCACTGAAGCTTAAGGGATGCATCTGAGGACTCCTCTCTCCTCGTAGTGCTCACCCACAACCATCCTGTGCTTCCTGCTCCTAAGCCAGTTAGCAATCCCCCTTGTGTCTGATTCCAGGATTACAGCATCCAGGTTGCCTCTGTAAATGAGTCTACACCTAGTGGACTTACCTGGTTGACAAAAGAAACAAATGCTTGACACCATACTTGGTACAGACATTCAATATTGTAACAAATCTAGCCGGCAAACAACCAACAATGCTACTAACATTATTTCATCCTAAATACATTTAACTATCAAAAATGCCACCTTTTTAAATGTCATCTCATATATATTTTGCTTTATAAGCAATGTTTAAGATGCTGTTTTTTTGCTCCTTACCTGGTGAACTGGACTCTCCATTTCAGTCACATGCCCTGGATACCACCTACTGGGACCACTACCACCCCACTTCACAGACCAAGACTGGAGCTCTTTCAGACCACTCAGAAATGGGCTGGGACCAAGCCCACCAACCAGACGGGGAATGACACTTGTCGCTACAGACTGGCTTATGATACTACCATGTCCTATGACAGCATTCTGCATCATGACCGGCCGGCAGCAGGATTTGTTTCATGATCAGGGGCAGTGGATTCCTGCCAAGACAATGCTCTCCCCCCAGGCCACCAGGGGGGTGCCACCCATCCTCATGTAATGGTGGGTGCCACCCACCCTCCCTCCCTGAGGCAGCAGCCACCCATCTCAGATACTCAACACTGCCGCTTCTGCCTAATGTGTAACATCCCAGGTCTGTCTGGCATGGTAAGCTGCAACACTGCATACTGATGAGCCATTTTAATGGACATTTTGTAGTTACTATTTTGCCTGCAAGAGCCAACACACTAGGACTTCATTTAAATAACAATTCATAGATGCTCTGAAATGCATCTCTTCAGGTATAACAATGCCATCTGAAGCAAGTTATCTTGGTCTTGTTCAGGACAATTAATGCCCTAGGAGTTGCAGGTCAATCTTCTGGTGTGGTACAGAGCACTAAACTTAGTGGTTATGATTTCAGCAGATCTGATGTGGAATACCAAGGTTTCCTACACACTTGACAACACAGAACAGTGCACATTTTAGCTGTTTTAAAACACCCTGCTATTTCACAACAAGATTTTGTTTTGGTCTACAAAACTCTTACTAGGCTTATATTGGAGCATGATGGCTCCAGCGTGGCATGCTGATTTTGGAACAGGTACAGTAACTGCCACAATGCAAAGGCTGTTCTAAAAAGTGTGTGGAGAATTCCTGATGGTGATTTACTGTATGCACAACATTTAACAACCTGGAAGTTAGAAACTCTTCCACAAGGAGAAAAAAAAATATTTGTAGAATGTTCAGTTCCCAATTAACAGGAAATGGGAAATGTTAGGTTCACTAATTTGACTAAACAGACATAATACATGCTAAACATGAAAATGGAGACACTGTACCACTTACTGTGGGTAGAACCAACAGGTTTAATAGTTTTATTCTACGAGCAGTTGATTTTTGTTACTTTCCTGCAGAATAGCAGGAAAGTCCCATGACTCCAGAGAAGCAGGAAAGTCCCATGACTCCAGGGAAGAAACGCTAGAACTGGTTTTTTTTCTCTGTTTCTGCTTAATTGAGGCTTACTTTTCCACATTAAATGCTGCTATTTTACTCTCCCTGCATGCTGTGCCTTTTTTGCCTTGTTAACACCATGAAATGCAATACCACGTTTTCACGGGGGTCTCTGGGTACAGCTGGTTGCAGAATAAATCAGTTACAAACAGGTAATGGGAGTATGCAAAACAGACAGGTCCCAATTCACAGTCACAACTTGGGAGCCATAAATCAGGGGGGCAAACAACCTCCCTGTTGTGGCCCCCATGTTGTAGCTATCCACAATAGGCTGTGATAGTCATTGTGGGGAGAAGTTCACCTGTAAATAAGTTGGAATACAAATTAGGGTTACCAGATATTAATGGGTATAAATAACACCTGCTTTGGTACACCCACGGACTTCTGTGGCTGGCACACCATCACTCGCATGGCACTGTGCTATTCACAGATGTCTGTCTAGTCGCACTACTGCCTAAGCCTTCCCCCAACCCCTGACCTGTACCTTGAGGGTCACTTGTGGGTTGATGCATTTTTTTTCATTGCCTCCTCCTGGTGTTCCAGTGCCCCCCTTCCTAACTCTATGCAAGGTCCAAATCCTGGCATTCAGAGAATGTCCCCTCCCTTTGCCCCATTTCCTTCCATGAATGATTGACTCCCTGGTCCCTTAACAATCTACATCCCCCGCTGACTCCTCTCATCTTGGCACTTTTTAGCAACACCCCATAGAACTGCTCTTAAAATTTCTATTCTAGGGTGACTGCATTTTGCGAGTCACCATGTTCTGTGCATGGCCTAGCGGTTAATTTGCATGGTGACCCACGCTGCCTTCCCAGCACAGTTGCATCAGACTTCTTGACCTAGCAGGGAAGGGCTGCAACATCCTCTGAGTATAGCTCGGCGGTGGATGGGGTCACAGACAAGGAACCACTACAAAATTGTTGTAGGAATGGTTTTGCAACAGCCACTTCCAACTGTAAATTAGGTCTGTATTGTCAGTAGTTGAACATGATAAAAGTTACTTGAGGTGGGTCAGTCATAGGTAATTTTCGTAACTACTGCATACATACAAGGTCAAGGCCTATGGTGCACCAGATATGCTAAGTGAATGTACAGTAATCCTGATGCTGACCCTTTTCAAGGAGAGTCTACAGTGAAGTTGTTAACCCCTCCAAGTGTAGCAGCTTACAGTGCAGTTACAAAAGGCAGTATAGCGCAGTGGTCTAAGGCTCTGAGCTGCAAATCTGGTGACATCCAGCAGACCAGACCTGGGTTTGAATCCCATAGCTTCCACTTGCATACTGTGTGACCCTGAGCAAGTCACTTAATCCTCCTTGTGCTCCCAGGTCGCTCCTGTAAAAAAGCTTTCAGCTTAGTGTGCTATACCTGGTTAAACAACTAAATAAAAAATAAAAGAACTTATTGTAACAGTAGATCTTCGAGAGAAGCTCTTGCAGCAGGCCACACCAGTAGGCCTATGCTGCCAGGCACTAGGACCACATGGAAAATTTCTAGCTAGCAGTCTACCACGGGGGACCATCCCTGCTGACATCAGTCATCTGAAGTCAGTATAGGCCATATAGGAGGGTGGTCCCCCACACCACCTCAGTTCTCCCGCTGGAGACTCTGCATGGCCAGCTGGTGGAGAACCAAGGAGGTTATGCTGAGAGCAAAAGAAAAGGCAGACACAGATGCGATAGAAAAAGAAAAGCAGGGGGAAGGAGTGAAAGCAGGGCCTGCTGCAAGAGCTTCTCTCAAAGATCTACTGTTACGGTAAGTTCTTATGTAACTGTACTATCTTACTTCAAGGAAGGCTCTTGCAGCAGGCCACACTGGTAGGACTGAGACCCAAGCAGTACCGGTTATCACCAGGATAACATCACTGGGAGGAGGATAAGTCAGCTGTCAAGAGCTCATGACAGAAGGCCCTGAAGAACTGCAAGACTGAAGCTGGCCCTGCACCTAGAGGTGATTTCCAGTCTGTAATGCTTGGTGAAGGTGTGGAAAGAACTCCAGGTGGCAGCTGCACAGATGTCAGCAGGAGACACATTTCTGAAGCAAGCTGTGGAGGCAACCATACCCTGGTGGAAATAAACAATGCAATTAGCTAACCACTTAGACAAACACTGTTTGGAAACAGGAGCGCCCTCTCTCTTGGGGGCAAACAAAACAAACAGCAGCAACTAAAAAGAGTGCTTTCCATGACAGAAAGTGCAGCTTGCAACTCATGGCTGGTTCAAAGGGAGGTAAAGTGAGTTTCTCCAAAATGAAGTTGAAGTCCCATGGAGGGACCGGGTCCTGAATGAGAGATTTCAGATGCAAAATGCCCCGCAGGAAAGTGCGGGATACATCACACTGAGTGACAGCTTTGCCCTCAATAGATGCATGGTATGCAGAGATGGCAGAAAGGTGCACCTTAAGGGAGGAGTACCTCAGGCCTGAATCTTAAAGGGAAAGGAGGCACTGCAACACTTGATTCACCGGGAAGGTGAAAGGATACAAATGGAGAGCAGCGGCCTAAATGGAAAAGCGCTTCCATATCACAACATAAGTGGCCCTGGTGGAGGGTTTCCTGGTCACCACCAGGAAGTTGGCGACTCTAGAGGACACCTCAAAGCAGGCGATAGCTAGGTCTACAGGCACCACACATGAAGATACAGGGATCTGAGGTCCAGCTGGACTAGGGTGCCCTGGTCCTGGGAGAGCAAGCCTGTGCACAGGGGCAGGGGCACCGGAGGTTCCATAACTAGTTCTTGCAGCAGGGGAAACCAAATCTGACATGGCCAGAAAGTAGCTATGAGAATCATCTCCGCTCCATCCAACTGGAGCTTGAGCAGAACGCTTTGCAGGAAAGGAGGGAATACGTACAGAAACCTCCCCTTCCAGAAGAGGGACAATGCGTCTAGTCAGAAAACTCCAGGTCCAGGATTGAGCAAGCAAAAAAGCTGCAGTTTTGCATTGAGTGGGGATGCAAAGAGGTCCAACTCTGAATAACCCCACCTGTTGAAGAGGTCTTCGACCATGGAGGTCAGAAGTTCCCACTCATCAGCCTGTGACCTGGAGCGGCTGAGATGGTCTCTCAAGACATTTTGAACTCCAGGAACACGGACGGCCGAGAACTCCAGACTGTGTTCGATGGCCCAATACCAGACTCTCATCACCTCCCGACATAGGGGCTAAGAGTGAATCCCCCCTGCTTGTTGATGTAGTAAACTATGCACATATTGTCCATCTGTACCAACAATGGACCCAGGAGGAGATGAGCCTGTAGGGTGTATAAAATCACCCACATCTCCAAGATGTTGATATGAAGAGCTTGCTCTGTGTCTGACCAGGTACCCTGAGTCTGGTGGTCAGCCAGATGGGCACCCCATCCCATGCCAGGGGCATCCATTGTCAGAACCTGCTGGGGAGTTGAAATCTGAAAGGGGACCCCACAATAGATTGCCTGGGTCCATGCAGCAGGCCAGACCCCCCCCCCCGGGCTGGGTTGGAGATCAGGACCACCTGGTCGAGGTCATCCATGCTCTGGTCCCACTGGAACCATATAGTCCACCGTGATACCCACATGCGCTCAATGTTTAGTACTAAAGAAAAATAAAAAAGTGCAGAAAATGGCGGTTGACTGCAGCTGCGACATTCACTGAAGTCTGACGTGCATGGGTCGATAGCAGGAAAAGAACTGAGGTGGCATGGGGGGGGGGGTTGTCCTCCTATGCAGCCTATACTGACATCAGATGACTGACGTTAGTGGGGGGAGGACCCCATGGTAGACTGCTAGCTAGAAGTTTTCCATGTGGTCCTAGTGAATGGCGGCATATTCCTACCGGTGTAGCCAGCTGCAACAGCCTTCCTGGAAGTAAGATCTTTGGTCCCATGGGGCCATTACATTCCTGCCAAATTGCTGCTGCAAGGTCCTGCTCTCCCTGGCCCCCAAGATGTCCTTTCTGTTGCGAGTGTGTGGAAGGGGGGGGGGCGCTGGAAGAGAAGTGCAGAACGGAGTGGATGGTGGATATCTTCTGTGCCTTCTGCTCCTACCACACGTTAAAGGTGCTGCTGCTGATGTAGCAAGCAATCAGTGCTTGTGACAACTGGGGGAAAACCCTCCCAATTAATGCCCTGATTGAGCTGGACACTCAGGGTGCACTGTGCTAAACAAACTGGGGGCAGTCAGTAACCGCTTTAAGGGCAAGAGCCCTTTTAAATAATTTTGGGACCAGTGCCCCTCAGCATCACTTGATGTTGACATCTTGGTGCACCCTGGCCCATCTCCACAGCAACAGAGGTCAGGGATTGCACCTTTGAACAATCAGGCTGCAGAGCCTGGCAGAGGAGTCTTAGGACACCGGAGGACTGCAGAATTTGAGGCAGAAATCTGTGGCCAACCATATGTCGAGTGATGGACCTCCAGTCTGGCCCAGAGTGACTGACAGTTGCACGGGTCAGCAGTGAGCTGACATTACCCAGTGAACAGCAGGGGGCTGTGGCAGGATCCTGTCAATCTGTGTGAACCATAAAGAGAAGCAGAAAGGCACCTGCTGAAGCTGCTGCTGCTGCTAGAAAAGATAGAAAAGTGAGCATATTCCTGGATGTATCGGAAGAGTTGTCTATCTATAGTAGTTACTGGTATGCTTACGTTTCATTTTAGAACCTGTGGCTGGGAAAGGAACACTAAGCCAAAACTGTTTCAGGTACGACCCACAAGCACAGGGAGGTTAAGTGACTTGCTTAGGTTCACACAGCATGCAAATGGCAGTTGTGGGATTAAAATCCAAGCCTGCTGGGTCTCCGTGTTCACAGTAAGGTGACCTAACCACTAGGCTATACTGTCTTCCTACTGCAGTGTAGATTTTTTCAAGTACCATTTTTAGAATTCTGCATATGTTATTTTTCATGAACATCCACTGATCCTCGCCAGCTGCAACTGTCAATAATGAAAACAAATGTCAAATGCAAATCCAAACTCGGGTACAAGGACCGCCAAGTGAAGCTGAATGACTGCCATCAATACAACAATAAAAGCCACGTCACAGCACATTCAGTATAACTATTATAAATCACTCAACTTTTTAAATGAAAAATAATATTTTAATTAAAACAAAATGTACACCTCCCACATTCAAAGCGGAATGATTCCTTTTTCTCAATTTAAAATCTGCATGAGGGGACCTCTAAGAGGTGCCTAGTGCAACACCTGAAACCCATATCTCTTACTTTCGAGCAATGCTGCCACTAAAGCATATAAAAACAACTTTTCTACTGCTAAAAAAGTGTTTTTATTCAACAAATCAGCCAATCCATGAGGGCTTCAAGGTGATGACCTTCCGTATTTGATTCACTTTTATGCCAGGAATCTTTGCCACTAGTACCCGACATGGCAGAGTTGTTCACTGATAAAACTCCCGATAACTTTAGGCCATTAACAGTGATGTCACTACCTTCTGATCTTCAACATACTAATGAGATTAGAGAGTTGATGGTGGCAGCAAGACCTGCATATTGATCTCTGGATTTTATTCCACTGTTATTTTATGTAAACTGTGTGGTGATGCTTTACTATTCTTAGGCCTGTTTACACAACCTAATCTGCACCGTTACGAGCAATGTAGATGAGTTGCACTGGTGCAGATCAGGTCGTGTAAATGACTTGTGGAGCATTGTAGATTGCTCTGTTGTGTCAAACCGTGATCCCTGCTTTGGTGGGATCGTGTACCGGTGGAGGCGTTTTTTGCAAGCCTGTAACGTGCAGCTTTGCCTGTACTGGTGCATCCCCATGACACCCTGCAGTAACTCTGGCTCAAAATTTATAACAGCGGGTAGACCTATTTGGATGGATTGCGGCCAGACAGCACATGCAATGTTGCCAGTGCAATGTAGTAGAGTACAGCCATTACTGAGGTGAATTTGACCCTGCCACTGTTTGTTTCTTGGTTTTATTCCTATTGGGAACTGAGCCAACCCCTTGTCCCCCCAGCTCAGGTGGAAATACGATCGCAATGCAGGAAGTTCAGTAAGACTCTTTTTTTGTTTATTCTTTGGTAACCAGGTAAGGCCCACTAGGCACAAGTATCTGTTTTCAGGGGCGACCAGGAAGCACTGGGGAGGTTAAATCACTTGCTCAGTCACACAGTATGCAAGTGGAGGTTGTGAGAATTAAACCCATGCATGTTGGATGTATCAAGCTCATTCACAGCTCATTACTCTAGCCTCTAGTTTATACTGCAAGCCCTGACATTGGGACTGACCCTGCTACGATCCACATGCTGCTGCATATAAAAGCCAGGCGGCAGTGTTCAGGAAGAGTAGTAGGGAGTGGTGCAGACAGGAGTGCAATGTTTAGGGTACACACACCTCTTGACTGGTGTGATGAATGCATCTGTTCTAGCAATTTTCCTTGAGTTTGGAAAAGTCAGTTGTCTGCCCTACCCTTCAGAAGACAACTGTGGATCATATGCCACACTGTAATTTTCATTCTATTTTCCACCATTTTTTTATTTCTAAACTCTTGGAGCATGTGATCCACATTGGAGTGCAGATGGAAGAAGGCCCCCTTTCTCCGAAGGAGGCACCTTGAAATGAGCTACTGCGGCTCAGTGGGCCTTTCCTGGCCAAAGCTTTAAGTAAATTATTAATTAAACTATTAACCCACAGAAATCACCCTGCTTCTCAGCAGTTGTAGTCCAAAAGGTTAACTCCCCCATATGCTTATTCAGCTTAATCTTAAATGACATCATTGTGCCGCAATCAACTGCTGCCACTGATAGGCTGCTCCAGACAGCGAAGCAGGTTCCAGTTATCTAGTCCCAAGTAATCTGGGAAATAAATATATTACGGA
Organism: Neoceratodus forsteri; assembly: GCA_016271365.2. NCBI lineage: Eukaryota > Metazoa > Chordata > Ceratodontiformes > Ceratodontidae > Neoceratodus > Neoceratodus forsteri. The sequence continues at coordinate 652,539,011 of CM057455.1, read as the reverse complement.
GGAGTCACTTATGGAGAGCAATCACAAATACTGAAAAAGTCAGATCAACAACAGTAACTATAAACCAGAATTTTTTTTTCAGTTTTCCATGCCACCATAAACACTAGGGGTCAATATTTCATGACCCTCATGCCACTTTCTCCAGGGCAGACAGCGGTCTCCTGTAGCAACTGCCCCTTGGCTGCAGGGCTAGCCAGTTCTTGCACACAACAAAACTTCTAGCACAGCTTTTTCAGGTTGAAAATTGACGAGGTAGGGACCAGCCATTTGGGCATGTTACAGTTATCAACTGTTACAGGGAAGTATCTTCTGCCCTGGACAAACTGACACGAGGGCCAAAAAATGGCAACCCCTAGTGTTTGCAGTGGCATGAAAAACTGAAAATAATAATAATAAAAAATACTGGTTTATAATTACTGGAGTTGAGCATTCTGACTTTTCAGTATCAGGCTATTCCAAATGCCCAAACACAGCTAGCACACTCACAGTAAAGTTGCTGGTGTCAATGAAATGAAATCTCAGCATAACTGCATAAACCACATCATACTCTCGGACCCCTCGATGGAGTTCTGTAGGAGCAAAGTGCTGGGGACATTGTCCAGCTTTATCTACCTATTTTGCCAAATAAAGGTTTCTTTTCGCATCTAGCTACTGTGCCAGGCCCTTCTGCTTGCTTTCAGGCTGTGAGTGCAAAGTGGTTTCTGTGTTTATTCCAGATACTCACAACCTTCTGTGAAAAAAATGTTCTTAACTTCAGCCCTAAACTGTTCCCCCCCAGCTGGTTGTTGTACCCCCTAGTTAATTGAGTTCTGTTTCAGTCCTAGCCCTACGCAATCCAATAGTGCTGTGTTACCTATTTTATTCACCTGTATCAGACCCCCTCTTATCTTCCTCTTCTCTGGACTAAACAGAAGTAGCACCCTTCATTTTTTCCTCCTAGCTCATCCCTGATAATCCGCCCACTAAACTTGTTCCTCGTCTCTGTGCCTTCTCAATCTGTGCAACATCATTCCAGTAGTGAGGGTCTCAAAACTGACTGCTGCACTCCACATGTGGGCCTAACCAGTGATTTGTTTAAAGGAACTATAGACTCCTGTGACCTTACACAGCGCCTCTTAATACATTAATATCTAGTGACATTTCAAAGCCATTTGCTTGCACTGTGACTCACGTTCAGCTTCTTGGTTACAATCACCCCCAGGTCCCTCTCCTGTTCAGCTGTCCAAATCTCTCTACCATTCAGATAATATTTAGTGCTCATATTCATCCTCTCAGCAGGAATTATGGAGCATTTTCTGTAGGAAATTTCATTCAAGCATCATCAGCCCAACTCACCAGCTTAGCAAGGTCCCTCTGCACAGTGTCTATTTGACTATTATTTTCAACTATGTCCCCTAGTTTTGTATTATTTGCTAATTTTGCTATCCATCCTTCCATATCCTTATCTATGCCCCTTACATATAAATTGAAAAACAGTGATCCCAGCACTGACCCCTTTGGGACTCTGCTGGTCACTTCTCTCCAGTCATACATGAACCCATTTATCCTGTTTGCTTTCTATCACCTGACCAGCTTCAAAGTCAACCTATGATTCTTTTACTGATACCACAGGTCTTCAGTTTGCCTAGCAGTTCCTTATATCAGGCACCACGTGGAAAACCTTCCTTAAGTCCAAATATATCACATCCACTGGTTTCCCTGCATCAAGTGCCTTACTGACTGGCTCAGAAAAGCTGAGTAAGTTTGTCAAATGTGACCTCTTCACAGTAAAACTGCTGGGTCTTACCCCCATATCCTTATCTTGCTGATATTCTTCAGTCTCTTCCCTGATTATGATCTCCTTCATTTTCCTATGACAGATGCCAGGCTGACTGGTCTATAACTGTTCATGTCTCGCCTTCATTTCTTGTTACAACTGGCATCACTACTGCATCCTTCTAATCCCTTGGTACTCCATCCTCCTTCATATTTTGAGCAAAATTATTCACAATAGACCTTGCATCTTATGAACATACAAAACTGCCGGCAGATGCAGGCCATACGGTCTATCAAGTCTGCTCTAATGTGCAGCAAGCAGTCCATTATACTGCAGCTGCCCCTCCCTCCCCTAACTGCATAACTGTGACCTTCCCCCTCACCTTGTCCTGTCCCCTCTTAATACTGTCCACCAACTTACAGGATACCACCACTTTGCGCAGCGCGTTTCACTTTGTCACCACTCTTTCTGTGAAATAGTGCTTTCTCATTTCTCTCCTGAATCTTCCACCCACCAGTCTCAGACCATGCCCCATAGTGTCCATCCTTCCCTCCCTCTAACTTAAAGATTCCCTCTGTACCAGTCTTGTTTACACCTTTCATATATTTAAAGGTTTCTATCATATTCCCTCTATTCCTCCTCTCCTCCAGGGAATACATGTTAAGCTCCCTCAGCCTCTCCTCATAGGGTCTATCTTCCATCCCCAGGATCATCTTTGTTGCTCTTTGCTGGACCCCCTCCAGCAATTTAACATCTTTCCTTAAGTATGGGCACTAGAACTGCACACTGTGCTCCAGGTGCAGCCTCACCAACAACCTGTATAGTGGCAGGATTACCTCCCCTCTCCTGGAGGTGATTCCTCTCTCAATACAGCCGAGCATCTCATTAGCTTTAGCTGCCGCTTTTCAACACTGTGCTGAGTGGTTCACTGCACTGCTATTATCACCCCAAGACATTTCTCCTCCTCTGTAGTGAATAGCTGTACTGCTCCAGCTGAAAACAATTCCCTTGGTTTCTTGCCCCCAAGTGCATGACTTTATACTTCTTTGCACTGAACCCCAGCTGCCATGTGTCCGACCAGTATCAAGTTTAGCCAGATCATCCTGTATCCCCTGCTATCCTTCTGTATCATCTACCACAGTACTGATCTTCGTGTCATCCTCAAAAAGACTAATCTTGTTCTTAAAGCCATATGAGATGACCGCAATGACAATGCCAAACAACACTGGGCCCAGTACTGAGTCCTGTGGAACTCTGCTAGTTCAGGGTTTTAAATAATTGATTAGCAGTTTTTTCTTAGGACAATACTAACTGTACAGAAAGTATTTATATAGGTTTTCTAGAAGTGTTATGTTTGTTAAACACAGTGAGGCAAGTGCTATGCATTTTCACAATGTTTTAGAACTTTTATGAGCAAAACGCTAATCAATTTTTAGAGTTAAATAAAACCCTGTAGTTATGGCCCTTGGAGAAGAGAGTTCCCCTCCCACCACTACCCTCTGCTACCTGTCCTGCAGCCAATTCTTGACCCATTCCACCATTGTTGCACCTGCTCCCTGGTCTCCCAATCTGCTAATCAGCCTCCCATGTGGCACCAAGTCAGACACCTTGCTGAACTCCAGATACAGGGCATCCACCGCATGGCCCCTGTTGAGTGCCCTAGTCACTCAGTCATAAAAGTCAACCAGGTTGCTCTGACAGGATCTGCCAGACACAAACCCATGCTGCCTTCAGTCCTGGAGACAATTACTTTCTAGAAATGTTTACCAACCTTGTTTGCAAGATATGGAATAAGCTACCTGTGGAAACTGTATCAAGTAACAATATTGACACCTTTAAAAAACATTTGGATAACTACTTAATACAAAATCATATAGTGGGTTATAACTAATTACTGGCGAGCATACGGACCACAGTCTTTCTAGCTCTGTTTAACCTATGTAACCTAACCTATGTAACCTTTCCTTAAGGATCATCTCCATTAGCTTCCCCACAATGGATGTAAGGTTGACTGGTCTATAGTTGCCTGGTTCATCCTTGGGTGGGTCCACTTTTGTGGAGGGGCACCACGTGTACCATCCTCCAGTCCTGGGGTATGCACCCTGTTCCCGGAGAGGTACTGAATAAGTCTGCTGTTGGCTCTGCCAGGACCTCTGCCAACTCCTCCAGTACCGGGGGTGTATACCATCTGGGCCAGGCACCTGATCCACCCGCAGGGCCCTTAGGACTTCCAGTACACTGGCCGCTAGGATATCCCCATCTGTTATCCCCAACCCCATGTGCCTACCCTCCATCCCCTGTGGCAGTGACCCATCCTTTTCCCTAGTAAACAGAGAACAGAAATATTTATTGAGCACTTCCGCCTTGTCTGCCCCCTTCTCTGCCCACTCCCCATCTTTCTTGATCCTTACAATCTGGTCTTTGCAGTTCCTTCTCTCCCTTATGTACTTGAAGAAATCCTTTTCCCCTTCCTTTATACCTTGTGCCAGCCTAAGCTCTCTCGAAGCCTTGGTTATCCTGACTGCTCTGGTCACTTCTCTTGATTTTTTTCAGGTACTCCTCCCTATCCTCCCCCTGACTGGATCCCTTGAGTCTTCTGAAGGCTGCTCTTTTTACCCTCACCTTTTTCAACACCTCCCTGCTTAACCAACTTGGTTTCTTGGACCTACCCTTTTTGCTCTGTGTCCTTGTACAAGAGCTAGTGGCCTCTGCAAGCCCTAACTTGATAGTTTCCCATGTCTGGTTAGCATCCATGTGTGGATAGATGCTGGCAAGGTGCACGGCCACTATTTCCCTCATCTTGCCAAAGTCGGCTCACCTGAAGTCTAACACCTTGGTCCTTGTTCCTGCAGCCTCCTTGCTCATATTAAGTGACAACCACTCTGTGTGGTGATCACTCCCTGCCAGCGGATCGTCCATCCCCAGTTCTCTGACAGACTCCCTATTAGTGAGCATGAGGTCCAGAATGTTTCATAACCTGGTTGGTTATCTTCATTTGACATCTCTCTCATCACTCTAGGATTAATCTCATCTATCCCTGCTGTTTCTCAGGGAGGAAAACAGCCTTAACATCAATCAATTTGTTTTTAAAGAGCTGGCAGCACCAAAAATAGCAGACAGTACAGGGTTTTAAACAGCTGATATAGCATAGCAAAATGTTGTGCAAAACAGGGGGTAATGCTTACCATTTCCAGAAATGTGTAGCAGTAAACTGCTAACCATTTTTCCAGTGAGACCATGGCACAGTTTTCAAAATTAATAAAATTATATATTTACATTAAATTTTGCTACCCATTCTGTACCAGGTGCTATGCATTTTTACAGTCAATTAGCACTTTCACATGTAAAACTGCTAATCAATTTTTTCAGCTTTACCCTGCAGTAAATGTTATTCATTTTCACGTGTAGCCAATGGTTACTTTTTTATTTCTGAAGTATTCTTATTTTGCTTATTAGAAGGTTTTCTACCTGATAGTATTATGTATGATGTGCAGAGTAGTACTTTACCAGGAAGCTAACATATCTAGTTCTGTTGCCCTTCATATTTCACTAGCACTGTGAGCTCACCCACTGTGACAGCAAACGTGACCAATCTGGTAACAGCTGAGTGGATCTGGTCCGTGAGGTCACAGTGCCGAAGAGATATGAAGGGGAATATTATTAGATATGTCAGCACACCACACCTAGAAATGTCAGACAATCTTCCAATTAGCAAAAAAGGAAATGAATAAATACTTTAGCTATAAAATGTGACAGCGGACTACTCTGAACAGTTAATATTAATTTAAATCACTGCAGTGGCACTTTAAGGCCACTCATTCTATATAGCACTGGTTAGAGTTGTAAATGACCTTCAAGTAGGTAAAGCCAAAGGTTAGATATCAATTCTAATTTTATTTGCTCTCTTACCTATCGGTGATGCTGTCAATCATACACTTTTGGGTATCACTTTAGGGCACAGGTTACATGGTAGTTACTGTATATGGTAGTACCTGTATAATAGCAGGGTAACTGGCTTGCATAATTTCTGTCAGTGTTTTTTTTTTCAGAGTTCTTGGAGTGGCAAACTGTCTAAAATGTCTCACAATCAGCTGATCTTCCACAAGCTTCAGTGCTGGGTCCATTTCTGTTTTTTTGTTCTGTGTTTAGCCCCTGGGAGTACTGATCCATTTAATGGGTTTTGAGCATCATCAGTATATTGATGATACGCAATGTAAGCAAACATACTAAAACACAAAACATGGGCAAGACTCAAATTAAGTAAATGGTCAATTTCAGGGTTACACAGAAACACAGACTTTGACGGCAGATAAGGACCGCTTGGCCCACCTAGTCTGCCCATTTCCCTACCTACTGGATAAGCTGCAGGTGCTAGTTAACCAACAACCTATTTCTTCCTACTCCCCACAAGAACTGCCTTATGTCTGTCCCATGCAGTCTTGAATTCCCCCCACTGTTTTTGACCCCACGACCACCTCAGGAAGGCTGTTCCATGTGTCCACCAGCCTCTCTGTGAAAAAATACTTCCTCACATTGCCCGAGCCTTCCCCCCTCTATCTTCAAATTGTGTGCCCTTGTTCTTGCACATCTCTTTTTCTGAAAGATGCTACCCTCTTGGACTTTGCTGATACCCTTGAGGTACTTAAAAAGTTTCTACCATGTCACCCCCCTCCCTTCTTTCCTCAAGGGTATACATATTAAACTCCTTTAGTCTCTCCTCATATGGCTTCTGCTGCAGACCCTGCACCATTTTAGTTGCCCTCCTCTGGACTGCCTCTATGTTGTCTATGTCCATGCAGAGATGAGGTCTTCAGAACTGGATGCAGTATTCTAGATGGGATCTCACCAACTGCCTGTACAGAGGGATAACAACTTCCTGTTTTCTACTGGTGATTCCTCTCCCTATACATCCCAGTATCCCCCCAGGCATCCCTACTGTCTTCTCACATTGCTTGCTAACCTTTAAGTCATCTGGTATGATTACCCCCTTCCCCCCGGTTCCTTTCCATTTTTGTTGTTGTTAATACCCCATTGTGTACTCTTCCCCTGGGTTTTTGTTTCCCAGCTACATTACTTTGCACTGAATCCAAGTGGCCTACTTCTGACCATTCCACCAACCATGACAAGTCCCTTCTCATCCTTTCCACCCCCTCTTGTGTATCAACCCTGTTGCAGATCTTTGTGTCGTTTGCAAAGAGGCATACTTTTCCTTCCAGTCCCTCTGCAATGTCACTTATAAAAATATTAAAAAGGACCGGACCCAGTACTGAACCCAGCGGTACCCCACTAGTAACCCCCCTTTCTTCGGAGTGGACTCTGTTTACTATTACCTTCTGTGTCCTGTTGTCCAGCCAATGTTTTACTCAGGCTACCACCCTGGGACCCACTCCCATGCTGGCTACTTTGTTTATTAATCTTTTGTGTGGGACTGTGTCAAATGCCTTGCTAAAGTCTAGGTAGGCCATGTCCACAGCCCCTCCCTGGTATACTACTTTGGTAACCCAGTCAAAGAAATTGATTAGATTTGTCTGACATGACCTTCCCACTGTGAATCCATGCTGCCTTGGGTCCTGTGCACCACTGGCCTCTAGGTACTCAACAATTCTTTCCTTCAGAAATGATTCCATCATTTGCCCTACCACTGAGGCCAAAGTGACAGGTCTGTAGCTTCCTGCCTCTGTCTTGCTCCCACTTTTGTGAAGGGGAATCACATCCACCCTCCTCCAGTCCGCAGGTACCACACCATCCTCCCATGATTTGCTAAAAAGGGTAGTCAGTGGTGTCACTAGTTCTCTCCTTAGTTCTTTTAGAATTCTGGGGTGAATCCCATCGGGCCCCATTGCTTTATCCACCTTCAGTTTTAGGAGTTCTTTCAGAACCCTTTCTTCTGTGAAAGGACTGGGATCGACCCCCCTATCCTGAGTGCTTTTATTGACTGGATTAGGTACCTCCTCCTCTTCGTTTGTGAATACTGAGCAGAAGTATTCATTAAGTATCCCTACATTTTCACTATCCCTCTCTGCACACCCACCATCCCCTTTATTCAGCCTCACTATCCCTCCCTCTGTCTTTCTTCACTCCCTAATGTACCTATAAAGGTTGTATCTCCCTTCTTAACCAAGCTGGCTATTTTTTCCTTGGTTTGGGCCTTTGCTATTCTGATTGCCTTCCCTGCTTCCTTCTGCTTTAACTGGTACAGTTATATGTCCTGCTCCTTCTGTGTTTCCTTATACTTCCTAAATGCTACCTTTTTCTCCCTAACCTTCCCCACCACCTCTTTTGAGAACCATAGTGTTTTTTTCTTTCATTTTAATTTGTTTATTTGCTTCACACAAAGGTTTGTTGCCTCTGTGATGGCAGTTTTGATGTTTCCCCATTGTTGCTCCACCCCTCCTTCTTGCCTGTTTGCTATTGCGTTTATGAGGCACTCTCCCATTCTGACAAAGTCAGCTCTGCTGAAGTCCAGTACCCTCACTTTTGTATGGCCTGACTCTGCAGCTTAGTTTATCGTGAACCACACTGTTTGGTGGTCACTTGTCCCCAGATGACTACCCACTTCTAGATCTGAGATCCTCTCTTCAGCCCCATTTGAGAGTACCAGGTCTAAGACTGCTCCCTCCCAAGTGGGTTCCAACACTAGCTGTCTGAGGCATGCTCCTTATAGGGCATCGAGAATGGCCCTGCTCTTGGATGTGGTTGCAGTAAAGGTGCTCCAGTTAACATCTGGCATATTCAGGTCCCCTATCAACAATATCTCCCCTTTCTCTGCCATCCTAAGGATGCCTTCTATCATTTCCTTGCCCATTTCCTCCTCCTGAGACGGGAGTCTGTATACAACCCCAGTGCGGATTGTGGCGCCATTTCTGTTGGGAAGCACTTTTTCTCCCAGAGGGTGGTGCACCTACTAAACAACTAACCAGTAAAGGCAGTGGATAGTAACACAGTACAGGTCTTCAGTGTAAGCCTGGACACATTTCTGCTTAGCAAAATACTCCACAGATACTCTGTGTTGTAAGGTGGGTAGGGAAGTATTTTAAGTTGGCACATGTTTACACAGCACATTTATTCATACCTGCTTATGAAGCACGCGTGTGGACATAACATACCTGGAGCTCCTTCTGATCTTAAATTACTATGTTACTGTATTTTTGGAAGCAGACTACACTTACTGGTTTGTCAAAGCAGGATCAGAGCATAAACCTGTCCTCTGCCATATGGAATGTGGATGTTATCTTTGACCTACTTCTTAATTTTCAATAACACATTAGTGATGTGACAACAACTTGTCATTATTACATATTGAATATGACATGGACTCACATGTTCCTTACACTTCTGGCCACAGAAAAGCAGGGTCATGCTGTAGTAATAAATTGTCCTGATCACTGTAGCTAAATTGTCTTTGATATTCCAGTCTTTTCATAGTTTGTACAAAATTGGGCACCTTGAGGTATCTTTCACTGGAAAGGATATGAGGATCAGTCACAGTTTTATGGGCCACATAATGGGGTACAAAAAGGCATCCCCTTGCACCAACCCATAAAACTGCTATACTGATAAAGTGAGGTTTGCACTGCGCAGAGCCCTCTGGTGCAAACGGGATGTAAATTAGGCATTCCAGCTGTTACTGTGTGCAAACTGTATTTCCGACCACATGCATGTTCATCATACACGTCTCCCTACCTCTCCCTCTCCCATGTCTCTGGTAACTTGTGGGCTCAGAAGCAATTCCCTTCATGTGGTCCCCCGATAGTGTTCAGTGGTCCCTTTCCCCAACACCCCCCCATATAAGTCCCATGGATTTGCTCCCCCCTAGCTCCAGTTCTCTACAGACATGCTGTTTTCAAAATGGTCCCTCAATGACTGTGGCCCACCAGTGTGTCTGTGTACTGGGCCCAGAGTTCCAACATCACTATTCCCTGCCCTAAAAAATCCCTTGGGCAGGGTACACTGCAAAACTCTGTGCCCGACGAAATGGGGTTGTCATGCTTTTGAGAATGTCACTGCATGCCATTTGCATAGCAACCCTGCTCCCTCCTGTCAACAATCATAGTTTGATATGCACTGGCATGGAAGGGGTAAGCAACCCACCCCAAGCATAGCATAGGGGTTCCCAAGCAACAGACTAGAGAGGAATCATGCACCGAAATTTTCTGCTCCAGTCCCTTGTGACTGAGAATTTGGCCTGTGATCATGTTTCCTCCCCCCTTTTCATTAACTCTTCAGGCTAAATTTCTGAGACTTTGTCCGGGCAATCAAGGCCAAGAAGAAGATTACTCAATTTTATTTACAGAGTTAATAACACATACCCCATATCGCCAGCTATGTTCACAGGGAGAATACCTCATTTCCATGGATTGTTTGGCACAACACTCTGGGAAACCAAGAGTCACTGTCACAGTGTGCAGAATATTCTCCCACATGACATCAACTGCATGGAGTCATTCCCAAGTTTAAAATGGAAGCTGATGGCTTTTTTTCTCTTACCAGTTGTGTTTAATGTTGTCTGATAATCTTTGAAAGCACTTTGAAACATGGAAAAACTGCAGATAAATGCACCAATAAATAATGAAATAGGGGACCTCTTGCAAGTAAATCCTTCCCGCTGATTAGTCAAATCTGCACTAATGATTCATAATGTGCAATAAAAGCATTCTGAGACAAAATAACTCATAAATTAAATAGATAGTCAATCTGACTTCTTAAACCAGTCAGTTCAGAGTAGAGCTGCAGCAAAGCTAATAAGTTTGAGTGGCACATTGCTCTTCTGTACTAGATAGGGGATTTCCAGCTCTCCACATTATGCCATCATTTCTATCAACCGTGACTTGTGTTAAAACATGGAGCAGCACAGTTATATAAACCAAATAACAAAGGTCACCCATGCATCTGTGCAGTACCTGTCACATTTTGAACCTATCATTTTATTTCTGGTGCTTTTCAGATGTTTCCATAACTTCTCGGGCATCACTTGGGACACCACAACAGAAACTATCTAAATCAATACCTTTAACAGGCTATTAAGAACATTCTGAAATATCAAGCAGCTCTTCCATTGTGCCCCTCCTTTCTAAAATTAAATCGGGTTTCATGCACAGAGCAGCACAGCTGGCAGTGGCGGGCTGCAACAACAACACTAGCTTACCCTATGATGTAGGTGGAGCCCTGCTAATGTTAGCCATGACTCCAATGTCATGCAGTGGACTCAGTGGTGACTACACTGGCACATAGCATCTCAATGGTGCAAAGTCCCCACTCCCTTTGCTGAGGAGAAACTATCCTTTAGAACCTCTCTGCCTCTGACACTAAAGTATCTATGTAAGTACAAAACAGAATTGGAAGACTTGGTGGCTGCTATGAAGGGTTCTGCATTTGGTGATATGCCCAGCACTGTGCTATACTGATCTGGCTTGTGTGAGCTTTGAACAATAAACTTTGAACCACATTTCTATAAGAGCTTATTGGTCTGTGGGAACTGTATGTGCATTGTTTTCCTGTTTGGCTCAGTATTTAGCATTACCTTACGTACTACCCTAGGCTGGGGTGACTCCTTTCTGGCTCTGCATATCATAATGGAGTCCCATACTATGTTTGCACCTGACCTCTCAGTGGAAGAAATTAAAGTAACTGGTTTGTCAAGACTGAAACTCCTAACTAACTTGCCCAACTGGTCTGAACCAGTTTGGAGTCTTGTAAAGAAAGTGTATAATTATCCTGCTCAGAAGTGGGCTGAACCCTCCAAGTGATGTGCAGCACTGGCCCTAGCTATCCTGGGCCCCTGTACAAACCTCCTTGCTGAAGCTCTGTATCAGATGTCAGGGAGCCTCCAAGGAATATCATCATCTCTACCATGGCCTCCCTATATTTTCATTTTCAGCTACTTTTGTGTCACTTTTTGCACTTTCCTTTGATGAAATTCAGACAGAGACATAGCAGGGGCCAGGAAAAAGTTGGTCAACTGGACAACAGTGTCTTTTTGGGGGCCTCTCTGCTCGTGGTGCCCTGTGCAAATGCTCAGTTCGCACCATGCTAATGCAGGCTCTGGTAATGTGGGAGGGGTACTAGCCCCACAAGGTACATCACAAGGACCGTTTACTATAGGTTCAGCTTCATATAGGAGTCAGATACTACAGCAGAGATCCACCACATAAAAACAGAGTACTGGACCATTGGCTCTCAAGGCCTGCATAGCACCAAGTCTGTTTCCTATGAAGGCTCATGGGGGTAAGGAAGCAGATTTGTTAACTGAGTGTAGTGAGTTTTTTTTGGTTTGTAATTCTTTCTGTTCAAGATCTTTTAGTTGTTAAATTTCCTAGTGTTGTTGTAAGTCCTTTAGTTTGTTGCATGTCTTGTAAATGTAGTGCAAATATTAAATATTTAACAGTTAACATAAATCGGTGACCGCTGTGTTTTAATAAGCACAAGTAATCCATTTTTATTGGGCAAAGCCTGTGAGCCACATCTGGAGAGAATGCTTATCAAATGTAGTAAGTAAACTGGAATCTGATATAGAGCAGGAGAGAGGTCACCTGAAGCAGCTAAGAGGGTTCCTCTGTCCACAAAACCTTGTAATGTGTCAGCAAGCAGCTGGCATTGTGTTGGCTGTGTAGGGCCCATGGTGGGACTGGAAAAGAACAACCCCGAGAGAACTGCAGACAGGTTAGTGGCAGCCTGAACATGTAAGTGAATTGGATCACCTTTGTCACACCAACCACAGCTTGTGGATGTGTGCATGGCAGTGGGTAACTGAATATCAACAATGTCTGGCAAATGTGACCTCAGTCTAGTAATATCTCCTGTCTGCTCACCAGGAATAACTGATGCTCCATCAAAATGAGCACATATTAGGGCTGGGCTACTAACTGTCTGGTTTATGTTCTGCCAAGGGCAAATCAACTGATTGCAAAGTTTTTCCTAGAGCAGCAAAGACATCTGCAGCCCATGCAGCTTCCAGTGGTACCACAGATGCCAGCTGAGCACCTGGTGAACAGCCAGCACCTACACTACCTGACGGAGACAATTCCTTGCTCTGTTAGGAGTGGTCAATACTAATATCACAAAGGATGCTTAATAAGGATGCAGTCTTGACTTCTGTGGTTGGGGACAAACACATGGCAGTCTGTCATGTTCAGACAGTTGTTTTTGGTTTCTACTGGATCTCGCATACCATTTCAAAATCTGAAAAGGGTATGCTGAATTTGCAACAGCGTATACTATGCAGCTTTGCTATTTCTCAAGTTCTTTTGTTGCCAAATATTTATTTTGGTAAGACTGTCTCCCAGCAGTTTCAGACACACAAACAGGTACAGAATTAAGATCCCTGTCTTTCAAAAAATGTTTCATGCAGGAGAGATGCTCCTTTGAAACACTGTGCCTTTTTACAGAACCTGGTTTTAATATTACTTGATCCTTTGATCATGGCAGACTGTGAATCACGGATCTGGGGATAGGCCTTATAGTAAATGTGGTATAATAAACATTTTACTTCATTAAAATCCAGCCACGGATATCATTTTTTTTTCCGTGCAGGGTGGAAATGCCTGTTTTTTTTCTGTCATGTCTTTGAGCTTTGCGAGTCAATCATCAAGGCATTTAAGTTTTGAATATGAGGATTTACTTGCTCCTGATAAAGAAAACCCAAAGTTTAACAAACTCACTTTGATTTACAACTGTTGTGATTAAACCTTTTGCAAAGAAGAAGGGGAACCGAGACCCCGAATGGATGCTGAGACTATTTGTCTGAGGGAATTAACTATGTTTAATGAAAGTGTACTAAGCCAAACTTAGCTGCACAAATTCTAATGCTTTTTTATGTCTCATACACACATACACACACACACGCACACACACACACACACACACGCACGCCACTGAGCGAGCCTAAAGTGGGCACACAGTGCTAGCTAACAGCAGAGTGGCTTAAACTACTAATGTGCTGAAAATATAAGTGCATCAGCCTGCTGAGAAAATGCATGCACCCATGTCCTGAAAAAATGTTCTATTTTTATGTAGGCACAAAGGAGGACAGCATCAATTAGGGACACACACATGGTGCTGGCTAACAGCAGGGTGGGTAGGTTAAACAATGCATCAAAGGTTAATGGAATACCACTGTCAGAATCTGCAAAAACATATGTTGTGCAGAGTGCTTTGATTTGTGTGTGTAGTCCTAGTGTCTCCTTCCCTTTGCCTGCTATTAGGAGTTTTATTTTTCTAAATTAGCTTGCTAGTTTTACAGTACTTTTATGGTCCCTAGGGATCTCCATCTTAGCATGGTGTATTGCTCTTGTTTCTATAATGATTCCTGTCCCATGTGACAGTGATGTATCCGGGACCATGGATTCAGCAAGGACTGGTTTAGAGTCAGTTTTACAACACAAGAGTTGTGATAGTGTAATGCCCACCCAGTTGGGGGGCTTACCTTTATGCCTGCCAATTTTGCCTTTGATCCTTCTGGCGTCCCCGATGTTCCACCACCACAGCCCAAGTTCAGTGATCTGCCCCAGGTTCCCCGAACAGCCCGTGTTGATTTTAGCCCATTTTTGGGCTTAAAAATTGAGTTGCGAGCTGCTGGCATCTTCCCCACTCACCGGAGCTCACGCATACATCAGGAAGGCGCTTAGATCTTTCTGACCGCCACAGCGGTCAAAACAGGAATACTTTCTGTGGTCCTGGTGCCATTGTTGGCTAAATTGGGAACCGGGAACCAAAGCAAGGGCTAAGAGAGCCCTCTAGATATTTTAAATAACAAGTGCCGAGACGTGCTGAACTGGGATACGTACGGTGCTAATGAATATTAATCAGTCCCTCATGCATATTAATAAGGGAACTACCTGCTGCTAGGGGCACTGTGTTATATGGGGCTGCGGCAGGGAAAATATGGGGAATAAATGTTAAACAGTGGGTTTGGTAAAAAGGGTACTAAAGGGGTTATGTGACCATGGGGTTTGAAAATGAAAAATAGTATTTAATCTGGCTACACCAAAACTTTAATTGTGGGACAAGGAATAAACTGCATAAAGACTGTACATTTAGCAGCCATGTCTGCAGCCAGCCAGCCAACCACAAGATAGGATTTACAACAGAGACTCCTGGGACTTGCCAGAGGATGTTGGGGGAAAAAGGAGGTACAATTCTTGGTGCCCAAAATCTAGACAATGAAGGGACTTATTTTTAGACAGCTTGGGCAGCCAATCATATTGCTAGAACTTTGCTCTTTATTTATAGAAGGACTGCTTGAACAGTCAGTTTTGGTGCGAGTTTTCAGGGTTAGAAGGCTCCCTGTCACTCGGGGGAAATTTGGGAAGAGGTCTACTTTGCCTTTCCTCGGCCTGAATGCTTGCTTTCCGTGTGGGACTGCTAAGTCTGCAGAAAGAACTGAAATCCTCCACAAGAAAGAGAAAGAGGAAAAGTTTCCCCAGAGCTTAAATTCCAGACTGAAGTGGGATCAGAGCTTGAAAGATCCCCAACTTGCATCTTGGTGAGTAGCTGTTTTGCCTCAGAGACTGTGGCCTAATTTGCAAGCCTGCGGTCACCGGAATTGTCTCCAGGCAATTTGCCAATGGGAGACCTGAACTTCTGCATTGCTAGCTTACATTTCCAGGACTGCAGATTGCAAGCGGGTAAGCTGAGCAGCCTGTGCCGGAACTGCACCAAAGCTGAGCCTGTGATGCCAAATAAATTGCTAAAGAGACTGCTGTTGCCTGTGAAACCAAAGTTGCTAGATGACCAGAGAAGGGAGTCAGCTCCCGTGAGGAAGATCATCGCGGGTTGCGGCCACCCTTCGGAGGGATGCCTTGAGGTGGGGGTGAGTCATACCAGCCTGGGTCCCTGTATCCTGGTCCTTCTGAAAAGGATGAAGTCCTGCAGCCTGCAGCTACAACCCAGAGAGCTGAATCCTGCCTCGAGAGGAGTCGACCTGGAAATCATCCCAGATCCTGAGGTCCATGGTTCAGTGCATGACAACAGGGCCTGTCCTTGCAACCAATTTAAAGTGTTTTGCCATCTGATTTGCCTATCAGTTTCAAGCAGCTGTTTAGATTGTTTTGGTAGGCCATCGATGCTGGGGACTACAATTTTCTTGGAAATAAAGTGTTGTGCATGTTGCAAAAATAAAGTCAAAGAATTACTAATCAATCTTTTATTTAAGGGCCACAACCAGCTGCAACACCGGCTGACTCGCGGCAATGTTTCAGGCCTGTAACGTAGTTTATCCTGGGTACCCAGTGAGGTTAACTGCACAGCCCAGAAGGGTGGCTGCATTGTGTCAAATGCTATATAATGGCAAAATATTGCAGAAACCAAAAGTACTAATTAATCTAATTTTAATTTGCATCCCCTACCCCGTGTTTAAACTACTAAATAAATCAATTTGTTGTTTGAATGTTAACTGAGTCCATGAGCATATTATTACTGAGTGCTGGGTTAATTTAAATGTAACCCCTTTGTTACCCGGGGTTACTAGAATCCCAGTAAGACCTAGTGGTAGGCAAGGAAGGCAGCTTGTGAAACTCCAGTTAAATGGGTTTCACACTGTCTCACTCTGTCCTCAGTCACAGCTGAGACTTAAGAGATGACATCATTATAGAACTGTTGCAGCTGCATGAGCCACTTTGGAATCTCCAGCTCAGGGACTGAAGTTTAGAACTTTGGGAAATTCAAAGGAGTCTTCCGTTTGTCCTTAAGCAAGAAGGAAGCATTAGTGTGCAGTGTGATTTCTCACTCAGAAAAAAGGAAGTGTTCCTGTATTTTACCTTTTTAAAGTGGTGGAGACCGCTCCCCCGGTCTCAGTGCCCCCCTCCCTCGGGGAGGGGGGAAGAAAGTTCTCTGTGGGTTCCAGGGACAATCCCCTTCTCCCACCCTGGGAACAAAGCTGCCTGATTTAATTTCAGTCTGTTCATGTATAACAGCAAAGGTTACAGTACTTCGCCTGTGGGGCACCTGCAACGAATGGGTGAGTGTTTGGCTCCATTGGAAGGGGCAAACATCTTGTTTTCTTCAGTTGGAGTTCAAGTATTGGGGACTGCTATTTGGGAGGACTATGTCAACTAGGACAAACAAATAGAGCAGTCAACTGTTTAAAGTTTAAATGGATTTAAAGTTCACTGTAGAGGGGGTGCTTCAGGTCATCCACTGTTCAATCTACATTTTAAAGTCTAAAGTTTTCTGTGTGTCCAGAGAAATGGCCAGGTATGGGCTGTGGGAGCTGGAGGTGGAAAACCCCCATCTTTAGTAACCAGGTCCACCTCACGGATTTCTTCTGTGTTTTCTACTTGCCTCATGCACTTGGCCAGTGATGGGGTGGGTACCCAGGCGTGAGTCGTAACTTGAAAATCTCTCTAGAGTCGCAGACTCTAAGTGGTGTGGGGAGCCACAGGATGGGAAAATTACTCCTTGTTGGATGGGAGTCTCCTTGTTTGATGGGAGTTTCGATTGGAAGTTGAAAACAAAACTCTCTAGGAGTCGCAGACTTCAAGTGGTGTGAGAGCCACAGTTTGGGAGCCTCCTTGTTTGATGGGATGTCTTTCCAAGTAAAGTTTGGGTTCATTCAACAAGTGGACTGTCAGTCGAATGGCCGACAGGGGAGCCGGGCCAGTCGGGCTATGTATCCAATGCGCATGCAAAGTCCGGGCTGCGTGCCTGGTGGGTCCAAAGCCAGACATTTGTAGTAATGTGTTCATTCCTCAAATGGACCACTGCGTTTAACCTCTAATCTGCATTACAGTAACATAGCCCTTTGGGGGACCATGCAGTGCTTTGTTTATGTTCAGTGAGTTAATAAATAAAGCCACACTGAAAAATCCCAATTCTGGTTCTGGACATTACAGTTATTGCTTCCTGTAGTTGGATTTACTTGGGTGCCCCTGTGCAGAGTAGCCAAACCTAGGTCTCTTGTGCCAGGTAACCTCACCCTTCCCCGAACCCGTAGATACATATATATATATCCATGTTACAAAAATGGAGGCATCGCTTTGGATTTGTTCGGGAAGGAAGGTGCTTGGGCAAGTAGGCTAGCATTTTGGCTATCTGGCAGTCGGTAGCCCAAAAAAGTTGAAGCAATTTCCCTAGCATGTGCTGTGTGCTGTGAATCTTGTGCTGCTGTTTAAAAAATGCCAACTGTTTACCAAGGAGCTGTAAATCCAAAGTGTGTGTCCTTGTCCTGCATCAACATAGTTTACAGCGTTTGTCAGTTTTAAAATAAAGTTCTGTGAAGGAAAGTGTGGAAAACTAGGGGTAGCAACACAGAAATTATTCCCTGGACGTTGGAAATGCTTTCTGTGCAATACTAGAGACTGCAGAGTTAATGGCAATGTTATATGGTTGAAATAGGCTCCGCCGTGGAGTCAGTTTAAAAAAAAAAAAAAAAGTGCATCTTTTCAGTTTAAATTTGCCTGCTCGGATCGCCGTGAAGAAGAGCCCTCGTGAGGAAGAAGAGGCTCATTGCATGGCGCCGTGTGGTTGGTCAGTTTGCCATTAGTCCCGCCCTCAGCCAGCTCTTCAGAGTCTGCTTCAGCATTCGAGAGGAGACAGAGAGTGTGTGTGTACTGGCAGTGGAGGACGTTCGCGAAGTGTTCAAAGTGCTGTAAACAGTAAAAAGTGACTTTCCAGTTAAAATCGGGCTCAACCCGCTTATGATCGGTCAGTGGTGTAATACTACGATCCGCGGAGACTGCCCGCCCGTTTGCAATCTGAGGCCTTCAAAATCTGGCCGCAGGCCGTTTTACCCCATCGCAGCAATCTGCTTCAATAACAGTGAGTAAACGAATTAAAACTGCTCCAATCAGTGATTTTCAGTAATGCCATATAAAATGTGTGTACAGCTGTATAGTCACTTTGCAAGTAGCGATTGTGTGATGTCCTGCTGGCAAGTGCAAGTCTGTAAAGCCATTAAATGTGTGCATGGCAATGAAAGTAGCCTCAGTTTAAAGTTTGCAGCCAGAGAGAGACTGTGGGTTGTAAAATAAGTGCAACACTAGTAGAAGCAGGCAATCCTGTGCTGAAATCTGAAGTTTTAAAGGGACTGTAATTAAATGAATGTTGCCAGCAAGTGAAAAGTCCAAGGAAAATCCTGTAAATGTGTGAACAGCCAGGACAGAGCAAGTTGTGCAGTTTGAGTAAAAGTTATTAGTAGCTGATGTAAATCGGGTGCGCAGTGGCTTGACCCAGAGTCTGAATGTTGATGCACAGGAGTGCTGCCACCGCCATTACAGGGTGGGGTAGTAAAGTAAACACAGCAGCAGAGGAGCCATTTTAAAGCTACAGAGTGTGTTCATTAAAGTGGGACTTTCAGTTACAGTGAACTTTTGTTTGTTTTTCTGCAGTTATGGCCTCAGGACCAGCTTGTTACCCGGATCATGCCCGGGTTGCAGTAACAGCAGCAGTAAACAGATTGAGAGATATTGAAAATTGGTGCTATAGAGGGCAACTCCCTCCTGATGTGGCAATTCCTAATTATCCAGTGCATGTATGCCAGATGTGCTTGAGTGCTGGAAGGGATGTCTTCATGATTCCTCACTGTGCTGGATGTCTACAAAAATATGGCTTGTATAAAGTGCCTCAAATTCGTTTGGCTCCCACATGGACACAACTTCAAGAATCTGCAGTTGGCAGCACACAGCATCAGGCGGAGCCTGTGGAGGAAGGTCCCTCGGGGGAGTGTGGCACAAAGTTAGAGAGTGCAGAATTAGAGACTGAATCTGAAACTGAAGCATTGGATGCTGGATCTCAGAAGGCAAGTTCAGATAAAGCATCAATAGTCCCCTTGGGGGGGGGGCCTAGCCCAAGTCTCGAAGGTGAAGATGAGATGCGGGAGGCCTTTGAATGGGAGGTGTCGACCTCCGCTCCCAGTGATGAATGGATAGTCTTGGGGGTGAGAACTACTGCTCACTCCTGGGCTCAGATCTTCAGTGAAGAGAAAGATGAGGGGGAACCTATGTGGCCTTGTGAGAAAGGAACGGGTACACAGCCTCAAGATCTTGCCTCGGAGGAATGTGTTCAAGATGGTGGTGATGCCACTGCCCTGGCTTCACCAGAAGAAGAAGAAGTCAGGGATCCATTTTTAATTTCATTGAGGATGGGAAGCTGGCAGAACCAGACTGGCCACCCCCAAGCCAGGCCAGCGGTCTCAGACTGACCAAAGCAAGTAAAGAGGAGAGACTGGTTCATAGAAAGGCCAATGAAATCTTTGGTATGACCTTTCCTACCTTTCCTCGGAGAGTCTGGGAGGAAATTGAGAACTGCAGGAAATCCTGAATCTGGGATGAAGCAATGAAACATGTGCATCCTGGGGCTAACCAGCATGTAAAGAATAGACTGTTCCACGAAAAGTATACACAGTGGAAGAGAGGCAGGACACTGTTTATGGACAGAGTGAGAATAGTGGACGGAGAGGGACGTGAAGTCTCCCACTGTGTGAATTATGTGCGTCCAGACGGAGTAATAATTCAAGCCCCTGACCCCCTCTACTATTGGGCTCAGTGCAAGGACCTCCCAGTAATTAAGCCCGTGCCTACAAAAAGGAGAGCCAAGCAGTGGTAGTCAATACTGCCACATCTAGACTGTGAAGTGCCCTTATTGAACTGCCAATATGAATAAACAAGGAATCAGGTGCCCCATATTCTTCAGTCCACAGTGTACTATCCTGTTCAGCAACCATCTACTGGTACCACCAGATGACTTCAGATCCAGAGAGGACACCAGCCCAGCTGTTTTTCGGTTCACTGTCTGGTAATCGGATGACACCGGACCAGCTGTTTCTCTTTTTGTTCCTGTTCTAAGGTTCCTTCTCCAGTTATGACATCAGCCCAGCTGTTTCCAGATGTGCACTCCTGTGGGTTCCCGGAAGATGTCCGCTCAGCTGTATCAGAAGAAATGCTGCCAGGGAGAGTCTTCAGAAGGGACCAGGTTTGTGAAATCCGAATACTTCAAAAGGCTGGTAAGTCCAAAGAATCTTTTATTCTATCTTTATGACATTGCAATACACACCTACACTACAGACTTCAAACAGTGTGTGAACTGTCCACAAAGACTCTCCCCTTCGGGATTATTGCCTTAAAGAACTATGCTTCACGGGGCTCCGGCCCAGGAGAGACTCTTTAATGGACTGGCCTCCGGGCCTTGTAGTCACCAGTTGGGACATTTAGGGCATTCCATCCCCAAAAGGTGTATTGTTACCAATGTCATTGTACTTTAATGTAAATACTGTTTTTCTACCTTTTTCTAAAAAAAAAAAAATTTTCTTTCTTGGGATTGTTCAGTGCTTTTTCTGTGTGGTAAGGGTTGTTGTTGTTGTTTAGATAGACTGTACATGCAGATTAGGATTTTTTTTTTGTTTTTGTCTTTTCTTACAGGTGTTCCTGGAAGACAGAAGAGAAGACAAGAGGAGGAGGAGGGGCTCATCGGAGTCCCTCGTCAGTGCTTATGGTGTAGAATTTAAATGTACTGTGTTGTTATTGCTAATGGTTGTAGTTGCAGGTTGCCCAAGGTCGGGGAGGTCCCCGGGTTTTTGTTTTTGTTTGGGATATTATGTTAGAGGCAGAGAGGTTTTCCCTAGAGGGTTAGGGGGGATAGACAGGCTGTGGTCCTGAGCGACCGTAGGGATTGCAGTGCTGATCTATCAGGGCTATGCTCTGGATGGTTCTACCAGAGCCACTAGGTGTCCATAGTAAGTGGATAGAGTAGAGGCTGACATGTCAGCTATAGGCCTCTAGGCCCTTATTGTTGCCTACCTGTGCTTGCATATGGTAGGAGGGCGCCTGATCACCCCCCTCCGTAGGTAGCACATAGGGTGGGATGGCCTGAGGCCGGGTGCATAATGACTGGGGACAGTCATTTTCCTGGTCAAGGGTGAGTGTAACCCCTTTGTTACCCGGGGTTACTAGAATCCCAGTAAGACCTAGTGGTAGGCAGGGAAGGCAGCTTGTGAAACTCCAGTTAAATGGGTTTCACACTGTCTCACTCTGTCCTCAGTCACAGCTGAGACTTGAGAGATGACATCATTATAGAACTGTCGCAGCTGCATGAGCCACTTTGGAATCTCCAGCTCAGGGACTGAAGTTTAGAACTTTGGGAAATTCAAAGGAGTCTTCCGTTTGTCCTCAAGCAAGAAGGAAGCATTAGTGTGCAGTGTGATTTCTCACTCAGAAAAAAGGAAGTGTTCCTGTATTTTACCTTTTTAAAGTGGTGGAGACCGCTCCCCCGGTCTCAGTGCCCCCCTGCCTCTGAGGGGGGGGAGAAAGTTCTCTGTGGGTTCCTGGGGCAATCCCCTTCTCCCACCCTGGGAAGGAAGCTGCCTGATTTAATTTCAGTCTGTTCATGTATAACAGCAAAGGTTACAGTACTTTGCCTGTGGGGCACCTGCAACGAATGGGTGAGTGTTTGGCTCCATTGGAAGGGGCAAACATCTTGTTTTCTTCAGTTGGAGTTCAAGTATTGGGGACTGCTATTTGGGAGGACTATGTCAACTAGGACAAACAAATAGAGCAGTCAACTGTTTAAAGTTTAAATGGATTTAAAGTTAGCTGTAGAGGGGTGCTTCGGTCATCCACCGCTCAATCTACATTTTAAAGTCTAAAGTTTTCTGTGTGTCCAGAGAAATGGCCGGTATGGGCTGTGGAGCTGGAGGTGGAAACCCCATCTTTAGTAACCAGGTCCACCTCTACGGATTTCTTCTGTGTTTTTGCTACTTGCCTCATGCACTTGGCCAGTGATGGGGTGGGTACCCAGACGTGGGTCGCAACTTGAAAATCTCTCTAGGAGTCGCAGACTCTAAGTGGTGTGGGGAGCCACAGGATGGGAAAATTACTCCTTGTTGGATGGGAGTCTCCTTGTTTGATGGGAGTTTCGATTGGAAGTACGAAAACAAAATCTCTCTGGGAGTTGCAGACTTCAAGTGGTGTGGGAAGCCACAGTTTGTGAGCCTCCTTGTTTGATGGTATGTCTTTCCAAGTAAAGTTTGGGTTCATTTGCCAAGTGGACCATCAGTCGAGTGGCCGTCAGGGGAGCCGGGCCAGTCGGGCTATGTATCCAATGTGCATGCAAAGTCTGGGCTGAGTGCATGGTGGGTCCAAAGCCAGACATCTGTAGTAATGTGTTCATTCCTCAAATGGAACGCTGTGTTTAACCTCTAATCTGCATTACAGTAACGTAGCCCTTTGGGGGACCATGCAGTGCTTTGTTTATGTTCAGTGAGTTAATAAATAAAGCCACACTGAAAAATCCCAATTCTGGTTCTGGACATTACAGTTATTGCTTCCTGTAGTTGGATTTACTTGGGTGCCCCTGTGCAGAGTAGCCAAACCTAGGTCTCTTGTGCCAGGTAACCTCATCCTTCCCCGAACCCGTAGATACATATGTGAAGATATGTTACATAAATAACTGCAAAGTATTGTGTTGGTATTGATGGTAACTATTTCTTTGTAGGGACACAGGGTACATGCCAGAGTTCCAGACACTGTTGTTAAGTGTGGTCACTATGAGCTTATTATTAGCACTCTCTCTTAATTGTAAACTGAATGCAAAGTTAATAGTGTTATGGGAATTTATGTGTAAGGTCACTAGGTGGGACTGTGGGTAGGTGTGGGAGGTAATACGCTAATAGCAGTACTGTTGAACAAGAGCCCCTGGTAACAGCTAAATTTGAACCCAGACTCCTTGACCTGCATCTAGGTAGGCAGTCAGGGGGAGCAGCCCGTTGGGAGGTGGCTCCTGGGTTATATCTTTGGAGGCACCACTGGGATGATCACCTCCTAGTGGCCAAACCCCAAAACTTTCAGTTGGACCCCACATGGAAATTCGTGCCAAAACAGAGAGAGCTACTGATCCCAGTGCTGAAATTCCTGCTGTTAAGATGGCTGTACACCATCTGCTTGGTTGGTGTGAGGCACAAGAAACTGACCCCCACAAAGCTTTGTTGCTGCTAGACATTCCCATGGGCACTAGTAAAAGCACTATTGAGGAGGCCCTCACCAAAGTCAAATGCCTTGGTCAAGCTTTTGTGGAGGGTTGACAGGCTGATTTGACTGCATGAATGTTAACGGTCCTGGTGAAATACAGTAACCTGGTGGACAGTGAACGAGTTCCCAGTATTATTCACCCTGATGAGTCCGGCGTGGGTTGGAAAGTAATTACCATGTACAGTTTAACGTCCACACACCTGAGGGTTTCACTGAATCTGAAGGACTTAAAAAAAAAAGTTAGCCAAATTTTTACAGGCTGTGGGGTCAAACCCTCAAGGACTTAAAAAAGCTATTTGAAA